>JACCID010000039.1:1200000-1800000 GCA_018906775.1 Sycophila sp. Sp_5
CGCACACACACATACCTGCCTCGGGCCCGACCATCTGCCGCGCGGCTCGTTTCTCCGGGGGCCGGCACGAGCCCATCGAAAAAAAAAAAAACATGCCGTTGGGAGAAAAGGGCCACGCGCGCCAAGATTTTTCGGCCGCATAAACTCGCGGAGCGCATTAACGAGGCGGCTGCGCGAGAGGTCCGTATATCCATGCGTATATATACTCTCTCAAAAGATCTCAGCGAAAATTTCACTATTTGAATAAGTGAACGAATATTCTCTTCTGAAGTAGTGAAAATTTCATTTTTTAAATGATGATTATTCACTCATTATAAAGAGAACCTCCATTTTCACTCTTTAGCCTTTTAAGAACGGTACTGATCGACTTTTCGACCACCAAATTTGACGGGCACTTGACGTGACAGATTGTTCGATTATATGTATTAATATCGTTTAAAGAAATCTAATTTCAACGTAAAAATACTTGCTCTTAAAAGATTAAAAACTGAAATTTTATCTATTTCAGAAATGAAAAACTGTTCACTTATTTAAAATAGTAAAATTTTCACTGAGAATTTTTACAAGAGTATTCTCTAAATTTCATTTAATGAATTTTTCACTAATTTAAACAGTGACAGTCTTTTTTACTGATTAAACAGTAACATTTCACTTATCAATTCAGTCAATATTCACTGACCTAATCCTCGCTAACGGAATTAGTGAATTTTCACTGGAAAACTCTGAGCGTTCACTGAATGAAACTTAAAGAGTGCATATAGATATCGTGCGATCTGATTTTTGCGAGAACGAGCCGCATTAGCGGGGACTCGTTTATGCGCTTTTTTTTCTTCTTTCCGTATACACTCTTTTTGCTTGCGGCTATTGGGACGCGTCGATCGATTTTCCGATGCGCCGCCTGCCGCGAATGACTGTCGCCTGTTATTGTTTTATCGATAAGGAGCAGACGAGTAAATTATTTACGGAAGCTTTTAATGTCATGGCGCACGGCATGTATAAAGGGCGGCGCGTAATTTTTCACGGCGAGTGCTCGCGCGACGATGGAATCAAGGAAAAGAAGCGCGGCCTATGGAGTTTTTCCGCCGTGTGATTTATCCGACGCTCTGGCTTTGTGCTTATTATTTTTATCGGCTCAGCCGCATAGATAGTAGATTTCGAAAATTTATTCACTGCCCTTTCAGTCATGACAATTATTTAAGCTGAGATGTTATTTTACTTCGATATTATTAAACAACCGCGTCGTTTTAATAAACTTAGAGCTGTAATCTGCTTCTGCAATGTCTTAATTCCTATTAAATATTTAACGACTGAATCTGTAATATTCAACAATCCGCGTTGCAAGCACAAATAAAAAAATCCATTATTATTAATACGAATTTATAATTAAAAGTTGAATATACAAAATTTACATCGCATACCATCGCAACTATAATCAATTTTCTTTTGTATTTTTAAACATCTTTCTTTAGAATAAGTAAACAGAAAGAATGATCGTACTGCATGAGCGATGATATTATAGACTCTCGAACAAAAAGAACATAAAGTTCAAGCAACATATCAATGACAACGTATACCTTGTTAAACTTATCCTATTGTATGAAAAGTAGACTGGTAGTTGTGCGCGGCATAAATTTGCCGGAAAACTCGCCGATTGTGTGTAAAAAAACTCGCGAAATTTTTTACCCTCCGTAGCCATGCATCTCGCACCGATCCTCGTATTCCGGCACGCGTGAGCTCGTTATTCCTAACGAGCACCTCGGTGAACGATCGCTCGAATATGGCGAAAGGACAAAAGCTCGCCTGCGCTGCTCCATCTGCATTATTAACATTAAATATTCGCGGGTCCCCCTCTCCTGCCCCTTTTCCAACAGCAAAGCTCAAGGTGGCTCTCGTCGCCTCCCCGACGCTCGCCTACTTATTCAAGGGTGAAAATCGCTGATGACTTACTTAGGTCTCTGGAAAGCACTCAGAGGCGCCTCCGGACTCTCTTTCTCGCTTCCTCCTTAGCTCGCGCTCGTGCTTTGGCTTAGCGAGACCGTTTAACATTTCATGATACGTATACGTTACGGTGATCTCTATACCGTGGCACTCGAGGCCGGCGAAGAGGAAAGAGGGGGGGGGGGGGAGCAGGCAAGTTTAACTTCCTTTCCTCGACGACGCTCGCGTATCTGAGCCACGAGAGCGGCGTTGGGTAAAAGTTGCGGCAGCCGAGATGGCGAGACGGCGATGCCGTGGGGGAGATAGCGACTCTAACGAAATGCGGTCGGAAGAGAGGATTGATAAATTCATCGATTTATTTATTCTTCCTGTGCTCGAAAAAAAAATCCGCGAGTCGTTATCTTTAGTTTAGTATTTTCTTTTTTTTTTTGCTGCACTACAGTTCATTTACTCGATGACTTTGTGTATGTAAATTTGCATTTCTCAGCGGCGATTTTCGTTGAAATTTAAGACAATTTTTCCGTCGCACGTTTTTTTTTTCTTCTTTTTTTAAGAGCAATTCGATTTTTTAATTTGGAGGGGAAATATTCAGCGCAAGGGTCGGGGAGTTTGATCTGGCTCGTTGCCTAATTGTATTTATTCCGCATTTACATCTTGAAAATGTATATCAAACTTAAATATATACACCGGGTTATTAAAATAGAATTGGTTATCTCGAATGGATAAAGTAGTAAGCACAATGTCCACAGTAATAATAGGCAATTTAGGATAAAATTGTACCTTCTTTATACACTGCGTCAATTTTCTAGAAACATCTTTTTTTTCTATGTATATGGCCAATTAAGTTATAGAGTCCCTTATACATATTTTACGATGAGGCTCGAATTATGCAATACTAATTACATTACTAGAAAACGCAGAAATAAACATTTACTAAGAAATTTTCAAGGAGCACACGGTCGAACCAATCCTCCGGAGTCCGTAAAAAGCATTTAACGATCGCAAAAAGTGCGACGGTTGAAATCAAGGCAAAGTAAGAAATCCGCTTAAGGTGTTGCTCTCGTTAGTTCGTTTTTCGCTCGCTCCTAATGAATCCATACCTTCTTACTCGCAATTACAAAATAGTTAAACAGTGATTAATAAAAGCGAAGTTAAAATCAATTTACTGGGCTACGCGTTGTTACGGACAAAAAGAAGAACGAAATAATAAAAAAAAAATAGATTTAAATGACTACAAATAAAAGGAGAGTAATCGATCGAAAGTGGAGAATAACGAATGGATGGAAGCAAATAATTGACTGCGGATAGGCAATGAGTGCGCCGCAGAATCCTCGCGCGGGTTCATCCCAATTATTTCATACCACTCGAAATACCTACAAAAAAAAATAAATAAAAAGAATCTATCTCGCGGAACGAGAAATCGCTCGCGAACTAATTAGCGCGTTCGGTTCTTATCAGCGCGCGCGATGATTTCATGGAGCTGATAACTGCTGTGCGCGGGGCATTGTTTCGCGGAATAACGAGTGGCTCGTGCACCGACAGAAAACGGCAGAGATCGAAGAAGGAGGACGTAGGATTCACGAGCTGATTAATGACCCCGACACGCGGATATGCTCGAACTCTGGCAAGCTGCGCCTATATATCCAAGGTCCGCTGGGCGCGAAATTAGCTTGGACCTGGACGGTTGCGCTAATGGAATGGAGATAATGAAGCGTTGAAAATGGGATATCGGCGCGAATTACGCGGTGGCCGATTCCAAGTGCCGGATTTGCGAGGGCGATTTTTACGTCGACCTCTCGCTGCATCTCGTTTCGTTACTTTTGCAGGGAGGGCGAGGAGGTATTGAAGCAGGAGGCTCGGGATTAAATCGAACGGGATTATCATTGCATTTCCGATGATTAAACGGAGCGTTTTCCCTCCTCTTTGCCATTCATGAAAATTCGGGAGCTGCTGTCACGCTCACGGGTCTGAATTGTTAAATTGAAATTATATGGCAATTAATAAGTTAACCTTTAAAAGTCGCTTTCACCGGGCTCGCTACATCAAATCCAATTCAATTCATCGATTGAATTAGATGGATTATTTCTGCTTATGCGTGCGCCGGTTACCTATGCGTCAGATTTAATGCAAATTTCCAAAGCATTAGCATTATTAATTATCATAATTGTGAAAAGTGACATTTGCATTCTGTGATTTTAGGAGGCTCAATCGGGTGTGAATTTTGAACGTACGTCGCGGAATCGCATAAGGTGATTATTACGGATTTTTATCGATGCCATTGCCGGGCATCGATTACGCGCAAATTTATTGAAATTACAATGCCTAGTAATTCACTTTAATGTACCTATGCTACTCAAAGTGAAAAATGCCACTTTTTTTCATATTTTCGTAAATAAATATATTATTCTAAAAAAAAAGGATGTTAACGTAAATAAATGAGTACATAGCTGCCCTAGTTGGCTCCTCTATTTCGCTGAATATTTAAAAATAAATTATACATTCTTTCGCGATTGTCGTCGATAAGACCTCTTGTCCGGCTAACATAAAAAATTTAAAAAAATGTAAAAATACACTGTATGTAATATAATCATGCGAACAAACGTTTGTAATCGCAAAGATTCTCCTCCTCTGTCAAATTAACTGCGCTGCGCTAAATTAATTTGCGAAAATTCCTGCGTTCTCTCTGCTCGCGTCGCGGCCAACGAAAAAAAATCTTCGTCCCGGCTGTCGCTAAAATAATAGCTCGAAAAACAATTTTCACCCCTTCCAACGGCTGGTGGCAGAGCACTTGGAGTTCGACTACGGGGCGTACGCGACAGAAGAACGAGAAAAAAAAAGGAGCGCAAAAGCGGAGTTACGAGCGACCGTGTGCATAGGGGGTACGTGAAGTTTACGGCGTAATTGGTTGACAAAGAGGACGATTATCCGAAAAAGGCGGTAATTTCGCGGCGTTCTAGGGTAGCGTATATATAGGAGAAAAAAATAAAGAGCGAAATGCTTATAGAGGCGCGCGTGCAGTGTAGTGCGCCGAGGGTGATATCGTGGGGCATGCAAATGATTAAACCGCGGACTCGAGGAGCGAAGGCTGCCCGGTCAACGAGCCGCGTCCCGGAGCTTATATCACGTCCACGAACAAATTAGTAGGTGGGTCGGCGCAAAGTAAAACCGCATTACCTGTGCGACTGATACGACGACTCCTTCTTCGCCTCTCTGTTCGTGTACTCGGTTGAGTTGATCATTGCCCCCTTCCTCCGCAGAAAGTCTCTATTTGACTACCGTTACATGATTTTATTCAAATCTGCACATTAGAAAGTCGACGGAAAGTGGTTTTAGTGTGATAAATATTTTGATAAAGCGTGAGTAATTATCAACATGTGTTCGGCTTTGTTGCTTTCATATTTCATCGATAATGGTGCAATTTCGTTAGAAACGACAAGTGTTCCAATAATGGTTTTATTTTTAGAAAATAATAGAATCGGATTGTACATTTTTTTTTCATTTATAATTTATAATATTTTGGACGTTGCTTTACAATTGTCTTGTGATACCGAGGTGCTTGCAGAAAGTTATTAGTTCTTTGATTGATGTGCCTTGTTTATTTAATTGTTCGCGTAGTCTAGGTAACGATTAAATTATACCTTCCTAATTATAGCTATAATTAATTTTGTACATTTGCCGTTGACTCCTACATTAACTGTTTTCAGCATACTCAATCTAAGTGTTTACAGTACATTTTTCGTTGACTGCGTTTATTTAAATAATTCACAAAATTAATGGCGTTAGCATGATAAAAAATTTCTGTTTACAAATCAACAGGAAATATAAGGCAACCGTATACCTTTCCCATTGGGTTCTAATGAATGTGACGAACCATCGCGAACTCGTCGTCAATTTAGTTAACGTCAACGCTTCGGCATTCAGCGAGACGAGGCACGTCAGAGAGAGAGAGAGAGAGAGAGAGCACCGCCTAATCCGTCAGCCCGACACTTACCTCCCATTACAGCGTCAGCGGCGCTCTCGACCCCTTCAATTCTACCTCCGTCGCGGCGACGGCACTTCTCTCCCTGTCCCTCCGACCCATCTGTAGGGGTGCGCATTGTTATTCCAGGCGTCGAAACGCGCTCTCGCGACGATCCCGTACAGTCCGCGCCAAAAGTCGACGATGCAACTTTTTGCAGTCGCAGCTCGCTTGCACTTTGTGCACGCACGTTCGGGTGCTCTGCCGAAGGGGGACAACGTTCAGCGGCCGGACGGCGGCCTGATTGGACGAGCTTTCGGGATTACCGGCTTTTTCGCCCTGGCTCTCGCGAGTTCTGTCCGATGAAGCGAGCAACCAGTGACGCGCATTGTGTCGGCGCGGCCCATGTCGCTGATTGATTTTCGCGTGGCTTGATTGCGCATTTAATGAGCTAGCCCCGGGACGGGGGGCGATCGAAGCTGATATAATTGCTTGGCCCGCGGTTGATTAATGTAAAATATTTTACGTTAGTAATAGCTTTCGATGTTATTTGTGCAAGGACCCTTTACGACATTGTGTTAAATTTTTTAACACGGCTTAACCTGTTTACTTTGTAAAACAGTATAATTGAATTTAATTTTTCAGTTCAAGAGCGTAATATTAATTGCAATTAACTTACATGCGGAATGGAAACTCGTTAAATAACGATCTGCAAATATTCACAAGGTAAAAGAGAAAACTTTTTGATTGGACACGCGCATTTTTTTGTACACTGAGAAATGTATTGAAAAATTATTGTTATTATAATAAAAATTACCATCCAGTCTGCATTTTGTGAAAAAATTACCTATCTTCATTATAAAATGTTCTAGAATTCTAGTAATATTTAAGAGAAATCTAGAGTTCTTGAATGTATTATAAATTGTACTAGAATTCTAGTAATATTTACTGGAATTGTAAATATATTTACTAGAATTCTAGTAATATTTACTGTAATTGTAAAAATAATTATTAGAATTCTAGTAAAATTTCTAATAAAGAATAGTAATTTTTTTTGCTAAATGCAGTCTGTGGCTCCACTCCTAGACTGGATAGTAATATTTCCAAAACATTCCTCTCAATGCCCGAGTAGAATGAATTGTCGCATTTTTCGCTCGCTCAAGTTAAGAGAGCATGCTTCAATAAATCTTCAATTTTTCCGTTTCGCTGATTTAAGTAAACCAAATTAACCTTTCTCAATTAGATTGATAAGAATACAGTAAGGATCGCTTGAACCACCGTTCGATTACCGAAAAAAGATTCACTGAAATCGTATAACGTAAGCGCCCATCGAGCGCGCAGCGAGATTAGAAAATCAGCTTCGAACTGCACCAGCGCGCGTCATTCTCGGGCGAAAGCGCACTCGTAATTAAATGCATAATGCAGGTAAAATCAACTTACTCCGCAGCGCGCACGAGTAGAGCCAATATAGAGGCTCGAATGCCCACTATCCACGGCAATCGCCATGGTAACGACGCGTCGGCGGAGCACACGGCTCCTACGCTCGTATACTGCGGAGTCCAATACACCGCAAGCAAGTCCGAGGCGTCGCGCTAAATCGAGCTTTCGTATCCAAGCTGAGAGAGCCTCAGGCCGCAGAGTCTCGCGGCGCACACGAACGAATCGGCGCGTGTGCGTGGGTCCATCCGGTGCCGATCGGTTGCCTCGAATTCGCCGTCTCGGCCACGTAGCGCGCCTACATTATACACCCGCCGAGGAGATTTGCGCTATTTGGTGGTTCCGAGGAGGGGGATTTCCGGAGGTCGAGGCGCGCGCTCGAGTCCTTTCGCGTCCCGGGCATTACGAGGCCTGAATCATTGACGATTCCCGCCGTCGTCGCGCCGTCGCCCCAGCGCGTGGTTTTCATTAAGAGCCCCAGGACGATGCTAATTGCGCCACCGCCGCCGGGCCGCTCTCGTCGTTATATGCCCTCCAATCGCTCGATTCCGATTCGATTCTATTCCGCGCACTTCGCCCCTGTCCGTATGTATATGTATGGATACGGCGCTGGTTGCGCTGATCCGTTCGTTTATGCCGCGCAGTATGGAGGCTCCCGCACGTTCTGCGGCCGCCAGTTACGAGATTTATTATATCGCCGTACGTTTCTACGACCAGTCCAATGGATATATAGATAAGCGTCGGGAGAATTTCGGAGTGTCTTTTTTTCTGATCGCCCTGACGATGAAAGTAGCTTGAACTTCGACGTTTTTTTTTTCGCTTCCGTCTTTAGCCATACCGGGTCGAACGGAATTCTCCGGGGACGGCGTTTGGGAATGTCGCGTGTATTAAGGAAAATTTCTGTCGCCCCTTTGTCCCTGATCCGGCGCTTCTGTTACTTTCCTCGCTTAACTTTCCTCATAGTTCTTAAATAAGAGCGAATAAAAGCCTCCAAGGCACTTTATCATTCTCCCTTCAAATCGCATTAAGTATGCACGCCGAGGAGACGGGAATTCGGGGCTCTATACATTAGAAAAAAAGGAAAGGAACTAACTGTGATAAAATGTGCAAGAACCTTTGGCCATAGGTACCCATCGATTGCCACGTCTAAAACCAATAAATAATCAAGGGTGTAGATTTTGCATATACATAAGAGGCTAAAGTGAAGTGCCCCTTTAATTAATCAAATCGGAGCGTCGAACGCGAATAAGAACTCGTCCCAGATCCCCTCCTCCGGTAATTGGTATTTGCTATTGGAATTCTCAGGCATTCGCAGGGTTCGAGCTAAGCGCGATGCTCGATTGCTCGTCCATATACATATCGCAAGCGGTATGCATGATGCATGCGCGCGGCGCTGCCGCTGCCCTAGGCAGACGTGACATTTAATGGACAGCTCGATAAGCGTATGGGTATACAATGCGGAGCGAGGCACAAAGTGCGAGGACGCGGTGCGCCTCCCGCGCGCGCGAGAGGATGCACACCCGACACCGACACCGGGTATCAAAGAGAACAGGTGGAGACAGAGACAAATAGCGAGAATAATGGCCTGGGAAGGGAGAGTGGATAGACGCCGGCGGCGGCGGCTGCTCCACCTGAATCGGGGCTGCACCGAGGCCGACAGAGAGCTAATAAGACAATGACAATGGCGATCGGCGTAAACCCCCTCCCCTCCCCCCGCTGCGAGATGATTTTTCGAGGCGCCGGCGCCCCGTGCAATCGATGTCGGAGCATTGTGTCCGTGCTCGCGTATGTATATATATACATTATGTGCTCGTGGATTTACCCTCAGCGGAGACGCCCTCCTTTGCACGATCGGCTATTGTGTTGCCCGGGGGGCGAGGTGAATCTTCGAGGGCCTCTAATTGTATTTTGATGATCATGCAAATCGCGCGCACGCGCGAGCTCGCTTTGGGAGTAGGTGGGTAATTCGCGGAGGTCATGATACTCGTGAAGTTATTTAAATGAATTTCTATTGGCTGCGCGAGAAAACGGGCCGTAGATGACTTTCAATTTTTCGCGTGGATTAATTTTTTTATTTACTTTTTCCCGTGTACTCTGGTATTATAGCAATTGACGTCCGTCGGCGGAGGGTTAACTTTCAAATGGAAATCAAAATGAAATCCAGGGTGGAGTCTCAGATGTCAAAATATTCGAAACGTCAATTACAGCGCATGAGAAATTGCGGATATTAAAAGGGAAGCGCGCGTCATCGGTATAGATTTTATTATTCGATTTAATCAGATAAACATTAAAAACTGTAAATTCAACACGTGCAACGACTCACCGGGTCAGCTGAATTTTTATAATGTTTATACCGTGTAGCCTTTGTTCCGCTGCCCTTGCAGTTTGCATTATCGCAGTGCTGCACTTACCTGCAAAAAAAAGAAGAGAGAAGGGAGATGAGAAAATGTATGAAAATTAAAATGATCGAGCGAAATGCAAAGGGAATATTAATATTTACACGGAGCAACGAGACGCCGCCGCCGTCGCGTAATTTATTACACGGGCATAAATAATGCACGGGAAATTCGGTAGAATAAATTTCGAGCGCGAATAAATTCGGCAAATACGCGCTTAACGCGCCAGGGCGTAAATCGAACCTAAAAACAGCCTTACACGCCTATACGAGATTCCGACGAAACGAGGACGGGAGGGAACTACCCGAGGAACGAGGAGGATCGTCCCGTAATGAATAACCAACAAATCAGGAGGCGCACGTCCGTGCGTCCAACGGAGGACCATCGTCGTCCTCGCAAACTCGAGCGCAGGAACTTGGGCGCGCGAAATATCGCGCCTCGACGAGCAGCAGAAATAAACGGGAGCCGCTCGGGCATATTTCCATATTTATGCGTGGCCCGGAGAAGACGGGCCCCCGAAGTGCGACGCACTCCGCAATTCTCTCAAATTGAGCGAGCCAATTTGTGCGGGATTGTGATGCTAAACGCGCGCGCCCCCCTCTCCCTTCCGTGACAGGCGAGAAGAATTCGCGTCTGGAGCCGCGAATTTCCGCCGGGCGTCAAAGTGGATTTCGCGGCCGGCCGATCATAAGACGGGCCGACGATTTGAATGGCGGCGGGAGGAAAGAGGACTCGGAATGTCCGTAGACTGCATGTATGTTTTGCTGTAAGCAGCGAGTGTCGAGGGGGGCCTTTTGTTGTTGCTTCTGTGGAAATAGTTGCGCTGATGGGTGAATCGAGAGCGCGGCGCGCAGGTATTCCGGTTCATTTAAACTTTTTGATAGACTAATTGATCGAGCTGCTTGTTTATCGGATTATCGATTAATGGATTACATTTTATCCAGAATTCAGTGTACCGTTTCAAGTGCGATGTTGGGAAAAGCAACGTATCTAAGATTCATGAAAATGCTCGTTCGCGACGAGGCGCGAAAGTAGACAAACGAAAACTTTATTAGATTTTTTGGAGATTGAATAACCGCGTATAAATTGGAAACTATTCATTTTTTATACAATATCGACTTGATAAATACGATTTTCCATGTGATCTCTATCGAGTGTTGAAGACCTTTGGAATGCTAAAATTAATCGTAAAAAATCGACATAGAATAGTAATCAATAAAAGAGCAAAAGTGCAATTCTGGCTAGCAAAAGAGCTTCTATTGCTTTTCATTTTTCTATAATTAACATTAAAATCTATATTTATCAAACACTAATGTAAAATTTTCGAAAGTAACGTGATTAAAACCTTAATTTAATATATTGCAACTCCCGAAAGTGTAAATAAATGCATAAAGTTCATTTAAGTGTATGAATGTTTTTTCACCATTTCTAAAATAATCTCCGTGTCTGCAATAATACCGTAAAGTGTAATTGCACTTTTCCGCCTTTCAGATAAACGTCGGGGTCGTAAAATTATATTTTCGAGGACTTAGCGAAGTTTCCTTATTTATTGAAATAATGTTTTCGATACTCAAAAGAGCTTTTAAATCTATAGTCACGTAGCGGGCTCTTTGGAGAAGTTTTCAAAGCAGCTTTAAACGGCCGCGAATCGTCGTAGCTTTAAGACGGAGAATCTTGTTTTTCCTGCGAGAGTAATAGTTTGTTTTGAAGCTTGCCGGCTGTTTTGACGGGTAATTGATTCTGCATGAAAATTAATCGAGACCTCCTTGGGGAGGGGGCGCTTCTCCCATATCGAAATCCTAACTACTGCTAGCCCGGACAAGATTAATTTAAAACATTTCTAAACTATACTTCGCCGGTTGACGTTTTCTTAAATCATTTATAAAAAATGAGTGGCTGATGTTATTTTTATATTTTATTTCGTTATTGATTTAATATTCTACATTCATTAATGCTACATTTCTAAAATATTGATGTTTGAAAAGGATTATGTATTTTGTTGTACAGGCCACCAGTGTATTTTGCAGTCCAATAAAAAACTAAAAGTAAAACAATTACTTTACGAAAGAAAAAGCACATCCCCTCTCGGCTCCGATTTTCTAGAAACGAATTCAGAAAAAAAGTCAATCGTTCGAAATCTATGATATCCCTCACGAAAACCGCGACAATTGACGAGGGTAAAAGCTCGACCCCTACACCCCTTCATCCCCCATTTCACTCCTCCCGCATCATTTGATCGCGGGCGCTCGTAATTTTCATCGAATCCACCGCCAGGCAAAGGGGGATACGATAAAAAAAGGAGCAACCGTTTCTCCGCGGCTCGAATCGCCGGCAGAGATCAAAAAGAGGCAAGTGGCGCGCGATCGTCCAGACAGCGGTGAAACTATTACGCGCGAGCAGGCCGCCGCGAAAATGGAAATGTCAGGTCGGACGGCGACGAGCTTCGCGAGTAAAACGGACGACCGGGCCGTCCATCTCGCCCGTGCGACCGAGATAAAGAGAGCCGGGAAATCGACGAGGCTTAGGCGGCGGAAGGGGCTAAAGGTCGGCTTACGAGTGTCCGCGGCCCCGGGGATCCGCTATATATACGTGTACGCGGAGGACGGATTTATTCGGGCCGCGGGACGCTGCTGCTCTCCGGAGTAATTAGAGGCGCGGCGCTAAGTTCCTATGGAGGTGGGGGCTGAGCAATAACGTGGGAGCATCCTTCTCTCTCTCTCTGTCACTCCTGCGCATCCCGATTAAAGGACCGCATCCTCCTCGGATCAGGAGATACTTTGCTGGGTTGCGATCGATGCTGCTCTGGGGTGGATATTGCGGATGACTGGTAATTAGTTTTTAATCGAGCTGTTGCTGGGAAGATCTCGTCTTTTTTAATTCGTTTATTTAAAAGTTCCATCAGCGCACAAGATCATTAAAAACTAATTCAGTTATCTATTTTTGTAAGAGACGATTTCAGATGAAGACAGATGATATCTCGACTGCATAAAAATAAAATTGCGATTGTAAATTTAATTATTACTGTACAGTTATAAGTGAATCACGAATAAAATAAATAATTAATTGAGGACTGACTGATGAAAATAACTACTGAAAAAAATCAATATCGTAAAATGAAATTTTGTAATATTTAAACGTCAAATTGAAGCCTTTTCTACTATTGGACAGTATTATTTTGAGATTTCAAGCGTGATTTACGAAAATGAGTCGAGTATGATGCCAACGTCAGATCAAATTTTATCTGTCATATTATAATCCATAATAACATTAAAACATATCTGCCGCCTTCAACAGAATTTCAGCTGATGAAGTCACAATCGATTGAGCAATAAACTAAAATAAAAAAGTTGTGTATCCGAGAATCAGCACTTTTTCTGCGAAAAATGACTTTAGAAATTGTTAATGTACACCGATAAAAGCGTCGTTTTTAGGGCGCGATGTGTTTTCAATCCCGTGTTTTACGAGCTGCACTTGTCATAAAAAATATTGCACACCAGCGTCCAGTGTTTTTTTTTTTATTTTTAAGTGTTCGTTCGAGAGGACGCGGGAAATTGAAATTGTTAGCGGGCACTCAGCTGGCGGTTTAGAGTAAGGTCCCACGGCTGCCGCCTGCTAAATATCACACCACTTCTCGATCGAGTGCTCTTGGAAGTACCTTCTCTTATTTCATCGAATTCTTGATAGAGTACACGTCCTGTATCGCGGATGAATTTCAAGATGCTGCTTAAGATTTTAAAATATTAGGGTACGATCGCTTATATGCACTGCACTTCCGATTTCTTATTTATGTCGGCTTAAGCACATTTCGTAAATTAAAATTAAAAAAGAATATATTCTTGTATTTAGTGCAGTTGGAAATATCTAGGAATCTGCTTTATACGCGTTAATGACGTACTAATTGTGGCGTTGAAGGGCGCTCTTCCATTATAAATTATTTAACAAAAGTCCGGAGCACTTTTAAGCCCGTGTATATAGCGAGGCTACATTTTGTGGAAGTTTTTGGGAAAATTATCCTCGAGTGCGCGAGCGTGCCCCAAAAAAAACTTTACAGAGTCAAAGATCGTTTAAGTACAGGACGGTGAGGCTTGCATTATTCAACTTGCGTTACAGCTCGGCTCCTATATCAGAATCGACTAAATTCCTCGTTCGCCTCACGGCCCACCAAATCGTTTTGAGACTCACACGCGCTCGCACCCCCACAGCCACACGGGCGCACATTCACGCACACAAGGTATACGCTCGTTATCGACTCCCCGGCCTCGAGCCGTGAATGGTAAAAAAGGGAGACAAAATCAGTTCCAGCGTATGACGCGCGCGCGCACTAGCTGGCCAAGAAAATCTTGAGCTCTACTCGTAAAAATCTCGCCGGCCTTTTTACACGAGGGCGGCAAAGAGTCAACTTTCCGAGTTTAACGGCCCCTCGTAAATATCGCGCCTCGGCCGCCGCCGTAGAACGAGACCGACGAGGGACTCGGGCGCGAAGTGACGTCCGATAGCGAGAGGCAACGGATGCACGCGCGCGCGAGGAGATAAAGAAAAAACGAAGGAAGGAAAGCGAAGAAAGTATGCGCGCGCGAGCGAAAAAACTTTACCGGTCGGGGGGGTGGCGTGAGTCGCAACGGAAGCGCACAAAAATAACCTGCCACTCGGCGGGCAAATCAAGTTCGGGCGCGCGCGTGGGCCATTTCTCCGGTTCTCTCTATGTCCGGGCAAATCGTACGCACACTCCAGAGAGAAAGCGCGCGGCTTGCAAATTGACAATTCCCAAACAGAGGAGAATAAAGCGTTTTCTCCTCGTCTCCATCCAGTGTGCCTCCCTCTCCTCGATCCCTCTTCAACTGCTCGCGAGCGCCGCTTGATTCCTCGCTGTGCAGCGCGGGCCGCAGCTAGAGACCAATGTCGCTGACGTTCGATTTGCGCGCGAATTGAAATTCAATTTTTAGCCGTTTTCCAGCGGCAATCGACCGAGGTTTCCAAACTTTTAGCGGATTTTACTCCTTCGAGCGAGGTGGATTTATATTTTTCTCTTTTGTTTTTTTTTTTTTTTTAATAGAGAGCTTTCATTTATAAAGATTGAGGGATTTCGATGATGAATCGTGAAACGTATCGGTGTTGATTGAAAAATAAAATTAAAAAAACAGTATTATTGACTTTTTAGAAAGATTATAAGTAAGAATTAAGTTCAGGATTCTTTCTACTACAGACAATTTGAAATTAATTGTCGATACGAAAATTTAATTAGATTCTCCTTATTGATTATTAAAAGAAAATTAAATAATGCGTAATTAATTCATCATTAAATAAATTTAATAAATGTAGTTAGTTTAAATAAATTATTTTACTTATTTGTTATTCTTTTTTTTTTCACTAAAGAAATTAAAATTTTATAATTTTATCTTCGTACGTCACGTGTAAAAAAACAGATAATAAATAAAACGACAAATTTACCAAATAAGAGAATGATAAATAATATTTTGCATCTACTAAAACAAGGGATGCTGCACACCGATTATTTGCAGCTATAACCCCTCCTTATGGACGCGCAAGCGTTATCCCATTTCCCAGCGCATGCACTCAATAAGAACAACGAGCCACCTGCTAATTGTCAAAGTCAACAGGCCGGTCAGTACACTTGTTGCAAAGAAGAGCCACTTTTACGCTGAAGGAGGTCGCGACTACGCGTCGCGATGCGGCTAACGGATAAATCCATTATCGGCGGTGTATGGCGCGACGAGGAGGCGAGGGACGGATGGGTACACGTATCCCAGAACGACGCGTGGGACCTCTTTGCGGCAGCTGACAGCTACACGGCATTACCATTACACCGTTGAGTGTCTCGCATGCATTAGCGGGGGTTGAGCGGCGAGTTGCGCGTGTATCGCTAGTTGGGCCGAGGAGAGCGAGGGATTGAAGCTGCCTAGGTCCGCCGCGGCCTAGGCGCTGTAATCCAATAGTTCCGATCGGACACATTAACCACCTGGCGAATGAGCAGACCTGCCAAGGCTATACACGGCCAGCAGTGAGCGCACTCGAGCCGCGCATGAGGCCCGGATCGGGGGAAAATCGCGAATGAGCAATCCATCGATCGGCTATTTCGCGATCGACTCATTACTTGGCGGACGAATGTGTGTCGCTGCGATCGAGGATGCGGGGATTTGATTTTTTTTTTAGGGGGAAATGTAATATCTCGGGGGTCCGAATGAAAGGTAGATTATCGCTGGAGTTTCAATGGGAGGTAATTGTTGGATTTTGATGATATCGAGGTCGTAGGGGTCGTGAGGCTATCGAACGCGAAGAAGCTCCTCGTATCTCATTGCATTTTGCGTGCGAACGTGAGAGAAGAAAGACAGACGTAACGGGTCTAGAAGACACGTTGAGTAACTTGAGAGCCTTTAACGGTTACTGCGGCCAATGTGTGTATTCTATTTCAAGCTAGAAAAATGAAATTGTGGGATATAATTTTCGCTTACGTAATTATTGATCGGAATCGTTGTTATTTTATCTGAGTAAAGCCGGTGCCGTTGTATATATAGCAGAAGATAGTTTGGAATTGGAATCCCTGTCCTTTAATAAAAATAGTTCCAGAAAATTATTAGAAAAATTTTCATATCAGAAAAATCATTGAAAGAAACTCTGCTGGATCGAGTACATTATGAAGATACTATACGGCATTTAAAATTAAATTTTCTAATTTCAATCAATTTTACCGAAGTACGCGGAATTTACTAATTTCATCAATACTCGCTTTAAAACTTCATTACTGAAAAGTATATTTAGTTAAATTTAAAAACCCCTATGTTAAATATGCATACATTATTAGCACGAATCAGTTCTAAAAATTTAAAAAAAAAGTAATTTAATTTTTAAGCTTAAAAATTAAAGAAATTAATTTTTTAAGTAATTATATAGTATAGCACAAGAGAAGATTTTTCTTACTTGATTTCCACGCGCAAAGAATGATTCCTTTGTAATAATATGAAAACGTCATTTACTGTATTTCTTCTCTCGCCCCATTACATCGGAGCAACGGCTTCAATTAGTTTCAACGTCTTTTACCGATCCGCGGGTGTCAAAGCGAAACGGCGGAAATAATTCATTGCTCATCATCACCCTCCTCCCCTCCTCCTCTTCTCTCTATAGCAGGCACTAATTAACATCCCAAGCGCGAGTAGAGAGTGTGCACCGTCAAAACCGCCGGTGAAAACGAACGTTTAATTACGCGTGCCATCGGAGTTTCCCCCTGCTCTTCCTTTTTTTTACGCGCTAACTCGATTCCAGCGCGATAACGTCCATTACCTCCTTCGCTGGTTGGGAATTGCAGAGCTGAAAAGAGCGCGAGGTAGAGAGAAAAAAAAAACAGGGGAGTAGAGAGAGCGATTCGCATAGTCAACGAGGCACGCGAATAACCTGGAATTACCATCCGCGGGAGGCGGTGGGCCGCGTAACGCGAGGGCCGCATTCCGGAACGGAATAAACATACAGGCGGGAGCATCGCGCTGGGCGGACCTATTTTCGATCGACGAGCGCGCACGTCGCTGGAGAAAGTGCACACGAAGGTCGGAGGATCGCAGGCGCGGCAGACCTCGAACGATAGGGAAATCATTGTCTTCCGTGTCATCCAGCAGGAATCACGCTCGAGTGCCCATTAGTGGCTGGGGCGTAGTGTAGGTGAGCGTTTGGAGTAAAGCGACGCGTATCGCGCACGCAAGCTTAGGATATCAAAGGTCGGTGTGTACGTATACACGAGGCACTGGCGTACACGTGGATTGCTTACCGAATAACGGTTTAAGGGAATGTGTTGTTATTTCGGCTGAATTTAAATTTAAGGGGCTACCAAAGTCCATTAAAAATTCAAATTTTGCGCCATAATGTATCAGACGAAAAATTATTTAATTTGCTTATAACAAAATTATAAACGTAAATTTCATTTAAACAAAGTATAAATGAAATATTGAAAAACCACGAAATACTTGTCCTCCGTTAGGTAACGATCTATCATTTTATAAAATTCCAAGTTCGTATAACACTATACCTTGATGAGAAAAAATTGAATAATGTAAAAAAATCATATTTAAGCTTTTTTCGTTGAGATATTGTTATAAGAACTTGGAACTTTATAAAATCATAGATCGTTACCTTCCAACATTTCATTTATACTTTTTATTATAAGTAATTTTTCATCTGCTACATTGTGGCACGAATTTTGAATTTTGAATTGACTTTCATAGCCCTTTAACGGAGTAAATAGCAGATTAAAATAAAAGAATGAGGATTTTACACTTCTATTTTATACGTAGTTTCTCAAGTACCCTATTAATACTCAAATGAGATTAAAATACACAATTAGTATACCGATAGACACTATACAGGCGTTTAAATTTAAGAGGCTGTATATGTGTTATGTTAGTAGATAGGCCAATACTTCTTTTAAGTATAAAAAAAGTCGTGACTCTTTAGAGCTACGGCAAAAAAAAACGTAATACTCAATTTAATTAGATTCTGTAGGTGTTTCGTCACGCAGATAACTGATAAAGTAATAGAGTGCGAAATTGAAAAAAAAAAGTTTTCCGCCAAAAAATTGACAGACGCTCGAGGCCATGCACTGCTGTCGTGAGTACATCAAAAGCAATCAACATTATTTTCATCGCGGAAAATTCCAAAAGCTCGTCGTTCGCGCTCAATTTTACCATTTGCAATAAAATCCATTAACGCGGCAAACGAAGCAGCCAATTATCAGCGATTTTCCACGTGTCCACTCGGCAGCGAGGGGACACTTGCGCCCGCGCTCTCATTATTATACCAGACGTCTGCACCGAACGATTCTTGCTGGATAGTCAACATGGCGAATATAACCCTCCCCCCCCCCCCCCCCGGTTCGCTGGAGATAACGGCACACTCACGATGACTCTCCTGCGTGGCTGACCTACATGCGGCTGCTAAAGCCAACGCAACGTCGAATGTTTACGCGTGCAGGCGCGCCTCGCTCCAGGGCTTGACGCTGTCCCCTCACCTGAGCGACGCGCTCGCTCGCGTTTCTATTTCCCCGGCGGCGCTCGTCTTACCCATCCGGCTTCCGTTGCAGCGCGATCAGCAGTTAATTATCGGCCGGACGCGGTTATGACGGATTGTTAATGTCGGCTGGATAAATCCAGCCCGCGGACGCGCGCACTGGTATTTTGCGAGCCTTCCGTTTTGTTTATTTATACTTCTCTTTTCCAGTCTTGTTGATTAATCCAGCGAACGCGCCGTTCCATATTGTGCGCTGACGGGCGAGTTCTTATACCGATGGATACTTGATGGACAGGCTCGGTTGCTTGCGAAAAATGCTTTGCTAAGGGTTTTCTTCCAGTGCGTTAGTCGGTATTTGATGGATTTCGAAAAGTGAAAATGTAATGTATAATAGGCGAGTTTATTAACTTATAAGTACAAATTTAGCTTGAAATTGTTTAATTAAATGCGCATTTCATTTATGATGCTGATATGTACATTTCACTGTATGCGCTTCGATTTTAATGGGTTAAACTGACTGCTCATAATATTTGAATAAACACGCTTTTAAAATTATGTACACCGAAAAAGAGAATATTTGTTATCGATAAGAAAAAACACAAAGCCACAATAATATTTATTAATATATTTCGTATTTCACACCTCAACACAATTAAATTCATTCAACATGAAAGTAAATGTATAAAAAAAATGCAAATAGATCGTCGAATAAGTTCCAATGTTAAAATAAAATAAAAATGGGAAACAATGAAGACGAAATGTATGTAATTGAATTGATGATAAATAAGCAGTCGGGTAAAAGTGGCCGTCCCGAGGGCAGCGAATAAATAGATAAAGCCCGAGAGCGACGAGGGGCGCCGCATAAAGTGCGATAGGAGTGTAAGTTGGCACACGTCGTGGGGTGCGCTTTGAGCTCGTGAGTCTGGTGGCCGCGCCGAAGCGACACTGCAGAATGGCTGATTCGAGCGTACAGCCAGTCAACTTATATTAGCACGCCCGGTGCAGATTAAAGTGGACTTTATAGGTCTTCCGCTTGAAATGACTCCTGATAACGATATTAACGGATGCTATCGGCTGATTGCCGACCAACCAACCTCTGACGTTCTTCTTCTAGTCAGCTGACTACTGCTTTTAATGTGACTGCCATCCCTCCCCCTGCCTCTAAGTAGATGTGAAATGGCTTGATTAATATTCCGTTGAGAGCGCACCTATACTTTCGATTTTAATAGCTCACCCTTCGCTTCCCTTCGTTTGCCTTTGAACTTTTAGTAACGTGTAATCTTTTGTATATAAATGTATGTGTACATTAAATATAGCTGGCGGTACATTGCAAATAAACTGCGTTGTCGCATTTCGATTATGATGAGCGTATAATAAATTAAATAGTTTATTGAATATTTATTGCGAGCTTGATTCTCAATGTTGCGATTAAATTTCGTTACGCCCGGGCAACGCTGTTAACTATATTTATCGCGCACTTTTCAAGCGTTGAATTAAACTCCGGTTAATTATGTTATTATTTAATTAAATTCTAATATAAGTATCGACAAGCGGACATCAGCGGTCGTTGAATTTTATTATCAGCACGACAAACGAATCATTGAGTTTGATATGAATTAGGCAGCTTTGACAACTGGCATTGCGATTGCAAAATTAAATGTTTTAGTTTCACTAGCAGACTTTTTAACGTCTAATTTATGAATTTAAAATGAATAAAATAAATAACTGAATAAACGGGAATCAATTTTAAGTTACTTATAAAAAAAGAACCGGTAATTTCGTAATCTCAACACGCTTTAAAAAGACTCTTATCAAATGTTCTTAAAAAAATTCATTTAGATTTTTTGCATTAGAAATGAAGAACGAAGAAGAAAAAGAAGGTGTTATAATCGATTAGAAACTAGAAATGTATAACATTTTAAAATGAAACAAATTTCCGTATAGAAAGTTACTTAACAAACGTAAAGAGAAACTATATCGCGATAAAATCAGAACAGGCGCTACACATACATACGCAAGAAACGGCGATAAACCGCATAGGCGTGTAAATTTTAATGCTCGAGCAGTTGAAACGCGACTTACCGGAATCAGCGAAGACACCCCGTGCGCGACTATTACAGCCAACAGCTGTTTTAAAAAGGGGGGATAGAGGTATAAGGGAAGCAAAGACGAGGACAGGCGTCGATGTGCATAAGGAAGGTGCCGCGATGGCGCTTCCCTCTCACCGGGAATATCGACTTGTCGCAATCGATTCCGACGGTTCAACGAACCCCTTTCTTTCGCGCGTTATTTAATTCAAGAGTTTCCCTCCGCGCTATAGCCCCGCACGCGTCGGCGCTACTCGGCTTATTAAGGAACCGCTTCTTATACTCGGCCGCGATGCAAAACTCTCGAGGACATTCAACATTTACGCGAGCCTCATCACGGATCATTTTTATTACAGCGCGGTCGCGGGGGCTTATCGATTTACTGGGCTGACGAAGAGCGGAAAATTGTTTGGCAAATTACGGTGCCGACCTCTCGTTATCCGCCGAGTTATGTTGGAAAACTGTTGTTCTGCAATTTCCAATGGAAACTTTTATCGGGGATCGTTTTCAGGGGGGAAGGAATAGAGCGGGTTATACACTGTCCTGTTAAAAAGTTGCCGGACGTACTCGCGCGCTTGCGTTTTTTTTTTATTCTTTTTCTCAATTCGCCATAGCACACCTTGCAAAAGGTACCGGAGAGACAGGCGGATTAATTAGTCGCGACTTGGTACGCGGCAGGTAGTTTGGCAATGCCCCGCGGATGAAACTTCAAGCGTTCAATCTTTATCAATTTTCCATCGGTGCACTGGGTAAACAAATGGGAGACGAGGAGAAAAGCTGCAGGGAGAAAGAAGAAAGTGAGAGATAGAGAGGGGGGAATTTATCGTGCAACTGGAAGTTCTTTACCGAAAGTTCTTTATCAGCGGCTGCCGCTCCGCCTCCTCCTGCAGAGGCGCAGGAGGGAGACGCGCGCGCGTCTGTGCTCCCTTATCATCCGCTCTTCGAGACTCTGAAAGAACTCGTGGCTGTATAAAGCGGCCGTGCGCGGCGCATTGAACACTTATCGGCCTGGCCGTTTGTTGATTCAACGACCGCGGCGCGTGCCTCCGACGATCCCTTTCTTTAATATCGAGGCGACCCGACACTCCTTTAGCTTCTGCTTTTTCTTCTTCTTCTTTTTTTTTCTCGATCGACTTCGCTCCGACGGGAGGTTTTCTTCCGGCGAATGTCGAGAGCGCGCCGCCTCGACGCTTCGTTATCGTTCCGGTCGCGGTTCATTAGCCGTTTCTATTTTTGTATCTTGCATTCTCATTCTCGCTGCCTCGCGCGCCTTCCTCCGGCTTATTTGCTCTCTCATTGTCGTAGATTGGCTTTCGCTCGAATTCGAAAACTAAATTAGCCTGCAGAGAAATCGGTATATTTTCGTGGCTTGCGCGCGTTAAGATCGAGAGCGCAGACTTTTATTTTTCTTTATTATACAGTTGAAGCATTTCAACGCCTGCGAGATCATTTTTTTTTTTTTCGTACGCAATTTTTTTTTGTTGCATTCTTTACTGTAGATATACAGATGTTGTCCAATTTTATCGATGATAAAAAAACCAAGAATATATATTTTCTCGAAATTAAATTTAATCATGCAATAAAACTCGCCGAGTATATTACCGAGCGGCAAAATTTATTTTCGCGGCCTGCGTTATTTTGCCTCGATGAATGAGCGTTATTACGGAACAATTTCATAATCAGCTGTACTCATTAATTCAGCTTAATTATTCGCTAAAATAAAGAAACAAACGCCGCAGCGGCGCATAGCATTATATAACGCGGGAAAGAAAGTCGCTAAACGAATTAATTAATCACCCTTGAAATCGATAGCCGCGATAAAAAAAAAAAGAAAGCAACTAAACTTCGCGCGCAACGCTGGAAAAAGTAAATTCTCGCTTCTCGGGCGTGGAACAATATCCATGCAGCGGATCGTCAGTGGCGCATCGCCGCGTAAAAACACAATCAGCGATGTCGCCGATAAAAATCACAGTAAAAATTTTGCCCATAAAAGTCTCTTCCGCTCGATCTCCCTGCCGCACCATTTTTCACGATTTCCCTGTGCTCGCAGCCCTTGCTGTTTACCTTCTCTCCTTTATCTCCTCTCCCGGACCAACTTCTACCCTCCGCTTTTTTTTCTCTCCGTCGATGCCCATATTTTCCGCGTCTGCTTCCTCGCCTCCATCGACGCGCGCGAGAGGGAGAAGCCAACCCCTCGCGCTGGCTTTTCACGACGCGGCCATCCGTCCGCAGACGCACAATTGCGTAAACCGAGACGATATTGTCGGCGGATGTCGTGCGCAGCAGTTTGAAGAATGGGACGAGGAAAAAAAAGCGTACGTAAGAAGAGGAGAGGAGCGTGGTGCACACGAGCGTTCACCCTGCACCCGTGAAATTTCGAAATTTATCTATGTTTGTTTCTTTCGGTCTCGAGCGACGGTGTGCTATGTATATAGCGTGCGTGCGCGGCGTGTTACGCGTCGTTACCCTGTAATGCGTATTTGCTTCCGCTGCCGCGGAAGTTTTCCCTTTCGATTCGACCCGTTCGAATTGCCCGTCATTTAACGCACTGACAAATGTTGGAAAATAAGTTATCATGGAGGGCTTTGTCGAAAGGAAAAAGGGACAGTATTTTATTGTATCGCACGGCGTTGTTCTAAAATTTATGTACCGTTTTTCGTTTGTCAGGTACAATTTATAATGGCTGTCGATGATATCTATATACTGATTCTATTTTTAGTTCATTTTTGAAAAGCTAAAATTTTAATGGAAATATCGAAATATTTTTCAAAATTAATTAAGGAACCTTATGTTAATTACGGTGGAACGCGTGTCTATATGTGTAATTTAATTGATTCAATGCTAGAGCAGAATTTCATTAACACATGCGAACACTTGTGGCACTTCAGTGTGAAGTATCAGTCTGTAATGTTGTATCGATTCAAAGGCTAATTACTATAGTACAGAGAAACTCGTTGAATATCGTGCGTTGTGCTAAATAATCAACTCGTGACCTGCGACTTATTTTCCAGGCCGATCGAAGGAGTTACAAATTTTCGCGTCTAAAATTAGCGAAACTCCGCTTACTGAAACTAGTTAAATTATAGATATAATACTTATTTTCGTTTAACTATGAAACATATATAGTATTACGTCCGGGATCTGAAATAATATGATTTACAATTTTATTTTTAAAATAAAATTTAAATAAAATCATCTTCTACATCCGTTACACACTAAAATAGCTGACTCTGTCCAGTGATTCTATTTTGCCTAAGAATTTTATGTATATTTGAACAGAGATACTCCATCAATGTTGATTTTCATTCAATACTAATTATACGCAGCATATTGAGTATGTCCATTTTACAACAGTCTGAATTACTAACAAAATTAATAACAATAACGATGGAATAATATAATAGTGCAGGGACTAATTAATTATCATAATTTATCAAAATATAGTCGCATATATATTGCAAAAGTGTCTACCAAAAACAAAAGAGCCTTTTAAATATCGCATTATTTTTTTACAATGAACGAGTGAATTACGCGAACAGCCATTGTGAAGGTAAAGCAAATGCGAAGGAGAAAAAGAAGAAGAAAAAAAGGAAGCTACACTAACATGCGTCAAAT
This sequence comes from Sycophila sp. Sp_5, assembly GCA_018906775.1. NCBI lineage: Eukaryota > Metazoa > Arthropoda > Insecta > Hymenoptera > Eurytomidae > Sycophila > Sycophila sp. Sp_5. The sequence goes on from JACCID010000039.1 coordinate 1,224,441, forward strand.
TTTTCCAGTCAAACAGACAAATCCCGTAGTTAAATAAGGCGTTGATCCGGTGACCGCTTAACACCCGGCGAAACCAGCTGGCCCGCTTATCCATCGCTAGAGCCTTATTAGATTTGTCAGGCGTCGTAAGCGCAGAGCCTAGCGCAGATACGCTTGCCCGCAGTGGTAGGTACCGAGGCTCCACTCTCCGGAGATCGGCATCAAGATCTCAAGCGCGATAGAGAGAAGCAGAAAAGTGGAGGAGAGAAAGAGAGGAAAGCGCGGGCATACGTTGGCTCGGCTAAGAGCTTAAGCTGCGTCTCTCCCTCCCTTCCGTCGTTCGCGCTGCCGATAACGAGTGTCCAGGCTGCAGTCACGAAACTGCCGGGGCCGGCGCTCTCCTCTCGCTTTATTTTCCTCCCGCGCGCCGTGTGTTTCTCCGCAGCGGCGCCGCGGCGAGAGCTTCCCAGGGGGGTCACAAAGTTCGCGCTGCCATCCGGGTGTGCGCGCACCAAAGGGCGCACCGGTAACTGCTGCCGACGTACGGCGGGGGAGGAGGCGGTGCGCGCCGCGCACAAAGGGAAAAAGGAAGAGAGAGCCGAGCAAGTGCCCCTCGTCGACGTCGTGATTTTCCGCGCGCGCCGCCGTGATCTTCTCTCTCCCCTTTTTTCCTCTCTCGCTCTTTCCCTCTCGGCCATTCTCCCCTTCGCTCATTTTGCGGGCCGCGATTTTTCCGCTTTGTCTCACTGCCTCGGCCGCGACCTGTAGTTTTGCCGTATTGCACATTTTTTGCGCCGACTCGTTCGCGCTCTGCTTCTCTCCTCCTACTTCTCAAGTTCTAATCTGAAGAAACGACCGGATTATAAAGCGGACAGAGACTAGTCCTTCTTTTTCGTGCATACGCTGACGTACACGTTTGTATATATTACGTATGTATACTCTTATATGTGTATACGAAAAAGTACCGTTGGGTGGCTAAAAAAAAAAACAAAAAAAGATGTAAAGGAGTGGCGAGTGGGGAAATGCAAAGAGAGAGAATAAAGAAAAGTCCAGAGGGTTTATACTGCGACGCGCTAAAAAAATAATGGCGAGATAAGGTCGAACGCTCGCGCGTCGAGCAGCTCTCGGACAAAGGGTTATTACGGGAGCGCGTGCAGCTTGAATTAAAGTTATTTAGCCGACTACTTCTTCGCGAGCGTTTTGTTTTTCAATTACCCGCGGCATTATCATAACTGATGGAGATATTGCGTTTTGTTTGTGGCGAAATTCAGTTTGGACATTAAACTGGGCCGCCCGCCCGACGTAGCAAAATATAAATTAAAATGTATCATCGATCGATGCGATGGACGGCCGGTATTCGCTGATTGAAAAATGGAATGATCAAGAACGGATATTTTATTAATTAATTATTTTGAATTGATTAATTTAATTAACTGTTCGCGGTAGCTAGAACAATTTGATAATTAACCGGGCGAAAAGGAAAAAACTATGTCGTTATGAATATTAATTATTTCGAGCGCCGAGATGTCAGCGCTCGTATCTTTATTTAATCAATGACTTTGTGGTGTGTTTACATCCCTTACAGTATTATTTATATTATTTTAATTAATTTCCTTTAAATATACATTTCGCAATACAAATTTGTATAAAAAACAAAACAAAATGAGCATTTGTAATAATTCTGTAATATTGAATTGAATATATTTTTTAAAAATCGCTGTAATCGTAACAAATTTAATTGCCAACATTTCGATGCTTAAAATTAATTGGCAAATAATAATTTACTAAAAGATACTAAATCGTAAATATTAAACATTGAACCAAAAATAAATTTCACTGTATCGTAATATTTCGACTGCATTGCATGAAACAAAACTCTTCGCAGTATCAGTTTACATCCCTTGTAATTGTTAGTTTTATAAGTGATCTAACAGCGCAATTAGCTTCATTCATACTTCAATAAAATAAAAAGTCGGAAGATATCAAGTGTTGATAGGCTTAGCAGTTCGAGGCCAATCGCACATTCCAATTAAGGAAAACTCAAAGTGCAGAAGACCAAACAATCTAAACCCTCTCTCGATAATTCCTTTCGGCATCTAATACACCGGAGAGAGTTGGCCGCGTGAGGAACCATTATTTAACTTCGCTTTTGGATGCACACTGGCTCCTAGTCTTCCTTCCCGTTGCGCTGATAGCAAATAATTACCGCGAGTTGCTACCTCAAAGGGATAAGTATCCAATCGGCGAAAAATGCCGCCCACCCTGATCGATCCCCCTTTGTATCAAAGTTCGCTCGTTCCATCCCCGAAACCGCGAGCTTCCCGTTAAGTATCCGCGCGAAAAGGGGCAGCTCCGTGGTTGGGAAAGTTGCAGTTCGCGCGACGGAAAAATAATCAGCCCGGAGGAACTCTTCGATCGCAGAGGCTCGAAAAGTTTTGCGCCGGACGTTGCTGTTCTCGTGTATATATCTGTAACGCGCCGGTGAACTTCGACGAGGGGGGTGGAAATCCGTCGTGACGAGTCTTTCCAATTAGCTGACGGGCACCCGTTAATCGGGAAAAGATACAAGACGACGGTCGATGGACGGACGGATCGACATAGACGCCAAAACACTCCGGTTGGGATGAAGTTCCCCGCGCAGACTTGAAAGATGAGAAGTTTGCAGGATCGGTTATCTAAATAAAACTGCACTTCGAGAATTCGTTGATCAGTTTTTTTTTGCTTTCCCAAGCTTATGAGAAATTACGCGAAGCTGTTTTTACGTTTTTCTAATCATTAATTTGCTTGATTTTGTACGGAATTTTCAGCATTAATATACATATATATTAATTTAGCAAAGATAAATTTAAAATTAAGATTAACAATTTTTACTTTGTCGTAAGAATAAGTTAAATTTTTAAAGTGGAGGATGATCGATCGAGATTGATCGTTTGTTATAACTGCTTGATGTATCGATATTAAGCTTCGCCATCGCAAAAATTGACTTTGTTAGATCTACATTTTCATTCTCCAATGTTTAAATTTATAGTTAAATTTTCCATGCAAATGAGTTGGCAAAAAATTCTAATTAAATCAAGCTGAATTCGAGTGTGTATTTTACCAGACGAACTAATTTTTCCGTGCAAACGATAATTTTAAATGAAAACGTAACAACTTAATTAATTGTTCAAATGTAATGTTTAAATACTTCAAAATTGAAATAGACGTTTGACCTATTTCAACCAATCTTCAAAAGCCGTGTTTATTCAACTACTAATTTAACAATTATAATATTTAAATTCTCAACAAAAAAAAAAAAACTAAAAAAACTGTAAGCGCTCCATCCCAATGTCAGAGTCGCCATTAGCTTAAAGCGTAGGCTGTCAAGAGAGAATTAAGCGTCTGGCGATTAAAATAATTGCGGAGAAACAATGATTTGTCGAAAGTGTAATTTAAGCGACGTGCCCGAGCGACAAATACAGAGCGGAAGGCAGAACTTGCGACCCGGGACAAGTTCCGTAGGAAATACAAGTTCAGCTTTCGACTTAATGGCTGGTGCTATTAATCAGGCCGCGCTCGATATCAATCATCTCTCAGAGCCGAAATGAGCCCCCTGGTAAGGTCGGGACACTGGAGGCGATTAATGTCGCGATTTGTCTTGCGTCCGTCCTTGCGATGGGCACGCGCGTTTTCGCGCATATCTGCCCATCTAATGCGACGCGTATATCCGCATGGATCCGTCAGGACCTCCTACGCTCCCGCCCTTTCATGGCAGAATTCGGTGAAGCTCCACTTTTAAATAAATCGACACGAATCTTTGTGAATCGCCTCATTTGCAGCGTTGAATTTTCGTCTAGTATCCATTCGTTTGATGGATTCGGTTTAACGATTTTCTTTAACGATCACGAAATACTAATGGCGATGTTTATATTCTCTATTGAACGGATCTTATTAAATTTTATAAGTTATAAAACTCGATAAAAGCGCATAATTATTTCACCGGGTTTTATAAAATTTATATATTTTTGTAGTATTTTCTAAGATAGTTTCTACTAAATCTAATATAAAGTTAATACTAGCTCATTTTTTTTTTCAGATTTATACTTTACAAATTTTATAAATTCATTTCAAACTTACTGTTTGCTAACGACTGGGCTTTCTTATATCAGTGACTTACCTGCAACAGAAAAACAAAATAAAAACGTTAAATTTATTATATTTGCGGAGTCAATCACGCTGCTCGTTTACTCATAGTTATTTCAGTAACAAAATTGTGGGATTACCATTGATTTTTGTTTAACTTTTCTTAATTTAATCAACTGAAGAGGAAATAAATTAATTATATGTTTAAAATAACTTGGCATCGATTTGACCTAATGGAACAAACTGGAGAAAGCCAATTGCTTCATCAATTATTTTCGCCCCGCGCTATATAACGTTTTCAAATGCACTCGGCAGCATGTAACGTTTCTGCGCTTGAACCACCATGCCAGTTCGGCGCGTAGGCGCGAGTAAGCGCTCTACAGACAAAGCGTACTCGCAGGAACTCGGAAAATGCATTTAATTAAATGACAACAATGTTCGCGCCAACGGGCGATCGCACACGGCCGCTGCCTGCGGGATCAATGAGGCAGCTAGTAATGTTGTAAGCAAGTGCGGATCCCCGCGCACCCGCAAATAATTGTGTTTAACGGCCAATTGATGGCATACTTCGCTGCTTGAATTCTCCGGTGACGAGCGCAGGAACTGATGTGGTGCGGACGATGTCGGGTCGTTAAAAAATTTCAAAAATGCCCGCGTCATTTTACGGGTATTACATATTACGCAATTTTTTTTCAACGATTATTTGGTGTTAGCATTCGCGGTGCCCCGGGGGAAACGCTTGGATCGTTGGGGAAATAATTGGTTGAATACTTTACGCGGGAATGCGGAGTTGTTAAATAAAAATATTGAATTTCGTTAGAAACATAGTGACATCGCTAAATAATATGATTATATAATAAAATTTAATTATTATTACAAAAAAATGTGTACGGAGAGAAAAGTCTAGCAAAAATTAATATACTATTTTATAATGCAGGGACAGACTTTACAAATAAAAAATGTTACCTGTAGTAAAATTTGTTAGACTTGTAGTATAATTAATTTTTAGTACTTTTTATTTGCATTTAATTTTTAGTAATTTGTAACTTTCAATAATGAACTTTTAGTAATTAATTTTACTAAAAGTCTAGCAGATTTTACTATACTTTTTGGTAACATTATTTATTTGTCCAGTTTGTCCCTGCATTACAAAATAATGACTTTAGTCTCTGTGTGACGTATGATTTATGCTACTAAACGATTTTTTACGTATACAAAAAATAATCGTTTATTTATACAAAACTTCGTGTAAAGCATTAAGCTAATGAGTACTTCATTACTCCTAATTTTCCTAATAACAAGCTAATTTAATGTTTAAAAACTCGTTTTATCGATTTACATTTGCCTCAATTAACAATAAATTCTGTTCTATTCCAAGTGCTTTATACAACTTCACGCAGAGATTTTCCGCAGTGATTTTCTAATTTCTCCCTAATCAAAAGTACACTCGAGCTCATTCATAAATATTCAAAACAGCCCGAAGTCAAGGTAATCAATTCGTTAATATCGCGCTTCATTAAGCGTAGCCGGAGGGAAGGAAGGAACGAGCAGCAGCCCCGTGCCCCTCCAACCGCCGGCAAAACGTCGACGTCAAAGGCGCCCGCGGGCCTTAAGGATTGATGGGACAAAAGATTGCCGTCATACTCGAGTGCCTCGCGGCTGAGCTGCAATGGTCCTCCTCGGGGCCACCGCGCGTACACTTTACGTACGAGCTTCGCGCACGGAGTAAGTCCTCGCGCGGTCGTGGCAAAACCGAGCTCCGCCGGCTCGTTGCCATTCGTCACTTCCGCTAGATAAAGCATCCAGCCCTTCCGCCCTCCCTCCTCCTCTCCCACCCCTTGAACCGCGGCGACGACGTTCGCGCGCGCCCGCTGAAAAAGTGCTTTGTCTAAGCCCCTTTCCCTCCGGGCGGCACCAAGTTTCGCCTCCTTAGCCGCGCGGACCTTTCAGCATTCGCGATTATTTGTCTTACCCCGGCCATCAACCCCCCGCCGGTCTGCTCGCCCCCTTTTTTGCGCGAGCAGTCGTCGATCCCTTGCCGTTTTTAAGGCGTCCGCTGTGCGCGCAACTTTTTCCTGGGTTTTTCATTCCACCGACTTCTCGACGTGGCTGGCGGCAACGGTCTTGACGCTTTTACAAGCTTGTGGATTTCCACTGGATTTAAGAGATTTTTATTCTCGGGAAATTTGCTTTTTTTTACACTGATGAACGGCTTATTCGTTCGAGCGCTCGCGGGTATAAATTAAGTCGCCGTATGTTTTTGTACTGCGTAAATAGAACTTTCCTAATGATATCGATTTTTATGGAGTATTTTAGTGTGGTTATTTTTCTCAAGAATATTTTGAGTGGGATTTTACATAAAAATGTGACTACAGTGAGGATAGATTTAGATATTGATTCTCAATTAATTAGACTGGAAAGATCAGACTTTTTTCAAGTGCCAATTTGGTTTAATCATAAATGTTTAAATAATCTATATTTATAAATCTTGCGCAACGTAATTAAGTATAAAAATATAATATATAATTAACCCAAAATCCTAATGAAATGAATTGTTTCCCAAGTAGAGTAAATAATTAATTGTTACTAAAAGACAATTCTATGTTTTTCTTTAATCATTTAATTCGAAATAGGTATGTCTCGAATTTTCACCATCCACCGTGGATAATTAAACAATTGCTATATTACATTCATCGAGCAATATACATCGGGTGGTATTTAATAAACTTTCGAATGGAAAATCGACGTTTGCTGAGCCAAAAATAATAGAGTGAAAATGGTAAACACATTCCGATTAAAACTTGACAAAAAAAAGGTTATTATAGTACTAACGACTACCGCGCGCACATACCAGGGAATCGCAACAGCAAACAGGGTATTCTCGTTAATAAACTTTTATTTGGTAAATGAATTCTTGTCCAATTCTCGGTCTCGTATACTGTTTGCCAATATTTTCGTGTTTCTCCCGGGGAAATAGTAATTCGGCACATTTATTGGTTATTCCCCGGCTCGATCGGCGCTAACGGTGACTTTTTTCCTCGGCGAATTTATCCGCCTCGATTCGCTCGAGAGCAGTTGATTTCGCTTGCCGGACTGCGGTGGCTGCTTATCGAAATACCTTTCAATTTGGACGTATCGAAATTAATCCTTTGTACGCGCATTTTTATTGCGACCCACTTTTTTCCCTCGACAACCTTCTCCCATACACACAATGTGACACGTAAATTGAAGACGGAAAATGGAGGCCCCACACCCCCCGCTTATCAAATTATAGATTTATCGAGCTCTTATCGTTGAAAACGACATTACCGATAAATTTCCTTTGCAACGTTGTATTACGGTAATCGTAAATTCCACCGATTGCCGCTGAAAGTGAAACGTACAAAGTCACTAGGAGCCGAAGAAAAAAGATCGTCGTCGCGACGCGTGTAATGGAAGAATGACGAAAATAATGGCTTCGACGTAAGTAAAAGAAGCGATCCGCGCTGTTCGTCCACCCACAGCATATAAATGTTGAAAATAATTCAGCAGCCGGGGGTAACTGCACCGTCGAGTGTGCGCGAGAGCGGCTGCTGGTCCGCGGTAGCCGGTGGTGTGTCATGCTCTCAGCGCAAATTTTTCAGCGAAGCAGCCTCAAACTTTCAGGCTCCCGCGGGGTCCCCGTGGCCTTTCTCCTCCGTCGCCTCTCACATCCCGTATGCGCAGCTCTCTTCTCTCCTCATACAGGCGCGCGTCCATCTTGGATCAGCCCGCGAGAGAGAAAGAGAGAGGAGAGTGCAGTGGACCTTCTTACCTTATACCCCGTGGCGCATCTCGCCTGAAGGAGCCGGCGACAGAGAGAAAAGAGCTGACAAAGAGCGGAGCCGCGGAGTGGGAGAGAAAGAGAGGAATGGACCACTTCAATTCCATCTTGTGGGCAAGCAAGCGCGCGAGAGAGGCGACGCGGCCCGAAGCCGCTGCTCGGGCTGCCGAGTCACGCGAGCCATCAAAGATTCAAAGCCCCCGAGGGCCAGCAGCTGGTCCCCGACACATCTACATTCTCAGTCTCCCGTGCGCGTGTGGACGCACACGGACTCCGTCGCCTGGGTTTCTTCTCTCCTTTGGCGAGCCGAGAGAGCTCATTGCTCTCCTTCTCTATCGCGGGGCTCCGCAAGAGAGCTGAAACCAGAGAGAAAGAGAGAGGAAAGTGCGGCAACGTCGTGGTGCACCTCCACGAAGGTGAGGATGTACACCACGAAGCGTACCGCCGTGATGGTATGTGCGTGCGCTCAAGTGCGAGGTACGTGCGTCTCGTCGGCTCGTGCCCCCGCGAGTATATTATTGGCCCCTCATGCGACACTCACCCCGAATTATCGTCATTTCCAGTTTTATGATCATGGCCTAGTATATATCAGACGGCAACTTGGATGCTGATCTCCTGATTTGCTAGCGCTTCGTCGACTTATCGATGCTTATTAATTACAGTGATTTATTCACTGTTGCAGCTGCGAAACAAATTTTCGGAGCTTCGTAATCTGGTTGATCGTTTAAGTATAAATAAATAAGCGCCGTTTATTCGGTGCATCTGAAATTTATTTAGATGTTAATTTTTTAAACTTACTGGGTTTTTCTTCATACAGAAACATATCGATGTTTCGGATACACGAAAGGGGGAATACGTAATTTTTGTATACCGTTTGAATGGACTCTCCGCTCTTTTTTCTTGACATTTTTTTTACCTCAAAGTCGCTTTCGAGATACTTCTAAAAAGTCGTTTAGAGTATCCTGATTGACTCTCCGCGTCTGACTTGACTCTGGGGATTTGCATTTTAAGGAGTTTTTCGGGCTTTGCATTACAAAATGACTATTTTCGCCTCCTTTCCTTCTTATGCTAAGAAAAATTTAATTTCTATGATAACGGGTGTTTACGTAATAAGAATACATGTTTTTATGAAATGCAAATTTTTATCATGCAATTCTAAATAATGTGTATCAATGAAATAAACGAAACATTGTTACAGACTTTTAGTGAATTTCGTACAATGGCTAATTAAACTTTTTCTATTCACCTCTGTATGTGGAAAAGCAGTGATTGTAAATTAGAAATACCTATACAATGTAAGAAAACTTCAGCATCAAAACTTTCCAGCATGCTTCATTGCAGAGAAGTCTATTGTGCAGGAACGATTTGCTTCATCGACCATTAATTGATTAAAACGTCGTTACGCCGACATAATAAAATCTGGAAGCGACACACAACACACAGGGGGAGATAATAGAAAGCTTTGATATTTTTCTAGCAACAATTCGGTAGCAGGCCCCCTCGAGCTCCAGCAGACCAGAAAGTTCAAATAAAGAGGAAGAAGAAAACCTCGCTGCAGTAGACCTATAAAGGAAGGATCTACGCACCCTCCTAGATTTAAATGTCTTTCTTCCGCGTGCGTACGTGCCATTGAAAGCCTTGGCAAACTTATACACACGCTTTTGGACGTATAGGATGCGTGCCTACGTACGATCCGCGGGGCCATTATACGCAGACGGGTCCCAAGAAAACGGAGCTCGCGCCGAGACTCCTCGATCTCCTCTCTCCTACCTGGAGAGCCGTGGAGCTGGCAACGTCGCACCTCGGCGCACCGAGGGGTCCCATTCCCCCTACTCTCTCCCTTTCGCTCGGGGCCCACGCGAGCGAGAGAGAGAGGAAAGGCAAGCAGACTGGCTGCGTGTCAAGAACCGGCTGGCCCCTGATGCCGCCATTGTCTGGCCTCTTCTCTTCTTCTATATACCCAGAAAGCGCGCGAGACCGCAGCGTCCGAAAGAGAGAGAAGAAAGTAGGAGAGGGGGACGAAAAAATGCAAGACCATTATAAATATAGAAGATTCCTCGATGGATAGACGCGTGCATGAAGGAAGGAATATGTTGTTCACTGCATTGTATGAGATTTATGTTATTTTGCTGCATGTGTCAACGATTTTCTATGCGGGATGAGTGTGAATGTTTTCTCTGACTGTTGAAAGAATCATCGGCCATTGAGACGCTTGCATTTTGTGCTTTGCTGGAGGAAAAAAATCTCGTAATGGCTGTAAGCATGTTTGCGGAACTCGAATGCTTTATCGTAGCGAGCGAGCAGCAAGTCGCTTCTTTAGAGCGGTGATTGTCTTGATGGCAATGTGAATAACCCTTTGTGAACCGAGGTAACCTCGGCGTAACCTCGCGAAGAAGAGCACAGTTTTAAGCTGTATGCTCGTAAAATGGGCTCTTTAATTCCATTTCCAAAGATTAATTACAATGTATTGATGGACTAAATTATCGGAGCTACGTGTATGATATGTAAAATTATGACATGCGTACAAATGCACCCAAGTATATTAATAAAAAATCCTGTATACTGCATGATTTATGCAACCTTTATCATGTTATATATTTTATGATGTTCTAGTTTTAAAAGATTTATTCAGAATTATTTCAAGAAGTTCATAAATTACAATTTAATGTTCTCTGAGAAAATAAAGCAATGATTTCGTTTGAGGCTTAATTTATGCTAACAAAAGTGTATGAATAATTTAAATATGTTTGATAAAAATGCAGATGATTTTAATCGTGCAACAGCTGTGTTGGTGTTAAGTTGAACAAAAAAAAACTAAAATATGCAAAAAATTAGGAAACTTTTCAAGCTCTCGCAAAAAATATGTTAGGACAAAAGTAAGAGGATGCTGCGGAAAGCCACAGGTAAAAGGGAAGAACGGGGTTTTTCCTTTTTCTTCCTTTTCAAAACATCATCCGCCTACTCCATCTTCGTTTTTCTATTTCTACCCTTTTGTGAATGCATACGTACACATTTGCACGGTGCATTTAACGCATTGAAGCGTTAAAATCTCTCACATCTTAACCCTTTTCAGTTTTATACACCACAGATTCAACTAACCCGGAAAATATCGGCATTATAATTAGAATACATCCGCAGTTCCACGGAAGACAGGAGTGCAGGCTACTTTAGAAATTTTTCGGAGGCTAGAAATTTATGTGAAATTTTCTTAAAGGGGTGAATTCCGTTTTCATGGGAAAAGCAAACCGTTGAACTTCGTTATTTCAAAAATAAGCATTTCCGCCAAATTCCTTTTAACCCGCATATTCACGAAACTCTCTTAACAAATTTAAGAAAATGTTTAAATAATAAACTCGCAGAAAAAAATCTAAATTTAAAGCAAACTTATTAGATGTTGTTTTATCGTATTGTAATTAATCCTATACTAAATTATTTTAGACTCACGCTTTGATTGGCATTTTTAGTATAAAAAAAAGTATTTAGAGTAGTGCTTCGATTAAACGTCATTCTAGTCAAAATTATGATAATGAACTTGAAAAACGAGTTTCTTTTTGATGATTAATGCCTGTGACGTGTCCGAAAACCGGTAGCCCTCGCATTTTCTGTTCCGAACATAAATTTTGGAATGCTTACTATTTCAAAGGATCGTATTTCATTCGACGCTTCAGTCCCGATTGTGCATTTTCTACATTTCGGGAGGTCAATTTTCAGCGCAAACAAACCACGATGTTAGTGCAATCTAAAACACGTCAGTATCGCGTTTACGGTGAACCATTAAACCGATAATTAATGCGAATTACTTCGAAATCATTTAACATGTACGTACTTCTACGCTTAGTTGTCATTCCGTGCATTGTTAAAACACTCTGTTCGAATAAGCTCGTCTGTTATATTATTTAAACCAACGCATCGGGAATTCCTCATTTCGTTACTTTACTTTAACAAACTAACTGAGAAATAGCAGTTTCCACGAATTTTACAAATGAAACCTTTTTTAATAGGTATACTACTTTTGTAGCAGTTTACGAGTACGACAGATTTTACGTTGAAATGGGTTAAATAAAAGTTGATCAGTGATTACTGTTTGACAATAGCCGCCTTACTTGCTACCAGTTAATATATTGAATTAACGGTATACTCCACTTCCATTTATAAATTAGTTGCATTTGCAGTTCACAACGTTATAATATATTAATTCATTAAAAATACGTATGTTGAAAATTCCCTCTAACTCGATAAGTACTGATCAGATGATCAATATATACACGACGAGATCCGAGCTCCTTTCACGACTCGGTAAAAGCATGGCGTGCCCAGCGCAGCGGTAACGTCGTAATACGTACGTACGATATAACGAAGGAGTCCGAGCGCGAGAGAGCGAGTAAACGCCCCCGCAAGGAGTCCGGAGAGTCTTCTTTCTTCGGGTCAATTACACTGAATCAAAGGTGTGTGTAGGTTCAAGGACCGAAAGAGCTCCGCAGGCCACGGCCTCTTTGCCTCTCCGTACGTGTGTGTAATGGCCGACTGCGACCGGCTCTCCCCTCCCACGCATCTGTTTCTATTCCGCTTACCATTAAAACGCCATTTGAATTTTCAGCTTTTGAATATGAGATTCATGCGAGAATGGTCTCGGAGGCGCCGAGCGCTCGGTGAATTGATGCTGTTATGATTACAAGTCATACGAGAGCAAAACAGCCCGAAAGAAAGTTAAAGGTTCTTTTTTTGTATAGGAATTTTTGATGCGGCTTTAAAGGTATAGCTATACTACAAATTAATAGCTTCCAAACTGAGCTCTAGTTGTTCAATAGACGGATGATGTGTTCCGTTTAAATTTCAGGGCAAATTTAGTTTGCGAATGCTGTACTTGCGGAGCTTCGTTAATTACTCATCGCGTAATAATCGATTTCATTGCTTTATAAAACAGTAATTATATTAAGTATTTGATAAAAATGCAATACAAATGACATTTGAAAATTCCAAAAAAAGAAACATAATTAATTTTCAATTAAAAAAAAAGAGAATTACAGACATTCTCAGTCTGCGGGTACTAAAAGTGCTAATATACCCATATAGTTATACACGCCCGCGATTGTCGCAGTGTACTATAAACATTTTGATTGATATCCAACGCCCGCGTCGCAGGCGTTCGGTATGGCGGAAACGAAGCGAAATTCGCGTCCGGATGATAATAATTTCGCGTTTTCGCACGAGCATGTATCTTCATTAGACGGGGCGAAGTTATAACCAACGGGGCTGCGGCGAAGTTTAAAGAGGAAGCTGGGGGTCCGCGGGCTTGACAGTGGGGGGATGGCGCGCCGCGGGGACATAATTCTCGACGACATCGGCGTCATAAATCAAATTCCGAAATTCGTCAGGCCGGAAGCGCGAGTCCTTGAATCACAATCGCGCGGCAATTCCGTGCATTCTACTCGTTATACGAACCACCCGCGCCTCTTTCCTGCTCCGCACCTCTGGGGTACGTAACGCGTGTATTAAGTGCGGGATAAAAGGTGGAGAGGGACCGACGGTAGCTTCAGAGGGGTGAGGGGATGCAAGGATATTCCACCGTCGCTTCTCTTTCCGAGGGCTTTTCATCCTGCTCTTCAAAGGAGAGAAGGGATGAAGGTCTATTTATATGCCGGATGCATCGATGCATTCACCGGATGGCTCACGCGCCCGAAAAAGGGACTTTTTGTACTCTTTGCCGCCTCTCGTGTCTTCTTTCAGTGACCATAGGAGGAATTGATAAAGCCCTCAAAATATGCTCGCGCGCACGGAATATTTATCGCTGCTGCTCCGTTGTTCTCCGGGCTTGACTCGTTAAGTCATGTTTTTTAAGCCAGGCTACTTTGTTGCCTTTGTAATCATTTCCGTGCGTATAGCTTGACGGTAATGTTTGGCTTTATTTGAATGTGAATGGTTCGTTCATTTAATTTTGGCGCCAACGTTTTAAATAGATTTATCGCTTTTAAGATTTTTTTAATCAACGATTGATACAGAAAGAATTGAAAGCTGTAAACGGATAAATAATTAGAAAACGATATTTTTAATTCAATTTCATTGGAATATTCAAATGCATGTATATAAACAATTATTTATGCTCATTAAGAAATTGCCTTTAATAAATACGAAAGTTTTGTACTTTCTCTTTTATTAAAGAAGAACCAAAACAAATTAATCCATACAGTCGAATTGATTAATTTAATGTTTTCTCCATTCCTTTTAGAGAAACATTTTATAAACGTTTCTATGTTAAAAAAATAACAATTGAATGTTTTTTTAAATATTTTTCCAAGGTAGTTTGAAGAATGTTTTGATTACAAATATGCAAACTCTGTTTTCCCGCTCGACTTAGAATTTGTAAAGGAGATCATTAAAAACAAAAAAAAGCTAAAACAGGCAGAACGAAAATTCAACGAAGCCAGGAGGAAAATTCATTTAACCCACTTTTTTGAATCTTAGAAAGCGTTTTAATGATCTTGAATATACACTATATTATTACAGTTTGCTGTACCGGAGCAATATTCAAATACTTTGCTGCCTGGAGGGAAGTCCATTGCAACGATTCACCTCATTTATGCAATTAATTACGCAAAAAAAGCCGCGGAGCACCCAAAGGAGGAAAGACAACTGAGAATCTGCATTCGTGCTTTGTCCGCGGAAATTCGGGTCGGCAAAGAAGATCAGGGGGAAAAAAGAAGTTAATTACTTCGGATCCGCGCGTACTTTTTCTCAGAGCATCCCAAGGGAGGGTGTGCGCGCTGCGGGTAAACAAACTATCGCTGAAAAACGCCGTAAAATCTTATTCCCAGTTATTTCGAACGATCCGTGGCTCTCGCGTCACTACGCTCAAGAATTAGGTTGTCATAAAAAGAAATGAGTTTTACGAACTGTAACGGCGGCGTCCGCGGAAAAACTCGCGACGAAAAACCGCGCCAGTGGTACACGTATGTAAGCGCAAGCCAGAAGTCGCGGGGCTAAAGTGGGTCCCGCGCTATACGAGGCTTTCGGAACTTTGTCCAAAGCGCCGGAGCTTTTTAAAGCTTCCGAGGTATAGATTCCGTTCGATGTGCGGCTCGGATTAAGTGCGCGGGAAGGCTCCTTATACTCCCGCGGGAATAATTCGTCGTCGCGAAACCGCTTGCGCTTTTTCGCAGTTCCTGTCTTCGTGCGAGCCTTGTATCTCCATTTTTCTCATTGCCTTTCTGTCTGCCCATGTGTCTCGCTTGGACTTCTCTCGGGTCTCTTTTTCTGGATACAGTGCGAGACACTGCTCCACTATTTTTGTCAGAATTAGATCTCGATTTTTTTTATGCGACTACAGTTAAATTTATATTCTATAAAATTGAAATTAATTACATTATTGAGAGCTACTTAATTTTGTAAAAAATCTAATGGAAATTTAATTTTTGTTTATTCAAAAGCAAATTTAATCTGCCGATAAAAGTTATACCGCGACTTAAGTTAAAGAGTTCAAATTGATTATTAATAATGATTATATAGTACTAATTTTTTTTTATATTTTAAATTATGAATTAATTTTATACCGGTTGATTTAAATTATAAAGATTTGATAACAAGTAGACTTTTACATCTATAGTTCATGACCTAAATAAACTTTTGAAAAATTGTTGCCGGCGAATGATATATTCGCGTCGAAAAAATTTTGTACATTTTTTTCATTTACCAAGGCAGGAGGCAGATGGCAAGGATTCTAACAATATTTTTCCATTAGGAATGATTGATCGCCCGAATTAATGGAGTGTCGATGGCAGGTTCGAAGTCTTACAAAACCTATACGACTTTGTGTTTTATGTATATAATAAAAGCCTCAGGTCAGGAAACATAAGGGAAAATCTGCTAATCAACTGTGTCGAAATGAAACGAAAATAAGCGCATGAAAAATTTATGAACTCGCATTGAAGTCCTCCACTTTAAACGAACGAAATAATTTTAAGCACACACAGTCGAAGCTAAATTTATCTCCGATGTACGTGCATTATCCAACACGTTATTATCCTAGGTACAAGACATGCCCTCAATGACAAAGTGGCGAAATATTTTTAAAGTCCACGAAATAGTCTGCTCGTTTCCTTCTGTAACGATGTTAATGTGCAATGAAAACAGAACACATTTATCCTCTTATTTAATGGAGGTAAGCTGACGATGTACCGAGGCGACATTATGTCACGAAAGTGACGAGATGCTCTCTTTCTCACTTTCACTCTGTGCGACTAATTAACACTCGCCCAATTAATTTTGTGTTGCGCTCCAAATATCAGCTGCCAGCTCATCATCTTTGGAACCGACAGCGCGTATTAGACACTCATTCATATATGATATAACGATAACTTTTAATTACATCTAGTTTTAATGAAGTGTTATATATTTACTGCACCGAAGAGATTTTCCGAGTAATTAAATTATTATTGCTCACATGTGTTTTGGGTGTGCGCAATTAAATTAAAGTTTTTAGATGTAAAAAATTAGTACATTTCTTTTTATCCGGAATGTCGACTGAGATTTTAGATAAATTAATTTTGTTTAAAACATTAATTATTTTTAAGTTTGAGTTAAAAATTAAATGAACGTATTATTACACTTTTATCTTTTACGCTGGATCTTTGAAAACGAGTTTGAGAAAGTGTTTAACCATTTAGCAAATTATAAATTAATTCACTGCTGCAGATAAAAGTCTAATCCTATTACTGTAAAGGATTTAGTTTAATACCCTTTGTGTATTTGTTTTTTTTTTTTCAAAGTGATGGTAAAAGTTGGGACATTATGAGCGTAGAAAAATATTGCGTGTTACGGCTAGTGTAAAGCATAATTTAAATATCGTTGACCCAAGTAAGATAACGAGAGAGCTTTGGCTATAATGAGAGGAAACTCTTGAAAAGCTATCAGTATCTTAAAGCCGCATCGATTTAATGACAAAGTTTTCTTAACTAAGCCAATTTCCAACGCTCCTTGAACCTATTAACATTCCATTCAGCCAAGTGCGTTGGAAAGCAGAAAAAGCGCACGTAATATTTAAGTCGCCCATTTCATCGCTCGCAGATAAGATACATACTCTGAGAGTGGACTCTTGTCGGGGGAAAAAATTAAAAAAAAAAAATCGTTATCGGGTGAAAAATGAATCCCTCGACTCTCGCTAGAGTAGCGTCCACTTGGATTCCTCGAGGAATCGCTCGCTACTTCAAGTGTGAGCGTTGAATGGATTTTATTTAAGAAGCGAAAGGCTAACGAAGTAGATGCGAACGATGCAGAGGCAGAGGCGAGCGATAAGATAAATTTTGAAGATCTACGAGTCTCGCCAAGAGGCGGCCGGTCATTAGCAGAGCGCGTTTTTTTCCCTTAAAATCTCTCTACTCCTCTCTCCGACTCTGCTCAATGCGCATCTTGTTTTCGCTGCGCTCAGCAAACTAAAGCGCGGAAAAGTAGTAAGCCCGACTGTGAAAGTAATACGTTCGTCGAGCGATGCATCTTAAGGTGGAGGAGAAGGAGGAGGAGGAGGTAGACATTCAGCCGTTGTGCAAGAAAAAGAGGAAAAAAAGGGGGAGGGGAAAGGGAGTACAAGAGGGTAACAAGGGGCTCTTTCATTGCGGCCGTTGCAACTCGAGTCTTTCTCAGGGCCCGTAAAGATTTCGTCGACAGAAAAGGAATAAAAAAAAGAGAGTGAGAGTGTAAAAAAGCCTTGTCTTTCTCTCCGTCTCCCGCTATATCTTGCGCGTTTGTTCTACCGGTGGAGCGCGATGTTTTGAAAAAAAAAAAAAAGAAAACTACGTAATTCCGCGAGACGCCTCGCGTATCTGGGTGCGTTTAGCGAGAGTATGTATGTGTGTGTACGGGTACTGTGCGTAGCTCGCGGTCGCGTGGGCGGCAAGGGGGGGTGGGGTGGGTGCGTCAAAGCGGTTATCTCGGGCGCGGAGAAATTGCGACGAGGCAAGAGGCGCGGAGGAGAGACCGAGTAAACCAGACGTCAAGCGGGTTCAACGGTTCTCGAGGAGCAGACGACGTCTAAATTTAGCCCATTTTCTCGCACCAGCGAGATTTTAAGGCCTCGGGAGTGGCTCACTCGCGCGCCCGGGATAGAAGGAGGAAGAGAGCGTGAACGAGCAGCCGGGGGAATAGAGGCAAAGAGTTTCCGCTTTGGCTCGCCGCGAGAGAGAGCGGCACCCTACCCTCCAACCCCGCCCCCACCTTAGCTTCCCTCTCGCTCACTCCTCTCGTGCAAAGGGGATTGATCGATCGCCGGCGATGAAGAAGCCTTTGCCTAATGAGTCGCGAATCTGATTACGTTCGTCAGGCCTCTCTTTTTCCTCTCGCGCTATGCGCTGGCCCTCTCTCGACATTTTTTCCGCAATGCAACCTCGAGTAAAAGAATCAAGGAGATACGCACCGGAGGAATTTGCATCCGCGTGCAAGAGATTTTTCATTACTCTTTTGTGTATTAAGCTGAGCGTGATCTTTCGAACAGCATACTCCCAGCGTTTTAATATGAAAATATAAAGTATTAAAAAATTTCTATATCTGCTTTATTTCATATTCTTTTTAATGTAGCTTTTCGCAAATATTCTCGTATTTATGGAAAATATACTCCTGTTACGCGCCATAAAAATAGAAAAAACGACGGAATGAAATGTTAAAAAAAAAAAAAAAAAAAAACAATGAAACCACTACTACATAAATAAAACGGAAGCTGCGATAAACATCATAAAATGAATTTAATTTCGCGAATTTCCTTGCAGAATTAAATAATTTTAGTTGGTAACGACGTCGTCGAAGTCGAATCTGATACACGATCGATTCAGCGCGTTGCGAGATAATACTCGGGGAAACTACACTTTCCCAAAGAAGTGTGCTTTTTCAATAAACTTCCGAGATCGTCCTCAAGAAGGGCAATAAAGCGATTTACCGAAGAAGCCGGGGACGCGAGCGCACGGCAAATAATCGATACTTACGGCTCGCGCCGTCTCTCTAATTCAAAATTTTATATCACCCGAGCGCGTCGGTGCACGCGACTCGACGCTCAGGACAATCCCGGTATTCCGTACTGAGGATCCTATTTTTCCCTTCTCTCTTTCCCTTTTTTTCTTTTTTTTTACTTTAGAAAACGATCGAGGAGGGATCGTCGTCGGGAGGGAGACTAAAGTAGCCACGCGCTACCGTGTGCGGCGAGATTACGCGACGAATGGAAGATTATCCTCCAGCGAAGAGGACTGAAATACGGGCCTTCGATACGCCCGCTACGCGAACTCCTTTCATCCCCGTCCTCCCTCCCTTCCCTCGTCTCTTCTTTTCTAGCAAACTTCTTTGCTCTTTTTGCCGTTCTTTTATCACTCCCCAGATATACCACTTCTTTTTATCTCCTTATTATACGACTATCTGTCTCTATTTATCTTTTAAATTAGACACGCTTTGGTAATGGATAGTGTATTATTTGCGCTCTATGAATTACGTCCACACTTTAGAAAGTTTTTTAAAATATCCCCCCGCAGTTACGTATCGGAGTTTTTAATTCGCTCTTGGACGGTACCCCGAGACGCTGCGCAGCACGCTGCGGTACGAAATTATTTACGACGAGGTATTACTTTTTAAGATGCATTCAATTTTAACAAATAAAAATGAAATCGTACGGTTATGGCTTTGTCTCGAGAAAATCGAGACATAAATCGACAGAAAATCGAAGAATAAAAATGTAAACTGAGAAAAATATTTTCAAAATAATTTTTTTGCGGAAACTTAAAGTTTTTATCGTTGTTATGAATTTTTCGTTTCCTGCGGTAACCTGTGAGTTGCTAAAAAATCGGATTCAAATTAAAGCATTGTTTATAAGATCGACACGTCTTGAAAAAACAAAAGAAAAGAATTTTCATACTTCCCGTTTTTCAAGATTCTACGCTTTAAATATGAATTTGCCGAATAATTGAATACAAAACGACTTTTTTCTCAAACGATATAACAAACGTACCGCTGTGTACATCCGACAGAATACATAAATAATTCAACGCGATTTGAATTTCAGTTTAAAAAACACTTTTCCGATCCGACCCACCCACTTATCTTTAATCACTCCCGACAACTTTTTTCATCTCGACTATATGAAGCCCAAATGTTTTGCACATCAAACAGCCGGTTTTGATTCGTTAAGTCGCGAGGAGCAGTCGCCTGCTCAAAGTAACTCGCTCGCGAGGTGCGGTATCAGCAAGTATAGTTACCCGATCCTCGGGGTCGCTTAATTTGCATGGTCGCGAGGCAGAGCTTTGTCCGATACCCACAACGGCGAGTGCGCTTCGATGCAATCACCGCCTCGCGCGAGGGATCCTCCTCCTAGCGCGCCGAGAGCGAAAGGATCGTCTTTTTCTCCCACAAATGCATGCATGCGCACAACAATGGCCGAGAGGCCCCGCAAATCCTCTCGCGCCTTTGTTGAGCCCTCGCGTGTGTGCAAATCCTAGGAAAATGAGAAAGTGGCGTGTTGTCGCACTGCTCGGATGTGGAGTCGAGAGTTCGTCGTGCATAATTTTCGGCTGACGTGATTGGCCTCGCAGGGTGCCCCTTTTCGTTCGGCGGGGAGGGAAGAGCGCTTGCTGAGGTTTAGTTTTGTTCTAGCGGGCGATTACGTGGAACGTTTTTAGTGGGTCTATATACGTCTGAAGGATAATTTTGCGGTGCGCGGCAGGGCTTGAGCCGCGCGGGGAGAGTTAGTTGCGGCGATGAGGGGAACCGGCGGAATTCTTCCTTGGCGGATTTCTTGTGTTTCAGGCAGTTTTGCCGCTGGTAGCTGCAGAAGCTTACGTACTTCTTTGAAATGCGTTTTTGCCGATGGGCGTTGTTGAGGGACGCTCGCTTGGCTGCGAAGCTGGTTGTAAACATTTTTTTCCAGCGTGATTTTCTTTCGTTTATACCTTTTTCTCGATATTGCTTTCTTGACCCCGTTATTAGTTTTAAAATTTATCTACGAATCAATGCCACTTATGGTATTACTTCTTAAAACGATATCATGAGAAGATGTATATTGAGAAAGAACATAGATTACGAAAATTTCTGTATAAAATGAATTCGAGTCCTTTCTTACAAAATGCCCTTCGGATAAAGGACTTCATCGGTAAACATTCCTTTTGTAAAAATGTTAATACGCTATTGCAGCATCGCCTGAGAACTCGAGCGACATATTTTACGTCGAACGCGCACCGAGTTAGCATACTTTTCTCCAGCTGTCATCGACAAAACTCTCCATCCCCGTGAACTAGATATCCCGTGTCGCAAAGAGAGCAGCGTGCATTCCCGCACTTGATTTTATGTAACAGAATATCGCAATTATGACTTCGCATGCAGATACCGGAGTCTTTAAAAAAAAAAAAAAACGAACTCCCGCCTAGAGAATCTCTTAGATTACTTCGCGTTTATCGGGGCAACAGACTCACTCGGTGACTTTTCTCGAGGCGGACTGCACCGCGGTAACCCAACACCCGGGCATGTAGCCCGTTTTGATTAACAATGGACGGGAGTCGCGTCATTTAACGACGGCGCTCGATTCGAGGAGAAAAAAAATAGTCGCATAGAGAGGTAACTGTATTTCGCCGACGTTGCACGGAAGGAGAGGCACGTATATGTATATGACCGGACCGAACGAGGACAAGTATTTTTCGTTCGTGGAACGGCCTCCGGTAACACTATCGCGAGTCGCCCGATGGAATTACCCGATGACTGCCCACGCGTGCATCGGCCTAATCGCGCGACCGGACCCGCATGCCAGCCGATCGTCGGGAGGCCCTAACGGACACTTTCGGCCGGGGCGCAGGGGGTTTTGACTTACGCGATCGCCACGGTCGAGTGACTCGCTTGGTCGAGGCTAGTAGCCTCTGGGTATGCGCAGGACCTCGGGTTCGCTCGACTATTTTCCAGCGGGACGAGGCTCCTGTTCTTCGATATTAAATTCTCGCCTTTCTGCGAAGGCGTCGCGCGCCAACTCGCCTCGCTACTTTTTCAGCGCTCCAGATTTCTCGGGACGGCGCGTTTGAACGAATGACAAAAAACAAGGTACTTAAATTTCGAATAGATTAAAGGTGAGAAGCTTTTATTTCGAAACAGAAAATTTAGTGTTAAAATTGTGATCTATTCTAGGTGAGAAGTAATTCTGCTACACAGAGAGAAAAGTTCTTGTAAAAATTACTTTACTGTTTCGTGATGCTGGGATCTGTCAGATTCGACCAAATAAAAATTTTACTAAAAAGTATAGTAAAATTTTATTACACACTCATTTCATCAGTCTAATCAATCTAATCAATCTAGCCAATTTTACTATACTTTCTAGTAAGATTTTTTATTTGTCCAGTCTATCGCTGCATTATAAAACTTTTCCCTCCGTGTGGGTATATCATTATAGTTTGAGTTTCTATCAGAAAACGGAATGATTTTTTACTCAGCTACTATCGCCCGCATACTCTGCGAAGGCCAATAGTTTTTAAGATAAATCCACGGTACAACAAGATAATATTATATTTAATAAACTGGAACAGGTTTCCACCTGCTCTCTAAAAATGCATATGTGAAATTCACATCGAGTAAGTGATTATTCTACGTGATATATTCTTTATTATAGTTAATACTTAAACTCGAAGAATTAGTTTATATTCACTTATTCAATGTGAATTTCATATATTCATTTTGAGAGGGTGCAAATAACAATCAACACAATGACCCAATGGTCCTTGCAAATAATGCCATCTCCAGTGGTATAAGCCCACGCGAAGCTGCGCTGCCAACAGCGACGAGCAACAAAGCATCAGGAAAAAATTCAAAAGGAATACGTGAATAATACGAGAGGCAAGGTGCGAATGGGACGGCGGAGAAACGTGACAAATAAACAGAGCGAGAGAGCGTCGCGGCGGCGGGAAAACTTGCGCGATATGCATGTACAAGAAGCTGTCGCAACGCGCCCGGCTAATCGTATTTACACTTACGTCGAGCTGCCACCTGCAGGAAGGTGCACCCTCCCCCCGCACTGTCTTTCTCGCTCCGCGGCACTCGCTATTTCTGCCGCGTGCGCGCGCCGGGCTCAATGCACTTGTTAGCTCGACCGACTTTCCAATATGTTCGCCGGGGGAGGACAGAGCGAGAAGGAGATAAAAAAGGAGCGAGCGATGAGGAATAAAAGGCACGGGAACGCGCGACAGGGAGATTTCCATGCGAGCCTTTCGCTCGTCCGCCGCTCGAAATTCACTCGCCGGCAGATCCGCAATCTCGCCCGCCGGGAGGCGGCGGCGCACTCTCGAGAAATGCAATTTTGAGCTGGAATAAGGTGTTTTCATTCGGTTGTCATTATTGTGCTCCTTTTTTCCTGTCTTCTTCTTTTTCCTTTTTCTTTTTTTTAGCTGAATTTACTTTAAACTATGTTTACGTTAATGCACTGGCTTTAGGAGTTCTATTTATCGGTATTGATAGAATTTTCGTACGGTATTAAAGGAATTCTCGGCTTTAAGAGACGTGAACATTTGAATAATACAGATATGTCAATCTTTTGGTGATTAAACTCACGAGGGAGATTGATTTTTAACGATGCTTGCATGATGAGCACGTTCATTTGATTGTATTATGTAAAAGCAGACAAATTATTATTTTTTCAATTTGGCTCTTTTTAATATATTAGTTATCTTTTAAATAACTCAGCATCGCAGTACTCAATTATACGCGTCAGTAACTGTGCATCGATTAAATGACATTGATTATGCAGGCTGGATTAATCTAGAATTTTTAAACTAATGGTTGAAGGTATAACTATGTCACGTCGCCGTATTTCTCATTCTATTATTTATTTAAAATAACAGCACGATGAAAATATATCTCATATAAATTAAATATTTGTATGTAACCGTTTTATTTTATTTTTTTATTATATTTTATTAACTGGGATAATAATTCTTTTAATATGTAGCTCTCTTATTCAATGGATTAAAGTTTAATGCGAGTCTGGTGTCCTAATTACACAGAAAATGCAGGATTAGTCGACTGAGTCGTATAAGGTTCATGAAAGATAATACGCTTACTTTACGTTTCATCGAGTATTATATACGTCACATGTACGTTACATATTCATCATCCAATTAAATGTTTCGCGCATTTTAATAGATGCTCCCGATAAACCATTTAAACATTGCACACAACAATTATTTCCGGTTAAAGTTTCTTTCGATCTATAACCTGATTACATCTACACTGATAGAAATGTTTTGAAAAAAATACTGTCCAGTCTAGGAGCAAAACCACAGACTGCATTTAGAGAAAAAATTGTAATTCTGTATTATTCTAATTCTAATAATAAGTATCTACAATATTTATAATACAGAATAGTAACTTTTCACTAAATGCAGTCTGTGGCTCAGCTCCCAGATTGGATAGCAATTTTTATTAGAATAAAAGTAATTTTTCCGAAACATTTCTCTCAGTGTAAACGATACTTTAAAAAAAAGGAAGAAATCTTGTCGATCTGAACATAAAAACAAGAAACAAGAGTACTTTAGCAGTAAAATTAACTGCATTTCCAGGGAACTAATTAGATCCCCCGTAATCCCCAATACGACTTTCTCAACAGCGCAATCAAGTTGGCTAAAAACTCCTAGACGCACTCTCAAGTCCCGGCATTCTTTAACAACTCGGCGTCGTGCGGGAAGTTGCTGAGGTCCCTCGTAGCTCGTCATCAGCTTTATAATTAGTCGCGTTGCCAAGACGATGGCGCCCTGAGAGAGTAAATGCACCGCGGCGGCCGTATCGTCCCATAACTCGATTAGCTCGAGTGCGCGGGATTACCGCGTAAAATTGACCCGAGGACTCCGGCAAAGCGACGCACGTGCCCTCCGCCCAAGGATACGTGATTACGCCCGGGTAGACGTCGTACGTCGTCCTTATGCACGACGCCCCGTGGATGTCGTACGTGTACGTAAGAAACTCGCGCGGGCGTTATACCTCAGCCGAGTGCACGGGCGAGCCAACTTTCGACCCGAGAGGGGGGGGGGGGAGGACGAGATTAGAGGTAATAAGGCGAACACACTACCTATAGCCGTTTTGTCGTTTACTCCATTAGCCGAAACGACGCGTAAGTGGCCCATTTCGGGCTAAATACAAGGGACACGCCGAATGGAAGTTTGCCTGCTAGAGATAGGGATTGCCAATTAAGACTCCGCAATCGAGCAATTCGTTAGGACGTTGCGTGCGATTTTATGCATAATTAAATTGCTAATGAATATTAATGATCTGCACTATGTTAATAGGGATACGCAAGGACTTCAGCAACGGCTGATACGTAATTATATGTATACCTAGGAGCTTACGAGTTTGCTAGTATTGTCTGCGAAATGCGCTTTCAAGGGATCGAAATTATCTCAATTTTGAAAAATACGCTTTGATTAATAATGCATTGTAATATTAAATGGGCTTCAATTTAATTAAAAAAAAAATATATGCATTAGCCTAGAACTTTTTTCATGTTAATTGCTTTTTCGACTATATGATCCTTTCGTTAATGTGATTAGATAAATTATTAGTATAATTTAACTGATGCTACCAATTATGCAAATAGAAATGAAATTTAAAGCAGGCTAAATATTAATCTACGTGATTTTAACTACGGCACAGATTTAAATTAATATATTTTTTTATATTAATAAATAATTTAAATGCAAAATTCAAAAGTATGAATAATAAGGACTCCGTGTAGCGGGCCTGCCTAAAAATCCAGCTCCAAATTAAAGCTCCCACATCGGCATTCCAAAGATTCTTTGTCCGTGCGCCGCCCCGACATAAAAAGAAGAGTAATCCAAGGAAGATCCTATTTTGAGAAAACAGACGCGCGGTTGAGAGATTGAACAGATCTCGGTTCGGCGTCATCGAGATTTTTTTTATTCCTAGCCCACCGTGGTCGGCGCGGATGCTAAGTAGGGGAAGAGGGTGGGGGACCACCGTAGTCGGGTGGCTGCCACCTCGACACCGCGGTGAACCGACACACCGGGGGGACACGTGGGTCCGGTGTGACAGGGCGAAAGTGCCGGTTGGCCTACAAAACCGCCGTCGAAACGATCCGGCCGCGGCTGAAATCGAGGAAAAGTTTTAGCCGACCACCACGGCGGAAGCCGGGCCTGGTCAGCTTCCGGAGCGGGCCCACTTTCGCCATTGTGCCGCGGTACCCGGGGCCGATGACTATCGATCGAGAGTCTATTTTTCAATTATTCTTGCTATACTTTTGCGGATGTGACGCGCGTAGGCTTATTTAGCCTTTTTCTTGCTCGATCAGTTCCGTTGTTTCTTTTCTCTTATTGCTATTATTATATAGCGTTACGTTTTATGTTATGGTTCCTATTTATTAATATTTTTTTAAATTTATGTTAATTTTTTTTAAATAATTTTTAGTGAGTGTAGAATTTAATAAGTAAATGAAAAAAATTATATCAGCAGTGATTATCTTTTTTTTGTAAATATTTTCTAATTATTCGGAAGTACATTTGTACACATCTATAACACAATTTTCAGGTAAGGTATTTTTTTTCAAAATGTGCAACGCGTCACTCGCAAATGAAATGATTCACGAACCTTTATTAACTTTCACAAAATATGAGTAAGTCAGTTACCGCATTCCAACTGATTGACTTTCACTTCAATCGTTGATAAAATTCATTGGGATAATTAATTGAATACTGACGATTTGAACGATTTAAAATGAACGCGGTTTATTGATCTCAAATAATTGCTGATAAAATGCATTTAAACGAAACGTCATCTTGAGATAAATTAAAGGGGCAAAAATTGATTTGTTACGAGGCAATATCAAAAGTGCAAGATGAAAGCAGAGCGTGTCTAGATTGAACAAGCGTGCTCAGCGATCTGTGATGAAGCTTTCCGGCGCATGAGTCATCGAGCTCGTGGTATTGCAAAAATATCATCCACCGTAATCACTGAAATGGCTGAGGCCTTTGGAGTATCGGTTAGGCATAAAGGGAGCTACTGGAAAGAATCAATGAAATTTCAGTGGTGAATTTTCAATTTCAATAAAATAACTCGTTAATAAGTGTACTCGATATAATATAATATATTATATATTTCGAGTGGAATTCAATCGATGCTAATTTCTTTTGATTTAGCAATTACCTTGATAAGTATAATTAGCTTAGTTCATGATTATTGATGAAATTGTACGTTTATGTGTACATGTAAAATACATATCAAGTTTCTGATTTGCTGCAAATTCGAATTCAAAGTCTAATTTCGCGAAATCGAATCCGTAACTAAGTGCAGTTCTCTGAAATGTTGCGCGGCTTCTTGAACTGACCCGTAAGTGGTCTCTCAGCTATAACGACATTTGTAACTTGCCAAAGTGCCGCTAGTATTCCGTTTGCGCGTAAACATCGACTTGTGACAGTTAAATATTTAACCGGATCCGAGCATCGAACTAACAAACCAATCTTACTCTTTAAAATAGATTAAAATTAAAAAAAAAAAAAGGAACTTGTATAATTTACTAATTAGAATAAGATAGCGAGAACATTTTGTTAGTCCCGATTAAAAGTAAATATCTACCTTCTTAATTCTTTTCTTTAAAATTGTTAAAAAAATTTTTTCAGGTCTTTGCTATTTATAATAATCTTCATAAAAAAATCAGAATATACGTTATCCACTGGTAATTCATTCATGAATATTTTTTAATAAAAATGTTTTAACTATGCACTTATCGGTTTTATGATAACTCTCAGGTAAAGTCTTTTGCACTAATTCCTTGTCTAATTATAATAATAGTTTTCTCATGGCGACTTCACTTTCAAAGCATTTATTTGTGGCCAACCCCGTTTGACAATGTTTTTATGCTTAAGACAAGGTTTAATGTTCCTTAGCTTGTTTAATGCAAATATTGAGTGTGTTTTTTTTAAAATTCCGGATTTCTCTTTAATATTAATATAATATTATTGAAACAACGTAAAAAAGCAGAATTAAAAATAATCTTAATAATTTATACTTACAGGCACATTTTTAAGTATGCCAATTAAATTTTAGAAAAGCGCATACTGCAGGAGCAAATACAACGATATGAAAATGAAAATATGCTTAATGAAACTTAATGAAAATATCCGGGAGAGAAAAAACTGCTGAACGTATGGAAGAAAAGAAGGAAACATAAGTCGCCGTATGAAAGCAAGGCCCTGCAAGACCGAGGGAATCGCGTTACTTGCCACGGGGATCGCTCGTTCGCGGCTCGTATATAGATGCTGCGTGACCTCCGCGCCTTGAACCCTTTTCAAGGTGAGCCCCGTCGGGGCGAAATTAGCGCCGTTCGGATATGCGTCTGAATGAGAAGGTCGCCTCCCCCTCTTTCGCGCCGTAATTGGATCTCTCAAACGCCGGGGCGCACTCGCTTCTCTTATTTGTTCTCTCCTCCTTCGCCTCCTTCGACACCGCCGACGCCGTTCCCATTTTGCATCCCCCTGTCTCGAAAGATGCAGCCGAGCTATTTATGCGCTTATATACAGCCCGCAGCCGTGCTAATTGGAGAAGTTGAGTTTTCGCATAAAAGCCTGGACTGACTGTTTCGGGACGATAAGAAGCACTCGCGAACTCACTCTCCCTCTTATCTGCCCCCTCCCCCTTTCGTTTTTTTTTTCGCGAGTGGAATCTTCTCTCGGCAGTTTCGTCCGCCTCGTGCCGTTTGCGTACGCGCGCTTCGCGTTCGATTATCGTCGGCGCGAGGAGCGTTGGCCTCTCTCGGCTCGCCTCCTTCGATTGCAGCCGATTCGCTCGATAATGCTCGGCCCTCTTCGGATCGGCCGACGCGAGCGCATTGTATTACAAACGCCACGAGCTGCTGAGCGTGAGATCAATAATTTGATAAGAGGCGAACTGGCCGATAGTCGTTCCATTTAAGGCTCTCGGGACTGATGTCTAATTAAGCGAGGTCGATCCGTGATTTTCTCCGGCAATATATAAAAAGAAAAGTATATAGCTCTTAAAGAAAATGCACAATATGCAGGCGACCAAATAAAACTGAGTATATCCGGCACAAAAATACCGGCCGCCCGAGAAATCGTCGTTTTTAACGCACTCCGGGTTCATCCATTATTTATGGGGACTGTTCTTAGGGAGAGAGAGAGAGAGAGTGAGAGTGAACGTCAGGAAGAAAATGCAGTAAAGCAAAATAAAATTATAATTCTTGACTATTTTTTCCAAGCCATGGGGTGTTAATCGCAAAAAAAAATCGTGACGTGATGGACGTGAGAGGGGTGACTTCGCGTAGGTAGCGTGTACGGTCGTTATTAAGGACGTCTGGGACCTCAAGATTCCTTCGAACTGAAGCACTTAGTTTAGTTGAAATAAGAAGGAATACTACTTAGTGTGTACTACCACACGTGTGTAGTTGTGTGTTCTCGTGCTTTTTTTTCTGTCGCCATCGTGGAATTCGCTCAAAAGAGAGCGTTGGGTGAAGTTCGTACCGAAGTTTGCAAAATCTTGTTACATTAATAAAAAAAATTTGTTAAATATATCAGTTTGAAGTTTTGAATTTTTATTATCGCTCCTGAAACTCGAGCAGCGACAACTGTAATGCAAGAGGAGGCCGCGACGAAAGCGGCGCGATTAAAATGCAGCGTAATTGACGTCACCGGATATTCCACAGTGCGACGGCACCATCGAATACCCCGACAACTCCGCGGGCAGATGTGTCAAGGGTTCCGCGGCGGCTTAATTAGCGGGACTCGAGTGGCATCCACGCGGGGGAAAAAAGCTTTCCCCTCGAAAGAGCAGAAGAGCAGAAAGCTCTCCGGCGGTGCGGTGATAAAAATTTTCCGTAGAACGCGCGGAAGAGCCGGAGCGGACTGCGGCAGTCGCCTCGCATTCCGACAATAAAAGACGGAGGCGGCGGCAGAGGCGCGCGGGAAAAACAATGCGTTAAACGCCCGTGAAAAGAGAGCGACCTGCTGTATATATACGAGGCGCAGCGCGAGGCAAGAAAACCAATTTCTCGAGACGTGCAATTACGGCGGAGCGCGCGCGCGCAGAGTGTCATTGTCAAATCCTTAATTATGTCGTTCATGCGCGACGCGCCGGCGGAAAAAGCTCGGCAAAATCTGGCCGCTTCTCTCTTTCCCGGCAGTTCTTTTCCTCGGTTTCCGCGGACGATTGCAGTCCTTCATTAAGGCGGGTAATTACGGTGGGAGCCAAAGTCGCGTCGCGCTGGGAGAACAGCCGAGCAAGAGAGAGAAAGAGAGGAAAGGGCCTTTGCTTGCGCGCGGGCCTCGTGCCACGAGCAGGTGCACTCGACCCCGATCTTTGACACCGGCTTGGCCTCTCCGGTAATCGGGTTCACTGCCACGATCGCGAGCGTGGGTGAGAGGAACGAGCGTTTGGAGAAAAGAGTCCGGAATTGGTAGAAAAGAGGCGACCGCGCGCCTGTTCGAAGGATGGATGGATGGACGGGTCGGATTGGCGTGAGGGAAGCTCGAAGCCTAGAGCACATCCGCGGATTAGCATTGATTGGCCAAGATAAGAGATACTACGGCTCCTTTTGTGAGTGCTGGATTCGAGAAATTTCATTTGCATAGCCCTCGCTGAATGATCGGGCAAATTCGCGGTTTAACGCTAATTAGAGGGAAATGTTTGTGCTTTACTTTTGCTGGTAATTCGAGCAGTCTAGATTTCAGGCTATTGTAGGATCCTGAATAATGCATGTGAATTCGTTAGCACGACGTAAAAAAACCAAGTTTATGAGGGAAGAGATCTCGTTCTTCATAAAGATTATTTCGAGAAATTTCCAGGGAACTTAGTTAACATATGATAAAGGGAATATTTTCTTCGCAGAGATGCATTTTCCTGTTTTCTCTCTTAATTATAATTAACAAAATATTTGTTTATTGTGTTAGAAAGCAGCGCGTTATTTCTTGACGTAAAATTAAAAAAAGTGGAGTTAAAAATTACGTGTAAATTTAAAGCAACGCGTCACTCCCTTCAGAGTTCTTTTACAAGTAACAAAAATATGTACACTATCCGCTTCAATACGCAAATTCTTATCCCTTTCATAAATTTCAGAAAAAAACATACAACGATCGGGGCTCTCGGAGCCAGCGAAAAAAACATCGTCCAAACACGTCGAAACGCATTCACATCCATGTCCAAGTCCAGCCTCATTAACCGCCTCAAGTTTCAGTAACGAATACCCTCGACAATCTCGCCGAAAAAAAAAGAGCAGAAAGAAGCGAACCCGAGAGAGCAAAGGCTGTGGGGGCGAATCGTTCTCGGATCGACGGCCGCGCGCATGTCGAGAGCGATTTTGCTCGCGGGAGAAAGAGGAGCTCCGTCTCTCTCTCTCTCTCGCCCTCGCGGAGTGCGCATACAGAGGAGCCGTCAGGGCATAATGCGCTCGCGGTCGCGCGAGTGCGTTGGACGCGCCATCGGGAGGAGAAGAAGGCAGCGGAGGAGGAGGAGGGACCCTGACGTGCGTGCACCGGCGCCCCGCGTCCGTCCCACGCTCGCCGGCCGCAAAAGCGCCGCGGCATTGTTCCCCTTGCGGCAGTCTAATTCCATTGTGCGCGAATGCGAGTTTCGCACGAGGCTGAATCGCGCGCGCGCGGGAGACGCAAGCGAGGTTCGACGATTCCGCAGTGCGCGGGCTCTTTGTTGCCGCGATTTGAGATTTCTGCCTGTTCTTATTCCGCGAGAGGCTCTGCGGCTCTCCCCATCCTTCCTCTTTCTTCGCTGGCACTTCTTTTGCGCCTCGGCGTTTTTGCGCACGACAACTTCGGCTCTTTCTCTCGCGCCCGCCCCTTCCAATGGCTTCGCTCTAAAAACCGCTCGCCGATATACGACCGCGTGTTCAAAGCTTTGTCCGCCCGTTTCTTTTCGTTCATTTCTTCTCATTTTTTTTCGTACTTCGGTCGAGAGAAGTTTTGCGAGTTGGATAACAGACGCTTGCGTCTTTTAACGAATTCATGGAAAATCGTTGCGCGATTACGACGTTACATAATAAAACAAATATGAGCGAGGATTGACTTTATTAATTATGAGTCTGAGGCGAGTCGCCGAGTAAATCGTGCGCAAGGTGCACACCTGAATTTTCAAGTAAAGGAAGGGAAGTTGCTTGAATCCGGTGAATGGGAGCGGGTCTATATTCGAGGGACATTTTTCACGAAGGTAGAAGTTTTTAAAATTAAAAAGCAGAAGGGGGTGTACGGGCGCGGTAGATAGAGAGCGATTTCTCAAAGTTTAAAAAATTGAAATATGGACATAGCAATCACATTTTAAGACCTTCATAAATCAGAAGTTCCCTCACGATCGCGGCCCAGCGAAGAAGTGCACTTGGCACACCCCGCGCCGCCTAAATTCCGCCTCCCCACCGGTGCGCACTTATCATGCACTTTAATGCAACGGCAACGAGAAAGTGAGGGAGAGGCGGAGGTGGCGGGGGAGGGAAAAATTAAGAAAATCTCCCGGCCGTGCGTGGATTCTCTCCTCATTTCCATTCGTCGGCGCGACTCGAGCTTTTTCTCTTTTTTCTTCAGCGTTTCTTTCATTACTATACATCTGTTGCTGCATGCACACGGTTGGCTTCCGCGCGAGCGCTTTTCTTCCTTCGCTCGCTATACCCTTTACTATTCTCAGGAAATCCATCCTCGCACAGATTTCGCGCCACGCATATTACAGGTGCACAAACGAGGAATTTTTTTTCTAATCGTTGTTCTGTTTATTTCTCGCTTTCTTCTCTTTTAGTGAATGCAGATTTAATTACTTTTTCACGTTTGCGGAAATGTAATTTTACAGTTGTAATATAAAAACTGCTTGGTTTATAAAAACAAGACTTTAAAATTACAGCTAGAATTTTAAATAAAGGGGAAAATGCATTTCAAGTTTGAGATGCAAATGTTGTTTTTAAAATGTATACCAATGCCGGTTGTCGAAATTTTTACGTTTTTTTAGGCTTGCAATGTGAATAATAAAAATTCCTTTTTGTAAGAGGAGTTCAAAAGCAATAAGAAGCGAGTTAGGAAAGGAAACTTTCACTATTTTAATTAATAAAATATTTAGAAACCAGTTACTCCTACCTCAAATGAAATTATATATTTTATTTTCTTCTCGTAATGTATTTAATCCACTCATAAAAAAATTTGATCGTAAAACGAGATACAAATACACTAAAACGGAATTAAATTTCACTCTTAGTTTATAGTGAAACACTCATAGAGTTAAATTTGATTATCACATGAATAGAGTAATTTAAATTCACTCTAAGGTATAGAATAGTATTGAAAATATTATTGTTATTCTAATAAATTTTACTAGAATTCTAGTATTACTTACTATAATGTAGATACATAGTATGCTAGTAAATTTATAATACAGAATGGTGATTTTTGACTAAATCCAGTATGTGGCTCTATTCCGAGACTGGATAGTAATTTTTCCAAAATATTTCAGTGTAAGAGCCGAAAAATCAGTGAATTTCACTCGATCAAGAGAGTTAATTTCACTATAACATTAGAGTGGAAATTTAATTCAAATAGAGTTAATTTTCACTCTACATAACTTCAGCTAGTTTAGCGTGAACTCTCAATGTAACGGACGAAAACGTTTATCATTTTGCATGTGCATACGCGCAAGCTCCAGCGAGCAAACAATACTATGATCGGAAAACATTTAAACCAGCACACAGAGAGTGCGCTTCCCGGGGGCGAGCTTACGGATAGACTCGGTAACTGACGGGGAGCTAGTTGTCGGCTAGGATAGAGTGTAAATATTCAGCCGTTCGCGCGCGAGCGCGCGGAGCGCGTAGATTACTTTGTACAATACATCGGGTATTCTCCCGGAGCCCGGGAATCTCCGGCGCTTCTCTCTCATTTCCTCTGTGTCCACGAACGCGTTTGAAATGCGAACGAGCGCCCGGGATCCGGGCAAACGAGCGCCCTGTTTGCGCGCCGGGGCAAGACGCGAAATGCAATGCAATGCGCGCGTAGGGCCCTCCGCGCTTACACTCGCACGTACACTCAGCCGCGCAACACGCTGCCAGCCTCTCTCGGGGCGCGGGCGAAGTAATCTCGAGCGTCTTGCGCCGATATTGCGCCAGCGACCGGAAAGTTAAGAGCCGCGAGGATCTCTCGAAGAACCCTTCCCCTCGGAGCTGTACGTGCTTTTTTTCCTTACGCTTTCGTCCCTTTTTGCGAGAGCCGTGCTCTCCTTTTTTGCGGTGCGTCCGCTCAAGATCAGTTACACCGGAGGAGGGATCTCGCTATTTTTTGGAAGAGCGCCGGGTGTACAGCGCGGCGAACTTGGCGCGGGCGAATTTTTTCGCGACTTTCCCGCACGCTCTTTCGGGAGTTATTTTAACCTACTTTCGACACCGGCGCGACGGGTTAAAAGTGGTCGGTCGCGAGATGCTGCGGATGCGACTGCACGGTCGTCGTCCTATAATACTCCCCCATCTTCTCTCTCACCCCCGCTGGTCTGCCACGGAGGTGCTGGAATTTTTCCGAGGACGCGCGGTGAATAATTAAGAGGCCGCTTCTGAGATAAGTTTTCACAGCGAATGGCACGGTAAATCGGAATGTAGCGCAATTTAAAGTCAGATGAGAATGCCCGGGTAATTCGTTTATCAATTTTGACACTTTTTATCCTGTGAAACTTCATTTTAACTTTTGAATTTAAAATTAAATATTTTAAAAACGTTTTATTCTTTTTAATAACCAGTTTTTAATCGTATTTCACTTTGCAAAAGAAAATTTTTTCAATTATTGTTGTATGAAAAACGAGATTGGCTTTGCGCTGCGTGAATAATACATTAAATCGCAAAGGGATTTAATGATAAAAGAATTAAATAAATTTGACAAAGTATTGCGTCCTTATATTTTTGCGAGTTGATGAATAATTGCAGAATAATTTTACAAAAAAATCATAATTCTTATTTATTTCATTTGACGAATTGGCAAAATGCACATTTGTATAAAGGTACGATAATTGTTAAATATTGATTGTTTATGTAGAAAATACGAGTTAAAATGTATATTAAAATAACTGTTTTATTTACTAAAATAATTTTATCAGCGAACTGAGCTAAAATCACGTCATATATGCAGACGTTTCAGTAACAATAATAATGTATAACTACCACGAAATTACTGCTCTCTAAATAACACAACCACCACAATTTTATCAAAAAAAGAAGAATAGGAGAATACCAGCCAATCGTTCCTCGCACACGCGACAATTCTTAGGGCCTTCACCCCAAGATTTTCCGCTTTGAAAGGATAGCGTGCGACCGTGCGAGCAGTCGCGCGTTTCTTTGAGCACGCGCACTACACGGGCGAAGCTTGAAAACCGAATGAAACCGCGGCGACGAAAGAGAAGAGCAGGCGGCAGGAAAAGGGGTGGAGGGGGGCTAGAGCAGCCCGGGTGTATAGCCTGCGAGCGTGGCGCACGTCGCTGCCACCTGTTGCACGGATTTCCGGCACACTTGCCGTCCGCGGGGGCGAGCAAGAGGGAGGCAAGGGGCGCGCGCTCGTCCCGGTCGAAGTTTAACTTCCTCGGACCGGCCTGTCCATAGCTGCGTAAACGAGTTGGGGAATATTGAGAGAGAGAGAGAGAAAGACAGTTAGAGAGAGACAGAAAGTGAGAGAGAGATAGAGAGAGACGGGGTGAGAGAAAGAAATACACGTGCGTGCACCTGCTTATGCGATCACAATATCAAACGACCCACGCTCGCGCCACGATCTTTTCACGTGGCGGAATTCTTTTCCGCTTGATTCGTTAATGGAGCAGGTTTATGTTATTTGTCTTGGAGCAACGATTTTACAAGAAGTAGCAGTAATATTACCATAATTTAATTTTTTTTAATTATAATAATGTAAGTATAAAAGAGTGTAAATTAATACTATTGGAGTAAAAATTTCGCTCTAATGTTATAGTGGAATTAACTCCTTTGATAGAGTGAAATAAAAGTGATGTTTTTACTTTTAAGTAGAGAGAAAGGGGAAGTAGGGACTTAATCTGTAATATGCTGCTCTAACTAGTAGTGTCTCTAGGCCTCTAATGAAATTTGACTCCAATAGTTTTAGCGTGTGAATTATTTAGATTAATTTAATTTACTCTCTAGATCTGAAAGTATGAAATTCACTTGGAAAATATGAATAGTGGCAAATTTTATGTAAAAAATCTTTCACAGATTCAGCGTGTGAAGGATTATTCACACATTAAATGTCACTATTCATATTTTCCTGGTGAATTTCACATTCTCAGGTTTACATAGTAATGAAGAAACGTTTTAATTAAATAAATCAGAGAAAAATATCATTAAATCTGAGCTCGATTTTTTCATTAAATAAACTATAATTAAACGAAATAAACTACACAATTTCAAAATAGAAAATGGGGTGCTTTTAAGAGGCAAGGTGGAAATAGAATAAAACTATAAAAATAAAAATAAACACGGCTCCATCAGATTACTCGATTACAGAGTACGGCATAAATTCGCCAAAAGATGAAAGAAATCCATTAAAAAACTTAAGTATGTTTAGAAAATATTTTAATGGCCCCTAGCTGAATCTTCGATGTCGGAAGGCAGCATTAGTTACAAGCCATCCGAATTTGAATACAGCCGCTGTAGAGAGCGCTGCAACCTCCTCTCGTCTTGCATCTATCTCGGATTGCCTCTCGGCTGTTGCTGCATTGCGCAACCCACTCGGGCAATCCCCACAGATGATAAAATTTCTCCCAAACGTCATGAGGGAAGAGAGAGAAATTCTCGGTCGACAGGGTGCGAGATATAGAGACCCCGGCGATGTTTACAAGCTCTCGCAAGAAGTCGCTTATCCCCCGGCCGATTCGAGACATTCCATAGCTCATCCAGGCAGCACTCGGCGCTTCTTTTTGATAACTCTGTGGCGCATAAAATCCGAACACCCGCCCGCGCGCAGAGGAGTCTAACCCCGAAATAACCGTAAAATGCACCGGGCGCGGAATATTTATCGCGCGCGAGAATAGCCCCTATTACGACAGGTGAGGATCGTGATTTACAATAATTCGCTCGCTTCGGGGCCCTCCTCCGTATCTCGAAGCCCGATTCTTTTCTCCCCATCCCCCTTTTTTGTCTTCTTCCACTTTTTTTATCCCGCCTGCTGCGGCACCCTCGATCCAGGAGATTCTTCCTCCTCCTCCTTCATCGCACTAAGCGACGTACCAGTCGTCGAAAGTATCACCTTAGGCGGACATTTCTAATATCCCGGCGGCTCGTTCCTCGTAACGGGGCCTCCTACACGCGTATATATATATCTATATCCCTTGGTGTAGGCACTCGGAGATCCGCGGCATCGTTCGAGGAAGAGGCGACTCGAATCGACGCCCGTTCGGACGAAGGAGCGGAGAGGAAGATTATACGATTTCTAGAAGTCGACGGATAACGCCTTTTTTCCGGCCAACTAGCTCCTTACCTGCTCGTCTGCGTTTTTTCTCACTCTTTTTCTTTTTTTATTTTCTCCCCCGTGTCGCCAGTGTCTCTGGAAGAGGTCGGGGTAGCCACTTTTTTACTTTCTTTTTTTTTTAAGCAAAGGCTTCGAGGAGATATTTCGACCTCCATCCTTGTGTACCCTCTTTCTTTCCATCTTGTCTTTATCTGCACTTCGCCGCAGGAAAATTACTGGGTCATTCATTCGGGCTATTTTTCGTCTCTGACGATGGCGAATTGTCCCTCCGAGCGGGACGGAGAGACGCATTTATTGCTGCGGGAAGATGACGGTGCGCCGTACCCTCTGCCAAATGAATTTTTGTGGAGGATCCTCTGATGGGGCGGTAGCGACCAGTCGTTACGAGGGGATTTCTAATTTGTGGATGAAAATGTAGGTCATTGCTCGAGGATCTGGTTTGGACGACGTCAAAACTTTTAATGTTCTCCAAATGCTAGGTTCAGATTTTCTTTGAGTGTACGCACGTGACCATCCCGTGGACGCGCAAAAGAAATTATTACATTCGTTTATTTATTCTTAAACAATTTTGATATACGTGCATTAATTGGAGTGACTTTTTATAAGCGAATATTGTGTATGTAATAATTGTTAATTAAAAAAAATCAATTATCAAATTGACAATTATTGATTATAAAATGACGGTAAAGTGGCTTGTAATTACCCGGAAAGGAAAAGCTCCCGATTTACCGCGTAATAATAGAAAAAATGTAATTTACGGTCTCATTATCTTAATTTTTTTTAATGATCCATCGTCATTTGTAAAATTGAGCGCCGAAGAAAATTTTTCCTTTAAACTTTAAGCAGGCAGAAAATCCATTAAGTTTTAATTACGAAACAAACAATTTGGAGGATCATAACACCGCATTTGTCTCTCAGAATCTAATCAAGCTCCTAATGGCTCAATCTCGTGTCACTGCCTCTAAAGCCCGTTCTCTCAATCTTCCGCTCGTTATCTCTCATACTCTTCCCTCGCTGGTCTCTCCTCTTTTTTTTTTTTTTTTTTAAAGTTTCGTACAAAAATTACCAGCTAGCCAGCGATTGCCCGAGCCTAATGACAGCGAGCGCCCAAAGATAAATCGGTCCTTCGGGCTCTGGGTCGAGGTGAATCCAGCACGGATTCGGCGTATTACTTCCCTTTCGCTCATTGGACGTGCCTTCGGCATTCTGGTTCCTTTGCTCGCTCCGAAAATTACTCGCGCCTGGAGAGAGCCCGGAGAAATCCTTCGTCCCAAATGAAGAAGAGCTTTGTTTGCGTTTACGATCTTGACGTCTGACTACCCGCGGTCCTTGGCTTTCCTTCGTTAAGTTGACAGGTCATATATGTTGACTTTAACGTCAGACTTTTTAAGTCGCTCGGTATAAATGAATTATACGGAAATTTTTATTCGAGATTCATGGAATTCTTTATATGGGTGATTGAATTATGAAAATTTTATGCAATGAGATTGACAAATGTCTTGTGAACACTCCGATAAAAATTTACTATCCCGTGACTCATTTTATTTTAGATTCTTTGATTATCGTAGTTATTGCAGCAAAAGACAATTTCGGTTATTTCATTCGCTCTAGTTTGCAATAGATGTTTTTTAGATTTAGACTCTCATCTCTGTTTACTCGAAAAAATAAGTTAAATTCATTGACGAGAGAACATCCTGTTTACACAGTAGTATAGTCACGAAAAAAAATATGTTTACACAAACGGATTCGCGCGACGACAAAGTCTTTCCAAAAGTGCAACATCTTCGGCGAAACAATAAGGAAACTAGGTTCAATAAATTCTCCCCGGCGCAGTATACAAAATCTTCTAAAATTGGCAAAAAAGGCTATAATCTTGGCAAAACTCCAGCGCCACGGCGTCCCCCCGGTAGCATTTTATTCCCCGTCGGCTTATTTAATTCCGTATCAATTTGTCAAAGGCCCATAAAATCTGCGTATCTCTCCGCGCGAAGGAAGCGCGTCGCCTCCACCTCCGGCACGCCGTCAAAGCTGCCAAAAACAAAAGTATAAGTGTACACACACGTCGCGGATCGTGAAAAGTGCACCGTCGCTTCCGCGCCTCTCGGATGCTTTTCCGATTCCGCTACTCCAGTTGGCAAGTGCTCCTTCATTCCCGATAGCCCGTTCCCTTTGTGTTTGCTTCCAATCCCGCACCTTTTTTCATCCGATACGCCCGGACGTCTATCTTCGTCTCGCTCCTTTAATTCGGTTGCGCTCTCGGCGTTCCTGCTCCTTGTTTTTACCGCCCGATCGTCGCGAACGTAAAACAGCCAGCTTTTACGCGCTCGCTTCGCGTTTGCGCACGGCTTCCTTCGTCAATTTCTTTTTCCGGGTTTATCCCGATTTTTGTTTTTATTCGATCGGCGAGTTTATTTTTTGGTATATACGTGTTTAGTCATTATGGCAAAGGCGTAAGAGGATGAGTGGCCCTTCACGCTGGCTGATGAAAGTGTTTTAAGACATAAGTAAAAGTTTAAAGAAGAGGGACGTGCAGCCTCTTTTAATTAGACGGATAAAGTGTCTAATGCAAGCGCCTCTTTTAAACGTAATCAATATGTTGACAGCGAGAAAGCACTTGGGGTCTCTAATGCGTTTAAATATTTTCGTAACAAAAAAAAAGAAGTAACATCCACTCCAAAGTGTGTCGGATCATTCACCGCGTGCTCGTACGCGGAGAGCGTAAAAAAATAGAACGTACGATAATACGAGTATAGTGCGGGTAAAGAAGTGTTTGAAAAACCGCAGAAAAAAGCGAGACTAAATTGGCGTTAAATTAAGGTAATAATCAATAATAGTGCGAGGCTGAGTCGACACAGAATGCGCACGAGGCGTATAGAACCGCCTACGAGCGGAAAAAGGTGCGTGCGCGGCAAAAGGCGACCCGCCGATAATCGAATTGTGTCGAGCGGCGATTTAATGTAATTGTTACCTTGGCCGGCGTTTTTCTCTTTCCCTCCCGTTGGTCTAATTTTATTTTTGCGCGCGGAGCTCCGCTCGAATGCTCTTTTAATTGTCGCCTTAGCGGAAGTTAGTCCTCGCGCGTTTCACCGGGAGCACAGTGTGGAGGTGAAGACATTTGCCAAGATTTTCGAGAGAAGGAGGGAGACTAGAGCTCCTTAAGTTATTTGGCAATGCTCTCAAAAAGTATCTCGGCGATCCAAATTTTTTTTCGACGCCTCGGGTTCGTACCCTCCCACCCCGTCATGTATTTGGCTTGTGTCTTGGGCGAGTACTGCGCGCCACTTATGTACCTCATTACTTTCGGCCGTTCCTTTAGATCTACGAAGAGGCATTTTGGAACAGTTGCTTTCGGGGTTACTCGCTTTTGAGAGTGCTTCGAGGTTTTCTCGGATTTTCGCTTCATTTTCTTTATTTGCTTTTGACAATTTCATTTGAAATTGGAGAGATTCTATTAACCCGTTGCTGTATATGGTTAATGAAATTATTTTAACATATATATAACGCATTCTATTTAGCTATAGATGTCCTAATTTAGAGAAACTGATAATACAAACATGCAGCACACGTTTCACAAGTTTAAATAATTAATTCAATCGCTGAATATAAATGATTTTTGTGCGAACGAAATATTTTGCGTCAATCAATGTCTTTTATAGACAGTAACTAATGCAAGATTGAACAGCTGAGTATTTGTCAAAATATTCAAAAATTCCAATGTGAAAGAAGAAAAGGACTTATGTATTTCTCTCCTGTCGGGTCTTAAAGTGTCAAGTGTTGGTTACTTTCCTCAAAAAGCCCTAAACCTTAGGCGCTTATCGTAAATCCCACATCTGTTCTTCCAAGGCAAGGCGACAAGAGGCGCGACCAGCCTCGATTTTTGATGGGAAACTCGACGACATTCCGACTTCACCCACGAAAGTGCATTTCCTTTTCTATCCGTCTATCTCCGACATCGAATAAAATATCAGAGAAGTTTCTCAATTGCAGAGCTTGCGCACGAAAATTTAAGGCCACGAATGTTACAAGAAACCACTGTTAATCTAATCACAAGGTAACTTTATAATTTACTGTTGCCTCGCAACCTGCTACAGTCAAACTTGAATGTACAGTTCTAGTTAATTATATATAACTAAATTGGATTTTTTTTATCAGCTAATCAAATTATTTTGCAGAACTTCTCCGGATTTTTGTTATACATTTCTGTGCTGAGCTTGCATAAATGAAAAATTTAAGAATGAAAGGATAACATTTAAGGCAACTCTAAATGTATAAATTAAGGTAATTATATCTACTTTCCATACATTGTATTCCACGTTGTTGTTTTTTTATTACTGAATTAAATAAACGGTCTTTCGAACCTTTAATGCAAAGTACATACAAGAAGTGATATTAAATGAAATTAAAGTTATAATTTAACGCTGCTGTAAAGTATACACAATCCGGAGCCACTTACTGTCTTCCGTTCCATTTCTTTTTTTATCCTTAACAGAAATTTATTAACTGTGTAGTATAAAGTTGCTTTTAAAACACTTACACTTTGCATTGGAAAATTCGCACAATCCCGTACACCGGATCAAACAAAATGAAATAAAAAAAAAAAGAAAAATACATTCACCCTGCAAAAATTTCCCTGATCTTAGCACCTCGTGAGTAAAATCCCGCGATAAAGACTCTCCGGAACTGTAAAAAAGTCAGCAAAGAGACGCGAGCGTGTATATCTACGTGCACATCCTGTCTCTCTCTCTCTCTCTCTTACCCACTTCGCTTCCCCTTTTGCGCCTTGTCGCGGCGGAACACGTGCGTGCGCAATCCTCGCTCCGGCTCCCCTTGGTTCGCGCTTACCTTCGCCTCTTTCGGTTCGACAAGCCCCGAGGAACACGTTCTGTTACTCTTTCTCTTTACGGGTCTCGGAGCACGAGATACGCCGCGCGAGCCCGCCGAGATAAAGCGAGGCGAACGCCGCGGCTCTCCTTGTATTTACTTTGAGCGGACGCGCAACTCGCACGTGAACGTCGCGCCGCCGTCTTGCCTTTTCGAAGCGTCTCTCCTCTCCTTTGCTCTCTTTCTCCGTTTTCTTGCCTTTTTATCCTTTTTCGCTGCCCCCTTCTCTCTCTCTCTCTCTTTGTCTGTCGCGCTCTTTCTAGCCCCTTTTAAGTTCAACAAGCGCGCGGGTGGCTTTCCTTTTTTTCGCGCACACTTCGTCGGTACCCACCCTTTAATTAAACGGTGTTCTCTTTCGACGGCTAATATCGGGGAATCGGTTATTAGCTCGCATTAATTTGCACGTGCTTCGAGTGCGCTGATTGCCGGGCTTGAGAGTTTTATTTTTATTTATTTATTTTTTTTTTAAAGAGAGGTTGAACGTTTAATTACGCGGCTTAATGAATTCTTTCGTGTATGGTTGCTGTAATAATTCTCAAAGTTTACGGAAAAATGTGATTCATATGCTTCGGTTAAATTAATCGTACGATTTTGTATGTCCATTTTGTATTAAATTTTTTCAAAGAACTAAATTGCAGAGCTTATATAATTTGTAAATGCGAGGTCGAATGGTATACATAAAATGAATATAAAAAACGCGTCGTAAATGTGAACAAAATTGAAGGCTGCTATTGTATTTAATTTTTTTAATGTACACTGCAGTAGTTATATAAATAGCGTGTACATATCATTTAACAAAGTTCAATAGAAAAGCTGTTGATTTGATAGAAAAATTGCATATGTGCTTTAAAAACAGTTAGGAACACTGCAATATTGCTATATAGGATTTTCATTTTTTGAAATAGGGAGATTCTATTGTGTTGATATCATATTTCCACTGCTTTAAAATATAAAAGGTATGAACTGATAGTATAAATCTTATTGCAGGTAACAATCAGATTAAACAATTCGGCAAAATTGAAACGTGATCGAGATTATTTAATCATAAACGTAAATAAAAAAGCTCCTCTATTTATATCATGTAAATCAATCTCATAAAAAAGTAAATTACCTTTTGTTTTCAATAACACGGTTTCGCATGAATATAATAAAAAAATGATTTGATTTACAAATGTCATGTAGGCTGGCGTGCACCCCTTTACCGACTCTACGTATATAAATATAAAAAACCAGCTCCGGTGGATTTAATCACATTCGTCGTTATAATAATAATAACGTCCGCAACAGAATAGTTTTCCCGGCATTCCAGAGAGAACGTTGCCAAGTGAAGAAAATGATGCATTTTTCCTGTCGATAATCGTCCTTTTTTACAACGAGGCAAAAGTAAAAAGGGTGTAAACCGGGGAAACTCGTTACGTACACACCGAGAAAAGTCAAGCAGTATACACGTTGTATATATAGTACTTCATAAGAGAAAGAAGTCACGTCGTCTGCATGCATTAATAGCAGCAGCAGTAGTAGTACTAGTAGTAATAGTAGTAGTAGTAGAAGTCGACGGTGCAGCGAGAGCGAGGGCCTCGCATCTGCGAACCCGTCATACCGGTCCCACTTCTTGCAGTGGCGTACGCATTTCTCCGAGATCCCCCAGCACCCACTCTTTCCTTTCTTTCTTTCTCATTTTTTTTTCTTTTTGTTAGATTTTTCAGATTTTTCCAGTCATTGCCTCGCGTCTGAGATTTATCATTGAAATCAAATTAAAACGATTGTAAAGGATTTACGACTGTTGTCGTTTTGCATCGAAATTCGTTTTTACGATGGCAAATACAAATTGTGCTTTTTCTCACCCTTTTTATTAAGCCATAAAAGAAATCGTTTTGTTTCCAAATCGATTCGTAACAAAAAAAAACCCTCTTCGAAGTAATTGAATTCGCGTGTACAACTTTTTTTTTATTTAACTGCTTCGACTTTGCTGTTCGTTTAAATAGCAATTTTGCGGTTATCCTTTTTTACAAAGTCACGATTTTTAATGCAAATCGCAGCTAAAAATAAAACTCACCAGCGCGAATTCCTCAACGTTCCACCAGCAAAATGGGGCAAAGTATAGCGTAAACATTCATCACCGACGTTTTTTTCTTTTTACCGTCTTCCACTCCACCTCCGGCGCTTCCTCCCGTTTCTTTGGTATTTGGCTATTACCGGTTCTCATTTTTGATTCGGACCCTCCCTTCCTTTTCCCTTAAAGCCGACAAGCCTCGCGGCGCGCGCGATGTTGGAAAAGGACAGTTGGACACTTACAGCGGCGCTATATTCCCCGCTCCTGATTTACATACTTCCAATGCCAACTTGGACGGCCGTCAGGAATGTGCCACTTGCGTTCAGGTATCAATGGCTCGTACTATC
The DNA here is from genome assembly GCA_018906775.1 of Sycophila sp. Sp_5. Classification (NCBI taxonomy): domain Eukaryota; kingdom Metazoa; phylum Arthropoda; class Insecta; order Hymenoptera; family Eurytomidae; genus Sycophila; species Sycophila sp. Sp_5. Next base: position 1,269,063 of record JACCID010000039.1, read on the forward strand.
GATACTACGTCTACGAGATAATCTTGTAGTTTACGATGACTTGGTCATGGGCACGTTTTTTTCATCTAGTTGGCCAAATTATCGATTCTTATACGAGCTTATCTTTATAGTTTGTACTTTATTATTTGAATTTTATCTCTGAGGATTTCGAGTAACTAATGAATATATGAAGCGGGCGGGAAGAATGTTATCAATTGGAATTTCAAATTAATTTTGTAAATTCTTACTTTTTGTAGAATGAAGATTTTCTTTAAAAATGATGAAGTGTACATACCTGAAAAGAAAAAGAAAATGTTAAGTTTAATTTTTATATCCTTTTGGTCTAATAATAATAATATAATGATAATAATTGAAAATTCAACATTTATTCGTTTAAGGTGTCAATTAAAGTAAGCGTTGGTTAAAATAAATATAAAATAATAAGAAAATTAGAGTGAGTAGTGTCGATAACATTTGCACACTGCGAGAAAAAACTTAAAAAAAATTACTGTTATGATTAGGAAAGGAGTGACAGTCTTGACAAGCGAGACATTTTAGTATGGAGAATAACAATTATTAGCACTCAAAATAATAATTTTTAAAATTTCTGATACTAAAAATTACTATTTTACGTATATAAAATTCTCATTTGATAAGACTGTCACTCTTTACCTAACCACAATAGCAATTTTTATAAAGCTTTTTCTCTGTTCACTAAAGTCAAGATTACACTCACCCAGTCAAATTAAAAAAAATTATCAATAATTTTCCAGCATTAATGAAGATATTTTTTTTCGCCCAAGGCAGCGAAGTAAAAAAATATTCAATTCCGTCAAAAAGACGGTAATTCAACGCAAGTCTCACTTTCTTTTAGTGCATATTGCGCGAATCATTTAGACGCGCTGCGCGGCGCGTCCCTTTTACGAAGTAACTCGGCTGTAAATCTCCGACGGAGGCATTCGCCGATGTTTTAAAAGAGGTAGCCAAAGCGTGATTTATAAGTAGATCCCCCCGTTGGCTCTTAATATCCCGCGCTTTTCGCGACTCGAGGCAAACACCTAATCCTCCCCGCAGCGGCTAAAACATCGGCCGCGTTTTCACCTTATAAGCCTCGTCGGCTCTCGCTTTGGCCTCGTCGCGGTAGCCTCGCTCTCGCGCTTATACCTACATACATAAATATATATACACGTATGTACACGTATGTACATGCGCTCGGTGCAGCATCTCTCATCGCTGCGAGGATGCAGCGTCAGTCAGGCTTTCGCTCCTTCTTTTACTCTCGACGGCGCGCAGAGGCCATCGGCTCCTCTCGGAGGAAACGGCGGCCCCGCGCCACTGGGGCTCTCCACCAGTCGAGCCGGTTACCGCTCCTCCGCGAGCAGCGCAGCGCCGTTACCTTCGCCTCTCGTGCGCTCAGTCCACTCTCCCTCCTCCTTCCCGCCCCCTCCTCACGGCTTACCTCATCGTCAGGCACGTAGCCAGGCACACCGTGGTGCCCGCCTCCTCGTCGCACCAACGACCCCGAGAATATATAATTCGAGCCCTTTCTTCTCGTGCGGCAAATTTTCGAAATCCGGAGGAACTGCCGAGAACGGAAATATCGCCGGCGCTGCCGTGGGTTATAGAGGCGCAAGAGCCGACTTGGACTATTTGCGGTGTGCGGCGACGTGGAGTCTCTGTAACGCCGCTGGAGGTTGACGCAATTGCGTTTGGCGCGAGTTATTCGAGTGGTGTGTGCATGAGCGTGGGTGGGTGTGCATGCGGAGGCATGCAGTGGCGGGCGTTCGGTTGCGCTTTGTCCGCTCCTTCGCTTTGTCGCGACGTTTCGCCCGGTAAGCTCCTTTACTCGAATGAGAAAAATTGCGACGGGAACGAATGGCTTTCGGAGTTAATAATATGTTCGAGATTAAACGCGTAAATACGCTTGTGTTTTTAAGTCGGATATTTATCGCTTCGGTCGCGCGCTCGCAGAGGCTAAATTTTTACAGCTGCAACATATATTATCAAGCCATTGCTTGCTTTTGGGTTATTAGTCAGTCGCGTAATAACTATAGTTGCGCGATAAAATATCTTCTTTTGCCTTTTTATAATATATGATGCATTTTAATCGTAAGGATTTCATTTTATTTATCAAATTATGCAAAATAAAATAGAAGGCAATACGCCTTCATCGACATTGAAAAGGGATAATAAGAGAAGTTGCGCGTTACGTAACACTATAAAACATATTTTATTGACAAGGTATTTTAATTTTATGTATGCACAATTTACGTAAATTTAATCTGCATCATTTAAATAGCGAAGTATCAAAGTTTCACACTCATCAATTCACATTTACGCGTCTAAAATTCATCGTATGTACTTTTAACAATTAAATTTATTTGTATAATAAACACATCAGATAATTTGTAAATCATAAAAAAAAGCTTTAAATAAAGCGTAAAAGAAACTGACTAATCTGACAGTAAGTAAATTAATGTCACGTAGAATTCAAACATGAAAAGTAAAACAAAAAAAAATGTCATCAAACCGCCGAATTATTTAACGCGTAACTCATTCTCGACATAAAGCACCGCGGGGGCAGCGCAAGGAGCCACGCACTTTTCTCGCCTCCTCGCTGACCGACAAACGTATTTCAACTTCAGCCCCGGCTACATGGTCGCGCTCTCGCGAAAAGAGCCGTCCACCCGCACATCGGAGCAAAGGAAAGAGCGTGAGGGCGAATTTCCGGCTGGTGCGGAAAGGCGACACTGCTTTAAAGCGCGAACGAGCCTTCGCAAAAAGGGTTTCGAAATAAAAAAAAGGCACGCGCAAGACGGAGAAGCAGATAGAGTTAGAGAAGGGGAGAAGAAAAAAGGAGACGAGCAGCAGCGTAGTCTGAAATTGTTTCGGACTTTGAGGCGCGCCCAGACGCATACATTACCCGCTTCCTTTCTCTCCCACTCGACGTCGTCGAAGAGTCGCGGCCGTTGAAAGAGAAGACGCGTGCTCGTGCTCCTCGGTGTAATACGCCCGAGGTGTTAAGCCGCTTTCAAAAAGTCCCGGGGCCCGCGCGCGCTCCGATCCTCCTCGCGTTCAACTTTAAGAGCCTCGTTTGAATAAACGCAAAGTAATTTCACCTTCCTCCTTATACTTTGTAAATCCGCGGGTGTGCGCGCTCCGCGCAAAAATCTTGGCCTCGCCGCTCTTTCCGCCTTATTTCGCCAAAATCCTTTACCGCCAGCCGTTTTGTCATGGAGATTTTCGCTGCCTTTTTCACCGAGACGGCAGCAAATGGCGCGACTGGCGGGTGAACGATTGTTTGCGCGTGCGATTTGAATTTATGCCGAGCGTAGAGAATTTTCAGATTAGTTAACTTTTCCGCGTAACGTTGTTAAAGATAATCCGTTAGTTCGTAGAATACTTATCGTGGCTATTTTTATATTTGAAATTGTTTTTTTAAGCTCATTTACGTTACTAAATACTGTTCGTAGTAAAACGTGTTCGGAATATCTTTTAAACCATTTTACGCATAATTGAATCAATTATGCGAAAAAAAATATTTATTGTAATTCGTAAATTTGAAACCACTGACTTTTACGTGAATATATAATATTGCTCGGCTGTACGTATACGAAAAAATTCACGCACAAGTTACGGAACGTCGAGGTAAAAAAAAAACTTCCGATCCGTTCGGTAAAATTTGCTTAACGCGGGCTATTAATTATTTCCCGGTCGCGTAGTAATAATTCAGTAGAAAACACGCGTAAATATTTCCAGATCTGCCGACCTTCGCATGTTTACGGCGAACAGGTCCCCGTAACATTTACGCGAAAATTCTATCAGTGCAAGCAAAGCTTCAACAGGAGTATAATATTTCTTCTATACCCGCTATGCACACAAGCCACATAAGCTTGTTCGGCCGCGTAAAGCTCTCGCTACACAAACACTCCGTCGTAAACGTTTATACCACCCCGCTATAATCCACAGGTTCTTGGGATAAAAAAAAAGGATGGCCCTAAGTTCTCGGGGGCACATCGCGCGTGGCAATCCGAAATAAAACTTGTTGAGCGTCGAATCGCAGGCACTTCGCCGCCACTCTGCGCGTGTAAACGTCCGGCAACGTGCGAAGGTATACATATATACCTAAAAAAAAAAAAAAGCCCACAATCCATGGAGCATATTCACGCGAGGCCGCGTGAATCGAGCGATGCCGAGAAAGTTTACTACCGACCGCGAGGAACGCGCATTTCACGGCCGTGCGATAACCTCGAAACGCGATATATACTTCGGGGGATTTTCTGGATAAATTTGTGCGCCGCGGAAAGAGAACGGATCCTACGGTGAATCGCCGCTGATGAAACATACAATATATATATTTGCGTATACGCACGTACATACGCGAGAGAATGGTCAATCCTCGGAAGGCTATTAGTGACTCTTTATTACTCGGAATTCCGATGATTCGCACGTATGGATATTTAAGGAGTGAGTAAGGTAATTAGTACGCAATCACGATGTAGCGCGTGATATTTTATTAAAAAACGGGTCATGTGGTGCAGATGGATGGAGGCGGATCCCAAGGTCTCGGTTATTATTGCGGCGCAGACTGAACGACGTTACGAAATCGAGGGCAGAATTGCCTCCTTTTTTCTGGAGCAATTAGAATTTCAAATGCTCTTTGAGGGGCTCGCATGCGAGACGAGCGCTTTTCTCTCTTTGTGCAAGCTGTCAATATGCGCTTCTATCGGTTAATTTAACGCGGTAAAAATGAATTTTTGATGGCATCAATATGGAACGATCGCGTCATAAGGACCGAGCTAATGCGCGATTACAAATATGCGAGCGAGATCGAACGATAATTGGATCGCCCTTGAATTGAATCGGAATACTTAAATGAATTCTTCAACTTTTGAAGTGTGCTCTCGAGTTGCACTTTGTGCAGCGATCATTTTTAAAAAGATTTCACTTGGAGATATCGAGTTACCCGAGCGGAGCATCCACTTTTTAAATATTATCGCTTTGAGTTACATAATTGACAAATACTCCCTCGCTCTTTCCGGATTAAAGCTGCACTTTCTACCAAACGAGCGAGACTTTGTTTTACCAAGCAAAACAAAATTCGAACCTTTGTGCGCGGAATAAAAATACCATTAATTTTTATATGCATCTTCCACAAAGGGCCTGTTTCTTTTTGCAATTAAACAAGGAAAAAAATTCAAAGCGTTTACCCAGGCTAAAAAGTAGAGAAGGAGAAAGAAAAGAGGCAAAGAAGAGAGAAGCGCGCGTGGATGGGTTGAAGGCAGTACGCGAAGCCCCACTGAAAATTTCCACTCAGCTCGCTTATCATAGGAGAAAATCGATGCGCCAAAAGCCCAATTCCCTTTCAGCATTCCGGGATATCGCATTACCTTCAACAATAAAGAATAAAAAAATAAAGGAAGGGCGTGCGCCCGTAACGAGATCGCTCGGTCTGAAAAAAGCACGGAGTAGGCAGTACCTGGCGAAAGGCGAGCCCCGCTTTGTAACAGGATGTATCCTGGTGGACGCGACATCACTCTACCCTCCGCCTTCAGATTTTACGTAGAAAACGGATTACACGAGGCGAGTTCGGAGGTCGATCGCCCCGCGAGAGAACGGCGACTCGCAGAGATCGGGCCGCCGCGTAATTGTCGATGCAACTGCACTCGCCGCTTTCTCCTCTCCCTCTCTTACTTCGCAGCTCAACTGCAACGGGCTCATATCTCCGCCTCCCCCGCGAGCGGCTAAAATTTATCGGCTGCTTAAATTTATCCGGTTGAGCGTGTAACGTACTGCTGGGTAACGACCCTCTTCTTTTATGCGGCGTCCCGGCGGAGAAGGAATTTCCCGCGGAAAAGGCGGAATCTTTTTGCTGCCACGTTTATTTGGACGCTTTTTTCTTTCTCCTTTTTTCTTCGGCTTTGTTTTTTTTTTTTGTTAACAGTCTGCGAATGTGCGCGCCGGTAATTTTAAGCGAGGGATGCTCGGGTGCGAGAAGTTTATGCGGTTAGATTTCGTTTGTTGAAAATTAAATGGCAAGTTAAAAGTTTGTTGCATGTTGTTTGAGAAACGAATGTGAAATAACGCCAAAGTGCTGTGATATGTAAAGTTGCTTAAAATTAAACGTTTTAAATTAACTAGATTTTCAAATTTTATTTAACCCGTTTCAAAGCCCAATGTTCTTTAATAAGATGAACAAAGTCAACATGTTTTATTTTAGCTGTTGGTTAATTAAATTATTTGAAAAGAGGATAATTTATTTACTGCACTACTTTATTGTTTAGTTTTACCGTAATGCACCTATTTAATTACTCGAGTTTACATCGTTAAATGAAATACAATCTTCTCATCTTCTCATATAATGAATCGAAAGGTTTTAACAAAAACGTTTTAGCAAAAACATAGAAATCCTTTCATATATCTTAATGAATACAACTGTTTGCAACATTATCCGTAACTTCAAAAATAAAGAACTATTAAAAGAAAAAAACGACGAATATTCATGAAACAAAAAAGACGAAGCGTGAAAAAGAAATGTTAAAAATTCAAAAAGTATAAGTAGAATCTAGAGGGGGAAGCCACTGATAAAGAAGCCGTCGGAGACAAGAGACCGAGAGACAGAGAGGTAAGAGATAGTAGACGCATCAAGAGTCTCGTTACCCTGGGGATTTTCTCAGATCTCTCAGTGCCTCGTCTTTTTCTCCTCCCACCTTTTTCTCTCTCTCCCTCAACTCGCTTGCCTTTTTTTCCTCGCTGCAGCGCGCACTCAAGCACCCACTTGCGCCGACTTTAGTTTGCGCGCGCGGAATCTCGCGCGACCTAGAGAGAAGGGGCTCGAGGCGACGAGGAATCCCTTTGGCCGTCACGCACCCGCCGGCGCCGTCTTTTATCTCGTTAGCCGACCGGATTCGCCCCGCTAATCCGCTTCATTTGTCGAGCGCGGCTCGCCGAGCGGAGAGCAGCTAAGAGGCCGCGAATAAACTCCGCAAAAATCCGGGCGACGCCTGTCCAACGGGCAACAGGGAGGAGAGGAAGCTCCCCGGGATGCCCCGCGTGTTTTTTCCGCGCGGTGACTGATGCGACCTCGAGAGTGCCACCGCGCGACTCGCTCCGAGCGATTGCGGCGAAACACGCCGACGAGGACGCTAATTAAAAGTGAAATGGAGTGGAAGGGGATTGCCGGAGACTTTACGCGCGGGGGGATGAAGAAAAGTAGCTATGTTAAGTGTCTTTTAATTAACAGTTGAAAATTTACGGGCTTGGTTGTAGAACTTTTTTTTTATTTTTGTTATAGCACACAGGCGAATATTTGTTTTGGCTGCTATTGCGGATTACTTCTGGATGTTAATGGATATTTTCGATGCGATTGGATGGTTTCCTTTTTATTTACAATGGTTTATTCGACGGTTCAATAGTTCAACTAATATTAACGTTGACGAACATTTTCAAAGTAACTCGTCGCGTGCTGTATTTACAAAGATAAAAATGAAGTAAATAAACGAAAAAATAAAAGTTTGTTGTTCATCGATCAATACATTGCTGCACAACTCTGCCGTCGATGAAAAGTTCATGCCTTTTTTTTTCATATTGGAACAAAAACGTATATCTACATTTATTAAATAACCTTTCGTATATCATAACATATCGTGTACATTTTTATCATTAAAATCAATAAATTGCTCAGATTTTAAAGTGATGACAAATTTATGGAAAAATAATTTTTAATTTTCGTCAGTAATACTTCTTTTTAACGGCGAGCTGTTAAGTAATAAAAAAAACATTCGCAATCAGAAAATGTATACTTTTACCAATAGTCGTATATGTAATAAACTTTAAAGGAGAAATATAATTCATACAAAAAAAGCTAACTTAATAATAACGAACTATTTGATTTACTTAAATTAAATCCAAAAGCCCATCAAAATGAAATAGTTCCAAACAAAAGCAGATCCTTCCAAATCAATTGAAGCTCGTACGCACAGCTACGCCCCACAAAAGATAACCTACTCGAACCAGAAAAAAATCATTAAATAACGCCCTCAATCAACTTCTTTATTCGATGCAAAGATTGCACGCGCTTCGTCTTCGAAAGCAAAGGAGGATCGTCGCACCGGCGGCTGGAGACCTGGGAGGGTGAGCGAGATTCCGCAAGAATTCTCGTGGGGTCCTTATCTCATCTGCATTCGATTAATCAACGTAATTAAAAGAAGCGATCGCGAGAGCCACTTTCCTGATGCGTCATTCGTTAATGAAAATTCTCGGCGATGACGAAAAAAAGGTGAAGCCAGGGGGAGGCCCTCGCAAGGTAGCAGGATCCTATTTTTCTACCTAAGAATCCGGGTCGATTATTAGGCGCAGGAGAGGCAGCTGCTCGTGTGCCTCCCGTTCGATCCGATCCTACTCTAATTATAACGCATGCTCACCCTACGGCTTGGAGATTCACGGACACGACGATCAGGCGCGATACGAAGGGGCCTGAACTGGAAGGAGAAATTAAACCGGCCTGAGCCCCCCTCGTCTAGGTGTCGGCTGCGTTGTAGGCCCCTGTACACACGCCCGAAAAATAAATGGTTTCGTATTAGTCGAAAACGAAGGCGGATGATGCAACGCTTTTTTTCCCTTGTCGGGGAACACCTTTTGTAATTTTGGCGCTGGAACGCGCGGGTATTGTGAAAAGGATGATTGCCGGTTTAACAAAATCTGAAGTTATTTATGATGTTTTTAATAATACACTTATTGCCCATGCGAAGGTTCGTTAACGGTATTTAAACATCGTTTTTTGTTATTGATTCGCTCGCTCGTTATATATAAATATCCAATTCTGGTATCGTTTAGTTTAACCTTGGATAATATATAAAATCTATAAAACGCGCTTCCATTTTGCTAATAAAATATTTCTTTTATGTAGTTCCGCGTAAAATGTGCACTTTTTGCTATGCACACTCGTGAAATCGGAGCACGTACAAATATTTTATTCCTGTACTCACATTGTTACGTATATTCTTAGATCATTTTACTAAAATGAATTGTAATATATTATTCTGCAGCATTTTCAAATTCGTAGACATTTTGAGAAAATTTCAGTAAGTATTTCAAGGAAGTACTCGTAAGTTGACTTATTCTCGGAATAAATCACCCAGCGTAAATCAATACCAGGTAATAGCCATATGATCTATCTATATATCTTGCAGGACTATTTTTTTTTTTAACGATTCTCCCCAAAGGTTACCGCCCAAACGTCTCGCGTTACGTCGAAATTCGGCATTACCGCGAGACCGAAACCGTTAATTCCTCGCCCGAAGAATGTATATAATCGGCACGCGGAAGAGCTTCGGGCGGCGGCGCTCGAAGATATTTCGGTACGGGGGCGTCGCACGGCCCGCTGTTATTATTGCGTAAATGCGCCATTTCTGGGCTCGAAGGTTGCCGTAGGGTCCGGCGTCTATCCATCTGTGCAAGACGCCTCGGGGCTTCCAGCGGGTATATCCTTTAACGTCAGTGCCAAATATACTCCTCGGCCTTCTCCGATACCCCGCGCATCTGAAGACTCTCGTGACGTCGACGTGGCCCGTGAATACGCGCGCGCCCATAATGCCCTTTCCGTTCTCCCGCGGTGCGAGAAGAATTCGCCCAAAAGTTCTCTCTCCCTGGCCTCCTCTACCCCTGGCGCTGTGCGAGCTTTTAGAGCCGGTCACTCCCACGCTTACCTAAGCGCGAGCGAGAGGGACGGAGCGGAGGGTATATATATATAGGTAGGGAAGGTCTGACTTTACGAGTGGTTGCCTTCATATATTTTTAATCTCGGAGCTAGCACTGGAGTGCGAGAGGGAGGGAGGGAACGGTTAACCTTTAGTACGGGATGCGGTCTTGGATTTTGTTGGGAAATGGAATGAAAAGTCTTGCTTTGGACGGATTAAACGGCTTGGGAGATTGTCCCGGGTATCACGTAGCCTTTTATGTTTTTATTCCGTGGGCTATAACAAATAAAAATCCCTCGGCCGAGACATTTTTATTAAATTTTTCATCGTATCGATAAAATAAACGTATCAGGCTAAAAGCTTCGGCTGGAGCTTCTGACTTGGCTTGAATTTTATGGAACTAGGAGGAATTTAACTACGAGGACTGTATACTTCTTTTTTTAAAACATTTTACTGTCATGTTGTAAAAAGTGCGTACTATCCTTCCGAGGCGGGCAACAAGGAATTGTTTTCCATTGTTGAAGAAACGTTACGGCGGTGTTATTTTAGTTTAGAACATGTTGTAGGTCAATATGGTCAGTTGAAAATAGCCACTTTACCTGCCTAGGTTACCCATATAGTGGCGCAGGGCTGTAGCCGTACTTTACGGCTCCTATCATTTGTTCTCCGTGAATAAACGAAGACAAAGGAAGATTAGGGACAGGGAATCGACACTTTTAGTATCACTATACATTTAAAGTAACGGCTTCTAGTTTAAACCTCAGTCTAGCTAAAATAATGCCGGACGGTAACTCTTGTGATTCTGCTCTGGTATATGTGTAAACAATAATTTTATTTCAAGCAAATATTAAAATATTATTTCGTACGGTACAATATAAATTTATTTTGAACGGATATTAAAATATTGTTTGGTACAGTAGTACACAGTACTAAACTTTTACTATGCAGTAGACAATTTTTAACAATATCCACCTCTGATTTTAGGGAATTACGAATTTTTCGAAAATATTCCCTTAATAGAATCATTTTAATTACCCTATATTTCATAAAAACGAAAGATTAATTTTTTTTTTATTTTCTTATTCAGTTCCATTCTAACTAAAATATTAAAATTCGCGAAATAATCCAGAAAATGAACGTAATTTATTCTCCGTAAATAAAAAAATTTAATTTTAAATAAAGAATAAAAATCTCTTTTTAACCAATTTATAATTTTTTAAAAAGTATTTCACCAAAGACACATTTTCCAAGAATCTCGTTAGCTATAAAGAAAAATAACAGGTGGCTCAAGTGCAGCGAATCCGGCAAGTCCTATTCAGCGCTCCTTTCAAAACACACTTTGCGGCGCATTAACTTTTCCGGCAGCGGCGTGACATTAAAAGCTCGTACTTCACCTTGGCCGGCAATCAAAAAGACAGAGAGAGAGAAAGAGAGAAGAAAGACACACCCACCGGAGAGGAAGCCGAAAAATTTTTCACACATTCCTTCCCGCAGCCCATAACTCGCGATCGTCGTCGTGTCGCGACGTCGTAAAAATCCCAACGCATCGTCCGTTATTTCAATTCACCTCGTCACGCGTAACTTGCCCCTTCGTGGAAATCACCCTCCGGAGTCGCCGCTCTCTTTTCAAATGTCCCGCACGCACATAGCGCCGTCGCCTCCCGGAGGAACGTCCCCTCTCCCATTTACCCGGAACCCGGTATTGCCCACTATACCTTCTCATTCTAGTGCGTCCTCTCCTCCCATCGTCCGGTCTCTTTGTCGTCCACCGTGTTTGTACACCTCCTGGCTTTCGGCGGAGAAGAAAAAAGGGACCGAGGCGCTTCTTGGGTGCGCACGGGGAGTGGAGGAAAATCGCCTTTGGAGGCAGGACTACCTGTTCTTTTTATTTACCGAGGGCCGATGCTCGTTCGCCGGAGCTCTGCACGGACTCGATCGAGCGGGTAATCGAAACTGCGCGCGCCGAGTATGGAGAAGGTAAACGAAGCGATTTGCCTGCCTACGAGTGCGCCGATTAAACGAGCCGACGCGGACAAGTGGCCCCGCACCCACTCGACGCTGCTCTTGGCTTTCTGGTGCAATTATCGGGGAAAAGGGCGGATGGACGTTTAGTGGGTTGTTTTTTTTTTTCGCTTTTTTTAGAGAGTGGGAGAAGAGTCGCGATGATTGATTCGTGACACTCGTGACTTGGCGAGACCTCGAGGTGGAGATCCGCGCGAGCCACTAGCGAGGATGACTAGGATTTCGAAAGGACTGATGACAAGATTCTTTATTGCCTTGCGCGACGCGAGCTACGTGACATTTGAACGGCGAAGAGATTTGCTCCTATTCTTGCTCATTAATCAGCATCTTTTCGAGCAGGCTGAATTTACACGATTGTAAGCAGGCCTTTTTTTGGGCTCATTTTTCTCGTGAATCGTTACGTAACTGTTATTTAAAATTGGAATTTATTACTTGAATTCACTTTAAATAACTTATTGATCATTTATTTGTTCCTATTCTCTTTTTTTTAATGTCAGTTTAAATCTGAATGACTTGGTATGCATAGTTGGATAATAGGTTTCTCTAATTGTATAAAACTTTTAGTAGTAACGAACTTTAATTTTAGTTCAAAGCGCTAATTATAACGATAAAATTTTCAAATATTTTAAATAGTTTCATATCTTTTTTTGTAGCGTTTCATAACCATCCCTCTCGACAGCAGAATGAATATATGAATACATTCAGGGAAAATCTCGAGCTAGCTCGTCAAAAAGTTTTGAACATTTTTTTTAACACGCTTTTCTACAAGTCTTTGTTTATAACATATCTATATATATAATACAAGGTTAAGCGGTGCATATTTAGAGGCAAACTTTTTCTAGAGCTACTTACACTCTTGCTCGCTTAAAGTTAATTCATACTAGCTCAATTTCACCGATCTTTCAAGTACATCTTGAGTTACAACGCAATGAAAAAGGAATTACTTTATTCCATCTTTTTTCGTCTTCAATCGTTAAAAAAAATTATTTATTCTATCAAATCATAATAAGAAATCGTTATTAAAATAAAATCACTGACTTTCTAAAAAGCTTTTTTCTTTACCAAAGTTGCAGTGTTTTATATAAAAGTATGTGTCATTTTACGGAAAAATCTGCTCTATTGTTAGCATTTGCGATTTGAAAAATTTTTTAGAAAAGAAATTCTATTTCTCGAAAAAAAATTCTCGGTGCATGTATGAAATTTAACTTATTTATATATGAATAAAATGAAAATGTAAAAATTCAGCATTCACTGCACACAAAAAGCTATACATCCAGTAAAAATGGTTGATAAGAGACTTTCAAAAAATTACTATATGTTTTGTAAAAGGTTTCATAATAATATTACATAAATGTTTTATGCAATCATTTTATAGCAAACCGGTCCCAGATTGCCATCTATCACATGCATTATCCTTAAAAAAAAAGCTAATAAATCTCTTTATCTCGAATAGATTTTAATCTTCCATTGACTCTCCAAAAATGAATAGGTAAAATTCACATTGAATAAGTGAATATACACTAATTCTACGTGATAAGTTGTTCACGTGAATTGTGTAGTGAATTTTACATATTCATTTTAAGAGGGCGAAGTAAGTGCTCGCAGAAAGAAATGCGATTGATCTCGATAATAATTTATTAATCGTGCTTACTAAACAGTTATACTCCTTATTAAAATCGGATCGGCGTTTCTCCGCAGCTCCGACATTGAGGCACAAAGCCAGAAGGCATCGCATTCGACGCAAAGCCGTGGGTACCTCCGCCGCACGTCACGAGGGAATTGAAGTGCGCGCCCCTGTGCTCGCGATCGCGTCCTCGCCACCTGTTAAGCCGGATCGAAGCCTCCCGCCCGCCCCGTCGCGAGATTCGCGGGGGTGAACTCTCGCTGCATAAGCCTAGAGCGCGCGTCTGCACACGCCGGGGCTTTACGCAGTATAACGTCGCCGCTCGAAACGCCAACGCCGAAAGTGCCCCGCTCCGCGGCGGCCCGTCAAAGCGGATTTGTCGCGCGGTTAGTTAAGCGCTTTTAACGAAGGGCGAAAATGACCGCCTCACCCCTCTCATTTCACCGCGTGATCCTCTTGAAATTTTCATTATTACTTCCGGTTTTTAAAAGCCTTGGCGGATACTTAAAAAAAAAAGGAATAAAGACAAGTTCTCCAGAATTTCCCAAAAGTCCCGAAGTAATATACGACGTAAAGAGCTTTGGGTACTTCAAATCTGCGAGAACAATCGTGTCTTGCGCAGACATAACAATGATGGCTATTGCCCTTTAAATAGTCATGCGCGTGAAGCCCACAATTTTCGACCATTCCTCGTAAGTTGGAGGAGAGAAAAAGGGTACCGGGTGCGCGCACGGGCTCTTGCAATTTATTTTCCTTTGATGTACTCGGCAATTTTCTTGAGCGACCGGGTCGTGTCGTGCCTTCCCAAGCCTTCTTCCTTTTTTCGCCGACTTGGCCGAATTTGCATTTTAACGAGTTAATCCGGGGTGCGCTCGAGGAGAGAGAGAGAGAGAGAGAGAGAGAGAGAGAGAAAGAGAGAGAGTTTCACTTTTCATAATTCGGCTCGTGCATAAGCAAAATGGGGCGTAAATCGCTCGCTGCTTAATCGCGTTAAGGACCGGCTTGGAGGAGGGGAAGGAGACGTGAGGAGACTGCGACGGGATTTTGCTGGTCGCGTCGATTAACCAACACAGAGACGAAGGAGTTGGACAGAATCTTTTGTACGGCGGAGATGCTGCAGTGCACCGATAGTACGCAGCCTTAGGGATTATTTATTTTTAAGTCAAAATTCTGCGACTTGTCAAGTGCAGGCGCCGAGGTCCCTTAGGGACGTCGACTTGCGCGTGCCATTATGTTTCGATCAAATTTCCCAGCTCTTTCGACATTCTCCGAATTTTGCATTTTAAATCGAGGTAAATTGTTCTTGCACTGCGGTTAGGCTAGGGATGTTTAAAATGTCCCTGTAAATTTATTAAGATTTTTTTCTGATTGTTTAACTCTTACTGATAATATATAGCTGGGATATTTTAAATGAAAAATTTATATGATTTGATATGTGTTTTGAGGACATAAAATTTATGAGCAAGATTGGGTTGTTCAGCTTGTGGGATGGACCACCGTGCAACACGGATATTCCTAATGGCTCACAATCCAATATTCTGATTCATCTTTTCTCCAAATATTCATACTTTCTCGTATAATATAATTAATATTAAAATATAAATTATTAAAAGTTTAATCAACGTAGAATTTATTTGTAAAACATTTTTAATAATTTATTTTATTAATTGTTTTATTATAACATTTATTAATATTATAACGAGATAACAGTATATCAACATACAGAACCCAAAAATCTATTGCATTGTATTATCAATAATATCAATAACACCAATATTAATTATTAGTCCTAATATTGATAATAATAAGTATTATTCATATTAACTGTTACCAATGGTCAAATGAACATTCTACATAATGATTTAATTAACTTTGTACTTCAACGTGCACCGTTTTATTATAAGGGCATTCCTCGGTTATCGACTAAAATTTGTAGGACAGTCCGAAGTACGCTCAACTTGCAGCCGCGGGGAATATCCACATCGTCTGGATGTTGCGGGAGGCTACATTCAAGCGCAGGTACAACGCAGATACAGTAAAAAAAAATTTCCAATACACAATTAGCCCGCGGCGAAGCCTTTCTCACGGCCAATCACGTACCGGCGACCGGGAAAAAGTCTCCCCCGGCACGGAAAAACGTCCCGGCGCACGCGCTCCACCGGATCCGGGCGCTGCGAAATTTTCTCACGTCCTACCTCGTCGCGCACAGTGCGCCTCACGGAATTAAACGATCGGCATTAGGAGGCATCCGCACAATGCTTTCGGCCGGCTGCAGATTTTCCGCCGGCACGTAGGAGCCGCGGGGGCGCGAGAGAAAAGAAGAGAGAGCGAGAAGGACGAGCAACGGCCTATATATACCTGCAGCGCAGCTCTCTCGTCGCTTTCCCCGAGACTCCCTCCCGTGGCGACGCTCATTGTGCATTCCGACACCACAGGCGACGCGCACACTCGAGCGGCCCTGCACAGCAAGCCCCGCGCGCCCGAAGAAAAAGAAACGCCAACGAGTGCGACTTGTTAGGTTCGAGATTTGCGAGGAGTCGCGCGAGCGCGAATTTGCCTCTTGGTGGAAGAATTGACTCCCGCGGGAGATTGAGATATTCGGTAAAGGGAAATATTCAACAGGGCGTAGAAGATGAGTTTTTTTATTATTTTACGTTGAGAAGAGAGGCGTGGAAACGCGCGAATATGAGACGCTCTTGTCTTATAAAAAATGTCACTTTGTGTTTCCGGCCGACTTTCATTATGCTTTGTGTCTAAGGAAAGCAGGGACTGCAGGAGTGCCAGGCGCTGGTGTTGATGGATAGGAATATTTCATGTTATTTGTAAAGGAAGGGGAGAAAGGCTTTTTCAATGCGTTTTGGTACTCTCTTTGCAATACAAATGTGCGTTTCTTTTAACAGGGAACTTTCAAAATTATAAGTTTAAAGTGTAAATTAATCGCAGCTAATTTGCATACATATTATTCGCTTATTTTAAGGTACGTTTGATTTGCATACTTAAATTTCCGTTACATTATTCAATTTACATGCTTAATAAGAAAATTCGAAGCGAAATATTCCGAATTATTTTGACGCTTTATTTATTAAATCACTACGCGGGCATTGTAATTTTACATTGTTCGCACGATAATCTGTTTTCGTGCTGTGGCGTTCAATAATTTTCTATAAAACTAGTTCAATCGCGCTAAAGTTAAATTGAAATCACTTTACTTAGCGAGATATAAGCAAACGACAATCTGATGATACGGTTAAAATTTTAAATTAAAATTTATACACGTTTTTCCAACTTTATGCAGAGGAGTGTTAAGAAAGTACGTTATCATTTACATCGCTTTACTCTCTAGCTTTCCGTCCTCCTCCTTTTTTTTCATTAAGCGGGTAGTTAGTTCGCGTTGTGTCGTCGTCGGTTCTTCGTTTAATAACAGAAGCGCCCGCCTTTTCATAAGACTCTCAGTAAAGCTCCGGACTTAAGTTCGTAACTCTTTCTTCCTCGATCCTGCCTCTCCATTTATTATTTTTTTTTTGTTTTTATGTAGTAACAAAATAAAAAGAACTCAAGACAGATGTTTTTTTTTTCACTTCACCCATTCGCTTCAACGAGCTTCCGTCTAGTTTACTTTCTATTTATTTTGTTTTTATTATTATTTATTGCGTGTCATATTTTTCTACAAAATTCGCGTCTTTTAAAGGTCCATTTTTATTCAGTGCAAAAAAGTTTTATTTTACAGCTAGAACAAACGTTTCATTAAAAAAGTGTAATAAAAAAACTTTCTTTTTTTTTTCACGGTTATATGTCATGCAACTAAGGGTACAAAAAAAAATCTCATAAATCTACCTCTCCTTATGTTTCCCGATCTTTTTTTAATTAACCGAACATTTCAAAATTCACTAAGCTTAATCTAAAGTTAAACTTAATCCGAGCGCATCGGGCGACAAAAGAAGAAAAAAAAGCTCAGACGTAGACCCAGCCATACGCACACACAGTAGGAGCGAAGAAAAGAAAAGCGCAAGAGCGTTTAATAAATTAGCTCGGGAGAATTAGCGGCGAAGTAGGTTCAGAGGCATCAGAGGGAGCGTATAGCACACGCGGCAGTCCGTCGGGTTATTAGCTCCCCACCTTATTTATAGACGTTATATGCATGTTTATGCAGCGGCGTTTTATATACACTGTCGTCGCCCCCTTCCCCCGCCCCCCGGTATGGCGCATCCGTAGGGCAGTCGCGCACGTGCGCGCAGCCTCTTTTATGCATGCATATGTGCACGCTCGAGCTACGCTCCGCCGAGGTCTTTATCCCCGGCAGAGCTCAAAGCGCGTTTTGCGCTAATCCGACTCTTTTCTCTCTCTCGCTCTCTCGCTCCGCCCACCATATCCATGCGACGGCTCTCAGTTAATTAAAGTTAATCCGCGTTCGAATCGCGAGCGCGAACCGTTCGATAATTTAGAGAGGCGGATTAGCAGGGTTATTTTTCTATTATTTTCCTCTCCAGACGCTTTTTCGCGAGTTATAGCCTTTTGAAGTGTGCGTTATTTACGATTCTTTGCATTTCTTTTTCTTTTTTTTTTCGTCGTTGATGGCGGAGGTGTATCGCTCATGAAAATAACCAGGCTAGGGTATAATATATTGAGTTGGGGGGAAACGGCGCGGAGCCGCGAATTCGTATTGGTGTCGTCCACAAAATAGTGTTATTTAATGCGCGATAATTAATTTTTCTAGTGTTGCTGCACTTTATTCCGTTTCTTTGAGGGTTTCTTCGAGAAAAATTTTGAAATAAAATCCATGAATGTTTATCTTAATGAACTGTGACATTTTCTTTTTTACTTTTTTAATTCCTGTAGAATCAACAAGGAAGAATGAAAGAAATGTTGATAGTCTTTATTTATTTAAGGATTAAAGTGCACTGAGAAAGAAGTGTAAAAAATGGTTTGAGGATAATGTTTCTACAGAATAACAGCATTTGAAAGGAAAACATAAAGTAATAAAAAATGTAATTCCTTTTGTAGAATTTTTTTTTATAAAACGTACTTAACGAAACTATAAAGTTTATTAAGAAAACAGTTAAAGTTATGAGGTTGACTTTTCGTGAGAGGAGAAAATTTTCATTTTCTTTGTTAACCCTGCTAAAAATTAAAAAAGTTTGCATTGCATTATAAAATTTTTCTCAGTTTGCAGAGATACTTCGCTCCTTTTTTTTAAGCTCGATTTTTTCACTTTTCGCCAGTTAAATACTCAACTTTTTCACGTAAGCATTTGCAGTAAAACCTTGTTGCGCTCTCGTTACGTTAAAACGTCAGTTTAAGAAGTTGAGAGATTTTAAGCTCGCTGTACTAAAGAAGATTAGTTGCAAAACACCTTTCTTGAACTTAATACATTAGTTTAGAAGTAAATAAAAATATAGGAGCTTTTAAAGATCCTGAAAATCTTAAAAAAAAAGAAGAAGTATTTGTAAGTTGCATATTTGCGTCGAAAATTTATTTACAAATAGAGGAGCATTTTACGCGTATCTAAAATCTAAGTGTAAGTCGTGTAGCTATCGAAAAGTTTTGGCAAAGCCTGTAAAAAATTAATGAAAGTCTCATCCCGCGACTTGACTGCCTGCAATTACGAATTTGCGTGAGAGTCGCTTTCAAGAAGTTGCACATGCAACGTTGAAGGCGTCTGCGGCTTGAAAGCTTTATTCGCGTCTGTAGCTCTGGCAACGCCAGCTCCTTCCACGCTCAAGTAAGAAATTACAATTTAAACAATATGAAACTAAACTCCCAACTGCAGCCTTCTCCCGTTTCTCACTAACATTCGCCCCTTCAAAAGTCTGAAAACGCGGCAGCTTGCGCGCCTCTCTATAGTGATTACCGAGAATTCAAGAATTTTCCTAAATTACCATTTGTTGCGCGACATTATCTCAAAAACTACCTTTAAGCCGAGAAGCTTCTTATTTAACAAAAAGTTACGCTATGCTGCAATTTATACAAATAAAAGATGTAAAGCTGAATTTATTTCCCATTTGATTATCATCCCTAATGAACAATTTGAATAAACTTCTCAACAAATGTTAATGCGGAATACTGAAATTTCAAGCAAAATCGTAATTCCGCATAAAAAGTTTCTCACACTTCCTCCTCTTCCCCCTTCTCGCAGTATCGCGATAAATTTGCCCCCGCAACTCACGTAATTTTCTTCCATTATAATTATTAGCGCGCACCGCACAGAAACTAACAGCGCCAAACAAGCTTAAATAATAAAAAAAAAAAAAAAATGAGAGAAGCCGGCGTTCGCATAGCGCCGGTTTCCAATAAACGCACAATCTTTGCAAAGTGCAACGCACGCGCGTCGGTATTTCACATCCGCCGTGGCGTATCGGCGCGATATTCGCGTCGCGTCCTTACCCCCGCGCATTCCCGAGCCCCGGCGAACTTCGTAATGAATTCACCGCACAGCGCGGCCGGAAAATAAGACGCCCTAAAAGGTCGGCGGCGCCTCGCTCCCAGGGATCACGGCAAATTATTGTATCGCCCTGGCGAGTTAACCCCTCTTGCGCGCTCCGCGCAGGAAAAATCGCTGCGATAAATATGGCAAGGGCGCGCTGGAGGGTATATAGAAGCTGCGGAGGGGAGGGCAACGAGGAGGGAAAAAAAAGGAGGCGGCGCGCGCTTACGCGGAAAAAGGTGATTTATACATGAAGAGCAGGTTTAGCGCGGACGTTTAATACCGTCCGAGCATACTTAACGTCCGAGATAGCGATTAGGGAAGTTGGCGAGAGCGAAGTGGAGCGCAAGTTTGGCGCGAGTGAAATTTTTTTTTTTTGCAGTTGTATATAGAAGCGCCGATGAGTTTCCGCACGACGGCCGTGCCGCAAAATGAAAAGTTCACGTCGGAGCTTATAAGCTTGCGACGAGGCTGCGCTTTTTTTATTGCACTTTGTCAATGTTTATTTTTGCGCCCTTTTATTCAACGCCCGAGGCTTGTTTGCGCACTTCTATTGGTCGCGAGCGCGGAAGTTCATCATGCTTTTTTTTTTGTACTTCGTGAATCGCGCGGATGTTCTGTAGTTTCGGAAGATTATTAATCGAACGTTTACAGAGCTTACGCACGGACGAGGTACGCTGCGGTAGTGGCCCGTTGAATAAGGGAAGTTTAATAATGTCTCGGGCATGCTAGTGAGGCCGGCTAACCATTGTTTTATGAGAATAATGGGAATTTTTGTCGCCTTCAGCAGAAGGTTTATGTTGTTACAACAATGAATTAAATTTGTGAATGTATTTTCGACGTTGAACTCATTTTAAATGCTTTTTATGAAAATTCTTCGAGTATTCAACAGAAGAGAAAAATGTAGATAGCGAGTTTTTGTTTTCACAAATAGTAGTTTAATTTTTTTAAATGGTATATTAGTAAAAGAAAGAAAATGTATTATAACTGTTTTTGTTTGATTTCTGATGACTTTTTTTAAACACGACCAAATGTATTATCAATAATTTATACGCAGAGAAAAAATTCTAGTAAAAATTACTATCCTATTTTGTAACGCAAGGACAGACTTGACAAATAAAAAATTTTACTCGAAAGTATAGTAAAATATGCTGGACTTACAGTAAATTTTGTTGAACTTACAGTAACTTTTACTGGAAGTCTAATAAATTTTACTGTACTTTTTAGTAAAATTTTTTATTTGTCAAGTCTGACTCTGCGATGCAAAATAGCATAGTAATTTTCCAGACTTTTCTCTCCGAGAAGAAGGTCTTAAGGCGGTAAAACAAACAATCATCCAATTCTAAGAAAATTTAAATAGATTTAATTTCCGCAAAATCATTTTGGAACGTCCGCCCAGTCCTTCGGTCGATTATTAAAAAATGAGAATTTTGTTCTCTCGCGATTTTCCGTGAAACCGGATTAGCTGCAGTTGCCAAAGGGGGAAAAGTGGCAGCTCGCCGATTTGCCTTTCCCCGAGAATTGGAGCTCGCGAGGGAGAGGATCCGGAGGAAATTCGCGGGTTTAAACAGGTTAAAGTCCGGCCTTGCCGACAGGTCGTTTCCGCCGTCGACTTGACACTGCACAAGCCTGACACACATTTGGAGGGCTCGCGGCGTGCGAAGTCTATCCAAGAATGCTCCGCATAAAGCCTGGCGCGACACTATTGTCCAGGATTGACTGCGATTTGTGGAGTATTGCTTTTTTTTCATTCATTCAATAATGAATAACTAACGTCTCGGTAGAAAAAAGGAGCGCTAAGTAAATTTTTATTTTATATAGAAGGGAAATATGCTTTACCGTAGTAGAGTGTTATGTTGAAGAACATGTAACTAATTTTGGTATCTGATTAAATGTATTAATCTACCTACATACTGTTGTGGAAAATAGGTTCGTTGGAGTGTTAAGCTTACCTGTAACAAAAAAAAAATATTTATGTTTTAGAGATTCTGCAAAGGTGATTATATTAAAATGTATTGCATAAGTATAACAAAATAAAATTTATATTTTTATTATATATTTTATTAATTATATAATTAGTATAATATCATATTCAAGTAAGATGAAATTACAACTAAATTCTACACAAAATAATTCAAATTTTTTTTCTAAATGCCAGATATCTTATTATACAATAAATTATACCCCTATAATCCTATAATTGTAGACTGGCACTACAGTCATTCAAATATTTCTAGGATAGTCGATAGCAGGATTCAAGATTCTAAGTCTACGATGGCCAAGTACCAGACTTTAAAGTGTTCAAATAATTGAATACCTGTAATGTAGGTATACAGAATAAAAAAAAGAATATATTTACGGGTTTACAGTAGCAAGAAAACAGACAATGAATTAGAGAACTCTACCTACTATATAAAGTTATCCACAAAATAGATAAAAGCAGAAAAGAAAGAAATCGGGCGCGTGGTACGGGCGAAATAAAGTCGAAAGCGCGAGCGGTTAAGTTTTAAAAAATCGCTTTCCCGCGATTGCCTGCCGGGCGGAAACGATGCGATTGTGCCAACGCCGAGCGTGCGCCGCTTCACTCTCGCTTGCGCGCTTATCTTGCGTGACCAACATTGCCCGACCCACAAAGATTTCTCCTTCCTTCGGGGAAACAAAAAATAATGCGACTCCTTGAGGTCAAATCGCTTTAGATCTCACCCGGATATATACATAGTACCACGAGCCGCATGCTGATTTGCCGGCTCGTGGTCTCATCCACGCGTTTATATTTTCGCCCAGCGACCTCCTCGGCGAATTGATTGGGGCCAAAGCGCGAGAAGGCGATAGCCATCGAGATACTCGAACAAGAGACTCTATTAGCACAATCCACGTGATCTACCCTCTGATTTGATAATTTTTTTTATTTGCGACGCAGATTGATACGCATCTTATCAGATGGAGCTTTTCACTGGTGTTAGGGTTTGTGAGTTATTAAGGAAGTCTTATCTTGTTGCGGGGTGGAAAAATCGCGTGGTATTTACATACTCAAACAGTCTTAATATACTCTTGTCGGACTGAAATTTACTATGTCCACGCGAAGACTAGACGATAAGGGCCAGCGGAAAGTTAAGATTTCGTTGTTAACGTCGACAGTTTTAGTCATTAAACAAAATTCATTAAGGAGCTTTTACCAAGAATTGCCTTTTGCGTTCTATTTGACCTGGTAATTAAAAAAAAAATATAAAGAATTTGTTGACTCAAATAACCTGCGCACACGCTCTTCAAATTAACGTCGTAAACACACATATTTTAAATAATAACTAAACCTTGCAAGTAAAATAATAGATTTGTTAATCCGATAGGATCTACACGACGCCGCAGAGTGCTGTTTCCCCAAAAAGCGTCGGAAGTGAAACAGGCGCTCGAATGGAGGGATCACAAAGCGACAAATAGAAAATAATCCGAGTGCATAAACTATTTATCAAAGTTTGATTAAAAGTTGCAAAGCCGGCCTCGCGCTCGTTTCGGACGCAAAGCCCAACGAGCACTCCGGGGATGAGGCGTGGGAGGAAGAGGGATACTAGGCGAGGGGGATTCGGGCCGACGATTAAATCCCGCACGCCCCCGTCGTTCTCCGTTTCCATTTCGATGAATACGAATGAAGAAGCCCTCCGGCGCTGTTTTCGTAATTAAATTTTTAATATCTCCCGCGAGCCTCGGCCGCGCCACTAGCCGATTAGACGTCTGAACGAGATTCGCTCGCGCGAGGGAAAAATCCCGGATCGTCGCGCGCGCTGCGATTCAAGACGGCGAAACGAGCCCGGTTACTGCAGCGAGCAGTGCGATTGCACGCCTCGAGATGTGTTCGCCGGCACTTTAGGGCGCTCGGCCTCACTATTATTATTTTTTTTTTTTTTGTCTTACTGTAATATTTGTCGAGGGAGTTTCGCGAGCTTTTTTCCATTGCTCGGCAGTTTGACGCGCGGGGCCGCGGCTGAACTTTGCTCGCGGTATCTGTTTGGAGATGCTAATTGCACTGGTCGGACTACGGAGCGGAGCGTTCAAACTGTAATTTTTAACCGCATGAATATTTATCCCGAAGTTTGTGTACAATGCGTCAAAACTTCTCCAATAGGACGTACTTTGCGCGGTTTTTTTTTTAAATTTACTCGCGCACATAAACGGAGGAGAGTGACTTCGAGAGACTTGGGTGAATACGTCAGGCGCGGATAAAACGTTAATAAAAAAAAATGAATAAAAAGGAATGATAAAAAAAAGTTCCGCTACCGAATTACAAAAGAAAAAGTTAATGCAAATAAACGAAAGTGTTGAAAGTTTGCTCCGCGAATTTCGCCGAGCCATCCCATTATCCGTAATAAGTGTAAGAACGACGCCGAAGGAAGTGAGGACGGGCCAGGTGTGGGAGTGCGCGCTGCGACGGCTCCATAGCAATCGAGCCTTAAACGGCGCTGGGTCTGGGGGCGATAAAAAAGAATGGAGGAACAGACAGCGACTGCGCGCGGAGTATACACGGAAAAACGTAGCGCCATCCTCGCGTCATTCCCGTCCCCGTCGTCGACGCGAGGCGCTATATACACACGGCGGGTACGCTCCTCCGCGCGCACGGCTCGCGGTAAGAGTGTCGGAAAGTGTTTATCCTCGAGATTGGACGTCCTCGGGAGCCATCTTTGTAATCCCCTCGTGGCAATCTCGTAATCCTCCCTATAACTCGGAGCCCCGTGCCTCCACCTTTTCCTTGCTGCACACCCCTCTTGGCCTTATATTCGCGCGTGGAGCCGCGGCGTCGTTCGTTATTTCGTCCGGGGGTAAGAGTGGGTGGGCGCGCATGCCGCCGGCTTTTGACTTTTTCCCTCCGCGACGCTGGGGGACTACGGGTAGGAAATCGAGGACAATCGCCGCGGCTCTAACCCTTGCTCTTACGTCGTCTCTCTTCCCGCGAGATTTTCTCTCTTTACCCGGCGAAAATAGACGCTTTACTCTTAATGTTTGTGCCTTTTGTCTCGACGCTCTTTGCGCCAGGATTCACTGTCTTATATCCTGCTTTTTTTTCTTTTTTTCATTCTCTTTCCTCGCCGCAAGCTTGGAGCTTACTTTTTGTTTATGTTATTAAAGCTTATTACTTTTTTCCCCCGGCTTTGTGCACAGAAAGCTCGTGAATTTTAATTGGCACCGCGAGGGGCGATCGTGAAAATCACTGTCACTCTTTATTCGACCTCGGGTTTTGTAGCTGGTTGATACAGAGCTCCCAGAATAACAGCTCTTTTTAATATTGATGTAAAAATTTTAGTGCGCGCGATACATTTAAATTTTATTGCAACCGCGTTGCTGTCCACGCTGTTGGCAAATATTTCAACAGCGCTAATTGATAATGCATTGGATGAAAGCAATTAAACATAAAATTTATCCGAGTTATCTGGAGACATTTTTATTCGAGAGAAGATATAAAACCCTGTTTCGTATCTGATTCTTTTTTCAGCGTTATTTTACGGTCAATTACGTTTCAACGATATTTTCATAACATGGTCAATACTTAATTTCGGTAATATTTTTTTACTGCGGTATCTCTCTGCTGGATAGTGACTTATTATCAATTTTATCGGATGCCTACTTACTGTCTCGATGACAGAATAAAGGCACTCCCCAAATAAATGCTTAAAAAAAAAAAAAAAAAGAAAAGAACGAGACGCGTACAGATAAGTCAACAATTTTAGCGGATTCAGTGACAGCGAGTAAAATAAAATCTACAATTCAGTCCTCTAATTTCGTGCAAAAACAATGTCCTTTGAAAAAGCCGAGAAGAAGCCATTAAAAAAAAGCTCCATTCCGACTCCGTTTACCCGCTCACAAATCCGCGGGACCATTCCACACAAAGCCACACCTAACGCGCCCGCGCTCTCTGTGTATTCAAAAAATCAAGTGTCGCGCGGCCGTCGCCGAGGCAAACAATCGAGAGCCCCAGCGCTCAAAAAAGGAAGGCGAGGTGGACCCGCCGTAGAAGCACCTCTCGCCGTCAGAGAGAATCTAGGCTACCACGGCGAAAATCTCCCCCTTCCACCTCCCTACCGCGCGCAAAAGAAACACTCGAATGCGCGGAGCGCGATTAAAATTGCACGGCCACTCGGGTGCGCGAAATCCATTGTCGCTCTCGGGGAGACTCCCCTCCTCCCCGCAGCTGCTTTACCTCCGGATCCGCCCGGCCGAGCGCGAGATTGCTCGGGGAGCCCGGGCGGTGCGCGTGTGGGCGTCGGTGTATCGCCCGAAACCACGGCCCTCCGGCCGCGCTCCTAACGAAAGGTAAACCTCCACCGCCAGTACAAACACACAAGCGGCACTTTTTTTTGTCATCATCCCTCTGCTCCGCTACCCGCGTTGGCTTCCGCAGTGTCTTTCCGTCGCGACTTCGGCGGTTAGCTGTTTTTTTTTCTTGCCGCAGGTCGCGACGACTTAAAAAGCTCGAGCGTCGGTTCGCGTGAATTACACTCCGGCGGAGGTTCGCGGTACTTCTTGAACAGATTCGCTGGTTTGGCGCTGGCACAGGGATTTCGTTGGTACGCTTTTCACTGCGCGATTGTTTGCCGAAGGGTTATATAATTGCCGGCGGTTGGACGCACCGTGCCGTGAGCTTTTCGGTGTAACGAATCCGGGTTTTTGCTCGGAGGGTTTATTATTAATTAGACAACTTCGGCCGAGCGTCTAATTAGACAACTTTCATTACTCGGCGAAGAAGAAAAAAAACAACTGTAAATTTTCGGTGACTTTACTCAGTCCTTTTTTGCTATTGAAAATTTTAAGCGTTTCGCTTGCTTTTGGTTTATGATTAGTTTAGCAAATTAACCCTGCATTATTTATGCGTCCCAGAAAAGCGGTGGCTCCGACATTATACTATTCTCGCTGACGAGAATGTTGATGAGGCCAGAATGTATAATATGCTCCGGGTTTTATTGTTGCATCGTCGTATTTGTTTTTTAAATAAGCAAATGCTCCAAAATAGATTCTCGCTTGTTTGCATATTTGCAGAATTCATGAACGGTTATACGAAAGAAGGAATAATTAAACGCACTTACTTCCGGAATAATCGATAATCACATGCGAAAAGCGATTAATTTTCGGGGCCCCGAAAAAACCGTGCGAAAAAAAAAGAGAAGAGCTTATGAGTCGAGCGCGCGCGTTTTGATTTCGCCGGAAAAGTTCTGCTTTTCAAAAGATTTCGTCGAGCGGAGTGACAGCTCGACGGTCCAATTTATTTTTGCAAGATGAAAAGAAAGCCCCGGGTAAAGAAAAAGCGAGATTAAAAATCATTTCGCCACGGTGGACGGCGGCTCTCTCAAGTCACGGTAAAAGGGCGCGCACGGCCTCCTACAAAAGAGGCTATTTCGCCGAGAACCGCGAATATTATTTTCGAACAATGACCGCGCGTCCCGGTCAACATCGACAAATCCGCAATTCCACGTTTCGTTTTAGAGCGACGAGTCACGCCCAAAAGCTCCGCGTCGACGAATGGGTTTGCTTAAAATGACAAAGGATACCCGGACGTTAACAGCGAGCTCCGTTCCTTTTAATCTTGTTTATCTTTTTTTTTATCGCGAGCACACGAGAGCTCGGTTCTCCTTCGAGCTCTTTTTTTTTCTTTTACCTGGCGGATGCGATCCACGTGCCGCTCGGAATTTGTGATGTTTGCCTGCTGATAAAAAGTAGGTGCACGATACAAAGAAACGACTGAAAAGGTTCGCTGTAAGGGATGGGACGGTATGTTTCATCGTGCGAGTATTATCATCCTCTGTAGGATGCACATTTAAATTTCTATAAATATTTCAAAGGAAGTGATAAAATTTTATCCTTATTTTCGTCCGCGTGAAATTTAATATCGCCTTACACCTTTTTAAAATACTATTTATATAAAAGGAAAACTCGAAATTTTATAATGAAAAATTCTGTAGCGAGGTAATTTTAGACTAATACAGTGCAAAATGTATCTACAAATTTAAAATTAGATATTGCATATTATTAAAAATTAATCAAAGTGTTCGTGAAATTCATTAAGGGTGCGAGAATCTAGTAAACAGAAAGTTGTATCTCACATGTTAAAACATTAATTAGATTCAGCATCCTCAGTCATACACTCTACAAAGTTTTTTAAACGCGCATATAAACTTACTTTTTTACTGCAGTTCATAATACTCGCGTTCTCTAAAATACTCTGCTCCGATTTAATTTAATCGCCGTACAGTCACTTTTCATATAAGAGAGAAAAAGGGGGTTGAGTGTGTGGTAGGGGGTGGGTGAGACGGTGGGCGGCATCCGGAGCGCACGCGGACTAACGCTGGCGACGGGGAGAAAACAAGAGCAAAGTGAAGAGAAGAACTTTTTATGCGTAAACTGACGGCTATTACGGGGAGCGCTTGCGCCAAAGAGAGCGACGGGCGAGATTCAGGCGAGCCCGCAGGCAGTTAACGTATTTCGTTTTACGTGTATTCATGCAGCGAGCCACGCGCCTGCTACCGTACATATACATGTACACATGCACCCTCCGAAGAAAACCCGAGACAAAGCGAGACGCGCTTTGATGCCATCTCTCCTCTTCCCGTCCCTCGAGAAAAATGGTCGGATTAGTTTTCCGACCGGGGCCTTTAATTTTCGACCCACCCCCTCCTCCGTGGCCGCTATACTGTGTACACACATCGTCTCCCTGCGAGTATGCGTCTTCGTGGCCGATTCGCGTGCGACCGGCACACTCCTCTACGTGCATCGGCGGGGTTTAGCCTCCGCGGCGCGCGGAAATGAAGGCTTTGTCGGATTGTTAATTAAACCTCGGAGCCACGACAAAGAGCCCCCGCGCACGGATTTGCCCGGATGAATCAACGAGGGCCCACTCGCGCGCGCCTAAGTGGCTGCCTTTAGGCCCTCGCGCGAAGTAACAATTACGAGGCGAGCGCGTCGCGTAGCTCGAATTTGATTGCCCTCGTCAAAGTGCGGAGGAGAAAAATTTATATACGGTGACCCGCTGCTAATGGACGCGCTCGAGTGAGAATTGATAATTTATATGCGAAAAAAGTGCATTTTAATAAGCGCCGGTTATTGTATTTTAATGCCGGCTGCTGCACTTGTACCGTTGAAAAAAATAAAGGTCAGTATTCCCGATTGCATCAGAAATTTGTCGGTGAAAGAGACAATTAAAAGACTTCAATAAATTTTCATTTCTTATTTATATTTAGTTACGTTTTGGTTAGTTTTTCCGCGACGACTCGTGGCGATTGCACTTCCACAAACTGAACTTTCGTTTTTGCAAACAATTACCTAGCCAACTTCATTTTTTACCGGAAAATCGATTGGCGTTTTCGACAAATTCGTACTTCAAAAAACATTCCGTCGTTAATCAGAGTAATCCTAGCCGTAACAGTCAGACTAGAGTTCACAAAAATTGCGGAAAATAAATAAGACAGCGAGAGAAGGGGAATATAAATTAGTAAATTAATATTTGATATTTAAAGTTACGCGATCGTTTATTCAAAGCGGCGCGTGTTATTTTCGCGAAACTTTTCGAGTAACTGCACAGTCTTCGGAAGCACAGAAAAAGTATGGACTTGAAAGGTGGGGAGAATAAGAAGAATGCGTAAAGGAAGGAAAGGCGGCACTTTTCTTCTGGCATGGTTATTTGTTTCTCCCGCCCGTTGACGCGGGGCGTCGAAAAAAATCTGTTCGCTTTGAATTTAAAGACTGCTGACTAAAAAGGTCGAATGCGCCCGGTAGAAAAGGGCTCTCCTACCGCCTTCCCGCCCCGTCCTCCCATCATCGCGCTCTCCCTCCCTCGCTCCAGCTGATATATATTTTCGACTTGGTTTTTCGGTCTCATTACTCACGCATACCGACGTGGAGTCAAAAACGTCAAGGCATTTCTCTCCGCCGGTCCTTCCACCGGTGGCGCTTCAGATTTATGAGGCTACTCGAGAGGCAACGTCATATGACACGCCCGCGATGAATGCTCTTTTTGTCCCCGGCGTAGCGCGCGCGCCGCTAGACTTCCTTTCGTCGGTGCATGTGTTTCTACTTACGTGCGAGAATGAAAATTACGCACCGTTGGTCGAGAAACACTAATCTCATTAAATGTTGTTTAAGCCTTGCAAGTGTACCAAAGCGCACGCGGGAAAAAAGTTTTTTATTAAATTTTTCAATCTATGAACAAATCAATAATGTCTTGATCGGTCGGGAAATTTATTTTGCTTCGTTGGATGTCGAGTCGGGTTTTTGAACCACTACTCGAAAATTAACCGGGCAAACTGCTGTCCAGTGAATCTCGACGACGCGTCGCTAGATTTGATTGGTCGAATTCCGGATGCGAAAATCTGTTCTACACATTTTCATCTCGCGCGCGCTGATACATACCAGCAAGAAGCCAGAGTTTGATTCGTCATATTGCACTCCTCTTACTCATCGTCAATGTTCGTTATCTGGATGGGCGTCGGTAGCCTGCGTGCTAAAAGTTTGCTGGCTAATACTCGCGATTGAGCTTATGGGTGCGTTTCTGCTTAGTTAGTAGCGCATAGCTCACTCCCTCGCTCTTCCCATCCTCGAGGCTTGCCACCTCTCTTTCTCTCTCGAGGTCCATCGCACGATTGATTGTCGATAATCTCATTAGTCGGGATGCGACGTACCTGTGAGGACGGTGTGGATACACATCCGCGTAACTTCGATAGTAATTCAATCAGTGGGGGACAGAGAGTCGAACAGATCGGGTATAAATGGATTAGGATTTTTTCACCACTCTCACTGCCGCTACACGCCCGCCGGATATCGAAAAGAACCGTTTTAACAGTGCGATAATTCAACTGGCGTGTCACAGCCAAACTTTGTGTTGCCGGGAAATGATCTATCGTTATGCTGCTTTTTTTTATGTGAAAAATTCGATGATTTCAGTTTTCGCATTTGAATTAAAGAATCTTGCTTTTAAAGATTGAATTAGTGTCCATACAACAAAACATGGTGCTTTTTTTAAATCGATATTTCGCGAGTCAAAAGAAAAAAGTAGAATTGCTCTCTATTTTTAAAATTACGGAAGATATTTGAGTGACAATTAACCTGTTTACTAAAAATTTAAATTAATAATTCGTCGAGCAGAGTCAACATTCTGTCATTCGTTTTTATTTTGGAACTTTTTCAGTTTCATTTCATTATGAATATACAAAATTAGCATAAACGTTTTTACGTTTCTGGGACAGGAGTAAAATTTTAATTTATTTTTGCAAAGAAAATCGATCGAGCAACAGCACAGAAAAGAAGGAAGAGACAAACAGCAAAAGTGCGACGTCCCGTCGACGACCAAACAGACGCTCGAAAAACCTCTCGAGGGTTGCGGACCCTTTTTTCTCGCGCGAACAATGGCTTGCGCTGCCCAAACCGTGTAATCAGATTTATGCAACCTGCAAGATTACGTCGCCCCCGTCCTCGCGTATGCACACGGGCGACGTCGCCAACTAGTGCGTGAGTAAAGTGGCCCTCGCGCAAAACACGAGATTTTTCATGCACTTTTTTTGCTCTCGAGCATTCCCGGGCGCTCTCTCGCGACCGTCAAAAGTGGAGGCTTCAGACCTAAAAGGGCTGGGCTGGATTGCTCTGCAAACAAGCTAACTCGGAGGATCTGAAATTAGGGGAAAATTAAATTTTTCATCATTG
Organism: Sycophila sp. Sp_5; assembly: GCA_018906775.1. Classification (NCBI taxonomy): domain Eukaryota; kingdom Metazoa; phylum Arthropoda; class Insecta; order Hymenoptera; family Eurytomidae; genus Sycophila; species Sycophila sp. Sp_5. The sequence goes on from JACCID010000039.1 coordinate 1,300,480, forward strand.
TCAAAATTTTTTTTTCAAACTTCACGCGAAAGCTTTTCGGTAACTTTTTTCCTCTGACGAGCGTCCATAACTTTAAAAGTGGAGTTTATACTACGGAGGGTTAAAAAATGTTATAAAAATTCAGATTTATATAGTAATTTTTTTTTACATTTTTTTTATACTTTTAATTTTAAAGATAATTTTAGAATTTTAGTTATAATCATGGTTAATTACGTTGTGGTAGCGTGTAAACCCATAAAGGAAAGTGTGGTCCTTCTGCGTCGTAACTCTTTTTCCCTCTAGAAAATCACGTTTATAATTGCCTCCAAATGTTTCATTTAAATTCGTCTTTTCTAAATGAACTGTAAATCTCTTTAGGTTCGTTCCCTTAATCTTCGCGCATAAAATATTACTCGAAAAATAACTTGGGGAGCCGAAACTCTATTTGTACAAACTACGCAGGCGTAGGCGCACGGCCAACCGTAGACAGACAAAAGAACCGTAACCCAGTGAATCAAAATTAGTGTGGTCTCGGAAGATGTAGAGGAACTCGAGAAGCGCAGGGTCAAACGCAGAACGCATATACACACGAGGATGATAAAGAGGCGGGGATCGGGAGCGGGTTGAGACGCCGGCTGCACTATCGCCTACAGTCGCAGGAGGGAAGCAGCCGAGAAGGAGAGAAGAAGCTGATGCAGGGTCTCCGCCCCTCCTTGTGGGTCTTCTGCGCTGTGTCGTACGGCCTCCCGGTCGCTGGCTTAGCCCCCGTGCCAATATTCCGCGAAAACCGCGCGTTCTTTTGCCGCGCTCGACTGCGCCGAGAGAAGAGGAGAGAGAGAGTTATGCGGGTTAAAGAGGCGAAAAAGCGAGCACCTCCTCTTTCGCTGAGTATCGTTCCGATGCAGCGCGCCCGGAGGAGATGGTCCTCTTTCGCCGTCTTTATTCGCCCGGCGGCCACTTTGGCTGGACAGAAAAAGACGGCGAGAGCAGTCACCTCTAATCTGGCTATTGCGGAGCGCCGAGGCTAATCTGCTAATACGTTGTGTGCGGGCCAAGCGCGCTATGGGCAAGAGTTCCGACCGTACGTATATTTGGACGACTCCTCTTGGGGATTACCGCGAAATTACGGCGAGAACGCTGGAAGAAAGAGCGGCCTGGGGACCTCCATACCCTTTGGATTCTGCCCTCAGTATATAAGTGCAATCGAGCGCTTGTTTTCTTTGTTCCGCTATCGCATGCGCGAGTATATAAAAAAACACCTTACGGTTGATATTGTGCGTTTCACAATTCGATTGATCAGCACCCTGAGCTGTTCACTAGCTGATGCACATGATGCTTTAAGGGGGCCATTGACTTAAATTTTTAAACTTTCATACTATCATACACTTTGTGTTAGTTAAAAAAGTGCAAAAAAACTTAAAAAATTGATAATTCTAATACAATTATATGGTTAAAAAATTTTAATTCCTACAACTCTTCACAGAAAAACTATGTGAAATGCCAGTAATATAAGTTACATCCTATGAGAAGTAACATTACTGAAGATATAATAAATTAGAGACTCCTGCCTCTGTTCATTTTATCGAGATTTAATACATTTTAATAATATTAATAATGAATCGATATTAATAATATTAGACGTAACTTGAATGAACTGTTATCAATTTTTAGAAAAAAAAAATGTTTAGGTGTATGAACCCTTAAGGGGATTTTGACTTAAAGTTTTCAAAAAATCAATTTTTTTTATTGTATATATCATTTTGAACTTACAAAAAAATTGTGAGAAAAATATTGAAAATTTAAGAAGATAGATCACAAAATGTAAAAAAAAATAATAAATGGTTTTTTTATTTTTCTTATTAGAAAATAATTACTAATAATGCATCTCTAAATTCTAGTTTGTAACAATACTGTCCAATAACTATTAGTAATAATATTTGAATATAAGCGGGCAAAATAATTCAGAGTGTGTCATTGGTGGCACTGCTCAGTACATTGTATATTTATTTTTAAGTCACTCTATAACCTCATTTTCAATATAGGTTGTTGCTATTTGTACAATATTTTCTGTATTATAAATTCAATAAAAATAGAGTTAAACTTATTCAATCTCATACTGAGTATATTAGTGATTGATTAAATTTTACGATTCAGTAAGAATTTTCTTAAGTTTTCAATTTATCTCCAAGAAAACTCATCACTGAAATGGACTATGTATTACTAAATGAAATATTTTGTTAGTTGCAAGTACTCTCAATCTTGCTAAATTCTAAAAAAGAAATTTTGGAACAGTTTAATTCATCAACTTAGTGCTGGAAGGTTTCATCTCATGAAAGCAGTGAAAAAGGTTCCATCTGATGATAGCAGTGAGAAAAGTTCCATCTCATAAAAGCGGTGAGAAAGATTCCATCTCATGATAGCAGTGAGAAAGGTTCCATCTCAAGAAAGCGGTGGGCAAGGTTCCATCTCAAGAAAGCCTTCCTTTGCACATAGAACCTTTCTTACCGCTTTCTTGAGATGGAATCTTTCTCACTGCTATAGAAAGATTCCATCTCATGATAGCAGTGAGAAAGGTTCCATCTCAAGAAAGTAGTGAGCAAGGTTCCATCTCAAGAAAGCATTCCTTTGCACATAGAACTTTCTTACCGCTTTCTTCAGATGGAATCTTTCTCACTGCTATCATGAGATGGAATCTTTCTCACCGCTTTTATGAGATGGAACCGTCCTGCAAAAAGCCAAGAAATTAATATGTCCAGACTTACAAGTTCTATATAGTAAAATTAACTATAAAGTTTTTTATGGAAAACATGAAATAAACATTTTGGGGAAACCTACAGGTCCTATCAATGCATGAATTTTAATGGGCAGAGCTTAAATTGTCGCTATTTTATATGATTATGGGTTGAAGAATTGTAGGTTTTAAAATTATTTGATTAAGTAGTTGAAAAATTTCTAAAATAAAATAAATTTAAGCGTTTTAAGTAGTTTTTAAAATTTTTTAACTACTTAATCAAATAATTTTAAATCCTACGATTCGTTAACCCAAAATCACATAAAATACTGACAATTTAAGCTTTGCACCATTAAAATTCATGCACCAATATGACTTGTAGGTTATACCAAAGCCTTTTTTTAAAAACAGGCATAACGGAGCAAATGATCTTAAATACTTTTTTCTAGTCTCACATTCGTTTACTTCATTTCTCACATATATCATTTAAATAATTTATATACAAATAAAAAAAATATAGATCCAAATCCCCTTTAAGCAATTGTCTATGAGTTATATTCTGATACAAGGACATCTGCACTTTTTCGGGCATAGAAACATGACACTGTGATAGATTTAGCACGTTAATTATGTTTGAAATTTAGTCTAAAGTCTGCTTTGAACTCTAATAGACGAGTTAAAAAAAAAAGCATGGAAAGTATATTTTTGTTCCGACAAACACACGGTAATGTCAAACTTGCTACTTCCTACAAACATACAAAGTATCTCGTCTTGACGTCAGTAAGACTTATCTCCTTTTCCAATAAATCATGAAAAGACTAGTGCACTTTCTCACACAAAAAACGTTAACCCAAAATCACATAAAATACCGACAATTTAAGCTTTGCACCATTAAAATTCATGCACCAATATGACCTGTAGGTTATACCAAAGCCTTTTTTTAAAAACAGGCATAACGGAGCAAATGATCTTAAATACTTTTTTCTAGTCTCACATTAGTTTACTTCATTTCTCACATACATCATTTAAATAATTTATATACAAATAAAAAAAAATATAGATCCAAATCCCCTTTAAGCAATTGTCTATGAGTTATATTCTGATACAAGGACATCTGCACTTTTTCGGGCATAGAAACATGACACTGTGATAGATTTAGCACGTTAATTATGTTTGAAATTTAGTCTAAAGTCTGCTTTGAACTCTAATAGACGAGTTAAAAAAAAAAGCATGGAAAGTATATTTTTGTTCCGACAAACACACGGTAATGTCAAACTTGCTACTTCCTACAAACATACAAAGTATCTCGTCTTGACGTCAGTAAGACTTATCTCCTTTTCCAATAAATCATGAAAAGACTAGTGCACTTTCTCACACAAAAAACGTTAACCCAAAATCACATAAAATACCGACAATTTAAGCTTTGCACCATTAAAATTCATGCACCAATATGACCTGTAGGTTATACCAAAATAACTACTTTTTCTAGTCTCCACATTACGTTTACTTTCATTTCTCAAATACTATCATTTAAATAATTTATATACAAATAAAAAAACACTATAGATCCAAATCCCTTTAAGCAATTGTCTATGAGTATATTCTGATACAAGGACATCTGCACTTTTTCGGGCATAGAAACATGACACTGTGATAGATTTAGCACGTTTAATTATGTTTGAATTTAGTCTAAAGTCAGGCTTTGAACTCAATAGAACGAGTAAAAAAAAAAAGCATGGGCAAAGTATATTTTTGATTCCGACAAACACAAGGTAATGTCAAACTTGCTACTTCCTACAAACATACAAGTATCCTAGTCTGACGTCAGTAAGACTTATCTCCTTTTCCAATAAATCATGACCAAGACTAGTTGCACTTTCTCCACAAAAACGTTAACCCAAAATCACATAAAATACCTGACAATTTAAGCTTTGCACCATTAAAATTCATGCACCAATATGACCTGTAGGTTATACCAAAGCCTTTTTTAAAAAACAGGCATAACGGAGCAAATGATCTTAAATACCTTTTTCTAGTCTCACATTAGTTTACTTCATTTCTCACATACATCATTTAAATAATTTATATACAAATAAAAAAAAATATAGATCCAAATCCCCTTTAAGCAATTGTCTATGAGTTATATTCTGATACAAGGACATCTGCACTTTTTCGGGCATAGAAACATGACACTGTGATAGATTTAGCACGTTAATTATGTTTGAAATTTAGTCTAAAGTCTGCTTTGAACTCTAATAGACGAGTTAAAAAAAAAAGCATGGAAAGTATATTTTTGTTCCGACAAACACACGGTAATGTCAAACTTGCTACTTCCTACAAACATACAAAGTATCTCGTCTTGACGTCAGTAAGACTTATCTCCTTTTCCAATAAATCATGAAAAGACTAGTGCACTTTCTCACACAAAAAACGTTAACCCAAAATCACATAAAATACCGACAATTTAAGCTTTGCACCATTAAAATTCATGCACCAATATGACCTGTAGGTTATACCAAAGCCTTTTTTAAAAAACAGGCATAACGGAGCAAATGATCTTAAATACCTTTTTCTAGTCTCACATTAGTTTACTTCATTTCTCACATACATCATTTAAATAATTTATATACAAATAAAAAAAAATATAGATCCAAATCCCCTTTAAGCAATTGTCTATGAGTTATATTCTGATACAAGGACATCTGCACTTTTTCGGGCATAGAAACATGACACTGTGATAGATTTAGCACGTTAATTATGTTTGAAATTTAGTCTAAAGTCTGCTTTGAACTCTAATAGACGAGTTAAAAAAAAAAGCATGGAAAGTATATTTTTGTTCCGACAAACACACGGTAATGTCAAACTTGCTACTTCCTACAAACATACAAAGTATCTCGTCTTGACGTCAGTAAGACTTATCTCCTTTTCCAATAAATCATGAAAAGACTAGTGCACTTTCTCACACAAAAAACGTTAACCCAAAATCACATAAAATACCGACAATTTAAGCTTTGCACCATTAAAATTCATGCACCAATATGACCTGTAGGTTATACCAAAGCCTTTTTTAAAAAACAGGCATAACGGAGCAAATGATCTTAAATACCTTTTTCTAGTCTCACATTAGTTTACTTCATTTCTCACATACATCATTTAAATAATTTATATACAAATAAAAAAAAATATAGATCCAAATCCCCTTTAAGCAATTGTCTATGAGTTATATTCTGATACAAGGACATCTGCACTTTTTCGGGCATAGAAACATGACACTGTGATAGATTTAGCACGTTAATTATGTTTGAAATTTAGTCTAAAGTCTGCTTTGAACTCTAATAGACGAGTTAAAAAAAAAAGCATGGAAAGTATATTTTTGTTCCGACAAACACACGGTAATATCAAACTTGCTACTTCCTACAAATATACAAAGTATCTCGTCTTGACGTCAGTAAGACTTATCTCCTTTTCCAATAAATCATGAAAAGACTAGTGCACTTTCTCACACAAAAAACATCCCAATTACCTACGGAAATTAAGAGTGCTCTACCTCTAATTAAAAATTTTTAAGCTACAGATTTCAATTTTAGAAAAAATTTCAATTTTTATAATTTAAAAGAATTTGCTAATTTAAAAAAAATATTTAAATTTGAAGTATTTTTAATTAGATATTAAAGTTAAAAAAAAATTCAAGTGCAAGATTCAGTACTGACCGAGCCGTGCGAGAGCGCGGACGACGGAGAGAGGCTAGGCGAAGCACCTCGGGGAGCGATGGAGTAAGCGTGGCTCGGCGGAGCAGGTCTGAGCGGTGGGGGAAGCGTAGCTCGAGGCGATGTACATCCAACTGGTGGGCGAAAAGGGCTGGCGCGATATTTATGCCTTCGCCCGAGCCGAGTGGAGGGAGAAGCGCGGAGTGGCAGCGTAGCTCGGAGCGGTGGGGGGTCTCTGTGCGGAGCTGCGGCGGCGCCCCATATAAAAGAGGGAGCACAAAATGTGCCGCAGTCATTTGCCTTCGACGTCTAGGACGTGCGGCATCTCATCATAAAAATATAGCATTTTAATTGGAGTGGTGATTAATAAATGATTGTTATGATTGCTGCGATGTTTTAAAATTATAAATCTTTTTATATTTAATTCTTTTAACGTATCTCTTATTAATTTAAATTTAATATTTAAGTCTGATATTCGTCTTCTGTAGTGTAGCAAATCTACGTCTTTCATGGTTTTCGAATTTATACTAATTAAAAGTTTGTTTCAGTGGCAGTGGTTTATTTAGGCACGAGCCTGATAGTCTGCTCTGGCATTGAGTCTTGTCTGCTCCTTTAAGCTTTTTCAGTCTTTTGGATGATTAGAATCTTAGTAAAATGAGGCACAAAGGCCAGAAATTACATTATGTGATATGTACGTGGAATAAAAAAAAGAGTTTTATATAAAGAATTGTTATCAATATAATTTTTTGCAGTTGTTGCTTTCTCTGTTTTCTATTCTGAACTTTTTAATTGGTTATCTTAGTGTGTGTTGTGCTTATAGCTATTCATAACACAGATTTTAACAAATGCTATTTAAATTCGATAAAACATGAAAATTTAGCTTTCTTTATTATTTGGTGTATGCAAACAATCTTTAATTGTTTCACGTTGTACAAATTTTGCTTTCAATGATATTACTCTTTTTAGATGAACTAAGTATATGTTGTCTTTTTGTTTTTAGATACATGGTTTCTCATTCAGAGACAAATCGTGACATTTAAAAGAAATTAAATAACATCCGTTAACAAAAAGCTAGCAGATGGAAGGAACTGACTTTATGTATATCATTAATGAAGATTGTGTGGATACCTGTGAATGTGTAAGTTCAAAATTTGAGAGCTACATTGTATATTTATTAATTTTTCCAACTTTCTCTTTTTCCGATAGTAGTTCAATGAGAGTTTATTGTATAAACTTGCATGAAGTAGTTTCATGAATTTTTTAACAAAGTTTTAAGTTTAAATTTTATAAAACATAAAGATTCAGTTTATTTTAGTATGTAGTCAGCGTTTATAATGTCAATATGCTAATCTTTGTTAAACTAACTATGTGTTTTCTTTCTATTTCTAGATAAACAGTTCTTCATCCAGAGACGTGTACTTTGCTTTTACAAAAAATTAAATAACATCCGTTAACAAAAAGCTAGCAGATGGAAGGAACTGACTTTATGTATATCATTAATGAAGATTGTGTGGATACCTGTGAATGTGTAAGTTCAAAATTTGAGAGCTACATTGTATATTTATTAATTTTTCCAACTTTCTCTTTTTCCGATAGTAGTTCAATGAGAGTTTATTGTATAAACTTGCATGAAGTAGTTTCATGAATTTTTTAACAAAGTTTTAAGTTTAAATTTTATAAAACATAAAGATTCAGTTTATTTTAGTATGTAGTCAGCGTTTATAATGTCAATATGCTAATCTTTGTTAAACTAACTATGTGTTTTCTTTCTATTTTCTAGATAAACAGTTCTTCATCCAGAGACGTGTACTTTGCTTTTACAAAAAATTAAATAACATCAGTTAACAAAAAGCTAGCAGATGGAAGGAACTGTACTTTATGTATATCATTAATGAAGATTGTGTGGATACCTGTGAATGTGTAAGTTCAAATTTGAGAGCTACATTGTATATTTATTAATTTTTCTAACTTTCTCTTTTTCCGATAGTAGTTCAATGAGAGTTTATTGTATAAACTTGCATGAAGTAGTTTCATGAATTTTTTAACAAAGTTTTAAGTTTAAATTTTATAAAACATAAAGATTCAGTTTATTTTAGTATGTAGTCAGCGTTTATAATGTCAATATGCTAATCTTTGTTAAACTAACTATTTGTTTTCTTTCTATTTTTAGATAAACAGTTCTTCATCCAGAGACGTGTACTTTGCTTTTACAAAAAATTAAATAACATCAGTTAACAAAAAGCTAGCAGATGGAAGGAACTGACTTTATGTATATCATTAATGAAGATTATGCAAACTACTTGCTTACTTGGAAAAAATTGGGTTACATTAAAAGGTTAATAATAACCACACAATATTTTTAAATTTCTTTAAAATGAACATTTATGATTATACAGTACTACATATAAATAATGACTATTAACCGCCAATTATGAAAATGTAAATTTTTATAAGTTATAATTGTAAGGTAAATAAATAATTGTATTTTATCAACATGTTTGTAAAATATGTCTTTAAAGACATTTGTTCTATCTTTCATACCAAACGATAAACCACTAGTTCCACCAAGTCCTAATCCACCACCAGTCAAACCATCAGTAGTAAGGCCTTGTCCAGTTGTTAAACCTCCTCCTAAACCTCCACCTAAACCACCAGTGGTAAGTCCTGTCGAAGCAGTAATTGGAGTTCCAAATGTGAAGCCTCCAGGCTTTGCAGGTGTCCCGAATGACAAACCGGTCATAGCAGTAGACTGAGCAGGCTGAGCTTGAGTCAGGGTTAAAAATAAACCACTTCCAATAGGAGTTGCAGTAACTCCCAATCCTAAATCTAGTGGTTGAGCTTGTGCTTGAGTAGTTGCTGCAGATGCGCTACCAAAACTGAACTTGAACAAACATTGTGCCTGCACCAAAACCACCAGCAGTAGGTCTAAAAGCATTTACAATTTCTTAGTCATTAGTACATACTTGAAGATTAATTGGAGAAATTGGAGTGAAAATTTGACCTTAGTAGAGTTAATTGTCACTGTATTTGACTCCAGCTGATTTAGCGTGCAGGATTAGATTTTTTCTTACATTCATCACTTTTCTTCTATATTTCTTCAAAATTACCCTAAAAGTAGCGGCATAATCTCATCATTTTCATGTAATTTTTAATGTTAAATCGCGGAACAGTCCAACGAAACAAACTTTTAATTAGTATAAATTCGAAAACCATGAAAGACGTAGATTTGCTACACTACAGAAGACGAATATCAGACTTAAATATTAAATTTAAATTAATAAGAGATACGTTAAAAGAATTAAATATAAAAAGATTTATAATTTTAAAACATCGCAGCAATCATAACAATCATTTATTAATCACCACTCCAATTAATATGCCATATTTTTATGATGAGATGCCGCACGTCCTAGACGTCGAAGGCAAATGACTGCGGCACATTTTGTGCTCCCTCTTTTATATGGGGCGCCGCCGCAGCTCCGCACAGAGACCCCCCACCGCTCCGAGCTACGCTGCCACTCCGCGCTTCTCCCTCCACTCGGCTCGGGCGAAGGCATAAATATCGCGCCAGCCCTTTTCTCCCACCAGTTGGACCACCGCTCAGACCTGCTCCGCCGAGCCACGCTTCCTCCATCGCTCCCCGAGGTGCTTCGCCTAGCCTCTCTCCGTCGTCCGCGCTCTCGCACGGCTCGGTCAGTACTGAATCTTGCACTTGAATTTTTTTTTTAACTTTAATATCTAATTAAAAATACTTCAAATTTAAATATTTTTTTTAAATTAGCAAACTTTTTCAAATTATAACTTTTTTAAAATTGAAATCTGTAGCTTAAAAATTTTTAATTAGAGGTAGAGCACTCTTAATTTCCGTAGGTAAGTGGGATGTTTTTTGTGTGAGAAAGTGCAGTAGTCTTTTCATGATTTATTGGAAAAGGAGATAAGTCTTACTGACGTCAAGACGAGATACTTTGTATGTTTGTAGGAAGTAGCAAGTTTGACATTACCGTGTGTTTGTCGGAACAAAAATATACTTTCCATGATTTTTTTTTTAACTCGTCTATTAGAGTTCAAAGCAGACTTTAGACTAAATTTCAAACATAATTAACGTGCTAAATCTATCACAGTGTCATGTTTCTATGCCCGAAAAAGTGCAGATGTCCTTGTATCAGAATATAACTCATAGACAATTGCTTAAAGGGGATTTGGATCTATATTTGCTTAATTGCGAGGGCCTCTTTGACGCGCGAAGAAGTTCCATCTCGAATGTTCTTGCGATATCTGCCTCCTCCCACATCCGTGTGGACACAGCGAGCGCCAATAAGACGATGACTTTCTGCTTCCTTTTTTTCTTTCTCCCTTTAAAAAGCTTCACCGACATCCTACCGACTCCTGGAGCGCCGTGGCCCAGATGTTTCGCAGACGCGCTGTCGAGAGGTTTCGCGACGACGACCCTCGCGAACCCGCGTAACGAAGTGCAGCAACCGCCACCCGTAATTCTACACGCGAGCAACATGGCGTTTGTTATTTCCAGATGCGAAAATCCTCCTATGCCGGTTTCGTTCGACGACGTACTTACGCGGGGAGAAAAATGAGAGCGCAGTGCCTCGAAGTAGTAGAATTTACGTTTGCGCCCTGTGGATGAACCGCGAGCCTCCGGGGTATTATGCACTAATTATAATCTCTGATACGAATGCGCTTAGGGCTTCCGTTTTTTTTTTTTTTTTTTAACATAGATCCTAAGTGTTTGATTTCATTGATGTACGCTCTGTTATCAAAGATGACGTTTTGTTACGCTTTTACTGGTTGGACGAGGAAAAAACTTGTCAACGTTAAGAACGGCTTTTTCCATGAGCACTCGTCTATCCGTCGTGAACGTTGGGAAATATCGAATGATAATTAAATACTTTCTTACATTCCAAGGATGTTTTGTGCTTACAGGAATTTAAATTAGATTTTAATTAAATTTTTCATTTACAATTAGAGTTTAATTTAGTCTTATATAGTTTAATTTAATTTTAATTTAGTTTTAATTTAATTAACTTATTATATTTCGAAATTTGTGAAGCTGGTTAAAAAATGTGGGATGTTCAAAAATGTATTCGAATAATCATTATCATTGACAAAATGTTTTAAATTTTTGTATAAAGGTTGTGTATATTTCAATACCAAGTTGTAAAATATATTTTTATTTACGTTTGTATAAAACCAAAATTCAAAGTAAGTATTTTGTAATTATTTAATTTTACTTTTACGCATCAACAAAAGCCATAATAATCATGCACACATTAAATAATTAATGAATATTGCGGCATAAATCATAACTCCTTTATGAATGTGAAATCAAACAAAATATATCGCAAGCTGCATTCGCATTTCACATTTTACAGTACACTCAATTATTCTTCGGTAACAAATAATCTATAGCTTTTGATGGTTCAATACAATGTTGCTATTGCAAATTAGTGTTTTTGGATTTTAGAGGGTTTAGTACCTGTAATCTTTTTTTTTAATCACGTGAAAAATAAGAAGTACAGTATTAAATGAATAGTGTTAATACTATTACTTTTATATAATCGGCTATTCCGTTCGAAATAGCCGCATTTCACGATTTTTTAGACTTTAAAAATTGTATACCTACTTACTGCTTAACCCAATTATTTGTTTTACCGCAACTGCTGTTTTTCTATTGCGAATCGTTTCTCTTGCACCGACACAATAACGCATCTCAATTGGTATAAACAATACCCACACGCAACAATAATGATACTCCGCTCACTCATACGTCCGACAATTACTCTCCCCCCTTTTTTTTTCGATTGCTCGCACGCACGGACTTACGTGCCGCAAGCGTGCAATCAATTGGTTTCGCAAGTCCGTCGATAATTGCCGCGATATCCGGCATGCAACGGGAGTCGAGGCCAAAGAAAGCAAGCGCGTGAAAATCAGAAAATGTCACGAACGTCGAGTGAAAAAAGAGAGAAAAAAAATGATTTCGATCCCCCCTGGCCTCTAATGTCTCTTATAAAAGTAAGTACGGCAAAGTGGCTGCCTCAGACTGGCTCCATTACGGGACTTTAACGAAGGCTGCGGCGTTCGAGACAGCGGCGGGCAGTCGTTACGCGGGATGGGAATAGCGAAATCGGCGCGGCATCGACGAGCATAATCGAGCCCCTACCCTAGGCCCCTCCTTACGAAGCCCATTGCGGGAAAAAGGTCCCTTTCGAGACGCACGCGGGCAGGTACCGCCCCCGGCGCAATCTCGCCTAACTGCCGGCAATGCGGGATAATCGGCGAATTAAAGTTGGAGACGCGTCGTTTTCTATCCCTCTCACCTGCGGTGCGCGCATCGCGATTGTCGTTGGGATGGACCCTCGCGAGTGGCCACGCCGGCGTACACACGCGAATGGCCTAATGCAGATGCACGACGGATGATTTACGAGCGTTGGGGCAGTGACCGTATATGCGGCTATTTTTTAAACGCTGATACGCAATCTCGGGTTATTACACGTGCAATTAAGGGGGCTGCGCGCGGCGGTACGGTTTCAGCTGGTTATTAATTAGTTGCGTGGGAAGGTAATTTAGAAAAAATTTTCACGGGAAAATAAATCGCTCTGTTTAGCGCTAATTCTTACCTACGAAAATCTGGCACGGAGATCGCGCGATGTCGTGTTCAATATCAATTTTATTGGATGCTATCGTGATTTTAAATATGCAGTTGAAAAATCATAGCGTTCGACAGTTTATACTTTTTAATGATGCTAGGTAGTAGAATTTTGAATACGTATTACAGTTCCTTTGTGATTTCTTTTTTAAATGTGACATTTTGTAATGTATGTACAATAATAAACTACTTTTAAATGGAGAAGTTTGAAATTGTAATTTCAATGGATCTCATTTTTTTTACTGACAATTACTTTTGATATTTCAGATTTTTTTTACAAACGCTTATTTAATTTTGAAGAAAGTTAAGCGAAATATCTGATCAATCATTTTATCAATTTGAAAGTTCGTTTATATCGGGCGCGACTGCTGCACATAATTACTGCTGCTAGCTAATTATAGAAATTATTCACTATGAAAATTTAATACTATACTTCGAAAGGAATTTTCCTCGAAATAAACCCTGAGAGCTTTTATTCATCTTTTTTATCACTTTTCTATTTTCTATTTAAATTTAACTAAAAGTCGATCGCTTACTTCTTTGAAAAGAAAAAAAAGGCAGAAAAATTCTTTTTTGTAAAGAGCTTCGCGAAATATTAAATAAGGCCACTTCACCATTATACCAACTGCACTTTAAATTTTTAGAATGTAAAAAACTTTTCGACCACAGCGTAATCGGCAATTCCGTGTGTTATACGAAGTAAAACGAGTATAAGCCGAGCAGGGAAAAGACCAAAGGGAAGTATCCGGAAAAGTCGAGTCACACAAAAATTAGCATATCGAGGGGGCGTATAAAGGGACTCCGCGGCGCCTCAAAATTTAACGACGCCCATAAACAGCCGCGTAATTCCCTGGCGAGCGGGTGGTGAGGGGCTCACCGCGCTCTCACGGAGGCTCGATTAGTCCCGTCAGCCGCACCAGCCCTTCGTGCTGTTTACCCGCGAACCGACGCGCCGAATTAAACGCGCGATTGTACTTGCAGCCTCGGCCTAAAAGTCGACCCCCCTCCTGACAATTACTATCGCGAATCTGTCGGCTGCAGGCGTCCGCGGGCCGAGGCCGTAATTACTTTTCGGCTCGGTCGCGTCTTTTCCGCTTCGCCACGCGCACCCCCAATTTTTCGCAGCGCAGGGTCATTGGACTTTTTTCGTGGCTCCGCATGAAAATTGAAAATTTCGCTCCGCTCTCTCGACGTTGTCCGCCATGCGAGCTCACTCGCTCCATCTCCGCAAGTGTGAGCGTGTGAGTGCCTGCGCACATGCCTTTTTTACGGTTATGAAAGCAGCTCCCTTTTAAAGTGACGCGGTTTCATTTGATTCTCTTCGGTTTTCCTTCTCCTCCGTTCGTTCTATTGGTTTCTTTCGCTTTTTTAATATTAGTTTTATTGCGGGATACTTTTTTTGCTATACGGAGTTTATGCAGGTATGGATTTCGGGATATTCGAGTTCGCTAACTTCTCTCTCTGTACAACTGTTTTTATGTGCTTTATGATTTATTGAAAAAGTTTCGCAATTAAATTTATTAGTGTCAATAATAATAGTAAGGCTTATTGTAAATTGCAATATTTGGAAATAGAATTGATTCCAATAAGTATAAACATAAAATAGACAATAAAAAAAATTCAAGCAGGCAGTCGCATAAGATATTAGTCATTTAAACATAAAAATTTGCCCTTGGTGATATTAAAGTTAAGGGGATCTGGGAGTCAAAAATTAAAAATTCTAATTTCACGTCATAATGTAGCAAATGAAAAACACTTAATTGACTTACAGTAAAGAGTATAATGAAAATATGATGAAAATTAAATAATATGATTTTTTTACATTATTCGAGTTTTTCTCATCAAGGTATTGTTATATACGAACTTGGAACTTTATAAAATGATAGATCGTTATCTAAAAGAGGGCAAGTGATTTCCAATATTTCACTTATACTCTTTATTATAAGCAAATTAACTATTTTTACTCCTGCTACGTTATGACGCAAAATCTGAATTATTAATTCACTTTCATATCCCCTTAAACTTTTAAAAGTTTATATTCGAACAGTTTAATATTGATTTTTTTTATAAAATTTTAATCTATTAGACTATCCACGTTTTATCGTATACATGATGCTTGTCGAGTCTCGTTCTCAGATTCAATGATCTTTAGAACGTTTTCTGCGTCTGCTCCTTTCGCCTGCAATACCGCACCTCATTTTTGCGCGCAAACGCCTCTCATTTTTCTCTCGCGCTCATTGTCACCCGCTGTCCCCCCAGTGTGCTCTTGATAGGCTCCGGCGCGCGCGGGTCCTGTTAATGGGTTTTTAGAAACCGCGCGGGCAAGGCCCTTTGCACCCTTGTGTACCGAAAGCCGCGCGCTTAATGGGTTACGGCTGCTCCAACGAGCTGCGCGCCGGGAAAAGGGTGCGGACGGGAGAATCGAGCGTCGGCTTTTATATACCGCCCACCCGCGGCTTTTCTTTTTTTTTTTTTCGTCGGCGAAGAAATGCGGCGGGGCGCGTCGCTCTGAAAAATTCAGCGCGCCAACGCTTTCACGGCACCTCGGCGCTTGACCATTTATCGGCGATGAGAGAAACGGGTCGAGAGAGTGTAGGGCCGGCGAATGAAGTCTCGCGATGCAGCTTTGTCCGCTGCAGCGACGACCACCGGTAATAGGATTTACTAATTGCACGCGAAAGTCTATCGCTGACCTACTGACGAACTGGGTGAAAGAAAGATCGGCACCAGACTCTATTATCGATTTTTCGTTTCTTTTTTCCTCGTTATCAACGCGTCGGAGCTTCGACGTTGTCTATGCCGCTATTCTTCTCTTTGGACCTCTTACGTATTTACGCAAGTTGTTGATAGTTTAAAGAGTCTACTGGCTTTTGTAATCAAATTTCAATAAAGTTAAATAGTCGGCAGACCATGTAAATTCAAATATTGAGCGTTTCTATTGAAATTAAAAATATTCAATTTACGTCGGTTCACGGCGCATTTCTATGACTAACGTAAAATATATATCCAATATAAGATACATCATATTGGTCGACAATAGCGCAATATTGTCCCATTAAGCCATGGGGATGACGATAGATTCCGGGAGAGTAAAGATTTTGCATCCGTTGATGACGTTAATGTCACTCCCCTGTGATTTGCGGAAGCGATTTCAAATGTTTGTCGAGCTACAATGAACTTTCCGTTTGACATTTCGTTAACGAGCATGACTAATCACGATTTGAAAACGAAACGCGCGTGCGCGTATGTCCGCACTAGGTGAGCCGCGTGTCGACATGCCGGGCGTGTTTGAGAGATGCACCGAATCGCTGACATACCGGGCTGAGATACGCGAGCTTCCGCTGTTTGTCAGCGGTAAACCTTTATATGTATTTTACCAGAGAAGTATTCCATTGAGCAACTCGCTCTGATTGTTTACTATTTTTTGGCTGCAAAATAAAGAAAATCGTTATATGCTATATTGGAATTATGAAACAGAATTTAATAGAAAATGATTAGTTCTTGATAAGGCAGTTTTTAATCGTTTGTAATTTGCGTGCATTGTATTTTACGAATTTTTTAATAACAATGGAAATTACTTTATTAAACTTTATAATTATGAACCTTTACAATACGATGAGATGATGAAGGAGCTGCTAAAATTTCTTAAAATATTTTATCATTGTTTTTAACATCATATTTTATTGCAGAATTCTTAGTAACCAGTGCAGCTTTGTTAGATGCCTCATCGTAGATACAAAGATTTAGATATTAGTATAAATCTATTTTTAATACTTTTCCTTTTTTTATAATATTTTATATTACATGTATAATAATCATAATTTATTTAAATATAAATCATGAGTTTTTATGTTTCGATTTATCTCTCAAGCTTTCTTTAAAAATAAACATTACTTATTGAAATGCGTTGAAAGTAGCTTAGAAAGAAAATGGTTTCGCAATACAATTGTGCTTATTTGATACAGATTTTCAAAGCGTTATAGTAAAAACTTTTATGATGATACTTTACAATAATACTTGCGGTTTTCGTTTGAACAGGTGTAGTGCCGCTTTCTTAAAGGATGGAAGTTCGTTAACTGTTCTAAAATCGTTTACTCGACTGATAATTGAAATCGCATTGAAAGCAAGTTTCGCAAATATAATAACGAAGACAAAAGTATTATAAGAGCACTTTAAAACACGTTGCCCGAGTCGTAAATTCGCGAAACTATAGCAAAGTGAATGTTATCGTTGAAGAAAGCGACAAGTCTCATTGTAACATTAATAACAGCGCAGTAATGCCGCGGGGCCCAATTATCTAACACGCCATTTGCCAAGTCATTTAACTCAAAGCGCGAATAACTCTCCCCCTCCTCCACCCTCTGTCTCTCTCTCGCTCGCCGCCGAAAATTCCGCAGAAGTTACAATCGCGCGGATGAGCGCAGCGATTGCTCGAGCCCGCGTTATGACGATTATTCGTTGCAGCTGCATTAAAAGCCCAAAATCATTCGACGGGATTACTCCTCTCCGGCCCCGGTGTACACCCTGGCGGCTGGAGGTGGAGGAGAGGCGACGACGCTCAAAACGCGCGTCTAAGCTGCAATACCGTTGCTCCTCTTCTCCTCATCGACATTAGCAGTGCGTTGCACTCCCCCCGGACTTTCTAATTTATGCCGTTCGTGTGAGTCGGTGCGCGAGGGTGTG
The DNA here is from genome assembly GCA_018906775.1 of Sycophila sp. Sp_5. Lineage (NCBI taxonomy): Eukaryota > Metazoa > Arthropoda > Insecta > Hymenoptera > Eurytomidae > Sycophila > Sycophila sp. Sp_5. The sequence continues at coordinate 1,318,238 of JACCID010000039.1, forward strand.
TATGTGCGCGCGCGCGTCGTCCGCAGTGAAGAAAATGAAGGCTGGCGATCCGAGCCGCGGAGGAGTGAGTCGATTCGAGAAACCGGTTTCTTCGCCTCGTCCCTATCTGTCTTACTCGGCTTTGCCTTCTCCCCTTCTTTTTCTTTCCTTTTCCTGCCTCCTTTTTTTACCTGAAATTCAAGCTCGGCATCGTAAATAAATATCCTCTGTCTCTCTCTCTCTCTTCCTTCTGGAGCGTCGAACTTTATGGCGTATGGTTAATGTATGCGAGCGTTGTGTGAAACAGTTATACAGCCTCGAGGATATTTTTGGGAATGTTTTACGTCGACTATTAATTGTGTAAATTTAAAAGCTTTTAGTGCTTTAGCTTTAGCCCTAGTGCACTTATTTGTTTAATGGAATCGAGCTTCATGATCGAGATTGTAATTCAAAACATATTTATGCCGAGCGGGGAGAACAGAATGAAACCGATCGTTGTGACGCTTTAATACCTTTCATTTTTCATTCACAGTTTATAAACGCGATAGTGAAAGCGTTAAAAAAAAAAGATGTTCAAAACACAGTAGTGCATGAAACACTGTACTTCACACTTTTGCAGTCGCTGTCAATGGGAAAAAAGTCTCATTCATGATTTCTTCTATGCAGAAAAATCCTTAGTTCTCGATTAACAGCAACTTTAAAAAGAAAAAATACGCGCTGATTTATTTAAAACCGTTAAAACTGTCGATTTAAGTCCGTGAAAGCTGCATTTAATTTATTATAGCTCGCGCGTAGTAAAACTCGCAACAGTCTGTACATCATTACAAATAATAGAATCTAGTCGTAAAGATGCTCGGATAGCTACCAGCATCGAACCGGAAAGACGTAAAGAAAGGACAACATAGCAAACTAAAATCTATTTACGTTTAAAAATGCGACAAACGGTACAGATAATCCGTTCCGGCTGAAGTGAACCTAATCAGCTCGCATAATAAAATCCCGTTTTACCGTATAATTTCGTCTCTGTCTCGCGTAATGCGTTTAGCAGCTTAGGTGCAACGCTGGCTAATGCCGTATACACACAGTGAATTCACCGAAGCAGGAGAGCGCGCTCGAGGAGTATAGCGTCGATGGGTAAAATATAGATCGCAGATAATGAGGAGTCCCATGCGTGGGCGCCTTCACAATGCACGCAGTTATAGACACTGACGCGTCTAAACGTATACTTCGTCTGTATATAAATGGACTCGTTTTCGGGAGGGGCATATCTGAAGGATTTGCATCGAGGATCGCGCGGTAGATGCTCTCTCGGGTGTATGATTAATGCGCGACGAAATTTTTGTTAGCGAGATGCAACGGAATCTCGATGATGCCACTCCTACGCTCCTACTGGATATAAGTCTATAAGAACGAGTCAGACTCTTTTGCGGAATATTCATTGTGACGTCCAAGCGCGACCGCAGTCCCCATGTATATTTAAAGAGATTGATTTTTCCTTTTTTTTTCTTTGACTAGCTGACTGCTTTTTTCGGTTCTTCATTGATTATTAAAATTAAACGAGGAGTTATCGAGAGATCTATGCAGATACGGAGATATTCGATTAATATCACACGAGGATATTCTTGTGGGTGAATCGGTTCTTGCGCAACGTTTCATTGTGGCATTGTCTGCTGAATTTTTCAAAAGTGGGTATTATTATTTTAATCTCGAGGGGTTTACGCTATCTTGTTGAAGATGCGAACGATTTGTGTTATGTAAGTCTTTGTTTATTCGTAACGGTTATTCTTCGATTCTAATTTAATTTAGATTGACGGTAGGGTGCACAAAAGATACTAACGCTACAGATCAGTTGAATAAAAAAACGCGATAAAAGAAAATTGAATGCATAGAGAAATAGAAATATTTTTCATGCAAATCATGCTTTTTTAATATTATCGTAGAATTCTTCATATTTATAAAATTAAATTTATGAAAAATCAATTCTTCTATAAAGCAAGCAGTATTTTTATATGAGCGAAAAAATAATCACAATAATGAAGAAAAAGAGAATACTTGATTTTTTAAATAAGCTCTCTTGTTGTTGTTTTTTAAAAAGCATTTTAAACCCATCACTCGTCCATTAAAATATAATAAAAATTAAGCTGAATTTAAAAACCTCAAACCATAAAAGAACATAGCCCCGATAATCAGAGCCTCGCACAAAAGCATCAGCAACCTACTAATCAATATTTACAACAAAGATTACCCGATGCATAATCGAAATGTCGAAAGCAGATGCCGAGGGTAGGGAGAAAACGTCCGGGGATCACAATGAAAAAAAGCCGTGAAGGCTGGGCTATTTTAACGCAGCCGTATACCGTTTTCATCTTTTTTTGTCGAGCTCGTCAAGCAGGCGTTTCTCGATCTGCTTCCGGCCTCGTGCCACGGACGCGCTCATCCTACGCGGCGTATAGGCGTTCGGCGTTTTGTTACGCACATGCGGCGCGCAGATGTGTGAGTACACCGAACTGTACGAAAGCGCTATTCTCTTCGCTCTATATTTCTTTTTTACCCTTTTTTTTTACTCGTCGAACGTGTGCGCCACGGCTCTTTTTCCTTCGCTCGGCCGTCAAGGGTTTTAATTGAAAATTATTTCTTTGCCGGCGCACGTTTGCTCATTTTCGTTCGTACTCGTACACCAAGCGCCTCGAGTAAACTTCGGGGCATACTTGCACATTTATTGCGACCTGGTTTTAGCTCTCGATCGAGTGCATTCGATTTTCCGCTGTAAATTAAACCTTTGTTGGCTGTTGAACAAATTTTATTTAACATTTGGTTTACGACGATAAATGAAACGTTATATTCTTTAGCCGTGATAAACGAGGTGGGAAGTAACAGGAGCTTCAGGGAAATAAATAATGCGCCCTTGCTGCTTTTATTTTAAAAAGATGTTGGAGATCTGTTAAACTTTCCGTGATTCTTTTGATAGTTTCAACGAAATTATCCACTTTATTTAATCTTTTGTATGTAATTAAACGGATTTTTTGGAATTTGAATTTAATAAAGCAATCAGGCAGTACAAATGTTTATCGATAATTTATTTTTCGTGCAATATATCCGATTGAGTTATTTGGGACTCCAGCCAAGTACTGCTGTATAATGGAAAACGTAAACCAAATAATTTACTACTTAATAATTATTTTTAATTTAACGCGTCTCTAAATTTATCAAATAAAATGATTTTATTCTTTATTTTGCCAATACATTCGCGTTGCAAATCCACGAGCGCAATTTATGGTTTAAAATTTACCACTTCCGTCCGGCCGATCATTAAATTCGAACGTAACAGGCGTCGACACACCAATCGAACGTTCCGAGTCAAATGCCGGGATCCGCGCAAAAAATATATGATCAATCGACGAGGAAAAAATTTCACGCGTGACGCTTATAGCGTGGCGCCCGCGGGCCGATTGAGCGTATTCGTGATCGCGCCACGCGCAAAACGGTTATAGCATCGGACGTTAGAGTGGCGCGTTACAGGCTCATTCTTTGCCGTCGGATTTTTACCGACGAGCCAAACGACGCAGCGCCACCATCGACGCGCATAAATATCGAAAAAGCTCTAATTAGTCGATCGGCCGGCCGGTGTTAATGCCACGTGCCCTCCGCCGCTCGTATTTTTCTCTTTTTATCTGCGGTTCAACCCCTAGTCCCCCCCCCCCCCCCCGGAGCTTAGCCCAGCGCTAAATCTCGCCGTTTTATTTGATCGTTATCGCGCGTTTCGAAATCGGGTCGTCGTTGAGTCCCTAAAAAAATACGAATTGCGCTTGTTTTTTCGCCCGATCTTTTTGTTATTTTCTTTTTTTTTATCTTTAGCTGTTGTTTCGCGCTTATAATATCAGTCGTGCTTCGAATTATTCTGTCGTTACATTTTAATCTGCATCAGGGGTTTTATTCACTAATTATATGCCTGATATGAATGCGTCTATCGAGTTAAAACAACCCGAAAATACGAACTGCCCTACAGAAATCTAACAACTTTTAAAGTTAGTGAATAATTCCCTCGTTTTCTGTGTAATGTGGACAGAAAAAGATAGGAATAAGTATTGTTCCCCTTCTATTATAATTGTTTATTCCGCTCGAATAGAAAATCATCGCTTTCTCGCATTTATACCGGATCGTGTAAACTAAGCTGGCAAGGAGTTTAAATTTCGCCTGTTATATCTAGCCGAAAATTCTTAATTGACTCACAAATGAACAGAGTCAAATAGACCCACCTCCAGTCGCGCTATACCATTCAAATATGAGCGCGATAAAATAATCATCGGCAGCCGCAGTGTATCAAGAATAGACCGAAAACACAAACCGACTGGAACAAAAAAATAAAAGAAAGCCACTGCCCGCGTAGGCTGAGGGTGTAAAATAAAATTTGAAATTCCCAACAGCGTAAAAAACGACGCCTTGGTGTTTATTTACTTTTCGAGCCTTTGGAAGCGCGCGCAGCAGCGCTGTTTGCTTTCTAAGCGTCAACGGCAGGGTGATGTATGAACTGGGCAACGCGTCGGGCGTAAAACGCGCGCATCGGCGTGCGTTTATTTCTCTTTCGGCTACAAGGATTTAAAGCCGCGCGCGCATCGCCGTGCGTGCCGCGAAAATCGGCCGGGCGAGCGGAGCCCCATAAACGTCATAAGGGAGGCGCGAGCGCTGTTTCGAGGATACGACCGAGCGGGCCGCGCGTATAATTCACGCTTTAAACGGACGCTCGTTTATCGCCCCCAGACAGACGCGTGCCCCCGGGCTTTTCGGGACGTCTGCAGGCAATCGGTGCGCAGATTCCCGAAGCCGCGAGCGAGCTCGGCTGCGCCTTTGCAGTCAGGAACGGGAGCTGTTATTAAGAGATACGGGGCTAATCTCGGCGGCTGCGCGGGCGAGCTGTCGCGGAGGAGTGTGCACTATGGTTGCACACGCGCCCGGCAACTTTTTAATTTATCCGCGAAGCCAGTTGCGACGCTTTTAATTAGTTTCGCGGTGGATCCTCGATGCCTGGGGGTCGACGGGGGTGTGTGACTTAAAGGCACTTCGGTGGCTAGTCATGGGGTAGTGGATAGTTGAGCAGCTAGAATTTATTATGGCGCTGCCGTTTTATGGTCAATAAATATAATTAATTATTTACGTTTCATAGTTTTAGAACAATTAATTACTAGAGCGCGCGTGTTATATGTATACATGATTCATAAATAATTAAATGATGAAATGAGGGAATATTTATTTATATACGATTTGCTATCAGAATTATTTGATATTGAGGAAATTATGATGCCATAAAGGTAAAAATATATTTCTATTTTTGATTTTAATTAAACTTTTTTGCAATTGCGTTATATCACTTTTAGAACTGTTTCGCGCGTTATGAGTGTAATTAATTTTAAATTGAAAATTGCACGCTGGTTGGGGCGATGAAAATTGTCAATCGTTTGACGCGCTTTGAAATATCCGGTGATTTAGCAGGGTTGAAACGTCCCCATAAAATCGCTAGGCAAACCGTTTATTCGCCATTTGGTCAAACTAGTTACGCAGACGAAGCCGCCCGCGGCACTATCGACCCGACTATTGGCGTTTTTCTTTCTCTTCGGCATTGACCGTTCCATCAGTGTAAAACAGCTTGCCGCAATTCTACTTTGGATAATTATTTAAGACAAATTATCACAATTATGTTCTGCTATTAACTGAAACAAGGTCCGTACTTTTATTTTTCTTCGAAGACATTGCTCAGTTGTTCCTAAACCATTTGCGAATATTTTAAATACTTTTACGTGAGGCACATCAACTAAAATATAATATTGGTTGATTTAGGTGAAATATCGAGTTGAAAAAATGATTAACTTAAATGCTGATTACGTATTACAATTAATATTTATCTTTAATTAATTTGTACTGCTATACCATTTTTACCATCATATTTCGTGCCGAGATCCATTACATAGCAGCGACCCTTTAATTCAATTAAAACTCAACTTGAATATTGCAAAATTTACAAGGGTATCTTCTAGATTAATTAGAATCTAAATGTAGACAAAGGCTGGAAAGCTAATGAAAAAAGCTGTAATTATTAATTTTAATTAGTAGCGCAAGACTTTCGCAAAAAGATTTCTTTTGCCGCAAAGGAAGTTACAAGTGTACTCGCAGTGGCAGTGGACTGCTTTAAATAGCACGCGCGACCCGCACGTGAATATTCTTGGGTATTAATGGCTCGTGAGAACGGCCCCGTTTTGAATTAATGGCAGACGTGGGGCGTGCACACACACGCCGACGGGTGCGTACGAAAAATGCAACTTGCGCACTCTTGCCCTGTGTTTCTGTTTTTTTTTTTTTTTGCTTCTCATTCACTTCTCTCCCGCGCAATTCATACCCGCAACTGGAGAAACCGTGACTCATCCGACCCAAGTCATTCCTTCATTGGAGCTTATTTTTTATTTCAATGAATAAGCGTAATATGTCTTAAAAATGAGCAAGATGCAAGTGGAAATTTTGCTGGAAATTGCATTGTTTTTTTTTCTCGCGGTCGAAACAATTTTTCGAATACTTTTTCGTCGGGTGTTTAACGACCGATTTGAGAAATGGTCATTAAACGAGGACAAAATACCTGAAAAATAGTTTTATCGATGAGCCGTAATAATGATTTCAAACGGAGGAAGAAATAAGTTTGGTATTTGATATTTCTAAAATTTATATTTGATTGATCAGTAAAAGTTTTCAGTTGAAAATGTACGCCGATTAAACATTTTCATATCTTTTTGGTGGATTCATTTCGTACAGCACAGTTGAAACATCGAAAGTTCGATGGATACAGTAATATTTAATTGAGCTGTCAAAATAGAATATTTTTTCAAATAATTTTTTTAGATTTAAATTGCTTTTTCAAATATTCTATTTTAATATATGAAGTAGTGATTACGCGAAATTTCCAAAGGAAAGCACTTTGGAAGCTCCGGAAAATTTTTGGTTCAATTTAGCTTTCCAATTTGTGCCATCGTTCTGAATAAGAATGCCCTGTCTGTGACAGATTGGAAAGTTAATGACGAGAAAAATTACTTGCAGTGGTCGATGAAATAAAAATCACATAAAAAGGACGTTATTCTATAGAGTTATGATATTTACTTTTACACGCGTGGTAAATCAGTTGACGTGAAGATGATAATCACAATTGAAAATACAAATTGTAATAAAAGTGTGAATTCGGCGCAGAAAATATAATTTTAACTGCAATTAGCAGAGTGGCCTTAATAATCGACTTTGTATTATTGACTGTAGTAGGGTAATATTAAAAATTTAATCTCGTCTAAAATTAATAAAATTGTTTTCATCTCTTCGTATTTACTTTTACCGGTCAAAAGAAAGCTAATTGAAAATTTCTATGAAATTTCCATTTATTTAAAAAAATAAAAAAGGTCTATAACCTTCTTGATTAGTTTTTAGAGCAAAAAATCGTTTACCCCTTTTCAATTTATTTTTATGTCGGAGATTGTAAAAAAATAAAGGAGAGCAATAGTGATTTACTTTAACTCAGAAAAGTTTACTTTTATCAGAGAACTGAATTTCTGTAAATATGATATTGATAAAGGAGTCTTAAAAGTTCGTAAAGGTCGCGATGAAAAAGATGAAGTTTATCGGAAATAGAATACAGCAACAATTCGATAAAATTGATAACAATAATAATTATATTGACTGCTCTATGGATTTTCTTAATTGTTTACAATTCTTTCGTAACTTGACATGAGAAATTCGCAAAATAATTAAACCTCCGCATCTCCTTTAACGAATAGTCGCTAATCGGAATTGATTTTGACTTAAGAGCTTCCAAGAGGACCCAAGCGCAATTCCTTTAATACTTCACTATTTTTCGTCATCTGCATAAAGCATTCATGAAAAGTCGACTGAAGTGTGCGGAACAGTCGGTGGTTGCGGGCGCTGGGGCGAACCCAACCAGATAGATCGATGGGTCAAGGAGGTCGCCGGGAGGGTCGTTATATTGGCGCGCGAAAACAAGGTATAGGAAACGAAAACGAGCGAAGCAAGGAGCGGCGCTCCCGAAACTTTCCCCGTCGGCCTCGTTGATTATACGCAGCCCCGTTGTTTTAATCAACAATTGCGATCGAACCGTTGCGGCAACTCGTTGCGGCCGAGGAAGGATAGTCGAAACTCCGGGGAAACGAGGCGAGCGCGCGGAAACGGGTTTGTCACTGTTTATACGTAAAGCGGAGCATCGGATATGTATGCCGGTGCTTGTTTCATTTTCAGGATTTTCGCTCGTCCTTCGGACGCAGGGGCGATACATTTCACTCGAGAAGCTGCAGTCGCTCGCGCGAACCCCAGTTTTGGAAGCGGATTTTGATTTTTAATGGAATTTGATATTTCACTGCTTTGCGCTTAGAGATACGGAGCGGTGCTGGTTTTCAGGATCGACCGACTATCGTATGAATTTCAAAAGTTTTGATATTTCTCACGGTCTCGCCGCAGCGTGAAAATTCTCGATGCTGATGCACGGGTTATTGCTGCTTTAATAATAAAATTTAATTATAATTTAGCTTTGATGCAATTGCTATACAGTATATTCGGAAAGACATTAAGGGGGTCTAAAAGTCAATTCAAAATTCAAATTTCGCGCCACAATGTAACAGACGAAAAAACAATTAATTTGCTGGTAAGAAAGAGTATTAATGAAATATCGAAAAAGCACAAAGTTCCAAGTTCATATAATTCCTCGATGAGAAAAGCTTGAATAGTATGATTTTTTTTTACATTTTTCAAGGTTTCCTCATCAAGGAATTGTTTATACGAAGTTGGAGCTTTGAAACTGGAGGTTTTTTCGAGATTTCATTTATACTCTTTGTATTAAGCAAATTAATTATTTTTTCATCTCCTACACTATGGCGCGAAATTTAAATTTTCTAATTGCATCAAAAATAAAATAGCATATAGGTAAAAAAAACAATGAAAAAAAGATAAATAAATTTCGAATAAATGCATTGCGAAGCTTTCACAGTATCACGAGACATTAAGCTCCGTGAAATTCCCGAGATGGTGGCTACGGCGACGTAACAAAGAGTCCGGAAAAGAGATACGACGCGGAAAGGTGGTGACGCTCGCTGAGAGAATGGTAGGGGGTCTAATTTTTCCGCGCAATGTCCACAATTAAAAGGAACGCATTAACAAAGAAAGGCGCGCTCAGTAAGACAAGAGAAGGTAAGAGGATGTGGCGAGCAAAGATCAGGAGGTTCAGGAAGGGGTGGAAGGGTCTCAGAAAGAATCTCTTCATAATCAAATTCTCGCGGAACGGGGCGTTTTCATTTGCAGCCCCGACATTTCGCGCAGCCGCGCCGACGTGCAATGCTCGTTTTCGCGTCGCAGGGCGCGAAACAAATTGAATCTAGCCTAGAAGGCATTTCTTAATTAAGAAGCTCAGGGTCGTCGACGTCGTCGCGGATGAGCCAAGAGTAGGAGTGGGCGAAAGTTGGATGACGATCCGCACCTCTGTCCCTTCTCCGGCGAGATTCCCCAGAAGGGAGGAGTGGGGAGTCGATGCACTTTTGCAAATTGCAGTTCGCCACTTCGACCGGTTCGTCAGGATTCCTTGGCTTCCTCGCCGTTTTCCTTTTCTTTCGGCTCTTGCGTTTTTTTTCCTATTCGAGGGAGTTTGTATACACGCGGAACCACTCCTCCCAGTGTCAAGGGAAGAAGGATAAGGAGTCCGGGCGAAAAGCGCTGACCTTCCCTCGTTAACATGCAACCGAGAAAGAGGCGGATTGCGGGGAAAACTTTTTTACGACTGCCACTTAAATTTGCCGGGAGGCTTGTTAATGATGTTTTTAAAGGCCAAAGTGCGTCTGCCGCGTTGTTTCTCGTTTTTCTTCTTTGCTTGCGCGAGTACAAACGAACGTCTGCAAGGTACAAATCTTGAATTTGTTCGGAGGATAAGAAGCCCTAATTAACGGGAAAAAGAAGCAATGTTTATTTCGTTATAATTTTTTCACGATACTTTGTTAACCGCGGGCTTGATGTAAGTTGAAATTAATTAACATCAGAAAAATTTTAATTTATCCCATCGAATCAGCGAACAAGGATAATTCCCTCGGCTGGATTCTGTAATGTAATGTCTGTAAACTTAATCTGGTTTCAATAAATAAATAAGTAAAACAAATTTCGAAGTAAACATGCATTTTTAAATGTTTTTCGATTTTTCTTTCTATTATCGTGATTTAGTTTATTACTATGGACTAAAAATGTTGCGAATATTGTAAAGAAATGAATGAAAAGTAATTTTCTAAAACAAATAAACGATGCTTCACTCACGTTTTAGGTGGACGACCATTTGATATTCCATTTCTATGGGGTTATTGTTTATCTTGATTGCAATTAGTAGCTACTCACCTGAAACAAAGATATGCATTCTATCAACTACGAAACTTTTAATTAACGCATATTAACCAATTACCGAGTAAAGCATAATGTTTCTGTTCTCGTTATACCCCGGCATCGCACAATGTCAAACTACAGTATCAGAGTCCATAAAAACGAAAAAACAAGGGTCAAATTAAACACCATCTATTTTCCATTCTCCGTTAACGAGGACAAAATTCAAAAATAACTATTCCACTCGCTCGCGGAACTGCGCAGCGAAAACCGGGTTGGTTTGGGAGGGAACATTGTTTGCACGCCATATCCCGCGCGAATTTGCGAGTCCGACCCCCCGCCGCGCGCGTGCGTAACTTATATATCAAGGTATATATAGCGGCGGCTGCACGACGGCGCCGAGGCGTTCCGACAGACCAGACAATATAGCCGAAAACCGCAGGCGCGTTACGACGTCGCGAGTTTTAAAGGGCCCGCGGAGTCGACAAAGCGGGCCGCTCGCCATTCTTCAGCCGGAACACGTCCGCGCCGGGGAAACACCTTCGTCGCCGATGAAAAAGACAAATAACGAGGGTCGCGGGGGTGGAGGAGGAAGAGAGCGAGAGGGTCGATCGTGCCGGCATGTCTTCCTTTCGCGGCGGGCGCCGAGTGAAAAGCACTTCCCTCTATTTATCTGTCTCCGGGAACAAACGGCCCGGGAGCGTGTCCAAAGGGGTGCGCACGTTTTCAGACCGATTCTCATCGAAGGTGCCGCGTTTATAAACCTAGTGGGTATATAGCGCGCGGGAGGTATACGTGCGCGGCTCTTAGGCGGCTGCTTTCAGTTCGTCTTCTTCTTCTTCTTTTTTTTTTTTTTTCTACGTCGATCTTCGCAAAGTATCCCGCCGCCGAGTCGTTCGTCGGCGCCTCCTCTAGTGCGACTCCCTTTTGCGGAAGCGATGGCAACGGCGCACTTCTGCTCTCGTCATCTCTGGCTTTCTCGAGTTTTAGCTTTCTCTTACACGTGTTCGACCGGGGGGGCCGGACACTCGAAGAGGCGCTGTAGACATTTCTTCTACTCGAGGCGCTCCTCCTCCGCCTTTTTATTTCTTACATTTGCAGGGGACATTCTTAAAGCGAATCCTGCCTTAGCACTTGGCGCTTTATTGGTTGAAAGCTTATGCTCGAGAGGCAGGGCCGCTAACTATTGTGCGCCTCGTGCAAATTTACATTGGGGATTATTTTTACCCTCGGAACGACCATTTAAATTTCAAAATATATAGACTATGCGTTAAATATGACGCAATGAGTTCGTTTGCGATGCTTATTGGATTGAGATCTAATTTTAATTCATGCAATTGTCGCTGCAATTAAGCGCGTTAAAAGTTGAAAATCTGATTGCTCGCCTAACTGGAAGCTCTACTCTGCTCGGGAACTTGTAGTACAGCCAATGACAAAATTCTTTCTGGAGGATCGAGTTCGGTTTATAAATAATGCGAATGTCGTTTACTTTCATAAAATTTTAATCAAGTCATTACGAAATTCACTTTCTTTAAATCAAATTGTAAAAAAAAATCGCTCCGGTTGAATGCACTTAATAAATAAAATTGTTGAATGCACTTAATAAAATGAAGTAGTAAATGCTATAAACAAATATATTCAAGTCTTTGGAAAAAAATTGTATCTGAACTACATCAAGCCCTTCGAATGTTTGCCGCCACCAATCGTTAAAAGGGTGGCTCGAAAAGTCGCTCCATTCCCAGTAGATAAAATTTCAGTCCCCGCGAGACCTTCCAAAATTACTCCCGCTTATAACTCGCTCGTGTATTAACACAGTATCGCGACACCGCACTTTGAGCGACCTTTTAAACTTCGGCCTTTTTTTTTCCGCGGGTGGCTGGCTCAAAACTTTCGTCGTTTCCCATGACGGCAATTTAGCCATTAACTAAGTAAACAAGCGACCGTCGGCGGATCCACTCGTGGACCTCTTCGGCTTCGTCGTGTTTTTGTCGCGCAGGTGCATCGCCGAAGTCGCCGACAGACACTTTATTCATATATAGACTCGTCCGCCAGGTATACGTGGAAGTGGTGCTGGCCGGATGCGGGGCTGCAGCCGTCGTTTCTTTCAAGGCTCGAGTAGACGAGGAAAAAGGAGAGCACAGGGGGTGCGAGAGACGAGCCGCGTGGGAGGGTGCCAATTTCGTTTCTGCGGGCTTTTTCCATCCCTGGAGCTGAGAGCGCGCATCCCCGAGGCCCTTCGCTTGTTTACAACAACGATGATGATGCAGATAATAACGATGACGACGAACAAAAAAAAAAAAAAAAGAACAAGTCATCGAAAAATAAATGCAGCTGACAAGAAGTATTGGTAATATAAAAGAGTCAGAGCGTGTTAAAAAAAATATCCCTTCCTTCGATGTAAATAGGGAAATAGTACATTTGATAAAGGTCTTGGTATTTTAAATTTTAGTGACGTTTGCGGACGAGCGAAGCATTTGATTTAAGCGTTTAATTTTACAATGACTTGAGAATGATATTTTGTTTAATAATTTGCTTAAAACTTTTTTGTTGCATTACAAGACTTTTTTTGAAGAAGAAATAATATTTATTAATGTTGATGTTTAAATGTGAACCATCAGTAAGGTGTTATTATGGATAACAACTTATTTTTCCTAAAATCTATTTGTGTCCTCATTTTTTAATTTAGCTCCACCTGCCGATAAAATATTTGCAGCTTTAATTGACCTAAATTGCAGGATATCACTAGTATCTTTAACGTTAATAGCAACATCGATAATTAACAATAATATTATTAAATAAATCATGAAAAATACTAGAAAACAATTTGTTAATAAAAACTTTTGCAAAAATTTATTGAATTATACCATTTAGGAAACGGTATTTGGTTCTATTTTATTTTTTTTATAAATTTAATATTTTTTCATACTACTTTAAATAATTTCTTTTGCTAGTGTTTATGACTATAGTCGCTGTCGGGGTTGGTAACGTGACAGCAGTTGGTAGTCCCTAGCTTCAAATAACTAGCATGTAGTTTTTCGTTCTGAAACGTGCTTAAATGCTAATAATGTGTAATTAGAGTGACAAAATATCATTTCCGGTACGGAGATTCATATATTTTTTGTCAGAATTTCTAAAATTGTCGCTTATATATTTTCCGACGGATTTGTATATCTATATATATGCCTCCCAAAGCATTTCAATTTCTATACTGAATTACGGAGCGGCTGAGTTCAAAAATTGCGAATTATCATCGGTAGGCGGCAGGAGTGAACAGATTATTCAGAAATTTTGACACGGGTGGTCGAAATATGTCGGTTTTGGTGACTCGCGAGGGGCCGGCCGCGAGTAGCTAACTTGGCGGCCTTTATCGGAGCAGGACGGCGTCTCCCGCTTGCAACTCCTGGCACTGATTAATGTATTTTTTTCCTGGTCGACGCTTAAATTGTGAAGAAATATGTATTTGGAGTCGCGAGGTGTCATTTCCGGTAAGAAATTTGCGTCTACCACTTCTAAATATGTGGCATATTCGTGTCTGAAAGTTGTTCATGTGTACTATATCTATATGCATGCACTTCGAAGCTTTCTTTTCTTATTACTGTTAAAAATCAGTATTCTTAGGTGGAGATGATAATAATTCAATTATTAGCTGTACCTAGATCACGAAAACTTCACCTGAGTATAGGTATAGTAAATCAAGCAATCTAACCTAATACGCGGCATAAAAGAGAGAGAGAGAGAGAAAGAAACAGATGCACAGTATTCGTTAATTCCTACGTCAATCGTTCAAAGCATTGTCTTCTTGTTCTCTATGGACTGCTGATTCCATAAGATTCGTGAAAATTCAGAAGCAGTGTACTTGAATACATTTTAAAAGAAATATTTTACAAATTGAAGTTGAAGAACAGTTTAGACTAACGTACATGGCTTATGTTTTCAGACGAGTGGTGCTACTGCAGTCCGTTGGCGTACATTGTTGCTGCACATACATTATTGAATTAAACATTGATGCTGACGTCATTCCTTATGCCGCAGTTCTAATTCACCACTTGGTATATGTGAGTATGATTCAATGTTTGTATCTTTATATTTTTTACACACAGAATGTTCTTCTCTCCTACCAGAAAGAATAAAGTACCCGTTATCAACACCTTTGTATACTAAAATACTCTGTGTACTCAGGAATAAGTAATGAGTCTCTTAAATTAAATGTTTATCATCCTCGGTTTTAACTTTGGAAAACAATTTCATACGATTTGAGATATTTATTATTTTCAATATCTTTTTTTAAAATACATTATTGTACAGTTCCTTTGAAATGAATTAGTATGGAAATGTTATACAGTAAATAGCGCATATTTTTACCTCATTACATTTTTGTAAATTTTTTGTAGATTTATTTAACTAGCTTAGAGTCTAATATAGACATTGTTTTTTCAGACAAACAATCGTTCCATCTAGTTCATCCAAAACAGGGGTTGAAGATTTTTCACTGGATTAAACACAGGCTCAGTAAATTGGAGCTTGATGGAGCTTGCAAGTGAGAGAGAGTGAGACAGACGCACAGTATTCGTAGGTCTATCATTCAAAACATTGTCTGCTTGTTCTCTATGGACTTCTAATTCCATAAGAGTCGTGAAAATTCAGAATCAGTGTACTCGAATACACATTAAAAGAAAAATTTCTCAAATTGAAATTCCAAATAAAATTTTTATTTTTATGAATAAACCAGTTTTTTTTAAACTGTTTAGACTAACGTAGATGGCTTATGTTTCAGACGAGTGATGCTACTGCATTCCGTTGGCGTACATTGTTGCTGCACATACATTATTGAATTAAACATTGATGCTGACGTCATTCCTTATGCCGCCGTTCTAATTCACCACTTGGTATATGTGAGTATGATTCAATGTTTGTATCTTTATATTTTTTACACACAGAATGTTCTTCTCTCCTACAGAAAGAATAAAGTATCCGTTATCAACACCTTTGTATACAAAAATACTCTGTGTACTCAGGAATAAGTAATGAGTCTCTTAAATTAAATGTTTATCATCTCGGTTTAACTTTGGAAAACAATTTCATAAGATTTGAGATATTCATTATTTTCAATATCTTTTTTTAAAATACATTATTGTACAGTTCCTTTGAAATGAAATAGTATGGAAATGTTATACAGTAAATAGCGCATATTTTTACCTCATTACATTTTTGTAAATTTTTTGTAGATTTATTTAACTAGCTTAGAGTCTAATATAGACATTGTTTTTTCAGACAAACAATCGTTCCATCTAGTTCATCCAAAACAGGGGTTGAAGATTTTTCATTGGATTAAACACAGGCTCAGTAAATTGGAGCTTGATGGAGCTTGCAAGTGAGAGAGAGTGAGACAGACGCACAGTATTCGTAGGTCTATCATTCAAAACATTGTCTGCTTGTTCTCTATGGACTTCTAATTCCATAAGAGTCGTGAAAATTCAGAATCAGTGTACTCGAATACACATTAAAAGAAAAATTTCTCAAATTGAAATTCCAAATAAAATTTTTATTTTTATGAATAAACCAGTTTTTTTTTAAACTGTTTAGACTAACGTAGATGGCTTATGTTTTCAGACGAGTGATGCTACTGCATTCCGTTGGCGTACATTGTTGCTGCACATACATTATTGAATTAAACATTGATGCTGACGTCATTCCTTATGCCGCAGTTCTAATTCACCACTTGGTATATGTGAGTATGATTCAATGTTTGTATCTTTATATTTTTTACACACAGGATGTTCTTCTCTCCTATCAGAAAGAATAAAGTATCCGTTATCAACACCTTTGTATACAAAAATACTCTGTGTACTCAGGAATAAGTAATGAGTCTCTTAAATTAAATGTTTATCATCCTTTAACTTTGGAAAACAATTTCATAAGATTTGAGATATTCATTATTTTCAATATCTTTTTTTAAAATACATTATTGTACAGTTCCTTTGAAATGAATTAGTATGGAAATGTTATACAGTAAATAGCGCATATTTTTACCTCATTACATTTTTGTAAATTTTTTGTAGATTTATTTAACTAGCTTAGAGTCTAATATAGACATTGTTTTTTCAGACAAACAATCGTTCCATCTAGTTCATCCAAAACAGGGGTTGAAGATTTTTCATTGGATTAAACACAGGCTCAGTAAATTGGAGCTTGGTGGAGCTTGCAAGTGAGAGAGAGTGAGACAGACGCACAGTATTCGTAGGTCTATCATTCAAAACATTGTCTGCTTGTTCTCTATGGACTTCTGATTCCATAAGAGTCGTGAAAATTCAGAATCAGTGTACTCGAATACACATTAAAAGAAAAATTTCTCAAATTGAAATTCCAAATAAAATTTTTATTTTTATGAATATACCAGTTTTTTTTAAACTGTTTAGACTAACGTAGATGGCTTATGTTTTCAGACGAGTGATGCTACTGCATTCCGTTGGCGTACATTGTTGCTGCACATACATTATTGAATTAAACATTGATGCTGACGTCATTCCTTATGCCGCCGTTCTAATTCACCACTTGGTATATGTGAGTATGATTCAATGTTTGTATCTTTATATTTTTTACACACAGGAATGTTCTTCTCTCCTATCAGAAAGAATAAAGTATCCGTTATCAACACCTTTGTATACAAAAATACTCTGTGTACTCAGGAATAAGTAATGAGTCTCTTAAATTAAATGTTTATCATCCGTTTAACTTTGGAAAACAATTTCATAAGATTTGAGATATTCATTATTTTCAATATCTTTTTTTAAAATACATTATTGTACAGTTCCTTTGAAATGAATAGTATGGAAATGTTATACAGTAAATAGCGCATATTTTTACCTCATTACATTTTTGTAAATTTTTTGTAGATTTATTTAACTAGCTTAGAGTCTAATATAGACATTGTTTTTTCAGACAAACAATCGTTCCATCTAGTTCATCCAAAACAGGGGTTGAAGATTTTTCATTGGATTAAACACAGGCTCAGTAAATTGGAGCTTGGTGGAGCTTGCAAGTGAGAGAGAGTGAGACAGACGCACAGTATTCGTAGGTCTATCATTCAAAACATTGTCTGCTTGTTCTCTATGGACTTCTAATTCCATAAGAGTCGTGAAAATTCAGAATCAGTGTACTCGAATACACATTAAAAGAAAAATTTCTCAAATTGAAATTCCAAATAAAATTTTTATTTTTATGAATAAACCAGTTTTTTTTAAAACTGTTTAGACTAACGTAGATGGCTTATGTTTTCAGACGAGTGATGCTACTGCATTCCGTTGGCGTACATTGTTGCTGCACATACATTATTGAATTAAACATTGATGCTGACGTCATTCCTTATGCCGCCGTTCTAATTCACCACTTGGTATATGTGAGTATGATTCAATGTTTGTATCTTTATATTTTTTACACACAGGAATGTTCTTCTCTCCTATCAGAAAGAATAAAGTATCCGTTATCAACACCTTTGTATACAAAAATACTCTGTGTACTCAGGAATAAGTAATGAGTCTCTTAAATTAAATGTTTATCATCCGTTTAACTTTGGAAAACAATTTCATAAGATTTGAGATATTCATTATTTTCAATATCTTTTTTTAAAATACATTATTGTACAGTTCCTTTGAAATGAATAGTATGGAAATGTTATACAGTAAATAGCGCATATTTTTACCTCATTACATTTTTGTAAATTTTTTGTAGATTTATTTAACTAGCTTAGAGTCTAATATAGACATTGTTTTTTCAGACAAACAATCGTTCCATCTAGTTCATCCAAAACAGGGGTTGAAGATTTTTCATTGGATTAAACACAGGCTCAGTAAATTGGAGCTTGGATGGAGCTTGCAAGTGAGAGAGAGTGAGACAGACGCACAGTATTCGTAGGTCTATCATTCAAAACATTGTCTGCTTGTTCTCTATGGACTTCTGATTCCATAAGAGTCGTGAAAATTCAGAATCAGTGTACTCGAATACACATTAAAAGAAAAATTTCTCAAATTGAAATTCCAAATAAAATTTTTATTTTTATGAATAAACCAGTTTTTTTTAAACTGTTTAGACTAACGTAGATGGCTTATGTTTTCAGACGAGTGATGCTACTGCATTCCGTTGGCGTACATTGTTGCTGCACATACATTATTGAATTAAACATTGATGCTGACGTCATTCCTTATGCCGCCGTTCTAATTCACCACTTGGTATATGTGAGTATGATTCAATGTTTGTATCTTTATATTTTTTACACACAGGATGTTCTTCTCTCCTATCAGAAAGAATAAAGTATTCGTTATCAACACCTTTGTATACAAAAATACTCTGTGTACTCAGGAATAAGTAATGAGTCTCTTAAATTAAATGTTTATCATCCTTTAACTTTGGAAAACAATTTCATAAGATTTGAGATATTCATTATTTTCAATATCTTTTTTTAAAATACATTATTGTACAGTTCCTTTGAAATGAATTAGTATGGAAATGTTATACAGTAAATAGCGCATATTTTTACCTCATTACATTTTTGTAAATTTTTTGTAGATTTATTTAACTAGCTTAGAGTCTAATATAGACATTGTTTTTTCAGACAAACAATCGTTCCATCTAGTTCATCCAAAACAGGGGTTGAAGATTTTTCATTGGATTAAACACAGGCTCAGTAAATTGGAGCTTGGTGGAGCTTGCAAGTGAGAGAGAGTGAGACAGACGCACAGTATTCGTAGGTCTATCATTCAAAACATTGTCTGCTTGTTCTCTATGGACTTCTGATTCCATAAGAGTCGTGAAAATTCAGAATCAGTGTACTCGAATACACATTAAAAGAAAAATTTCTCAAATTGAAATTCCAAATAAAATTTTTATTTTTATGAATAAACCAGTTTTTTTTAAACTGTTTAGACTAACGTAGATGGCTTATGTTTTCAGACGAGTGATGCTACTGCATTCCGTTGGCGTACATTGTTGCTGCACATACATTATTGAATTAAACATTGATGCTGACGTCATTCCTTATGCCGCCGTTCTAATTCACCACTTGGTATATGTGAGTATGATTCAATGTTTGTATCTTTATATTTTTTACACACAGAATGTTCTTCTCTCCTATCAGAAAGAATAAAGTATCCGTTATCAACACCTTTGTATACAAAAATACTCTGTGTACTCAGGAATAAGTAATGAGTCTCTTAAATTAAATGTTTATCATCCTCGGTTTTAACTTTGGAAAACAATTTCATAAGATTTGAGATATTCATTATTTTCAATATCTTTTTTTAAAATACATTATTGTACAGTTCCTTTGAAATGAAATAGTATGGAAATGTTATACAGTAAATAGCGCATATTTTTACCTCATTACATTTTTGTAAATTTTTTGTAGATTTATTTAACTAGCTTAGAGTCTAATATAGACATTGTTTTTTCAGACAAACAATCGTTCCATCTAGTTCATCCAAAACAGGGGTTGAAGATTTTTCATTGGATTAAACACAGGCTCAGTAAATTGGTGATTTACCAGTCAAAAAATACTGATATAAATATAAGGTAACTATTATTGGATGGGATTGTATAATTATTTTATTAATCTTATTTGAAAAAAAAAAACACTACTATTAATATTTCGAAGCTTAAACTAATATTATTATTTTCCTTTTAGGCCTGAAAAATCTGTGTTACGTCCATAAAGAGCCTATATTTTCTGTAAAATTTAAAAGCTGCTTGCCATTCTCAATAAGTGTAATAGTTGATTATCAAGGAATAGATTCAATTCTCTATTTATGGAATGCATTTACATCATCAAGTAGGATTACACCATTTTCTGGTATTCAACTGATTCTTAAGAAGGGAGAATGGAAAAGAAAGAGGAAAAAGAGAACAAATGCAGTACCGTACTTTCGTTATGAAATTAAACAAAGGCCCTATAAATTGGTGATTCACTAGTTGATAAATGTAAGTGAATTTGGTATGTGCATTATTTGATTAGCTTATACAGTACATACTGTATACTCATAAATAATTAAATTTGAAATAATTTTTAATTACATAAAATTGAACTTAACTTGTAGTCAATTTTGATTTCTTTGTTAAAGAAAAATCTTATTCATCTTTTTATGATATTATGTAAACATAAGGAATATTTTAATGTATGTTTTATTATATCTGTTGTTTATCATCTACAAATTGCAACAGCTGGGTAATTATTTGTAGAAGATTAGATGTCTAAGTAAAGTTGACTTCATCTAAATTTTGAATTAAAAAAAAACATTTAAATCAATGAAATGAACGTATAAGTGTGCAAATAGTTTCAATGGCCTCATTTATATATCTCAATTTTTTTCACTGTTTTGAAATTGAAATTTTTTAATTTTTCTTCAACAAAGAAATCAAAATTGACTACAAGTTAAGTTCAATTTTATGTAATAAGAGGCAAAATAATTACAGAATTATGTATGATTAATCAACTGAAATTATTAGAAACATCCTTTCTAAGATATCAGAAATATTTCTGTTAAATTATTTTAAAGAAAAAAAATTTTTTTCCTATGTATAATTAAAAATGTTAATTATTTTATTAAAATTTTGTCATTTTCAGATTGAAGCTGGGTGTCAGACGTAATCTGCTAGCTGTTTTCTGACTGAGAGTTCCAAATATCAACCAACAGCTCCAGGAAGTAATGAATTGCAACTTTGGTGAAGTTGTATTTAAACAAGAGAAGAACTCCCATCAGCTTAATATATCGGTTAACTTCTACTTCATGTGCTTCTTGTATAAACATACTTCTTGACTATTATACAGTTACATGTTCTTAAAATGCTGAATATTTTTCTCATAAGCACATAATAATTTAATTTCATAATAAATAGTTAACTGTAAAGATTTTATATTTAAAATTTTCTATATCTTGAAGACATTTTAAGAATTTTGTTTTGTTTTTAATTTACTGGAAAACGTTTCAATACATTTATCTGACATAAACTAGCCACTTTAAGAAACTATTTTTTCTCACAAAAGGATGAAAAAAAAAATTACTTTTTAGAAATGGTATATTATCTAATTTTTATTGCATCGAATAGTATATCTATGATGCAAACTACATAAGAAAACTGCTAAGAAAACGTTTATAATATACATATATATTTAACATATATGTTTTAATCATTTTAATAAAGAGTAAAAAAAAATTTACAAATATTCTTTGCATAAGCTGTGAATTGAAAATATAGTAAAAATTAAAGGTAGTCAATTGCACATGTAAAAGTTTTTAAGTAACAGTTTCTTTTTATTGCTTTCAATAATCTTAAACACATTGTTCAAGCAAATTCATATATTATTAGTGAAATATTTTTTATTTAGCTTGCTAAAAATAGTAGTTCTGTGTTTTTATATTACTACTTGAAACTGTTTTTCATTTTAATGCCTGTCAAATCTAATCTAAAATATCTGAAATATTTCTGTTAAATTTTAAATAATGAAAAAAGTTTTTCTGCATATATTACAAAAACTATCAACTATCTTAACAATTATTTTATTTTTTTTTTAGACTGAAGCTTTAAGAAGTACTCTGAAAACTACAATCATTCTCTATGACACTGAGTTTCTCTATCAGAGAAAGTAAGAACAGTGCTTGACAGGAAAGCACATGTAAGTAGAAAATGAAAATCAATTCCTGAGATTACCGTAAACCATTTCCCTGATAAATTAGTCACTTTTTGTTACATATTACCTTTACTTTTGCATATTGAGATTGTTTTTACATAAAAACATACTAAAAATATCTTTTGACTAACAACAAGTATGTTACCTCAATATCTTGGTTTCGATTGTGCAATGCTGAAGTAAACATTTACAATAAAGGGATCTTAATGTTTTCGATAATAAGTCTTTAAAATCTGTATGTTGCAAAATCAATAGGGAAATCATATTTTGGTTTAACTTCAAATATTATTCTTTTTCTAAAAAAAGGTATTGTTATATATTTTAATCAATTGGTATATTTTAACCTGTGTCCACCTGGAAATTGTAATCAAATAGATTCTATCGCTGTTTTATGTTGTACCTTAATTTTCATTTGTTATTAGTCTTAAAAGATATTTTTAGAAAGTTATTACAAAAGATTGTTTAATGCACAGGTGAGTATATGCACATATGTGTAAAAAAATACATTTCTACCCGATTCTCTTAATTAAAAATCATATATGGAATTTTGAAAAAAAAAATTGGGTAACAGACTCAAGTATTGAGTAAGGTATGAAATTATTCATGAAATTATATTTTATATCTTAGATTAGATTTAATGCAGTGCCAAATAATTTATTTATTGATGAAATTAATCAGAATAAATTGTTTATTAAAAATTTTAAATAAATTTAAAAAAAAAAACTGATTATTTTTTACATCAGGCCCTTACGATAGGAATTTTTCATATACTTTGTGATATATTGTTTTTACAAGTCCCCAATGAAAAAGTATATAAGCTTTCTATTCGTGTCTCTCGTCACATTCAACGGCCAGGTAGCCTCTTTAAACAATCCTATTTTATAATATTAATAAAAAACATTAGGTGCATAAATGATTTCATTCGCGAGCGAAATTTCGATCTTAATGTTATTTTCGTGGCCAATTTCAAGTAGCACTTGGACCGCCTATAAAGGGAATGGTACCGCTGCAGCAGGTGGCTACTTCCGGTAAAAAGTTTTCTTTTTCTAAAAAGTACTCTCAATCATTAATAAATATCGATTTAGATTAGCCAAGAATCATTTCCGATAAGAAGTTTTGTGTATTTTTTCTCACTACTTGTTAGCTACATCGCGATCATGAAATTTCGACTTCGTTATTCGACTAGGGGTATATTACAGTGCTTGGCGGAAGTTGGCCGCGAGCCCCTTGGTCAGTTACTCGGCGGCCCTTATCGGAGCAGGACCACGGCATCGACTCGCATCTTCCACCGCCAATTAACATATTTTTTTGATCGATCGACGTCTAAATCGCCGACAAATGTGGAATTAGGAAGGCCAGGTATGATTTCTGATAAAATTTCGACATCAACGTTTGAATTTTAATGTTCGGTTTTTTGTGCTTCCCGGAAGCCGGCTTCGAGCCACTTTGCCTGTTGCTAGGCGGCCATGATGGAAGCGAACGGCGGTCACCCCCTTGCAACTCCTGGCGCCGATTAAAGTAGTTTTCTTCCCCGATCGACGCTTAAATCGTGACGAAATGTGCAATTGCAGTGGCGAAATATTATTTCCGGTAAGCAAATTCATGTATTTTTCGTCGGAACTTCTAAAATTCTCGCTTATATATTTTCCAATGGAGTTGTATATCTGTATTTATGCCGCCCAAGGAATTTCGATTTCTATACCGAATTACGGAGCGGCTGAGTTCTAAAATTGCGAATTATTATCGGTAGGCGGCAGGAGTGAACAGATTATTCAGAAATTTTGACACGGGTGGTCGAAATATGACGGTTTTGGTGACTCGCGAGGGGCCGGCCGCGAGTAGCTTACTTGGCCGCCATTACGGGAGCGGGACGGCGTCTCCCGCTTGCAACTCCTGGCACTGATTAATTTTTTTTTCCCAGTCGACGTTTAAATTGTGAAAAAATGTGTATTTGGAGTCGCGAGGTGTCATTTCCGGTAATAAATTCGTGTCTGCCACCTCTAAATATGTGGTATATTCGTTTATGAAAGTTATTCATGTATACTATATCTATATACATGCACTTCGAATCTGGCTTTTCGGACTGGTAGATCTAAAGCTTGCGCATTACTATTTTTAATAAGCAGTATTCTTAGGTGGAGTATGATAGTAATTCAATTATTAGCTGTACCGTGGTCATGAAAACTTCACTTGAATATAGGTATAATCATCACGTAAATCTAACCTTAGGTGGAGCTTGCGAGTGAGAGAGAGTGAGACAGACGCACAGTATTCGTAGGTCTATCATTCAAAACATTGTCTGCTTGTTCT
Organism: Sycophila sp. Sp_5; assembly: GCA_018906775.1. Lineage (NCBI taxonomy): Eukaryota > Metazoa > Arthropoda > Insecta > Hymenoptera > Eurytomidae > Sycophila > Sycophila sp. Sp_5. Next base: position 1,342,593 of record JACCID010000039.1, read on the forward strand.
CTATGGACTTCTGATTCCATAAGAGTCGTGAAAATTCAGAATCAGTGTACTCGAATACATATTAAAAGAAAAATTTCTCAAATTGAAATTCCAAATAAAATTTTTATTTTTATAAATAAACCAGTTTTTTTTAAACTGTTTAGACTAACGTAGATGGCTTATGTTTTCAGACGAGTGGTGCTACTGCATTTCGTTGGCGTACATTGTTGCTGCACATACATTATTGAATTAAACATTGATGCTGACGCCATTCTTTATGCCGCAGTTCTAATTCACCACTTGGTATATGTGAGTATGATTCAATGTTTGTATCTTTATATTTTTTACACACAGGATGTTCTTTTCTCCTACCAGAAAGAATAAAGTTATCAACACCTTCGTATACAAAAATACTCTATGTACTCAGGAATAAGTAATGAGTCTCTTAAATTAAATATTTATCACCCTCGGTTTTAACTTTGGACAACAATTTCATAAGATTTGAGATATTTATTATTTTCAATATCTTTTTTTAAAATACATTATTGTACAGTTCCTTTGAAATGAATTATTATGGAATGTTATACAGTAAATAGCGCATATTTTTACCTCATTGTTGTTGAATATTTTTGCTAAATTTTATTAAAGAAACATGTTTGTATTATTTATAATACTATTTATGTTACTAAATATGTCAATTATTTTAATAATTATTGTATCATTTTCAGATTGAACTGGATGACAAAACTATTTTCTTGCTGTTATCAATGAGTCCTGCCTGTCAATTCTGCTGATGCAAATGATACTGCAACATCTTCTGGAAGTAACGGCATTGTAACTTTGGTGAAGCGGCAGTACTCAAAAATTCCATTGCTCTTTGCTACTTAAATCAGCTGCTTCCCAGTGGTATACCTTCACTGCATGTATTCATGTAAGCAAACTTCTTGATCACCATTAAGTTGCATATTTTTTTAAAATGTTGCATGATATTCATCTATACAAGCATAATTAGTTAATATTGTTAAAAGCATAATTTACTTAATATTTTTAATTAATTTCTTTAATAATATATACTACAAAACCTTTTTAATGTACTCAATTCAATAATTCTAATTAAGTGATTATTTTTCAGAATTTACGGAGCAGACAGAGTACTACTACAGTTGTTGTTTTATTATGTGGCAGTCTTAGATGTCATTGGACTTTACACTGCAAGAGGCAGTAAGAATTGTTTCATATACAACCATATGTAAGTATAGAATGTAAGAGTCCATTCCTGAAGTTACCGTAAACTATTTCCCTGATAAAATAGTTACATTTTGTGATTTTGAATGTTTATGATAAGCATTATTCAAAATTATTTACAAAAATGTACTACAATATGTTTTTAAATTGAATTTAATAGAACTCAGCATAAAAATTTATTTAGTTACTAGGTTTATATAAATATTTGTCTGAAATAAAAATTTAATAAATTCAATAATTAAACAATATAGTAATATTTGCTATAGAATTTTATATGTATAGACTTAATTAAATAATTTTTACATACTAATATTCAAGTCATATAAAAATGTCATTTCAAGAAAAATTTAATAATAAAATCAAATTTTTTCAGTGAAGAAATAGATTGTGATATTCTGATGAATTACTTAAACATTACTGGATTATGATTTTTTATAATTGATGAGGATGAACGAAAATTTAAATGAGCAACATCAAGAGACATAATTTGGTGAGTTAATAATGCTAATTCATTTTTTTGTAATAAAATCTTAGAAGTAATGTCATTTTTTGTTTTTAATTAAAATTCAATCAATTAATCAGTAAAATACTGAATTATAAACTTGTGTATATATTAATATTGAGATAAGAATGGAACATAAAGTAAATTATACTTTTTTCTTCGACAAAGAAAAGCACATTTATACTTTCATTATAATTTAAGGACAAAATTTCAGACTTTTTATTTGTAATTAAATAAGTAAATATTTGTGTATGCCTGTCATATTAATATAATATTCTTAAAATGTTTGTTACAGATTCATTAGTTATTAAGATAACAAAGTCCTGATGTCTGCATCGAAGCAGAAAAGCTGTTGTCAAATTAGTGCGATATTTAAAATCGCATCTAAGTTGCCTTCGGTTTTTTCTGTGTACTTATGTCTTACGGCCTTCGGTGTCAATTCGAGCTCAAATGCCATTACTTACGTAATGGCATTATTGAGTGGGATTCGAAGGGATCTCCGTAAGCACATAGTACAGAAGAAGACGAAGGAGGCCCAGCAGCTCTCGATTTTTTTTCGTGAGAATTTAGCGTTAGTGAGTCGTTATAGTCATATATGTCAACTCTTTTGCGTAGTTTATTTCTATGAATAACTTTAAATATCGAATGGTCGTTAACTACTGATAAAGATAATATCAAAAGATAGTAATTTAATTAGTAATTTATAATTTATAATAAGGTATTACCTTACATTACTCCGTGATTTGTTCGCGAGTATATTAAAGTAAATTCAAAGTTTTCTAGTTTCTTTTTTGCTACAATGTTAATTGAATTTGTTTTAAGATTCCTCAGTATTAATTTTCTTTTTCAATTTTGTTAAGGTAAATTGTTTGTTTTTTTAAATATCTAGAACTCCTTTGCTAATTGTTAAGTATAAAATTAGTTTAAATTTTGTCCCGTTTTCCCACAAGAAGAAATGGTGCCGCCCAAAAGCTGTGCACCATTTACATGAAATAAGAGGTTATTTATACTTCTTAAAATCAACGCAAAATGTAAACGAATGCAATTTCTTGCCAATAATAGTGGTAAAGAATGTGTTCAAAATAAGGTACACTTTTTCTTAATTATTTTGTATGTCATATTATTATTTATATTATTAAACTAAATATGTATGTAACATGATTTGTGGCACCAGTATACATTTTCATATTTTTGTCTGCCCAACGAACACCCCACTTTTCTCCATGACCAATTTTGCGCTACGACCTGTTAGGCTCTATGTCTTGTTAGGCCCCATGTCCCGTTAGGCCCCCCAACCCCCCAAGTCAAGCGGGCAATATAGTGGTATTTTTCGGTCGTTGTACTACTTTCTTTGCCCGCTTCACTTTTTATAAATCATTCCTATTTTTTTCGTCTGTCTTTGTCCATACAAAAATATGAAAATTAGATCTGTGCCATAGAAAATCATTTTTGTCATATTGTAATATGAAGGCAATCGCATAATTTTTATGCCTTCATTTCTCAGTTGTTGATGGACTAATAAATTTTCTTTACAGTTAATTCTTCATTATTTATTAGGAAGATACAAATGGTATAAAGAATGCCAGAGCTCTGCAGAAAATGGTGCCGCCCAAAGCTGTGCACCATTAACGCCCCCCCCTCCCACCCCCTTTTTTCATAATTTTCTTACAGTAACGGAGTAATGTAATATTAAAGTCTTGCAAAAGAGTTGAATTTTTTTATTTATAATTATATGTGTATGTGTGTAAAAGGTATATCTAAAAGGTACTGTAAAAAAAATTTTTATTTTATATAATATTATATTTATAGGTACGGCTGTGAGTAATTACTTATAATATATATAGCATTCTAATAAATTTTATTGATTCTGTAAAGAATAAATAATAAACTTTACATTTTTTTTTAGATACTGATGATAAAAAATGAAAATGATTATGAAAACACTGGATTATTTAAATACATATTAGAATGTTACCTCAATGAAATATTTTTCAATTAAAAATTACCTAGTTTATGATAACATTCTATAAAGAAAAAATTATTTTAATAAATGGAAACAAAACTGCACAGATACCATAGTATGAACAGAGAGAATATTATATTACCTTCATCATTTCCATATGAAAGAATTCATAAAAATTTATATAGCATATACATGAAGCCATTTAATAATAAATATTAATTAGAGGTAAATTTTTATACTCCAATTTAAAAATTAATTTGATTTAATATATATTTAATTTATCATACCACATACTATATTGTATTATAAGATATATTGTTCTTTTAAAATTATACAAAAAGAATCACTTGGCACAACAATTCTTCCATTAAAACTCCGTAATGATTTCCATATTCATGTTACAATTTCCCCTCATAAACTGAAAATGTGTCAATGTTCGCATATTAATAATGATCATCGACATAATTTCTTTATCTGCCCTAATTATTATACGTAGCGAGCCTAAAAATAATATACGCAACTAGGGGAGTGCAAAAATGCGATCATTCCTATATTTTACCTTTTTTGGGTGGTAATTACCATTCACTATAAATATCTCTAATGATATTTTTATCGATTGATTTATAAAGGAATTAGGTAATGTAGGTTTTATAGCAATTGAATAATCCACAAATATTCTATTTTAAAAAACTCTTTATTGATGTCTTTTTACACTGAACTGCGACTTTCTACAATAAACTGTTTAATTTGTTTAATAATGGTACATTAAATCAATTTTTTTGTGACAAATCTAAATGCCTTGTCAAGTTTTCATTCATTTTGATATAATTTGTCCTTATGATATTACTGTTTGTTTTGCGTTGGGCTCGATTATTGTCCCCGTGTCCCCGGGATACCTTCGCAGCCTGCCTCGGCTGCTATTATTCCTCCTTCTCTCTACGTCTCTTTCTGGTACGCTCGCATGCGGTTCGTCTTCGTCTCTTTATATCTTTACTCTCGCGGACTTGAGAAAAGAAGAGGAGGGAGGTGCGAGAGGAACGCGAATGTTTTCTAGGTTCTTTTGCTGGGGGTTGAGACGCGCGTTGAGAATAACGATGCACACGCCGAATGGATTTTACAGCAGGATGAACCTTGAGGAGACTTTCTGTTGAAGGTTTGAGAAAGGGCTACTTCTGTGATGACGCTGCGCTTTGAACATTATTTTCTTCGAGATTAACGCGTTTTCTTGCGGATTGCTTGGCTCGGCAGCAGTATTCAATTTATTGTGTTTGTGTGTATAGATTAAAAATATCCTAATTAATAATCGATAATTTACTTTTATTTCTGGACTTTCCAGAGTTGTTGTTTTTAGAACAATTAGTTCTGATATTTTTGTGGAAATATCCTTTTCGCCTTCAGAAAAATCGGGAATAATGGAGATAAAACGTGAATAAAAATTACTTATCTCTTGAAAATCGTGAATCATATATTTCTACTAGAAATAATGGATTTTTTTATATCAAATAAATTAATTAAATTATTAAAAATGAATGAATATAACTAAATTTATATTCCAGTATTTTAAAAGTAATAAATAGAACTGATATTGAGTAACAATTCAAATAATTTCGTACTAGTAAGAAAGTTTCGATGGCTCGTAAATGAAAAATGAGCGGAAAGAAGGAAATTCGATTGCGTAAATCTCGGTAAAGAACCATAAAAGTTGCGTTTACCCGACTCGAGTGGCGCGGCATTGCATCGCCTTCCTCGGGGTTACAACTCGAATACATAATACACGATCGACTCTCCCTTCAGCAGAAACTTTTCTAATTTCTCTTAGCGTAAGGTCCGCCGCGTAACAGGATTGGCTTGGCCGCGGAGCCTGCACGCACCCGCCGTTCCTGCAATACAATAAAATAAAAAAAAAAAAACACGCGATATTGAGTGCAACGGCAGCTCCGTTGGACGTATATATATATAAAAGAAGAAAGTCCACAGTGGGAGCGATAGCGCGCGGATGAAACGCGAGACTGCGGCTGGCGAAGCGCGCCGCAAACAAAAATAACCGGCTGTACGGGCGCTGCTCTCTCGCCTTCCACGCACTTCCCATCCGAAACCGCATATTGGAAAAATACTCTTGAAGGCCTCCCCTCCGACGGCGCAGACCTCGCTCGGCCGATATTAAAATTCGCGTCTTCTTCGATAGCGAGGTGCGCCGCTCTTTGAGATATAACCCTCCCCTTCAGTCTAGACGTCTCGGAAGTAGTTGGTTTTTCTTTCTCTTCTATACGATGGGCATTTCGTCTTCCGGGAGGAATCGATGAGGGATCATCGCTCATATCGTGCAGCCTTTGATCTCACAAAAATTCAATTTGCCGTAGATTGGGAGAACCGCGTCAAAATCCCTTCCGTACTGTTTACTGCTTTTTTTTCGCCAATGTTTGTTCTCTGGGAATGTGGGGGGCGGCTCGAAAAGCGTTTGGTTGTCAAGCTGACGATAAAGAAGCCCCTTTCATAGGGAAACCCCCGCGCAGCTTAAATTCTTAATTAAAACGGGAATTCAATTTCCACGTGGCGGAGACTACCGTGCGGCGACATCACGACCTGCTTTGACCGCGGTTATATATCTGGAACGCAGACGTCGTGAGTGAGTCTATATCTCGTTCCTCGCGCACGTCTTCGCGAATTCAAGGAAGCTCCGACGTTGGCACGCTCGCGCAAGCTGAGCTGTCTTAGATTACTCTGCTTGTTTGCCCGAGGAAAGCCTCTTCTACCGGGGCTGATTATGCGGCTTAATCAATCGACGGCGCTTGAGACTTCGACGCGGCGCCCACGTTTTTTCTCTCCGGGCGACTCGTTTTGCTCGGCTTCCCTCGTAGTGGCATCATTTTTTGTCCCAGCTTGGCGCGATATAGACGGACTCGCGTATATTTACACGCACATTTTTCAATAACGTTTGCTTTTAAAATTGCGGTTTTCTACTGTATGTTATTGTTGAATAATGAACTATGGGGTTCTTCATGAAAATTCATTTATTTGACAGAAGAGCACGAGGTGCTTGCCGCTCGCGAAATTAAAAGTTGATTGGTGCATGCGAAATATGTTGCAAAACTATTCGCTCCCTTTTGTTTTGCTGCGCTCTTAGCGTCTGCATGTGTTTGAAATGAAGGGTCGTTAGCCGGTAGTACAGAGAACGGACGAAACATAGAATATCGATGAGATGAGAATTTCATTTAACAATCCGTAAAGTGCAGCAAGATTTCTTTGATTTTACATTTTTGCATTTAATTTTTAGAAATAATGGACTTTCGGGAAATAATAATACGCTGATTGCGAGTTAAAGCGTAGAAGATAACTTGTTTCATTGTTCAAGTTCTGACATTATCTAAATTAAATTTTTTTTCAAAATTGTTTGTTTGAAGGTGGTCTGTTATCTTTCAAATGGATATGCTATAGGATTCTCGCAGTAAGATAAAGTCATTTAACGGCTCTCAAAATTAATTACGTATATTTCTCGTCTTATTCTGTAACTCAGTGTTGGATTTTAATAGATATTTAGCGGAAAGTCTTAACGACCTTTCATAAAACATCATTTTTCACCCTTCAACGCACAAATTTTGTGTAAACAATGAAAAATATGAGACTTTTAGTGCTGGATAAAATGACGATACTAAACATTGCGTGAGCTTTAAAATTTTCCAAGCACTATAAAAGCCTGCAAAATAAGATAACCATATATTCAAAGTTTCGAGAAAATCAATTTTCAAGAGATCTTGTTATACCTTAAAAAAGCAAGAAGCAGAGGAGATGCAAAAAAGAGGCGAGGGCACGCGGCTCATTTCGTTAGGAGAGGCCGGGTCATCGCGGGCTGGGCTCGTCCATCATCGCCGGCGTGTAGGTGTCGGGACAATTTCTCAAGTGGAAATTACGCGAGCGGTCGTAGTGTCGCGCGATATAATCTTCGGGCCCGCTCTTGCCTACACAGTCGCATGTGCGCGCACGCTGCGTGACGCGCGCTCGCCGCGACGTTGCGTCGACTTTCCGGACCCCGCACTCCACCCTATATATGCACGAGCATCGCCCACTTTGAGGGTCGCCCGCGCGGATTCCCTGCACTGGTATGCGTGGTCTATATATACGCACGTGCTCGACCCCGCGCGTTTTCCTCGAGATTTCCGTCTGCTGCTTCCCAGGGCGAGCCGCGCGCTATCCACGCGATCTTTAAGAAATATTGCCTTCCTCGAGATTTCGGCGGGGACGCGCGCGCGCACGAGTCGGAGGATCATAAATTAGGCGCGACGTTGAGATTATTAAATTCATGAAACGCGCGTCGTTTTACGAGAACTCGTTGCGAAGATAAGGCGCTTGGATTACGGATGACTTGTCCCGCGAAATTTCTTCCACTTTTTGGTTTACCTAAATGCGAGGGCCTTGAGTCTCTGCGCCCGAGGTCGTGTCAGTCGTCTGTCCCTTTTGCTTCCGGACGGCTAAATAGTGACCGTAGATATTTGGTTACTTTGAGGGAGTAATTGTAGGTTTTCGTATAATTTTATTTTAACATTTGCTTCTATGAAATGTATATTCTGTACTTAAGTTTTATAATTTAATGGGAATACATTTTAAAATGTTTTAATTAAATATTTGATAAATATATGTCGAAATTATTTTAATTATTGCAAGCATGAAGTGCTGACTTATAAATATTATTAAATATTAAATTAAAATATGAATAATCGGATTTTATAAATCAAATATTGTTTGTCACGCGCAACTTTTCAATTGAAATTTAAATATTATTATTCCAGCGTTTATTACTTATTACAATTAAATCAGAATTATAATAATATAAGTCTTGACTTTTTATCAATGATAAATTAATTAGTAATATTTATAAATGAATTAATAAAAAGGTCAAATTCATTATATATTTCACCAAAAAAAAGTAATGAAAAAAATTCCGGGCTAAAGTGTCACTGGTGACGCGTCATTTCTCACTTCGGTATCACAACACGCTTTTTAGGCAAGGAGCGAGAGAGAGAGAGCCCTTCTAATTTTGGCAAAGGGTCGGACGAGCATAATCGTGAAAGCGCTCGGAAAGGAGCGATTCCCTCGGAGCGGTAAATAGCGCGTGGGGTGCGATAAAAAATGGGCGTGCGAAGCGTTCGAAAATGAGTCTTCCGGACAGTGCCTCATCGAAAGAAGGGTCGGCGAGATCTTACGGGATCGGATAAGCGCGCGAGAGAGGCGGCCGAATATAGATTGACGCACTCGTTCGCCAAGGGTCGAGATAAGGTTGGTGGCGCAGGGACTTGCCGCGATTATCTACCCTCCTCCGGAGCAGGGCAAAGTCTCCGTTACGAGGGCCGGCCGAGGGCCGTAAGCTGAGGTTGCCGCTGCCACTTTAATCGTTCGGGGTGTCGTTGGCGCAGTATACTCGACCTTCGAGTATCGCGCCGCGACGATAGCGGCCCGACCAGGGCGTCGATAGGAAATTGAAATTGATAGCTCTTCCTTGTACGATCGAGCCTCCGTGCAGACGCGTTTATACGCGGCTACTTCTGATTTGTGCTAGTATAAGCTCAAACTAAATGCTTTCCATCAACGACCTTAAAATTTTTCTTTACGGGTTCGTATGCCAATACCTAATTACAAAGTCTAGAAAGGATCGCTCAAATGTGTTTCATATAAAATATGGTACGTGAGTTTCGATCGTGACTATCGTAAATTTCTGGAACTGTCAGCAGCTGAGTTTGTTTGTCGCGGTAAAATTTAACAGAAATGTGTCAGGTCACTTTTGATTTCAAAGATCGAGAGCAACTTGAACATCTAACTCGAAATGTAATGACAGTTCCTCGAAAGCTAAATTTATGTAAAGGGTGCGTTGCTTCTGGGTACGAGTCCATTAAGTTATTGAAGAATTTTCCGATATTCGTCGTAGGTTTGAAATGCGAGGCGAAACGCGGCGGAGGTTCGTCCCCAGTGAGTATCATTAGGGCGGCTGCTGCTGCGGGAGAACTTACCCGCTCAGATAAGCGTCTGGCATTTAGGGAAGTGGAAATTACACTGGGAGGAGATTAGAGAGACGGCGAGTCTCACTGACAGCCGCTTCATTTTTTTCAACTGGCATTTTTTTGCTCTCCTCCGTCTCTTATCGGCTACCGATTGCACCCAAATCCGCTCCCGAGCCTCGCGCATCGATACTTCATAATTTAGTGTGCACCCGGCGGAAACTAATGGCGTAATCAATGTCCTAAACGCTATCTTTCCTACATTGACGCCAACAATTTTGTTCGGGCAGGTAGTGAGGAGACGGCGGTGAAGAAGAAAAAAAAATAGTTAATATCCGATACTTTCCGTCGGCCGAGTAAATAGCGGAATTCGCTCTGATTTTATAAGGGCAACTCTTAAGCGTTATTTAAGAAACACTTTAGGTACTTTTCGCCCGTAACGATCAATTTTCACAGTGAGAGGGGAGGGGGGAGTTATTTTTTCCTCTTCTTCGGGTCTCGTTTTACGACGCGTAACTCGCTTAAAACCTCGTAAAATTAACTTTCGAAGGAGCGTAAAACTCGAGCGCCGGAAAAATCACTTTCAATTATTTTATAACAGTATTACCGCCGCCTTGAGAGAATAAGAAAAAAATGCAAACGCTCGATGGACGCGACCCGTGTCGGAGGTCTTGTTCCAACGCTTCCTCAGCGTGGATCCATTAATCACGCGGAAACATGAATGTAAAAGTATTATCGTCAGACTCGGTGACACGAGTCAAGGAACCGTCAGCTCATCCCGCTCCTTCTTAAAGCTTTTTTAAAAGCTGTCGCTTTAAAATGACAACAGTTTGCGTCTCGGAAAGAGCACAATCGGTTATTATTTTCTCAATTATTTTCATAGCGTCAACGAATCTTTTATTTTTAGAATAAAATTGATTAAATCGATCGTCCGTCGTTTATATTATCCATTTAAGTCGCAATTCTCGATGAGAAACGTGAAAGCTCGATAACAATAGAAATTGCCAATAGTGTATTTTGGCCGACACGCTTCGATTATTTCCGCCAGCATTAGCGCGATAAGAGAAAGGAAGCATAACTTCCTCGGGGACGGTTCTTATCGAAGAGGAAGAAAAAAGGAAGTAAGGAGAGGCAAATATGAAATCGCGGTGTCATAAAAACTGATGGCTTTCAATTTACCATTTAAAAATCGTAATTCAGAGACACAAGATCCAATTTGCCTATCTCGGCTGTACTAACCCTGGTGCACTTCCATGCCATTATCGCCGGCGCGTTTCCACCTAACATTAGCCCGGCCGCGCAGTACCCGATAATTTCTTCTGCGCCTTCGCCGGGTCGGACATTAACCGCGAGCCAAATCCTCGCGCACTGCACCGGTGGGAGGGTCAGGATCCTTGAATAAAGAAGCGCCGCGGAGCCGCCAGACCTCTGCCCGACGTATATCGTGACCCTGGCAATTATACCCCTCGGCCACTTGACGACTCGGGGGAGGCCAGTCATACAGCTTTAATACTTCCGGTCGTCAGGGTGTAATCGTGCACCTCGGCGATGTAGGTATTCGATCTTTCGTCTCTTTAGCGACGGATCCCTCCCGATTTATTATCACCGGCGGACGACTTCCATCGACGGCCAATTAAGCTCCTGTTGTTCTTTCGGAGCCGATCTTGCCTTCACCCCGTGCGCGCCAGCCCCGAAACAGAAGCTCGCTGGTGCTCGATGTTGTGATAACGTCGTGAAATAATGACCCGCGGCTGTTTGCTTTTTCTCCCTCCCTCCGAGAGAGCAGCAGCCTGTTCCACCTGCTCTCTCAGTTTCGACGAGAGACGCGTTGGCTCATTTTAGTCGTGCTTTTTTGTAACGGGTTATTTTTGTTTTTCTTCGTTTAGCGCGTGATTGATATAGACAGAATAGATTGATTACGCCGCCCGGTGTTTTGTTTAGGAACGCGGTTATTTTTTTTTTAAAGGAGCTTCGATCGATTTTTCCATTGGCATTGTTATCTTGTAGAGACTCCATCGCCACTGCTATTCTGACACAATGAGGGCTACTTTAGGTTAAAGGGGGGAAAATTCGCTGAAAAGTTAATATGATGTTTCGGCTGATATTTAGCTCGAGGTTCGTGCGGCGTTTCAGGAAAAAATGAGAGATCAACATCTTTTTTTTTTTAATTTTCAGCACACATTTTATACAATTTTTATTCAGTTTGAAAAAAGAAATCTCTTTCGAGCGAAATGGATTGCCATTGACGTTGGCAAAATCACGTGATAAACTAGCGCGCACGCCAGTTTCGAAGGTCTATTTGCATAAATCGAGAAAGCTTACACCGGCATAACACCTGACTTTTATCGGTATTTTTATTGTCAGGCTTTATGCAAACGCCCGCGCTTCTTCACGGTCGCTTTAACCTTTGAGAAAACGCGCGAGATTATAGGAGTCGCTGCATAAGCAGATCGCGCATACATAACATTCTTTGCCCTAATATACAAAATATTGTGTTTTTAGGAAAGTCTACGGTGGCGCGTGCTTTATGTATTTTACATTTTTCGAAAACCTTTTTGCCTCCCTTTTTTGTTTTTAATAAAACGGAATTCAGCATGATGGCTGTGGACCTGCTTCGATTTCAAAATTACATTCGCGAAGAAAACGCCGAAGTAAAATTTGCCACAAGTGTTTGTGAAGTGAAAAATCTCTGCAATCTCTTATTTGAATTACGTTCGTTCCGATAAATAAATTTCATAAAAAATTATAGAATTTTTATATTAACTCTTATCTTACTTTAAATTTTTGTTAAAAAGTTTCACCCAGTATCGTTTTTCAATTTTATTCTTTTTTTTTTAATCATATATCGCTAGAATATTTTCTTATGAAAAACTCTTAAAAAGTACGATTGCGAGGGCTAATAGAATCGAAGGCGAGGCTGGAAACCTGAAGTCGAACGCGTGATCTGCGAGTACAATTAGCGCCTCCTCGATCACGTTATTCGCATTCTTTCATTCGCTCGGCCACCCGCGCCCCACGCTATTTCCTAGATCTTTCCAATCGCGCGGACGCGTATATACATACATGCATATGCGCGCGGAGCGGAGGCCGATCGCCGCTGGCCACGGGGCGCATAACAAGCGGAAAACGCCGGCGCGAATCGTTCGGGGAATTCGTTGTGAATGGAGTTGGCGATCGCCTGGATGAATTCCGTTCGCGTACACTTCAACGCGTCCGTTATTTAGATGCGCCTCGCTCGTCGCTCGTCGACACCCCGCCCTTTCTTCCACAGAACTCGTTGCGTCGATGTAAAACAGGGAGTTAATACCGTGTAAAATTTGAATGCCGCGTCTCGGACATTGTACACCTCTAAGCGTGTCCGGAATTAAGCGTCTCCTTTTTCTGGTTCGTTTCGATTTCTTTTTTTTTTTTTTTATATCAATCTTTACTTCGATGGCGAGCGAGCTAGGCTTTCTTTTTTAATGTCTCTTAACGGAAGGTAAAAAATGCCTTGCTAAAAATTTAATTAAGGCGCGCAGCTGCAGCGGTAATGAAGCTTCGAGGATTACGGGAGAAACTTTCGAGTTATGTATCAGGGAGATCTAGTATTATTGCTGCGTCGGAAAACTTGGACGATTAATGCCGGCGCACTTCGGAAATAATAAAAAGATCGGTAAAATTATTTTTAATAAGTGGACGTCCAATTTTACAAAATCACCGACACTTTTAAGAGCTTGCGCTCAATGAAACTGGGTACATTTTCATCTTATAAACTTTCAGGGTTCTTTTAAATTCCGCTCCGCTTGATTGCAGCTCCTTATTTTTGGCAGGTGGAAACGCAGGTGGGTAGCAGCGTGGGAAATTTTTATTCGGTGTGTGGTAATCGCGCGCTAGAACTGTCAGGCGTTTTCAACGCTTCAAACGTATCCATCTAATAACATCCGCTGAATTTCGAAAATAAACTTGGCAAATCAATGTATATATATATACACCAACTGTACGCCAATTTCCAGAATGATTACACGCCACCGTGGGCTGTTTCTTCAGGATCGATAATGCGGAGCGCACGATACACCCCCGAGGATTCGCAGCGGGGAGGACGTGATCTTTTTTTCTTCTTTCTTTCTACCCCCATCTGCTTCGGATAACCAGCGATAGCCGCGGTGCTGTTATCGACTGAATTACATTTTGAAATTTTCATATTATCACGCGCTTTATTTCCTTTTCCATGTTGTAACGGGTGAATTTGATCAGTTAATTTCGATATTTATCGAGTAATTCAGAAATAAGCGGATGAGTGTTAAATAATAACGGCGCATTGGAAAAGATAAAAAATTGTAGCTAAGAGATCGAAGTTTCATAAGGTAAATTGCGCTGAGCTTATTTGTCGGATATGCCATTTTTATTAGCTTCAATTTATCAAATACAACGTTAACCTTATCAGATTACGATTTCCGAGTTCGCGCGAGATTTATCGTTCCGATTTCAGTGCCGCGCGCAGTAAACAAAACATTATGAGCTGGATGTGTGCGTCGCGTGCGTGTGTACACGCGCCACGGACTACTTCCAAAGATTAACATTTTTTTCCGTATGAGTGAGGCGAAAAGGAAAAAACTGTAGCCCTACTCCTTCGACCTTTCCTGGAAAGTAACATTAGAATCAACGCGGTCGATCGGACGCAATAACGTGACAGATGCCAGAAGCTCACGCGACGCGTGTGTGTTTGCCGCACACATCGCGGTCGCTTATCAGATTAATAAGCGAATGCCGCACGCGGAACGCAGCCGCAGAGGCAAAAAGCCTCGATCTTGTCAAAATTAAGCCGGGCCGCGTGCGCGCATATTGGGAAGTATCTATACGTTTGCGAGTATGGATATGCAATTGTATACGTACGTAAAGATGCATTGGTTAGAGAGTCGCGGCAGAATTGAGCTGCACTGGAACATGCGTTAAATTCTATAATTTCGAGTAACGCATGGTTTCGGTTTTCATTATCGCGTGATTTCGACGACCGCGGCTAATTCGCCAGAGTGGTAGAACAGTGGACGAAACGCAAGGGGATATAATATACTTATTGGGTTATTATCGATATAGGGCATTGATATTTGATGGGTTTCGCAGGAATTTTTGGAAATTCGTTTTAATTAATCTCACAGCGCTTTGTAATTTGACCAATTTCAGAATTCAATTGATTAAATCTCGGCTCGTTTCGCTCATCGATTTTACGAGAAATGAAAATATATCTTTTTCACACAATTGCAAATTTTAATCGTTAACATTCTCATTGATGGAAAGTTGATATTTTATTGCAACATGAAAAACTTAAAAATGAATTAAATTTTATATAATCTATTCATATTGAAAGAAGCACTTAATCCGACAGCAAATTTATCTTCGAAAGAATTCCCTCCACCGAGATTCGGTGTAAAAGTTGATCGAAAATCTGGGAGCCACAAACGGGTTACTGGAGACAAAGGGATCGGTTGTGCGAACACGAGAAAGAGACAGAGAGGGAAAATTCGCGAGGCTGCGGGCGAAATGAGGGCGTGGTGCGGTGAGGTGGCCGACGAAGGGAGGGAAAGGGGGAGAGAAGATTGTCGGTGTTAGGGGGCGGTGGTTAGGTACGTCGAATCATGGTTCGGCTCAATGCTATGACATAACCTCGCGGCGATGTCCCATAGATTTGGGTATCGATGGCACGCCGAGCCTCTCTGCGTATGCATCGATATACGCGCGCGGCTGAATCTCGGATAAACCCCCGGCCCTCGGACCGTTACCCCGCTATTCCCGGTATTCTAATATCCTGCTGCCGCGTCCCGAGCCCAAGCTGCGTGTAATGAACTGTCCTGCGATATTACAATGTTCATGCTCGCGGCGCCGGCGGCCAACGACCGGCCGAGTAATTGCAACCTATACTGGAGCTACTTACTCGCAATACAATCTTTACTCTCCTTTTACTTTATTGTTTTTCTCTGATTTTATTGTTTACTTTTCCTTTCGAATCTTGTGTGTAAGGAGTGTGGAAAAAGTTATATTCATTTTCTTTTAATTACAATAGCAATATCTTTTTCGAAAAAAAATTATTTCAATATTTAGTTTAATTTAAGAAAATATAATCGGCACTCTCTGAAAAGCATGTTTTAGTATAAGTATTTCAAAGCACTTTCTCATAATTAAGAAGGAAGTCTTCTGTAGTTTGAATTAACCAATATTTTGAAAGAAATCTTTCTTCCAGAGACTTTGAACAGAATTACCATTATTGCTCATTAATTAATTATAGGTACGATGAAAAAGTAAAGGAGGTCAAAAGACTTTTCAAATAATCTTTTTATTATAAAAATAACTATAGGTATAGATTATTGAAATTAAAATAATATTTGTCTATTGATTTCTACAATTATGAACGATTAGAATAATTACGTAAACAAAATATTTTAATTAGTTTATTTAAAGGATTATTTATCTAAAATTATAAGTCCTTACCGTTCAAGAATTGATTTAAAATAAATCTATAAAATTATTGATCGACTGAATCAAGTAATAAAACATTACTGATAATAAAATATTAGAACATCGGTCATTTACTTTTTCCTTATTCTCCGTAACTCCCAGTCGTTTCGAGCCTGCTTCTTCCTCGTGTGAAAAGTGTTGTAAAAAAGTTACTGAAATAGCTTTGAGACTGATATAAAAATAAAGTGGAAGTGAATTGCAAAAGTTGCAGAGTAACAAGGTTGCAAAATTATTACATGCCAGTAATTTTATTTTCTATTGCAGATATACTATTTTCTTCTCAATTGTATAAAAATGTATTTCTGAAAATTTTTTCCCTCACTTTATTAACAATATGTAGATTCATTATTTCGATCGAACTTTAATTGCAGAAGTTTGTAAGCTGCAGCTACAACGAGAAACCTCTAAAATAGAAATTCACGCAAAGATAATTTATCAAAAGGATGTGGCATAAAAAAATTTAATAGACAAAAAGAGTTACGGAAATTCGAATGTAAAAAGAAAAAGGCAATATCCCTAATTACATGCCTCGGTCTTTTCTTACTGCAAATAAAATTACATCGACTTTTTCGTGGTCGCCGCGGCGGAACCTCCAAGAAAACTCTCCCGCGTGCTATTAATTATTAAAATGACTATCAAGGAAAGGAGCGCGAGCGAGCGAACGACTCGGGCGGAAAAAGCTTTCCTCCACGGGCACAGGACATTTGATCCCCGCCCACCCCCTCCGTCCACCCTTTCGTCTGCGCGTAAATGAAAGTCGCGAGATAAAGTAGCGAGCGCCTCAGCGATAAATATATAAGGGAGAGCCAGTCGGCTCGCGAGCGGAAGCCAGCTCGGGCGCGATTAACGCGCGCAGCGCGTCGCCCCGATAATTACGGGCCGTTGGACAGAATTCATTTTTACGACGGGGAAGGGGAGGGGGCACTGGGTCGGCGACGTTAATTAATAACGCCACCGCGGACCCGCGTCTTTCTGCTTGTTAACACGCGCCCGGCTCGCGGGAGACGAGAAAAATGGCGCGTTATAAATCTGTCCTCTCGGGGCTACATGAGGAAGGGGAGAAACCCGAAGAGGCTCGAGCCCCGCGTTGGCCGCACTTTTTTAACGCATCAACTTGGCATTTCTCATTCCGGCAAAACTGAATATTGAGAGATGAAGCGAGTTTACCGGCTCACCTGGCACCGCAAACTTATGTGTTTTGAGTAATTTAACTTTCATATATACGAGTGTAATTTACTGATGGTATGGTCTGTCGGTCAGACTGTCGTGAATATTCTTGAAATATAAATTTATATAGACGAAATATGTTAGATTTCTTTAATTGAATGCACTTTTAATTCAGGGACACGTATAGTAAGATAAAGAAATAATTAAGGGTTTTATAAAAAACGTATATTATTCCATTATTTAAACAGTGTCATTTGAAATATATTGGCAGAAAAAATAAGAGAAAAAGGAACGAAAGAATTTAATTCGAAAAATATGCGATAACTTATAAATGCAAGATTCGAACGTTCAAGCGACCCCATAGCTGTTGGCGATAACGCGCATAACTGTGGTATTAAAGATTCCTTTACGCTTGCCTGCAATACCTATCCATCCTTGGGCAGGTGCAGAAAAGGTCGTACAAAAACAGAAGCACCTCGGCAGCCAAGACAGAGACAGAGAGATAGATAGAGAGAGTGTGTCTCTATCATCGGAATTTTTCTGAAAATATTTCGTCCACAAGACCGCGTCATCGCTCCCCGCAGGCGTTGTTTTTGAATTTTTCTTTGCCGTATCCTCAAGATCCCGAATTATCCGGTCTCAGGCGGGTGGTTTCGCCGGTACAGAAAAGGAAAGGGTTGGGACACTTTGCTTAATCATATTTGCATAATATTAAAATATTTTTAATGTAAACCTTAGCTTGCACCGCGGCGTATTCGAGAATTAGCGGCGATTCTCCGGGGCCTCGTCCGGCCGCTTTAGCGATCCCATGTATCTCGTTATTTTTCCGCTCTTTGTCCTTTTCTTCTCCTTTCCTGCGCTATTTCTTTTTTACCACAGCCACTACCCGTACTCTGCCTCGCCCCTACCTTCGCTCTATTTTCCATGCCCATTTCGCCTATTTTGGCTCGTCCCACTGACGAGATTTTTCCTAATTTTTTGAGCAGCAAATAACGATGAGACTGCTTTAAATTAATAATGAATACATTCTCTTGATGCGATTCATTGCTAGATAAAACTTTTGAAATAGAAGTAAACCATGATAATACCCTTTTAAATTAAATAGAACTCGATTTTCACCGGCGTTAATTTTATTAGAGATAGAAAATTCTCTTGTGAAGTTTATTTTGCAAAGTCAACATTTAATATACATAAAATAATGAAAGAAAACACGATGAAAGCACCCCAATCTTTCAATTTCTAAAAATAAAGAATTTTACCAAAGAAAAATATCAAGATTAGAATAAAAATTATTATTACTTTTTAAGCATCTCGCGATTTAAAAATATCGTAGGCAATAAAAAACTGTCCTGTAAATAAGCTCCCTCATTTTACAGTCGCAGAATTTTGCAGCCACTCGGAAAAAGCTTTGCAGCATATATTCGTCTCAGCCGTCGCATTGTCGAGTTTCAAGAAGAGCGATCGGCTCTTCAATCTGGGTCGCATCGTTACCCCCCGGTCAAATCCTCTGCCTTAAGAAAAAGGATTAGGGGCCTCTCGCTTGAAAAAAAAGATAAAAGCGCACAGTACCGTGTCGGCAATCGATATTTCTTTCTCTACGCCTCATTGCAATCCAATGCGCAGCGATCGCATCTTCTCTGGCGGGCTTTTAATTCGCGGGAGCTTGCGCATACGAGCGGAAATCGCCGAAGGCCGCCGGGGAAGGGGGCACCTGGATCTGACAAACGAGCCGCTTGCCATGCGATTCCCAAAGGAGGACTCGCTCCTGGTGCCATATTCTCGCGCGGTCATTTGTATCGCGCACCAGCGAGCTTCGATGCGAAAGCCGCACTCCTCTCTATAACCTCGTGAATAATGGCTTTTGAGCGACTCATCCTGAATATATGCTGCATTAGTAAGAGCACTAAATTTACACGTTGTCTTTGACAATTATCTTATAAGTCTCCGCTCCGTGTTATCTTGATTAATAAGGTGACATTGATATATATTTATTTGCACATTTTGTATTTTTTTAGATTTGAGTAACTCTGATATTGCTTAGTTTACTGTGTAAATCAGAAAATGTGACATTCACTTGAAAAATGCGAATAGTAGCAATTAATATGCGAAAAACCGTTCACATGCACGAGCTTTCACATAAAATTTGTCACTATTCACATTTTCATTTTTAGAGATTACTTTTTTTTATACACTACGTTAATAAAGAATGATGGTGGGATATAGAATTTCTTCGCGTTCATAAAAGATGGATATGTCGATTAACGCTCTTATTTCGGAAAATAATATTTATTATATAGTAATTTGCTGGGTTAATAGTGCAACAAATCGAGACAACATTTTTTTTATATCGTTTCAATATATTGGCTATGGGTTATTTATTTAGGTCCACATGCATTTATTCTCAACTTCGAAAAAGGTTATTAACATAAATTTAAAATAAATTCCCTTCGTATTGATTGGCGAAAATGGAGCAAATATTTATAATGCATATTTACATCATATATGTATTCTTTCAAATCTGCTTATATTGGAAAGTTTCGGAATCAGTGGTTACAAAGTGCCCGTAACTTTACAAAGCGAGTTAAGTTCCATCTTAACTTTAAATTCAGGCGCGTTTCGCAATCTCGTCATCCTATTTGAATTTAATGAATCAAGTTCGAAGCTACGTGTCGTTGACTAAAGAAACTCCGCTTGATGCTTCCTTCACTCCTGAAATGTTATTACGTGTTATGCATCCAATTAATGCTGCACTTTCGTTATCATGAATTTTCTACGATAGCTTAAATTTCAAGTTGCAAATCATATTATTTAAGAGTTTGTATAATACCGAAAACTTGTATATTATGTACGTTTATTAAGAGGGGGAGTGTTTTACAGAGTCATTTAGATTTTGCAATAGTGTTTAAATATTATAATTAATAATTTTTTAAATAATAAAATATTAAAAAGCATTTCTTTTATTAAAATATTTTTATTTTTTAGTCAAATTTAACTTTTTAATTAGTGTATCAACTGAAATATTAGTTTATTAATTTTTACTTTATAATTTTCTTGTAACGTCTATTTAATTCCATAAATTATTACCAGGTGAAATAATTTTAAAATTGATTTCTCCTTCAAACGGCATTTAAAAGGGAAACTAGAGTAGACTTATTGACAGAGGTGCATAATTATAGATAATTTGATTTTAATCCGGAACATTAAAAAATATATACACTTTCTATTTAAATGCCTTGATTTCACAGGAAACTATTATTTATTTTCTGGATATAAATATCTAATTTCCCCTGTAATAATAGTTTACAACCTTATTGCTAATCAGTCCACTAAATACTCCCGAATCATTTTCTAAAAACCAAACTACCGCGATGGGAATAAAAAGGTGCAAGTAAAAAAACCTGCAACAGTAAAAAAAAGTTATAAAAATACGTGTACAAAGCTCGCATGTTTCTCCATCACGACGTCCATTTCAGCACATAAACTGGAACCGATGCATCCAGCAGACATTCGGCAACGGTCCACAGCGGTGAAATGCAATTTTCGCCGTGGATGAAAACTCCCGTAACCCGTAAAAGACCGTCGAGAATGCCGGTGCGCCTTAGGCACATCGCCCGCGGCTTCAGGAGGATAGGGTGGAGGAGAAAAGAACGCTTGCAGTGCAATCGGCGCGTCAACCGCGAGAAAACGAGGGGTGAGTCCTCGGAGAAATAAGAATGGTACCCGGCCGCTCGGCGAAATAACGCGCGCGCGCGTATGTATGTGCATGTGTGTCCAGTATGCGGCACGCACCGCAGGACCTTCGTTTCCTCTCGGCGGATATTTGTCCGCACCACCTCATCCGTGGGGAGAAGGGAGCCCCGGAAAAGAATCCAATTCCAGAGAGAAAATATTCATTGCCGGACTCGCGCGACTGCTCTCCGACGAAATCTTTAACGGGTCGGGGCCACGGACGAAGTTAGCAGGAACATTTATCTTTCAGAGCTTGCGCTCGCCCGCCCGAGCTCCAGATTTTTCTCATTGTTGCTTTATATGCGAGAGAGCTTTGAAATTTTTATCGCCTCGGGCGAGCGTGATAAGAAGGGTTGCTTTTTCGAGTTTATGCGATGGTTTCGAAGTTTTTTTTTTTTTTTTTTTGATAACGAAGTTTTGACATCGTAGGGTGGCGCGATGCAGATATGGGTCACAGATTCGCTGGAAATTGAAAGAGACAGAGACGGTATAGTTTTTTTTTTTTCTAATTTTGTTGCCCCGCAAATTGTCTTATCTTGCTTTACTCCGGATTTATCTAGTCTTCGAAAAATTCGTGTCGATGCAGGAGTTACATTTAATTATGAAGATCCAAATGCGATAGTAAGTTCAGAGTTGAAAAGAATTGCTATTTATATTTTCTTCTTGCTTGTGTAGAAATATCAAAATCAGAATTTATTAGTTTCATTTATTTCCTCAATTCGGGAGTAAAATTTAGTTCATTATTTGCAAATACAAGCGTCCAATTCTCAATTTTAATAAATGTAATCAAAAAATCTTATAAATTTTTTTAAAAAAATTAATTGCTTTTGTACTCTTCTTCGGAGGATTGTTTTATTTTTAAATTTCGTAAATTATATTTCCAGTTTAAATTGCAATTCTCACCCACGTTCCAATATTGTTCATTATTAAATATTTAAATGTTTCACCCGATGTTTATTATAAATAATTTCTTTTTAATAATACATAGCAAGTAAAATTTTCCAAAATTTACTCTTGCAAAATTAAACCGCAACTTTATAAATAAATATGATCCAAGAGTCACGAAAATCTGCTAGCAAACGAAAAATTCAAGAACCACTACTCCGAACGCATATTACACGCTAAAATATTCACCCCCCCATCGTCGAAAAATTAATATATTTACAAAGTCTCCTTCCCTATACCCCAGTCCACTTCTAGGCGAATCCGCGATTTAATGGAGTGAACGGAGAATTTAATATAAATATCAGACACGTGAGCTCCCTCCGTGATTTTTGCGTGCCCGTAGTTAATTAAAAGTCACCCCCACAGTCTTAAAAGTATTCGATAGGTGCGTCAGGTATGCAGAGGGCTTTATTACAGTATGCTTGTGTACGCGAGCCCGCCACGGACGAACTCGACTCTCGTCACGCCCGAGCGAGTCTCTTTCCTCTCTCGTGGCTGTACGGAAGCTCCAAAAGTAAGCGAGGCAGCGGGCCGCGCGCCGGGGAATGCTCGCAATTTCGCTTGCAAATTTAGCGTAGCCGTTGCCCGGGCCTTTTAATGACTCGAATTTAATGCGCGCACGCGGGCCTTGCCTACTTTCTCCCTTTATCTTTCGACATCGTAATTCGCCGCTGCTCGCTTGCTCGAGCGTGTCTCCCGAGGAAATTTTGGCCCTCCTTATGCGCCCCTCGTGTGTACCCGGCGTGCAGCAGCGCCGCGGCGCAACGGCCCAAACTTTTTGGGCAAACTCTTCGGCGCCGCTCGCGTATGTTTGCGCGATATGCGGCAGCCGCTCCGAGGGTATCGGCTCGAGGCTGCCTCCGTGTATAGGGGTTGCAGGGCGCGCGCGCGCCTTTGGATACACTTACTCGCTTGATACTACTTGCTGACTTTTGCTTGTGCGAGCGAGCAAGCATGCTCGAGACTCTATTTAGATTGCGAACCGGAAGAATGTGATACCTTTGTCTCTCTATCTCGCTCGCTCGTTCGTTCTCTATCTCTTTCTCTCTTTCGTCGTGTGGAAATACAATTTGGAAAGCGACACGGGAGCCCGACTTGTACGCTCAAGAATTTCGGATGGGTGAAGCGTGAATTTTAATACGGACGGCAGGAATTCGGGTGCGCGTGCGCTAAAAATTCGGGCCGCTAATATGAGCTGCGAGCGGTAGAATGTTGAGGTGGGCGGGTAAAACTCACTCCTTTTTTATTCTCGTTAGATATGGTAATTGTTAGAAAAACATTAAATTAAATTATTTTCTTTTTCCAATTCAAAAGCAAAAAAGTTAAATAAAATTTCTTAAAATAAAAATAGAATTGTTGTAGCTTATGTTTACATCATTTCAAGGTGTACGATGCTAAATTTTCAATTACTTTTAATTTGGAGCACCGGTTTGTTTTGTGAGAGGTGCAGAGAGGTAAATGAAATTCGATTATTTAGTAACGGTCCCGCAGTTTTTCTGGACTGTAAATTTCCAAAGATTTCTAGAATGATTTACTTTCCTATGCATTTTCATGACCGTAGCCGAGCGTGATATAATACTCCAATTCGTCATAGTACCTCGCAGATTTATACTCATTTACAAGGCAGAGTTCGGCGAAAAACCGAAGAATTCAAAGTGAGACGAAGTAAGAGAAGCGCAAAGTCGGCGATAAGAAGCTCGGAAAAAGCCAGAGAGGAGAGCGGAAAAAAAGCGGGGCGAGTCCTCCGGGCGAGATGAAAAGAGAGGCCGGGGCACCTTCGCGCTCCCCGGGACGCCGTAAAAAGCGCGGCCCCGGCTTGCTCGCGAGCCCGTTACGGCGATTACCGTCGATTCCGGATCTCAATTCGAAAATCGTCGGCGCGTCGGGTATCGCGGAAAATGACGTTTTACTGCCGCGTCTCCGGGAAGAAAAGAGAGGAAGTGGCTCTCGCGGAGCCCGGCCGATAATGGATGTGCCGGCGCGGCGCGGCAATATTCCCCGCCACTCCTTTTCTTTGCCCAGCAGCAAGAGGCCTCCGGGACGCGCTCCCGGCCGTTCCACTAAAGGAGAATAATGACCCCGGCCGGGGCTCCCGGGGATGTATGCTTGCGAGTTTACGGCCGCTCCGTCCAATTCTGACTCGCGCGGCGAATCCGCGGCATCACTTTCGCTCCGGCTGCGGAGAATCCAGATGGCCAGTTGCGCGCGTGGTATACCGTACGGCGAAGGTACGCAACGAGGCTTTCGCGAATTGTTCCGGGATAACTAAATTTCTTTGCGTAAAGCCACCGATCAAGATCCCGGGGCAGTTCCTCTCACCTCGTTCATTTTACTATCTCTCCCGGGCCGACTGTTGGTAACTGCCAAGTGGAGCGATAAAAACTTACGGATTCTTTGACTTTTATCGTACGCCCGTAATGTTTTTCTCGTTTGCGCGGGCACGCCCCGCTGGATTCTTCGCGATCGCAAGGCGCGCGGCGCGAATGACGAAAAATACGATTGCCGGGTAACTACGAATGATTTTGAGCGGCTGTTTTTACGAGACAGTATACTTACCTTAGCGCCGAGTGCGGCGATGAAAAATCTGAAAAATCCCGCCGTTGTACGGAAAGTAGGATAGTTCGAATTCTTTTTTATTGGTTAACGATTTTTAAAAATGTCTTCTTTGTTTAAAAAAAAAAGTTTAGTTTATTACTTTACATGATTTAGTCATTTACAGACCGTTATAATCAAGAGGCGCGGTAGCGCCTCGAGGCAAGTCTTTAATAAGTTACAGCTATTACAAGTTTGTAGTATTTAAATTACTAAATTTAGAAAAAGAAAACAAGTAGTAATAAGAAACTTCCTGACAACAATGTACTTAAAGTTAAATAAAAAAGTGTTCGAGATAAAAGACAAAGTAGAATTTTAAAAAATAACAAACGAAAGCAGTTTCAATAACTACAGCCCTAGCAGTGCCGTGAAATATTAGTTCGCACTCGACAACAAAACCAAAAGCTTCCGAACAAAGTGTGAGCGGACAAATCCTTGACTTCGCTCTCTTCCGACAACAGGACTTTCCTCCTCTCGTGTAGACTATCGGCGCAACAGCTCGCGCTATGTATTTCAG
Source organism: Sycophila sp. Sp_5 (assembly GCA_018906775.1). Lineage (NCBI taxonomy): Eukaryota > Metazoa > Arthropoda > Insecta > Hymenoptera > Eurytomidae > Sycophila > Sycophila sp. Sp_5. Next base: position 1,367,708 of record JACCID010000039.1, read on the forward strand.
TGGTGGACGTTGTGGACGCGTGGGGGAGGCAGGGATACCCCCTGGCCGATCGGTCACCGGCGCGAGTAAACCAGTCCGGTCCCGGGTCCGGACCGTGTCGTAACGAGCGGAGAGCCGGGTCGTACGTGCTCTTTGTTCGGGCCGCGCGGCCGAGAGCCCCGAGAGCTGCCAGAGCTGGAGTTATTGCGGCGTCTGGGACCGTCGTCGGCGGGTCTCGAGACCGGGAGCCCATAAACTCCTATCTCCCGTGCGCGCGGACTACGTGCCTCCTGCACACCCCCACCCGCGTATATAAGTCTCGCGTCACTTTAGCTACTCGCTCCTGCAGCGCGAATTTGCTTCCGCCTCGGGTCCTCTGTATCTCTCTGTCTCTCTTGCGCTCTTATAGCCTTTCACTTTTTGCGCCGACTTACGTCTGTTCGAGAATCCGTACCTCGGGCTACGGATTAGTTGACGCACGAGTTACCGAGTCTACTAGTAATGCCGAATGATTAATGGAAGCGATGAGACGATGAGGCGCGAGTTGTAAATTTCGAGGTGTTATGACGATTGAGTACTTTTTTTTGGGCATTTTTTGACGCGCATTTGGAGCGAATGTGTTTTATCCATGGCGTAATTTATTCACTAATCCCGCGCCATTTGAGACGAATAGGAGCCGAATGAAAAGATGAATGAAAATTGTGAAAATTTTAATCTGGATGCATTGAAATTATCTTTGAATTATACATTCTGACGTTTTACATATATGTGACATTTGCTTTCCTTTTTTTTTAATTTAAAACGAACTTCAATGTGAAAATGTACTACACATAGTATAGTCAAATTACATCTTTCGTTTTCTTATTTTTCGAGATTAAATGTTCTTGACAGGTGATAATTATTACACGGTTAAACTTTAGAATATTAAAAATCTGTGCAAAAATACTTCGTCTTTCCTTTTATATAAAAGACTAGTTGTTCTCCCACGTAATGAACATTACAGTTACACTCTTAATCTGAAATAAATAATCAGTACGCCTTAATTGTCCTTAATGCGCTGAGCAGTAATTACTTCTTACTCATACTTAATTTAAAATTTGCTCGCTTTAAAAAAAAAAGGCTTCCAAGGATTTTCCTCGCTGTCTTTCACATTTTTTCTACACATTTCCTCTTCTATTAGTCCGACCATGCATTCATGCAAACGCGCTGACCGTCGGTAAAAAATTAATCGATTCTACGCATCGTACGCTCGAGAGAAAACCCATTTACCTATAGGCTGTACATACGAAAGCAAAGGAAATTCAGGCGCCGTTGCGGTAAAATCGAAGCGAACCCGCCGCCGATTGGCGATTACTTTTGCGCGGCGGGTGCAAAAATAAAAGCGAACCAGTGCTGGCGCGCATATCTCATTGCGAAAACCGCGCCGAAGAGGTCGCGATAAGCAAAAAGGAGCAGGGGAGAGAACAAAGATCGGACGGGGCTCCGACTAATAAGACCCAAAGAAAACAGACGACTGCAAGATTTAGTGTATACACTAGAAACGCGCGCTCAAAAAAAAAAAAGCGGGAATAGAAGCAGTGGAAGAAGAGAGGGGCTGGCTGGGAGTCGCCGCGGAAATGGAAGTGATTCCAAAGATAACCGGCGGGAAACGAAATTCGATGGAGGCGCGCGAGAAGGCGGCCGGCGGAGGGAAGAAACGAACGACCGCTAATTCGATTACCTGTTCGAAGGAGTCGGGAACGGCTACGTGCAGTATCCCAGCCTGCGATAAACGTCGACCGCTGGAAACTCGTCTAGCGGCGCAGCAGTTCGTTCCCGCGGGGAGGGAGATACAACGAGATAGAGAGCAGACATGTGGAGATTGGCCGAATGGGCATCCACCTACGCCCGGAGGCTGCCGTCTCTCGGAGCGCGCGAAATTGCTAATCAATACCAGGGTCGAGAGGAGCCGTAGCACATTGCAAGGCCGCCTATACCGTCGGAAAGAAGAGCAGGCCCCCTTTACCGCACGGCATCGCGGTTATCGTCTGCCATTCCGGCACCGCGCGCCAGGAGGATCGGCCCCGGCTCTTTCTATAAATTCACTTCGCGCACGGTTACCGCCTGTTCGTCGTTCTCCACTGCGTATAAAGCCCCCTGCCCCTTGGGGGTGGCTGCTCTCTCGCCGCGGGAGGGAAGACGTTCGACGCGGCGAATTTAGCAAGACAAAAAGGACCGGCCGTTACTGACGGCGCGGAGCGAAAGAGAGCCGCGTAAATTAAGGCGGGGATGCCGTTGCCGAGCCAAGCTACCGGTCGGATATAAGGACGGGAAACGACGAGCCGTAGCTGCACCGAGCGTTTTCGAGGAGGGAGAAAGAGGAGAAGGAGAGAGAGAGAAAGAGAGAGAAACTGCGGAGCGATACGCGCTTGCAGCTCGAAAGCTGGAGTGCCTTTATTAACGGTGCATTGTTCGAGAGGTATAAAGCTTTATGATTTTGTCTGACTGTGGCAAGCGCTTGCTTTTCTTGCGGCGTACATTAAGAAATGAATATTCATGCGGATCTCTTTACTGCCTTTACAGGAAACGACTTTAATCGAAATTATACTGTTATTTTTTTTTAAATACACTGAGGTCTTTGTTGGACCACAGAAAAAGAAGTATCGGTCTGTATTCATCCGAGCAACTAGGAAAAAGGCGCAGAGAGGAAAAAATTAAGTTTTCGGAATAAACGTTTTTTACTTCCATTACCTAAAAGTTTTAATAACGTAAGATATATTGCTTATAAACAAAGGAAAGGTTCGGATTACTTGATGTTTATTTCACGAAAGGAATTTTTTAAAGATAAAAAGTATGATATTCTTTGCGGATAAAAATAAATGATTACGCGATAAGGCATTGATTCGTGACTTTTAAATATTCCCTTCAATTAAACAATTAACTAATTAATGAATATTCGAATTAAAACATTTTATACGACGTACATTACCCAATAATTAATTAACTGACTAATTAACCGAAAAAATAAACATTTATAAATCGCATTTTACGCAAATATTTTTCTCGTCCTTTTTATGATTCGCATGTACTTCTACCTATACTAAATTTATTTTACATTTTAACATATCCTAGATTAAATATAATATTTAATTTGTTGTATCAATCCTCCAAGTTATTTGAAAATTTTGCGGCTATCGCATAAATAGAGTTTTCAGCGAGAGCCGATAAGGTGAGCCAAAGGCAGCCTGTAAAGCAATCGCCGCCCCAGGAAGTAGGTGACGCGGGTTAGAAGGTTTCTGTGCCGCGCCTCACGCAATCGAGCGTCTAAATCGCCGGGTCCCTGCCAACGCGTGCCGGGGCGTAATTCCGCGTGCGACCCTGTCGCCGCTTTTGCTCTCCTGCGCTGGCTTATGATTTCGAAGTCGCTCCTCTCTCGCCCGCTGAAAATGCACCAGCAGCGTCGACGACGCTCCCTCATTAGTAAGACTTGCAGCGAGCACATTTACGCGCTGCTTCTGTCTCTGGTCTGGTGCGCTCGGTACCTACAACCCTCTCGCTGCCTCCCCCGGGCCTCCTTTAACATACTCGACGATGACGAGTGCGAGTGCACCGCAACGACGGTCTGTTGTGCCGGCACTAATTTATCAGGATAATGGAGACTATGGACGAGGAGTGCTATCACTGGTTATAAACGCATTGTCGAGCGCCTCGCTAAGTGCCGCGTGCGCTATCTTCAAAGTCTGGAGGCTCTTTTTTGTCTCGTTGAGTTTTACGCGGCCGCGATGCCTTTTCAGACAAATCGCAATTTCGTCCGCACTGTTGATATTTGGATTTTAGTCGACGATGAAGCCATTCGGCCGAGATTTTAATGGCGCTTTTTTACGAGTGTCTTAATTTTTGCGAGAGGGATATTTTTTTAAGTTTTTCTTTAGAAGACGAGGCGTTAACAGAGTGAACGAGAGAGCTGCTTCGGGAATTTTGCTGTTTTCTCGAAGTTACGCGTGCGTACTTGCAAATTTTCCTGTTTTCTCAAAGTTATGTGTATGTAAGTTGTAGACGTTAAAATTACCATTTTGTTAGGGGGTCTTGTCTGGTAAGGAACCCTTACGGCAGCTGTCTATTATGCTAAAAACAAGGGAATTAAAACAAGTAAAAAATCGTTTCTGCCGAAGGAATAGTATGCACTTATTTTAATTCAATATTTCAACATCATTTTCCTTACTTAATTAATACGAAATATTTAAATTTTTAAACGTATTTACTGTAATGGCATTTGTAAAAATGGTACACTCTTGTCTGACACACTCCGACCTATATCTACTTACACGCGTTACTCTGTCTAAACTACCATAAGCTCGTCACACCGGATTAAAAGTGCAAATATTTTCCGATAACAAGGATCGTTAGTTTAATCTTGAAATTAAATTTTACCGATAAAAACGTTCAAATAAAAAAAAATAAAGAAAAAATTTAAAACCTTTGCAACTTTGTTGTCATAACAAAGTCTCCTACGAAATTCATCAACGATCGCAACTTTTTAACGGGAAATAGCTAAGTGAAAAGACGGTGAACTTTCGATCAGAAATTGTTGAAAACAAAGTTTGGAATATGGGGGAAGTTCGGCCCCGAAGTGAAGTGCGGACGCGCGCCATTTTTAAAAGGCCAAGGTAAACGACGATCGAGCACAGGATGCGAAAATAAGAAAAAAAAGTCTAGCCTCTCGTTTCGCTCGAGCTTGCGTCAAGGTGAAAAAAAAAAGAATTAAGATCTCGATTAAAGTGACGCAATGATCGAACCGATGCGCACGCAGCACTTTTTTCGCAAGATAAGAAGGTGGGGAAACGGACAAGTCGCTAGGGAGGGTATACGACGTCCCTCCTTCTCCGTGTACGCGTGGAAAATGGGTTGAGTCGCGGGCGCCGGGAGGCCGTCGCGTTATAATGATTTCCGTTACTCGACTTGTGGATCAGCGGTGGGGGTGGGACAAAGAGCGAGACTCTCACTAACGTGCGAATTTCGTTTCATTACCGGGGGGAGGGGGGCGTCGAGGCAGATTGCCGGTTTATGATAAGGCATGGAAAATGCGCCACCTCGAGCATCCGTTAGGATTAACAATGTGAAAAACCAACACTTGGGAACTTGCTGCGCCTTCCACATCCGTTGTATATTTACTGTCTTTGTCTCTCCCCATCTTTCTTGCTCTGGTGGATCGAGCGCATTCGAAGCATCTTATTGTCGTTTTTTATACGATCGCATACTCGCTTTCCTGTTGAGGAGGGAAGGGATATTAAAAGGTCATCGAGATCATCGCTGAATCCTGGGAGAATCTCGATCGATACAAGCGCGGGAAAAGGAGGCGCGCGTTGATATCAGTTTTTCTATGAAAAAAACGCCGTTTTATTTGTTCCACGGATGGACTGTAATACAGTTTGTCGGTACGTACAGTTACGGTTTACTGTGTTGTTACGTTCTCTTTTTATTACTCGCAAATTTTCGATTCTCGCAGATACTTCGCTTTCGTTTTTAATTTTTCATTTCGTATATACACCATGAACTGCGGTTGTAAAATAGTTTTTATTTTTAAAGAGTTGTTTTACTAAAAAAATAAAAAAGCTTCGTTTCTTTACTTCGCAAGATAAAAAAGTTAATTATTTAAAACGTCGAATGAATGTCTCGTTTCATTTATTTTTCATAATTACTTTATTACCAGAATAATTTACAATATTATCAGTATGAAAATACTTTTTTATCGAACAACGCAAACATTTTTAAGACCCTGAGGTGCATTCCTTTTTGATCCTGGCAATTTTGTACTCTCTGGATTTTCCATTCATCAGAGAGGGGAGGGTACATCTCGTCAAAGGGAGGGTGCGCGCCTTTGCCTGCAGGTATTCACCCTCCGCGAGAGGAGAGAATTTAACGGTTGCCCGCTTCGACTCTTCTCGCGTGAGCCTTTTGGGAACAGGGCCAGGTGAGAGATGCAAATATTGCCAGGCGGCCGCAATCGGCGCCGCAAGAAAGAGGTGCACCGTGACCTTTTTCCTCGCTTTTCCGTCGCCTCATCTAATGGAAATCGGTTCACGGAGGCGTGCCGATCATCTCGACTTGTCGGCGTTGGAAACTGTATTATCTGCGGCGGGGTGGGGGTCGGAAAAGGCGGGAAAAGCGACTGCGACCCGAGAGCTATTCTGATACTCTTGGCCGACTTAGAGGACGTTCGGGGAATAAATTACGCGCGCCGGGGATAGTTCGAATGCTCGGGGGCGCACGGGTGCCGCGGCTCCACTGTTTACTCTCGGCGTCATCCGGGTCCTACGGCGCGAACCAGGCCACCGACGGAAAGAGAGGAGGTATTTCACGAAATTCGGTAAACGAGCTAAATTGGAAAATTCGCATTCTTTTTACAAACTTTCAAAGAAATTCTCGGTGGTCGACTAGACGTTTTCGCTGGAAATTGACAAATCTTCATTTTGCGGAAGTATAATGGTCTTGCTAATCACCAGATTTAATGCATTTTCAACCAACCTTTCAATTTTAAAAGCATTCGTTATCTACGTCACTTGGAGCGATGAATTTTTTAAAATATTTCCTGAATGAAATATCAGAATAGCACCTATTTATAGAAATGGTTCAGTAATGTTAATAACCGAATTCTTGATATATTAATTTATCTTGATTAATTAATTTATCTAAATAGATATCGAAAACGCTAATGTGGCTTTATAACATTCTGCCATCTATATACTTCCTACTCGATTCAAATCCTTCTTACGGTTCATTCCTAAATATAATTTTAATTATCAATAGAGTTATTTTCGCAATAAAATAGAATAGTTTAGTCTCTTTGATGGGATCGCATTATATCAGCAAAATTAATCCAGTGCATTCCTTTCATTCCCACACTACAACTGAATAAAAGCGCGAAAGGTACAAATTGAAGCGGACTCCGAAAATAATTAAACTTTACAATACATAAAAGAAAGCTGAGGCTGGGTAAGAAATGTAATATTTTCAGCTTCCGAGACGATTGCTCTCGTCGGACCAAGTGGTCGAGCAATATTATAGGCGAAACGATCCGAACCAGTGCAATTGGTCGTCAGCGTCTACGAAGAGGTAATGACCTGGCCGTATAAAGAGCCGTGGTCGTAACAGCATTGACGAGCGCTGATGCACGCGGGAATCGCGCGAGCGATTAAAAATGTACTTATAAGACTCGCGTGCTCGATGCCAGGGGACTGAATTATCCCGCGAAACTCTCCTCGCGGTATTTCGTGCCCTCAAACGGGATCCACTTTAAAAGCGAGCTAAAGTTCGAGACCAGTCGTTACCTTCTTTACTGTAACGATCCTTTTTTTTTTTCATTTTCCTTTTCTTTATTTTTACTGCTCGACATACCTCGAAGGATCGAATCGATGCAAAGGTTACGGTTTAGTTAGCGTCAGCACTGTCCACTTCTACTTTAGTTATTTATTTTTGAAAAAAAGTTTACTTACTTTATTTACTTTAAACAACAAATAGAAGCATCTTACAACGCTTATAAAATTAAAAAAAAAGTTTTATATAAAATTAATTTCACTTCTACGACCGACATTAGGAAAACAATTAATCACCGGACAATTAATTAGAAAAAACAGCGGCAATAGCAAATAACCCGTTACCCTCGGGTTTTCCAGCGAACAAATCTAAAGAAAAGAAGAAAAAAAGAGAAAATAGTATCGCACCTCCCACAAAAAAAACATCCCTCCAGTGGCGCAGGGAGTCACAACAGAGCCCTCGAAACAGCCGAGCGTAATCAAGCCGCATTAAGCGCATCCGAGCAGCTCGTGCCCCGCACAAAGGTACAATAATAGCTCGCGTAACCTACAGCTTCCCGGTACTTGTTGCTCTTACCGCGGGGGTGCAATGACAGTGGCTCGTGCTCCAAACGAACGTATCGTCGGACGTCCTTGCTTATCGGCGCGGAAGCGCGGCCGACACCTGTCTCGCCTCGCGCGGCGGGGTCCCCTTTACGGCCGAGGACGCAAACAGGCGGCTCGGCGACAACAGCACGCGGACCCTGTTCCGGCGTTTATGGTCCGCCGGACACGGGCGATGCGGCACTTAAATGCCCGGCGACGCCGCCCTATCTCCGCCTCGTCATCTTGCACCGTGTACACAAGGCACGTTGCGCGAGTCTCCGCGGGCGTATTGTCTTGCTCAACCTGGAGGCTCATCGCCTCTCCCACGCGCACAGCCCCGCGGCCGCCGCGATCCCCCGGCCCCTCTTTAACAGTTGCGAACGACTCGACGAGGCTCTGTGTACAAGTGGAGCGGAGCGTTTAAGCGCGTTTCTCGCGCATGTGCGCTGCTCGACTTGGGACGAGCCACATCTCAAATCGGGATGATCCGCTTTATGGGGACATCGCGTGGATCCGAGTTGCAACGGCCGTGATGCTTGTTAGCCACGGATGAGAGGTGTTGCGCACTATTATTCGGAAATACGGACCTGTACTAAATTTTACGCAAAAATAAAGTTTATATGGCTGGCGATTTATGGCATATCAATATCGTACATTTCTGCTACGATATTGATTGTTTATTACGGTACTAATTAGTTATATTACCGGCGTGTGCTTTTCTTAGAGATAATGCTGAGAGTAGGATTGTACGTAAATTAAATTAATTGAAATCACTGTTAGTATTTATTGAAAGTAAGTGCAATGTTAGTGAGATTTATAAATTTTAAAATAAATGGATAGATGAGGAACAACTTTAATTTTGACGTAATATTCTAATAGCCTATGTCACTTTTTTGCGCTAAAAGTAGGTATTAAAAAAACTAATTTTATTATGATTATGTTAAATTAAACTTCATGCTTCTATTAATTAAAGTACATATTTCGCAAACTCATTTCAGTCAGTTAGATTCGTACATTATACTATTAAGTTGCATAACAAAAGACCACTTAAGTAAATTATGTCAAAAACAATTCCCTCAAGTATTGACCTCAGAAACTCGTTATCAATTTAGCAAACTTAGAAATTTCGCGAAGCAAGTTGAAAGAGACGCGCCCGAGAGGTTTTCCTTTCCGTCGGTCTGCACCAATTTGGCCTTCGCAATTGTTTCGAGCCTTTCCGCCCCGGCACAGCGTCATCCGGCGCATTCGAAACTAGGCGAGTCGCGCGGTGACGCTCGAAGAAAAGTAAAACGAAGACCACGAGTAATCTTAACGAAAAGAAGGCACCAAGTGTAGACGACACTTCAGCGACGGAGATGAAATTCAAAACCCGACGAATCAAGGGGGCGCAAAACTTGGCGGGTCGCGCAAGACATATTCTCCTTAATTATCGCCGGGGACTCGGGCGCGTGAACACACAGTTCGAGGCGCGTATCTTGTCTGCACTGCCGGGAGGAAACTTCCCGTGCGGGGGAGGCGAGATGCGGGTCTGTCTTCCGCCTATTTCCTTTCGGCCCGCGATGCGAAGTCTTTAACAGCTTCGGACGCGCCGTCAAGGGATGGAACGCGAACAAGTTGCAACGATATACCGGGACGTCTTTGTCCTCGTTTGGACGACGCGATTCTGTTTTCTCGCTTCTTTTTTTCTCTTTCTTTGCTCGTTAGCGTTCGGCAACTCGAACCGTCTTCTTCTTTCGAGGAGTTACTTTTATCGGATCGAGTCGTCTTGGCGGATTAAGGGTGGAGTTTTTCTTTGACCGAGGGATTAAATATTGAACTTCTCTGAGAAAATAGATTTCTGATTTAAGTTGGATTTAATTAATTTATTGCATTTTAATTGCTGAGTGCTTTTCGAAATTATGTTTTATTTTCAATACGATCGAACATCCATTTAATCCCAATAATAGTGAAATCAAGGAACCACTCTAGCTGAACACAAGTGCAATGTCTTTTTTAAAACCTTTTACTCAAGATCTTACTCCCAAACAATCGTTATCTACCCTTTAGATTAAGCTTCGATGTTCCAGTAACAGAAAGAAAACCAGAAACTGCACAAATAAAAGTGAAATATTGAATACCGTGCTTTACCTATTTAGAAGTAAAAAAATAAAATTAGTTGATCGAAAGATGAGAAATTCAATCTCTACAATCAGCGACTGACAGATTCTGTAGAGATTTCGTCAAAATTACATCTTATTAACAGGAAATATTGAATTTTTCAAATCGGAAGCACGACTTTCATCCAAATCTCATTAAACTGGAACCTTCAGAACTGAAAAAAAAAGTTAATCTCAGCGTACAGGAAAGCGAGGACATTAATGCAAGGAAATCCGTTAATAATTAGGAACATGATTGACGTGCGCGTATTAGAGATATTCGGGTGTCGGAGCAAGGTTTCACGAAAATCACGTGCGCGCTAGGGGCTTAATACCCTCGATGACTGGACGCGGCGACAGCGGCGCGTATGCAGGATCGAACGTCAAATTGACCGTATGACTGACGCTTATATGTAAAGCGTTTTCGCGAGAGCGAACGCACCAAACCAGAAGGGAGAGATAGAGAAAGGAGGCAGAAAGAGAGATAGAGAGAGGGATAAAGCGGGGGATTAGCATTTCGGCTGAGCGCGAGGACAGTCTCGCGGGAGGACTGCGAAAGCCCTCGTTAAAATCTCCCCCCAACCCCTCCCGTTTGGCTATTTATACATTCAGCGCTAATTCAATATACGATCCCCGTACTCTCCTAAGCGGCCGTCGAGTCACCCGGCGATTCGACGTTTTTCCAGCCAGCCCCTCCTTGAGGGCTCCGTGCATGCTATATTCGAGTGCCGGGGACGTTTAAAATTCATGCGGAGCCCTCGAGACGAATGAGAGCGCCATGGGCTCGGCATTTAATCGGATTCAAGACTTTTATAAATATTTTCGCGCGCTGTTTGCCGAGACGCCGTAAATTTTCATCGGACGCGCACGCGAGATGCACGGAAATTGTCAAACTTCCGGGCGCAGCGCGATACTAGTCTACCTCCAGCTCTCCTCGGCTAATTGATAGATGCGACTGGGCAATTCTTCTTTTTTTACCGCCTCGGAGGTTATACCCCCGGCTGTTGTTAATTCAATGAACTGCTCGGCAGGGGCGGAAAAAGTTAATAGACAATGGGTAGTGTACTTTATATTGGTGGGTGCACAGTTTTAAGCTCGTCAAAACTTTGAAAATTGCGAAATTTTCTGCGTATCGTGTTGAAAAGTTCATCGAATCAAGTGAGTTTTATAATTGTTTTCGCGCAAAATACTTCCGATTCACTGTGGCGCGTAAAAAAATTGAATAATGGAGAGGACGGGGGCGTGCAAAGGGAAAACTGTGTGCGCTCATGAATAACTATATCGTAGTAGAATTTTTTAAGTCACTCGAGCCAAAAAAAGTATTTGCATGTCACTGTGCAATTCAGTTTAAAGAGAATAAATTTAAATATATATTTAAAAAATAAAATAGTCGAATATTTACAAACGAGAAACAAATTATTATTATATATCTCGTATACTAACGCTTCTGCGAAATAGTAGTGCCACGTCTTCGTCAAGGTTCATTAGCACAATTATAAATTTTATAGAATCGCAATGATTATTTATTCAGTCGACGGCTCGAAAAAAATTTAAATTTCTAATTCTTTTTATTAAAACAACGAGCGACAAATATTAATGCCGCGCATTTAAAAAAAACAATACCCGTTTTGAATTCAAAGTCTTCCGCGTAGTTCTTCTTCCATGGCTAACAGCTCGACAAGGGGTTACCTCGTAAAGGCAAGAGTTCGCGGAATTAATGCCAAGTACAAAAGGCGAGACGAGGGAGTCCAGGGCCTAGGACCAGGGAAAAACTTCAGCTATGGTAATTTTTTTCCGTAAAGTCAATAACGCCGCCGGTAACGAGGTAAAAATTGAATGCAAAAATGGTATAAATTTCTCGCAGCAACGGCTGGCCTCGTCGACGTCGAGATCAAAAGCGCCGCTCTGCATCTCAAAGACGGCTGGATGGACTGCTTGACTCTAGCTTCAAGTTTTTTCTTCCTTTTTTTTTTTAATTTTGTCTTTACACGCTCCTTGCGCGAGTGAATTCAAAACCGCCAAAAACATGCATATTTTTTTATAAAATGTTTTATTTGAGTGAACAAATCTGCAGATGTACGTATGCTGAAACTGCATTTCGATGCACAGTGCGTCAGGCGTACAGTGCGTGAGAGCCTCGCACTTTCCGCAATTACGTTGGGAATTCAGCGCGCTTTCTTCGTCGCGGCGTATATATTTTCGACGGGGCTCGTTTTTCGTTGAGCTCGCGCCATTAAGAGGCCGCTCCGGCTGAGTAACGAGATAAAGATGAGAGGCACATCGCCCGCCGCAATTAGCTCGCAGTTAATGCGGTATTCGCGAAATTCTTGCCGTGATTTTCAAGGCGATTTCATTAGCGACAGGTACAAAATGCCGCGGTTGATTTCGATTCAGCACTGGTGAAATCGCCATTTGTTCTGCAGTTACTTACCAATTAGCAGGACAGGGAAATATTTAACATAACACTGACGTCGAGGAGCGAATTATTTTCTCATGCGAGTTTCATTTTACGTAGTGAAAGAATTTACGTTATTTTAAATAGTGTTCAATAAAAAAATGAAAGTAAATTTATTTTATTGTGTTTGAATTTCATGAACAATGGGACTTTATTGCTTTAATCATACTTTTTATTAAAAACCTATTGCATTTTATTTTTCAATTCTGTTAATTAAACATTCTGTAAGCACGGTAGTTAATTTTTCTATGTACAGAGACATTTATTTTATAAAAAAAAATGTAGTATAAAGTAACAAAATTAGATCTGTCAAATTGCTCTTTCTGGAAGCGTCATTCGCATATTCTCACGCAAACTTTCTTTCGAAACCCATAAGGCAAAAAAGCTCCGCAGCGTAAAAACTAGCTCCGTATACTAAAAATAAATTCCAAAATAAAACCAGCCCGAGCAGCCATACGAAATCATAATAGCCGGATACCAGACATTTACGGAAGTAAACTCGAGCGGAAATCAAACGGAGGCAAGCAGAAGAGGAGGAAAAGGACGGTGACGAGAAAAAAACTCCAGCGAAATTCGGTGCAACGCGCGTATGCAAGGAAATACGGAAAATCAGGCCTCGCGGAGAAATCCAGTTCGTTAGGACGCAAACTGCCGGCGTCACTACTACTTATGCTCCACGAGGAGGCTAATTCAAAGGCGGGCGCACACATATACTCGCTCCAGAAGGACTGACGCGTCGTTATGCTGCTTCTCTGACGTCTGCGTCAAAGATGTAGCGGGGCGGGATTCGAGGAAGGCGACGGCACGGTTCGCACACCCACGGCCCGGATCCCAACCTCGTTAGTCGCTAATTGCACCAGGCAAGAGACTCCGCCGGCTACGGGAGCAACGCGAAATTGCGGATGCTCGCGCGACTTCGCGCTCGATCCCCATTGTCGCGTGCTGCGGGCCCGCGAAAGTCGAGCCCCGATCGGCGCGACACTTCCTGTGTCGAGTTTCGCGCCCTAGCCTCGTGCATATGTGTCTGTATGTGTGTGAAAATAGCGCGAAGTCGTGCACGACACTTTCGCCGCAGAAGCGCGCGCTCTGGAAAAAAGAAAGCGGAGAGAACGGGGGCCGTCATTGTTATTTCGCGAGAATATTGCGTGAAAGTACACCGAGGCCCTCTCTTAATTGTATCAATCTTTATGTGCCCGAACACGCATGTTGCAGGATGTGCTGCAAGTTATTGCCTTCGCGTACGTTTGTAGCCGTGTGAATTCGCGTTTCCTTTTTCTTTGTATTTATGAAATTTTCTAGAATATCTATTCTACTAACAGTTATCTGATTGTATTAAAATTTCGCATTTTATTAACCAGTGGAAATTACACTTTCGCTCGTTGTTTTAACTTAATTTAATGATCGTTGGATTTTATTTATTTTAATGTTCGATTCATTAAATGTAAATGTAATTGAAAAGAAAATAGTAAAGATTAGAATAGCCCTACAACCATTAAGTTCGATGATCAAGAAAATTTCTTTTCTCCTCGTATAAACGAATATAATCAAGTCAAATCGTAAAGACGTCAGGCTGCAGTCTTTTTTACGATTGTAATAAAAAATCTATCTTCTTCGGTGGAAGAATTTAAAGGTTTCTCTCTAGATTTTATGGATCGGCGACCTTCTTTCTGTTTTTAAATCTAAGGGAACAATTCCATTTCATTTGAAAATTACAAGACCAAAAAATTCTGCGTTGTTTAATAATTATAAATGCTAATTTAAGTTTGTTGCTTTGGAAAGGATCGTGCATCGATAAGGTTTTGTTTACAAATGTTTTCGTTTGTTATTTTAATTATGCCAACAATTAATATATAATTAGAACAGTTATTATTTCAGTAAATAATTTCACTCCGCTTGTTTTGCCTTTAACAGCTTCCGCGTTATTGTTGTTTCAATTATTCACTTTGGCTTTGTACGATTAAGCTCAACAAATGGAAATTTACATTGACCCATATTAATTAACTCTATTTTTCCATTAGCTCATCAAACGAGAAGAAAATTAAAGAAAAATATTTAATTGAATCGACCGATCAAAGCAAGTACCGCCAAAAAAAACATGACGTACCCTAATGACACAATGAGACCCCAGTTTGTCACCGAAAAAAAAAAGAATAATCAGAAACCGTTTTCGAGCCTGCCTAAAATTAAGTTTACCTCCATAACGTTGACTCGCCAACAACGCTTCATTCAAGTTCATCGCGTTCTACATTCTACACGCATCCTCGTATACACACACCCGTACGAACTCCACGTCTATGCAGTTAGCAGGCAACTCCGCGTTAAAAGCTGCATCCCGCATACTCCCGCTTGTTTGAAAACCACCGGTGTCTCATCCTTCGCCTCCCCCCCCCCCCCTCCCGTCAATCACGCGCTCGACGTGCGTGCACTCATGCAGTCGTCGAATGCACAAGAAAATAAGTTGCGTACAGCCTCGCGAGTAGGGTGTGTCGGCTTTCATTGCTCGGTGGAGCGTCGGTGGGACGCAACGCTCGGGTCGATTTTCCATCGGGCCTCGATAGTCTGCGAGTTCGGGGGCCGTCGATTGAAAGGCTCAACTGTCACGAGCAGCTTTTATACGCTCGTTCGGCCGCGACCCAATAGGCTCTCCTCGATGATCTAGGAACTAATTGGCTCCCCTTTTGTGAGCCTCGATGGGCGGGTGCGGAGTCAGGGGAGTATAGTCAGCCGTCCCGAGCAAATTGCGACTCTTCTCAAAGAAAAATATTTCGATCTTGAGAGCGACGCCAGAACTTGGCCTTCTCTCGCCTGCCGCGTCTGACGCCGTCATTACAACCGTATTACACAAGCCTTGCGGACGACTCTTTCCCTTTGATGTGATTTTCTTTCATTCTTGTAAGTTGTAGTGGGAATTTTATTATAAAGGAGATTTTTCCTCATTTTAGCGTTATTAGAATATGCTTTTTGTATTTTGAAGATTAATTGATAATTTTCGCTTGCTTAAAATAGAATTGTATAAACTTGTAATGATAAGGATTACGAATAATAAATTACTGAGTCTAATAAATATTAAAATTTTTAGAATACAAAAGTTATTCCCTTTTTGAAGTCCTTTCAAAACTATTAGAATGTTTACTCTTCCAGTTAAATAATTACAATTTTTTCTCAACGGTTCAGCGTTTGTTTCCTCGAAAAATCAGCTAGTACCAACGTGAAAAATTTTAAACAAAAAATATCGATATAAAAAATTAGCAAAAAAAAAGAAAAGCAATTGCGCAGTATGAAAACTGCATCCGGCGATAGTGCAGACAAAAAAGAGGAGCCCGTGTAAAAAGGGATCGTGAAACGAGAGAGTGCATGAAACAGTAACGTATCCCCGCAAATCGATTTTCACACCTGCGCCGCGCAGCCCTGCTCTTTTTTTTTCTATGTCTCTCTCCTCCCGCCAATCGAAATCGAAATAGAAAGGAAAGCCAAAAAGCAATCGATGTGCGGGAGTCGCAGTGCTAATAACTCCCCCAGGACCTATTGCAAGCGCGAAACTGTACACGTAGCGATCATTAAGCGGACGTCGGCGTGGACCAACCTTTCGCCGGTAATAATCCCTAATCGCGGCCTCGATTCCTTTTCAAGGGACGCAGGTGTCACGCGCGCGCTCAGTGCAATCCGATCACACATGCGCGTAGGATGACAGTGCGCCGCACGCGCGACTCCCCGCCCGGAGCTTTGTGCAAGCTCGGCGTGGCTCGCTGTATCCATTGCGCGAGGCGCGTTGTTATCCCGTGTGTTTGCGGCGGCCACTGGGAGATTGAAACGGATACAACTGTGGATTTTCAACAACGAACACCGAGTTCTCTGCGCGCCCTCCCGTTTTTCTTCTTTTTTTATCATACTCATCGCGAGCAGGCCGCGGACTTTATGAACTACGAAATGGATTTTTATCGATTTTCTGTGCGAAATTTCTGGTATAAAAGGGACCATTTTTGTAGCTTGTTGGGTATATAATTTGACGGTGCTTTTTGTTGAAAATATTTTCTGCTATGTTTATTTTCGTTATATTATTTAGTAATTTCTAAACCTTTCTGCGTGTATCTTAATGTCAAATTTAAAGTAAATAACAGACACTGCAGATGTTTCGGGAATTATTTGAAAATTTTCAATCGTCGTTGAAACAAGTTTTCTTTTTTTAAAAGAAAAATGAGAAATTGTTACATCTTAACATTAAGGATTTGTTAACATTTTTTACGAGGTATCCCCTTTTTCTGTTTCGCATCAGAGTAGGTAATCATACTTTTATTATTCATGCAAAGATAAATGGCTATATGAAACAAAGAAAAAGAAAAAAACAGATAGAAAGTGAAAAAAGGTAGACCAGCGTTGAAGATAAAAAAAAAGATGTGGCAGAATCAACGAGCTTATTTCCCTTGGGTTCGATGCCGCTTTATCCACGGCATAGAGGCTCGGGAGAGCGGCCATGATCCGAGGATCGCGAAAGTCGGAGGAAAAACTTTAATTGCGGCGTTCTAAAAAGTCTGGGGTTTATTGATAGCGATCGATGACAATTACGCTGATGGGCGATGAAGATTCGAAGGATAAATAAGGGCTTCCTTTTTGTTTATGTTTTCGTTTGATTTATTTAAAAAACAGAAAGGAAGTATCTTATTTAAATAATTTAGCATATTAAAATTTTGCAAACGAATGTTTTCAAAAGCAAGAAAAATATTTCTTACCCTAAATAATAAAATAATTTTCAAATGCAGATATACATAGGTATTTAAATAGAATAACGATATCATTTTTTCGTTACAGATTTCCCAATTGCCTTAATGGCCTAGAAATGATCATGCGCAAGGATTATATACAAAAAAGGTAAGAACATGATTAATAAACTTGATTTTTTGTATACATATTTTCTTACATTACCTAAATTAAGCATTTATATATAAAAAAAATTATAACGCAACATATTAAACGTATTAAGCTCAAACGCTTCAATAAATGCAAATGGTTCAATAAACGCGCTTTAAGCACCGTTTTACATTAAATATAAATTTGACGAGGAAAAAGCAACAAATACCCTCGCTAAAGCTAGTTCCCCGTTTCAAAACGATAGATAAATCATTTTTGTTTGCCCCATCACAAACCTTTTAAAATATCCCCAAAAATAGTAAACATCGAGAATAAAAAGAAAAATCCGAATCGCCTTCAATATCCACTAACGTATTGTAATAAATTCAGACAGTTTCGAGATTCGCGCTTCCTGTGTGACAAAAAGTCCCGGGGTACTGAATCACGCGAGTTGCTCTGCGGCAAACAAAACTAGGTATATCGTATACATATACGCGTGCTGATGCAAATAAAGTCGAGCAGCGCCGAAGATCTCAATCTCCCTCGAGAGTACACGGGCTCATACGAGAGCATGACGTTCTTTTCCATCACCGAGAGAAAGAGAGAGAGAGAGTCACCCTTCCGCCTCGCGTTTTTGCCTGCGTCGACTTCTCACTTTCCCCGGCGACAACGAGGTGTCGACATTCTTAAGACAAACAGTCGCGGGATGTCGGGAGATCAGCGACACGAGAAAAGCGGATGACTGACAGGCCATCATATATCCTCTTTGTGTAATTAATAAGCCTTCAGTTATTTATATCCGGGTTTAATAGAATTCTTCCTTTGACGGCGGCTTCGTGGGCTCTCAGTGTAAGGGAGAGATTAAGCCATAAAGAGTTAAGTATGAGGGCTACGTTTATAATAGTACGAACGAGTTATTTTGATATAACAAAGGTGCTTGATTTTAGTAAGATCGACGTTTCGATAATTTTGGTAAAGCTGCAACTCAAGAGATTAGCATTTTTAAAGTAGAAATAAAATAAGCTTCAATAAGTTATTAGGTTATAAACATTTTAGGTATGATTAATATTAAACGTTAAAGTAAAAAATAATTTATTATGAATAACTTAAGTTACATTTTAGGTAAAATCCTGTATTCGATGGAACTTAAAATCATTTAATAAATAACCAACTGATGGATAAAAAATTAATAAAATCAGTTCTCTATTGAATTAAAAGACCATTAATAAAAAAAAATTTCTACGCATTAGCTTCAGAGTGAAATATTTTAATTAGATAACTGGTATCTTACGGGAGTGCTTGCAGAAATGCAATGTACAAGAGACTTTATTCCATTGCTTGCCTCAAAGATTCGCCATTTGACTCCGGACGAAAGAAAAGAATTGGATGCAACTAAAAGGAAAGCGGATGGGTTGACGGAGAGTCAAATGAACTGCACCGCGTTCTAAAACAAATCCCACTGAATCCTCGTGTCTTTTCATTCGGAGCATTGACGTGATTTAGTATCCGGGTCTAATTAGTGCCCCAATTTTGTTATTTCAGCGGCAAGTTTTGCCTAGTATGAACAAATATTACCTTCGCGGACGGGATGCGCAACTCGAGGGAATTATGCGATAATCAGCAGAGTTTCCTTATGGCAGCCAACTTACCTGAAACAAAAATACAAACAGATTTATTAGCGTTACTAATTGTTAGAAAACTGCATTTGGACGTAAATCGCGCAGCTAGTTACTAAAATAATGATATTTACTAATTATACAATTTATGCTCGTTTGCTTTTAGAATAAGTATTCTATTATTATTTTTAAATTAATATAAATTAACATCATTTTAATAATCTGATTAACTGATTCGCGCAAAAATGCATATGAATCGTTTTCGTGGCTAATGGGGGCTACTCGACGTATCATCAAATCTCATTATAAATTTATCATGTTTTATCGAGGCTATATATGCATTAATTATCTTATTTAAACATACGTCCAGTAAGCAAACAATGAATTATAATAAAGTCACATTCGTTATTAGTTGCACATCATTTTGTTATTTACTAAATGTTATAATATTTGCCATACATAATTAAATTGCTATAAAAACTCAGATTAATTCATCTTGTTTAATTAATGTACGAACGTGAAGCAGCTTTACCATGAATCAGAGAAACCAGTCGCAAATTGAATAATCTCGTTATTTTCGTAGGAATTTAGAACTGAAATTAATCAGGCACTGCACTGGCACAACGGATGTGCCAAAGCCGCGAGGACGGAGCTCTCACTTTTTGTGTTTTGTATGCCTCATACAGCTCTCGTGTCGTTGATTCTTCCGCATAAGTATAGGCGCGTTATTTTGTTAATAAAATATTATTGAAATGAAAAGCACTCATTGAGCGAATTTACCCGGGCACAGAAGGCAAACTAATTTACGCTCTACTTTGCGCTTTGTGTGTGTATGCGTGAAAAGAAGCGGAAGGTTCTTCGCGCGTCGCATGGGTCGCCGGTGCGCGCAACGCGCTCCAAAAGCGAAAGGTCCGCGGGTCTATTAGCAAGTTTGAGAACTATGGTTGGCGAGAGTCTGGCGCTACCTTAGCGAAAATCTTTCCTCTCTCTCTGTCGCGCGAAGCGGCAGCCGCGCTTCGTGCATCGGCAAGGAGGGTGCCGAGGGACACCCTTCTCCTCCTGCACCCCCTCTTTAGACCTTCCTCGTCTTATTACTTTAGCCCAACTCTCAAATACCCCGGTGGGAGGGAACTTTTAAATTCCAATAAATATTTAAGTTTTTCCGCATTCCTCGTTAGATCTTAAAGAGCGCTTATTTTCTCCGTTTTTGTTCGTTATTTCCTTTTTTTCTTCTCTCTCGCTTTCTCTTACATACCCGTCGTCGAAGTTCAAGACCGAGACTTTAATGCCGGTTGGGAGTTCGCGCTGCTGCCGACCTCTTCATCTTTTTTTTTACTTTTCCGGGTCTATGCTCTTCCGTACTCTTACCGTGGCTTCGACGTTGGTACTTTGTGTATCTGTTGTGTTATTAAGTTCCATGCGCTCCTCCCCCCGGAGTTGATAAGAGAAAGAAAACGACGCGGAGCGGGCTAAAAGGAGGTGAAACTTTGTATAAGTATTACGGTTTTTCATATAATGAAGAATAGTTTTTGCGCGGCTCGGGCGAAGCGATATTGTGCCTTGCACTTTTTTAAACTTACGCAAATAGAAAATGAATTGAGCTGATGTGTTTGATAGATTTATGAAGTAACTTTTATCGAGCATTTTTTTTGTAATTTTAATATATTTTAAAAAGACATTACGATTATTTTTTAGATGAAAGTCGGGGGTATGGTTCTTGTTATTCATTGATTTTATTAAGTAGTCATTGGTCATGCGGAATAAAAACGGGATTATACTGAGAATTGTGTCCAATTGAATCTTAATCATGAAGAATTAATCCATTCATTTTGGCTATTTATTTATGAATGGGTTCTCCAGAATATAAAGCTATTATTTCTTTTTAAAACTTTATTGGGTATGTTTAATATGAGCTTCAATGTCGCCTTAATGATATTTACCGTATTAAGAATAGTCTTATTTGTAAATAGTATAGAATTAACTATATCTGACGTAATTTTTCATTAAAAATAAAAAAAGGAATGTTATTAAATTATTTAAACATTAATGCTCGCTCGAACTTCATTTTTTCTGAAACTCCAAAGAAGCATAAAGGATAAGATTTAAGCGTCAATAAAATTTTTTGTTCAGCAATAACGAGCCAAATAACCTGTAATCCATTAAAAGCTTTTTAGATTATCGATGTGATGCATGATCACTCCAATATGGGAATCCTTTAACGTTGAAAAAATTCAAAGCACAAAAAAATGAGTTAATGGAAAACGGCCAATTTAGAGTACAGATGAGAAAAAAACCAACAAAAAATTTTTGTTAGCATTAAAGTAAAACGAACTATCGACGCATATTTTTAAGAGTATTGAAAAAGCTTGCGCAAATATAGGGCATAAAAATAGTTAGTCCGGAATCACTGTCCCGTAAAGTTATTTTAAATCTCCTCATTGCAGAGCGCGCAGTGAAATCGGCACAAGCATTCAGATGAAAATTCGCTAATTCGGGAATTAAATAAAATGACGAAAACAATTGAAAATCAGAATCTACAGGAATCGGTTTGTGCGCGCAGCTCTCGCGAAGTGGCGCGTGCGCTCAGCCGACGAAAAACTTACGAACTTCTTCCTCCTCTCCGCGGAAAGGCGTCTGCTTCAAACGGACTCTTCAGACGCGCTCCTATTCCGCCTCGTCCTCTTATTGGAAAATAATTTCGTGCCATCCCCGTAAGACGCGCGACGCGGGCGCGCGATACGTCGCCGGGCCTTGTCGTTTCGCTACGTCGTCGGTTGCGTCTATTCTCGTGCTTAGAGCTTTTTCCCTCGTACTTTTCGCCTTTACTCTTCGTCTCCTCGGCGAACTTTTTTCCGGTACTCGACGTCGAGACGGAAAACAACGTTGCTCGGGCTCGTCGTCGTTCTGGTTGGGTGCACAGAGGGCCGTGCTGTTGCTTCCTTGGTTTTTTCATGTTCTGTTATTTTATGATGTAGTACTGTAATCGTTACTTTCGTTGGAAAAGTTTACTAATAGAGATTGTAGTATTTTTAGAGTAATAGTATTAAAATTAATTTTTAAAATCACCAAGAGTAAATTAAGTAAAATCTGTTATTTAATCATTTATGGTATTCTTATGAGTTTTTTTAGAGGACACTTCAATTCGATCGATTCAAATAGTACGCTATTAAAATTGATGTAAATATATATAAAAATGTTCATAGTACTATACCAGAACATTTTGTCCTTTGCAGTAATTGTAAGTAATAACTTCCTCTTCTTGAACTATTTGAGAAACGACATTTTTTCTAACATCCGGAATTAGTGAGAAATGAAAAATTTTTAATTAAAAATCTTACACAACTCATGGACACTTTATAATTAAAGAATTCGTACCAGAATTTGCATTAAGCAATTTAAAGAAGTAATTCAAATTTCAGAGCAGTAAATCTAAATGTCTAGACAATCTGCAAATGCTTTGTATTTCAGCGTAAAGTCAAGCGAGCAGATAAAAAACACGAAGGTAAGCACTTTCGGTAAACAAGAGGGGTAAATTTAGCTGCCGGGCAAACATAATTAAACTATTATGCTCTTGTTTACAAAATATCGACTAGGAGACGGGAGAAAGCTTCCCGAGGGGCACGCGAAAGTTTCGACCATAAAAGGATAGTTCCGCGAGTCTGACGCGTAAGCGCATCACGGCGCTGAGTCGCGTCGGCATGCGCGTGAGCTGCTCAAACTTGGGTCGAGCTCCGGTGGCCCTTCTAAATTTCACCCTGTAAAATCCCGTCGACCGACTTGCCGAGCTACATCGCGAGCCTGCAAAATTCGCGCCGTCGCCTCGCGTACTTTTATCGCCCGCGGAGACTCCAACGTTCCGGTGAAATGCTTCCATCACATCATCCACCCCTCCCGGGGAGGAGTTATTTCACCGCGGCGGTGAAGGTACTTTCCTAGACCAACTTTCCATTCTTCGGAGGCGCAAACAAATTGAATAAATTAATGAATGAAAGGACGGCAAAAAGCGAGGGCGGTTATTCATTAATATCGCGCCGCCTCTAATGCCTCCGGGCGCAAATAAGCGTCTGCGTTTTAATTAAGAATGCGGCTGGCGTGCAGGAGTGAAAAAAACGTATACCTCCGGGACACTAATGATCCGCGCATTCGAAGCGGTACGCGTGAAAAGTTTGCGGGGCGGGGTTACGAGCCAATTTTCGAGGTCTCTTCCTCTTGCTCCTTTTTTTTTTATTTATTTTTCGCACCGGAGCATCAGCGCGTCGCTGTGTCGTCGTTCCGGTTGACCTGCGCCTGAATGTAAATTCAATTGAATGCCGATCAGTTTATTCGAGTCGATGTTGTGACACCGGCGTGTATGAACTTTGCGCTGGGCTCGTTATTGGCCATTGTAGCTCGACCGGAGAAAATGAAAGCGACAAAAACTCGGAGCCTAGGTCCGCGATTAAAGAAGCGAAATCTATCGCGGCAATGGATTTGCCACCGCGCCATTGTTCCCGTCCCTTCTTTTCTCGACATTTATCGTTTACTTTGTATAAGCTCGCCGCTGCGTGTTTAATAAAAAAAAATACGTTTCGGTTAGCGCAAAATTATTATATATTTTCTTTTTCGATGGCCGAAGGCGGTTGAAAAATTATTTTAGGTGTTTTCTAGAGCGTGATGGAGAAAACTCGCGCGAAAATATTTTGGAGCGAGAGGGGCTGGGAATATCAAACGTGAAGAGGTATGCGTGAGAAATTGAAAAAGGGCAACTGGCAATGCGCAGCGTTGTGTGTAATACGCATGTTTTTCCACAACGGCGGTTTGATTGCTTTTTTTATATCGCCCGACGTTATTGCCAATTAGAATCATAATGCCTGTGAAAGTTTTTATAGGAACCGCGAGAGGCATATCCATTTAAAAAATACGACACGGTGACAGGCATATTTTTATAGTTAATGACCTTATTATAAAAATTATTTATGCGATAAAAAGTATTTCATCTGTCCCAGTCTCTACATAGTCTCCACGTTTTGCTATATATTTAATAATACTGATGACGTTAATTTTAATTACTGTTTATTTAAGATATGCCTTGATTAATGAATTGCAATATACTGCTATTAATTGAATATAGGAGAATATTGATAAGCTCTTGATTGCAGTCACTGTCTTGAATTTTTGATGACACATCTGCCATTAAATATTTTTAAAAGGCTTTTGTATTCGCGATAAAGCTATTATTTTATAATTTACAAACTAATCGTTCGGAAGCCCTACGCTAATTACTTGCGGTTAACAACACGATGAGATTTCAGGATCCGTTGCATAATTTATATAATGCATTGTGTGCATTACCACAATCATCCGCGATTTTCTCTCGGTGCATAAAAAACTTCGTCCGCCAAAATTATCGGCATACCAAGAGACGGGCTAAGCTGTTGGGATGAGTCTGTCAATGTTGATAAATGATAATTGTTAAGCCACCAGTTCGCTAATTATGTATCATTTAATTAGCGTGCATCGGTACCATTTCGCGCAAATTGGCTCCAGTCCATTGAGTTATGACGGTGTTTACAAACTATCTTGGTAATGAACCCTTGTTCGACAATTAATTATTTTTCGCGTTTTTTACGACGAAACAAATTGAACTTAAAGGGCGTTCGTCGTTTTAGTATCGCGTAGATTTTTTACGACTTTA
The DNA here is from genome assembly GCA_018906775.1 of Sycophila sp. Sp_5. NCBI lineage: Eukaryota > Metazoa > Arthropoda > Insecta > Hymenoptera > Eurytomidae > Sycophila > Sycophila sp. Sp_5. The sequence goes on from JACCID010000039.1 coordinate 1,392,289, forward strand.
CTGCTTTGAACGCTTTTGTCAAGAATATTTTACGCTGGAAATATTAATTTTTTTTAATGACCGAAATAATACGATCAAGTATTTTTCTCGGTAAACTGAAAGGGTTTTTCCATATTTAATGATAGCATAAGACAATATTTAACTGTATGAGTACGGTAATTATCGTGAAATTCTTTTAATGAGGCTACATGTAACGTTATTGAAAGTAGTAATCGATGCGCAATAAAAAAAAAACACAAAAAACGTAAAACATGAAATGTCAACGGTCAAACACACACGTACACATACGCTGAGTTCGTAGTCATATCTTAAGCTCGTGAGGTATCATCGACAGACGATTACCTTTTCATTCCGTCTCCGCAGTACCCCTCTGCGTCCCTCATCGGCAAAACGTTAGCTCATTTTCTTTCTTTCGCATCCTTCGATCGAAGGGGTGTAGGATAAGAGCGATCGAGCGTTAGCAAAAGAGAGACAGAGAGCGAGAGAGCAAATAGCTTGCTCGCAGGATTGCCTCGTAATGAGATTCCATAGGAGTTGCCTCCGTGTATACGTATCTATTCCGCTAGACTGGTCACTCGGGTATTAGGTTTGTTCGCTCGTAAGAGACGTGAGAGTCGAAGGGAAGCGAGTGACGGAGAGAGAGAGAGAGAGAGAGAGAATGTCAAGGGAAGTAAAGCCACGCCATTATTATGTTACTCGTCGATAAAGAGCAATAAATGAATACTTTTTCAAAATTATAAAGATCGAGAGAGCCAGAGAGTTAAAACGTCAGTGAATGGGAGCAAAATTTAATAAGAGGTGATGATAATGAAACAAAGATAGAAACAGACAGAGTAGGAGAGAGAAAGACACAGAGGTTGAAAGATAGTTTAGTGCGAGCGGAAGAGTGCAGGCCAATAAAGTCAAACTCCCCCGCGACAGATCGTCGCTCGGCTATATAATACCGTAGCGACGTTAATAGCGCAATGCACTCCGTTTTTCCCTCTCTCTCCGTCTCTTTTCCCCGGTGCTCGCGCGGGTTCGCTATATTTACGCTGCCCGGAGCCAACTCGCGATAGTCCGGTCTAGTTATATTAGCCGTGCACGGTGCTTATATCACGTTAACGTAAACGTGCGCCCGGGCTTTATGTCGCCGGTCGGCTTAAATAAGCGCGCGTGCACCCAGCCGATTTTAGGCCACGCGAGTAACTCACTCTTCAAACTCGGCCGCTTTCGATGCAACAAAGAACGCGTCGCGATTTCTAATTTATACCTGGCGCTTTCGCGTTAAAAGGCACTAAATTTTATCGGAGCTTCAGTATTACGGGGGAGGGGGTGAGGGGGAGCTTTACTTATGGCTTTTATTACAACGCTAAATTCCGACAGAGTCGATTTCAGAAGATTTCGATGGAGCCAATTGCCTTATTGAAGGCCGACAAAAACTCGTCTGAACCCAGCGCCACCCCTTTCTTTCGCTTGGCGTCTCCGTGCTTTTACTCGGACATTCCCCATTCCCCTCCGGTCGATTTCTCGCTTTGCGCTCAAAAAGATTTTCATTATATACGGCGCCTTTTTTCCCCTTTATTCGTGCAGATATGACGGCGGGGGAGCTCGTTGTCGCGATTTATTAGCGCGAGCTTGGCTCGAATATTGCCGGCGGATATAGTTCCTTCTCTTTCCGGCGAACGTTATCAGCCAAGGATTTTTCTCTTTTCTCCTCCTCGGGTTTCTCGAATAACGCAATTAATTGTAATTGACGCTATCGACTTCGACGATGAGTGGTTTAAGGAAATGGAGACGTCAAAGCAATCCAAAGATGTCCCCGAGGTAATTACGGTGATCAGTGCCAGTTGATTTGGTAAATGAAATTTTCGAAATTCATCAAAGTCCGCTGATTTGTCCGTTGCATAAGGTAATGCCTGAATTGTGGAAGCGACGCCCCGAATATGAATTTGAAATAGTCATGTTGATTTATTGATTATTCTTCAAATGTTGTTAAATTTATATACACAACAGTTACAAGCAACTTTGTACAGAAATATTAAAGCTTCTAATGATTTAGGAGATAATTTTTACCGTATCCAAGAATCGAATATTTTGGATATTTGATCAATGAGTTTTGAAAAAAATCTAAAAAAAAAAAACAAAGAATAAACGCGCTAAATCGAATTCTCAACTCTGAAGCTCTAGCTGAAAAAAAACGTGCAAAGCTCGCGTATTTACTTTGCTATTCCGATACGATCGTACGAACAAATTATTTTCCAATATCCACTCAAGCTTGTGTCGGAATTTTCGCGGTGCTCAGCAAGCCGTCCGATGCGAGCCGCACGTGTATGCATCCCCCGACCTAGCGATAACGGACAGTCTCCTCGCGTTCTCCGCATCAGCGCTCGAAAATTCAAAACTGTCCGTTTTTGCCGGCTCAGCAGCCAACCTCGCGTCCGATATGTAAACGCGCACGACGCGTGCGTTACGCGCGCTCAAGAGAAGCTTGCTGGCTCTTTATCGCTCGCGACTCCTTCGGGCGCATGCTTAAAATCGGCTCGACTCGGGGGCTTATCGGTGCGCTGGGATTACTTACAGCGGTGGTAAAAGATTACGAGCCATCGCCCTTTCTCTGAGCTACCCGCTAGATATTAAAATCGCGGGTGAGGGAAAGGTGGGGCGCAATAACGAGCGATGCGGCCGGTTTTATTAATTACGTCCATGTAATTAGCGGAGCCTTTTTCGCGGCGAGACGTGCGTCGCTTGCAGATGCGCCGTTCGCAGATTTGTTTTCTACCGACAGCCTTCCTTCTCTTATTAGAGCTCGGCGTTTGTACAGACTATACGGCGACCGAGAGGGTGAGAGCGACGCGCACTTTGCGCTATTTCTAACTCCCCCGTTGTGCGGGCGCGAGCGTTGCGCCGGAAATTCCGATGCCGCCGTCAGACCTCGCGACTACGTTATACGCGCGGCCTCCGGACAAGCGCACGTACGGTTGGCTTGGAAAATTGATTCTGATGAATTTATTAATGGAACGTAGCGTCACGCGAGATTGAGGAGCGACAAGCGTGATTTGAAGGTTAAAGCTATTTAGTTTCTAGCTTCTTTTTATATAGAGAAAAAAAATAGTCATTTATTAATATGATTAAAAATGGACGGTGTCATTTTTTTTTAACGAGAATAGACTATTTAATAAAAATTGTGAATGGGTGCGGTTTAAATCAGATAAATGTTTCTAAGTAATAATTTACGAAAATTACGTTTGGTACAGTGCGGCGCAGTACTGAACGCTCGTTCTTCTCAATATAATGATTCAGTTGTTAGAAGCAGAAAGTGCAATATCGATTTTCAAGTAACCAGTACTATACTATAGGACGTTGTAGTTACTTAAGGGGCATCTCTGATTTTTATGTGTGCAACATACATAACATCTAACGAGAATTTATAAGAAAAAAATTACGAAGTTTACAACAGCTATATATTAAAATCTTTCTTATTTCATATTTCACATTGAAAAAGTCATAAGTTGCCTATTTCTTGACAATTCTATTATTTTAATTTCAAAAATCAACAACAATTGTTCTTTTGACCCATATTTTTCGAGTAATTCGGGAGAAATTTTCGAGGCGGGCCGCACGTGTTTCGCTGTTCCTGAAGTAGTGAGAGAGTAAGGGAGGTTGAGGAGAAAAAAAATTGGCGAGTAGTAAAAAGAAAGAAGGAGAGAGCACAAGACTGACCGGTGCGCCGCGTCCCGCGCACGTCGTACACGTAATCACAATGGTTAGTGCGATTGCGATCGGCTAATGACGGAAAAAGGCGTACTCTTGTTAAGAAATGCCGACACGATCTGCCGTCGACGCGAGATCGAACTCTGCTCTCCGGGGGTTGCTGCAGTTTGTTAAATCCTCCAAAGCTGGTCGTGAAAAGTGCAACTCGCGGCGAAACGAAGATTACATATCGATGCTTAGTTCGAGATTTCTTTGCGCATTGTTCTCTATTGCTGCTTGTTCCGGGGAAAGTTTTAATGTGAATATTTGCAAAGTTTTGTAATATATAGCGGGTCAGGAGCATAAGAAATTGATAAGTTTTTCCAAAAAGTATTGAACTTTATGAGAAAATTTTATTTCTCATGTTGGGAATGTTGCTTGATTTAACGAATAAATAATTGTAATACAGTGCACTGCCAAACTTACACTTTATTTAAAAGAAATACCTACTAATCCATTCATAACTCCAATTACTAATTTAGAAGGTACATTTTAGATTTTTTTACTGTTAATAATATACTCTCACATTTGTAAGAATGATTTATTCAAAACAATTATCTGCTCTACGTCATAATGTTTCCACTCGATAAAGCCATTTGTCTTGCCTTTCAATACACGTATTTCAATTTTAGTCTGATACCTTCTTTGCTCAAGATTTTCGTTTCGGTCATAGCTGATAGGAGGAACGAAGGCAAAAGTATTTCGACGGTTCTCTCTCGCGGAAGACGCTTTATACACCTCCTTAAGTTTAATCCGCTGGAGAAACGCGCTGCAGCCCAGGGATGAATTGAGTTTGACGAACTTTCAAATCAACTTCAGAAAGAAATTCACGAGAGCGGTGACAAATTAAGCGGTCTTGGGAAAAAGAAGAGAAATGACTAATAGTTGGGGAGATGGATTTTTTCTTTTAAAGGCCTTGGTCACAGTTGGCGTTCTTATCTTTAGGGAATTTTGAAAAAGCTGACCGTTGTTATCTCGAAAACCTTAGCATTGATTCTTGATAGCGATCAAAATTATTTTCTCATAATTTAAAATTTCTACAAAAAATTTAATTAAAAGAAATATTTTTAATTTAATGACGTTCTTATTGATTGATAAAATTGATGAATGAGCTTTTTATACTACAGAAGGAGCAAAGCACATTTTTGTGCCTGTCAGCGGAGAAAGACCGAGGGGAGTTTAGCCTCATGGTTGCTTGCGGAAATAATTAATATCTACTTACTCGCGCATTCAACTCCGCGTCAGCTCTGCTTGAAAATGATTAAATTTTCCTTGAACGAGGCGGCGAGCGCAGGTCGCTTAAATAGTGAAAAAGAAAAATATTAAATGCTTTAAAAAGAGAAAAAATCGGGTCGGTGACACTCGTTTACGTTATCACTCACTTTTTTTTACTCCTTTCACTTCGTTTCCTGCTGCTATCGCTCGCTCGAGACTTATGCGCAGTCTATGCTCATGTGTAACTTTATACCGTTGGGGACCGTGTTTAAAGAGCCCGGGAGCCAAAGTGATTGTGAAAAATTGTCTTTGCGAGAATTTATTTCAATTTTATCTGAGGACGAGCATGGAAATTTCATTTTTAAACAGTAAAATGCACGGGATTGATTGTTTGCTTATTAACAGCATCAGTAAACTCTTTTTATCGGTTATATAAATTTCATTAAATTAAATAATTTCTGAATATGAATATTTTTTTATTTTCACGTATAAATAAATCACAAAGGAGGGGAAAATCATACGCATCATTCAGCAAAACCTTGCGCGGGAAACAATTATGACGCGCTACATTTTCTTTAAAAAGTATAACATGCGCTACATGTAATTTATTTAAAACAATAAACTCAAAATTAATTCGCGGGAAACAAAAGACATTGTTCGCCCGACAAAGTATCTCCAGCGTGCAACGTAATAATTCTATACAACGTGTACGCAAAATTCATTTGTGGCGGTGAATGTATACACCGAAGGCTCAGGCAACAAATCACGTAAATTAAGCATCGCGAATCTGAATTAAAATGAGCTTTCGAAAGGCAGCCTCGATAACCACTCGCGACTCGTGTCGCAGCGGACCCTCGACACAAGCGTGCGCGCATGTTCCCTACCTTCGCGCTACATATATATATACCCCCAAGCTTGGGCGCGGGCGGTATCAGCACGGCCCCGCGACTGCTACGTGGAATAATTTCACTTTGCGGGCGGCGATAAGGCCGGCGCGGGTGCATGTTCGGCCCTTGCCTGTGATTGCGGGATCGCGTGCGCCGGACTGCCGCGGCCCTTTTGCCAGCTCCGCCGCTCGCGCTGAAAGCTTGCTGAAAGAAAGGGATTCCGGGAATGACGATCGCGACGACGACGCGCACGCGCCCTTTCTGTATGCTTTCTTCGATTTTGCGGGCTGATTCCATATATATACAGTAGGTATGGGTATGGCTATGGGTATGGGAGTACGGGTTGCTGCCATTTCGACGGCCCTTGAATTTTCAGTGGGATTGGCGAGAGGTTCTCAGTTTGCGTCACTACAGTCTTTCTCGCATTTTGTTATTTTTTTTTTAAGGGCTGCTTCTTATGGCTCGTTACGCTTGCGCTTATGACTGCACTCGGGAACAGTTTTGAGATTTTTTTCCAAAAATATGAAAGGATATATTCTTTTGCAGATGAGGTTATATAGATACACGTAAAGAAAAGTCTGGTAAAAATCACTATACTATTTTGTAACGTAGGGACAATTTTTACTAGACTTTTCTCTCCGTGTAAAATTACATTACGAAGTAGATTTTTATTCAGATTACAACAAAAAAGTATTTGTTAAAAATTATTAAATTTTTTAAGTTTATTTAGTACACCTGTCCCACATAATATTTAAATGTTCTCTACCTAATCTAATATTAGATCGTACAATGAATATATTCGCGTAAAATCAGCTTTATCAAAAAAAAATTAACACTACGCATTCATCGATTAAAAAAATATGGATGTCATCCTAAAATACTGCAGGGAAAACTCGGTTGGCCTGGATCGTTAGTCGCGCCGTCGGCGCTGATTAGCAATTAAAGTTTTCGTCGGGACATCGGCGACGGATACGCCCCCGGGGGCGCTCTTCCTCGGGTCTCCTCGAGCCGGCGGCGCGTCAATCAGCGCGTAAATAATAGACGCAATCGCGGGCGCTTGGGTGGGCGAGCAGGAAGAGGCGATAGATCGTCAAAGGTGCCCGAGCGTATAGGATTCGCGCGGTGGCTCTTCCATTGTCAAGGCCTATAAATATCCAGATGAATATTTTACGCCTGGACGCTCCGAGTTAAACGCGCGGAGAGAGCATATAAGGGGCGCGCGCACAGGTGCCGACGCGCCGGTGTACAGCGTCGGGAGGGGGCGAGTTACAAGCACCGGCATTTCGCCCCTATCTCGCGTCCATGCATTTATGCATAAAGCGACGCGCGGCTAAGGCGTTACATGGACTTCCGCGCGTATACCTCGTCGATACCAATAAATCCGTGAGTGACGATCCATAAAGTGCCGCGTAAGTGGCGGGGGCCGTGTGTACTGGTTGAATGAAGTCCGCGAGATAAAGGAGAAAAAAAATATGCGGCGGCGCGGGGGCACTAGAAGGTGAAGGGGGAGGGAGGATGGAGAGGGCTAGGTCAGGAGCGGTTGGCCCTTGGCCAAGGAGCACCTCTGCTGCTGCCGCCTCTCTACTCGGATATTTTCGCGGGCCAGGGTTGGAGCCGGGCGCTCATACCGCATGCAGCCCACGGCGAACCATCGACTATATGCGCCGACTGCTTAAATCACTTGGGGTGTAGGTGCGGGACGGCCCGAGTTTAGATCTACCCTGCCAGATTCCGCGTGAAAAACCACCGGGGCGCACGAAGCTTAGCGACCGATGGACTTACGCGGCCCGTCTAGCCCAACGGTCCCGTGTCTTCGTCGCTGTTAATGCGCATTTACGTGCTCGCGTGGTTTTGCAGTTTGAGATGATAAATGTTTTTTATTCAACGGTTGAATCGGAAAGTATAATCATTTTAAATTGATTCGGGAATCGCATTCTGATAAAACATTATATTTACAACAACAAGTGAAAATAGATTTTAAAAATTTTAGCAGTACGCAAAAATATCTTTCAGACTCTTATTTAATTCGTTGACACGAGTGAATTTAAAATTTATTGGCTCAATATTTGAAGGATATTTCGTCGAAGTATCCCGTTCTACCATCATCCTTCATTTCCGCACGGCTCACTCTCAATAAATTTCTAATTCTCGCATGCATTTTTGTGCGAAATAACTCAAGAGGGCGTACGCGGACGGCACTTGCACCTGCACGAAATAACGCCGACGGGCAGGCGCGCGCGCGACTATCTCGCGAATTGAAAGTGCCGCGGCGCGAAGGCACATCAATCACGGAGGAGGGCAGATCGACAATGACCCCGTTTCAAATCGCGGGAATGGCCCGAAAGAGCAGACAAGAAGAGCTACGGCGGACGTGGAAGAGAAAGAGGCTCTCGAACGAAACGAACGAGATAACCTCGACGTAGGGCGCGCGGGAGAAAGAGAAAGAGAGAGACAGAAAGCGAACGAAACTTATCTGAATTTCTTCTTGGCCTCGGCCGAAAGAGCAAGAGAGAAAGATGGCAAGGGACCGTGGCATGTCGAGCTGCGAATCGATATTTATATCTCGATTTCCGATCGTGACCGAGGCGAAAAGACGTTGGACGCTGTTTCGACGTGCAGGAAGGAAGATAGAGGGGAAAGGGGGTGGAGGGATAACGAAGATCCAAGTGCGAGGGGCATCGTGGGTCCGAGCGTGAGCCAGGTTAAATGGGGGCTGCCTGGTCGTTTCTATTTTTTTTCTGTCCGCTTTTCCCCACTCTCCTGGTACGCCGACACTCGACAAGCCGGTTTCTCGAGCTCCGTGGCAAAGGGCGACGGATAAATTGCCTTACGCGTGCCTCCTATAAGAGTACCGGGGAGAATGGATACTGACAATTATTTCGTCGACGCCTCGGAATCTTCGAAATGTCGTAAATTATGGATAAAGCCGCCTCCCTTTTTTTATCGACTTGGGGGCTCCGGAATTGAGACAACCCAAGGGTGAACGGAGATTCGTGCGCTTTTCAATTTTTTAAAAAACATCTTTATGCTTTCTGTGGGATGGGATACTCCTGATTGCTGTGGGGATTTTTGAATGAAATATTTATTTGAATGATACACTCAACAAAAGTACTGAATCTCTATAACTCATGAATAATTAAGTGTTATTTGAATATTGTAGGATTAGTTGGTTCAAATGCGTTTTTTAATCTATTATTTAAATAATTTATGCCAGTTTTTGTTTTATCAATATTTAAGAGGAAACAGTATTTCTTGCTTAGAACATCTAAAACGTATATGTTAAAAGGTATAAAAAAACACGTGAAAATCAAATACATAAAAGATTTTACAATTCTATTTCCAAACCACAAATTTAAATATTTTCTCTAAAAAGAATTCTCTTAAAGGCTAAGTTTAATCCGAAAAAAAGCAAAAGTGCAAAACGAAATGATTATTCAACAAGCGAGTTTATCCTCAAATAACGTGAATTCGAGGCGGCGCGTAGCGTATACATGGAAGCGAGTGGGAGTTAATGCAGATGTTCAAATTTCGTTTATCTCTCCTCCTCCTCGCATTAAAGTCTAACGGACGGTATCGTACGATAATCCGAGTGTATTTTCGTTTCATCGACTTTCGAATACCTACCACCGCACACACGGACGCCCGCGGGTGTGTACACCGAACGAACTGTCGACTTCGCGCAGGGATATTACCTCTGATACAGAATAAGCAAACCCATACGATGTTCCGCTTCCGGCGTATTCCACGCAAAGAGAAAGAGAGAAGGGGAGTTAAAATTTTCGATAGGAGAAAGAGAGAGAAGGGAGAGAAAAAATACAGCGCAGAGGGATTGGAGCATTTTTTTCGGCCTCCTTGCCGCGGCGCTCGCGCGCTGAATGCTAATCGAAGTGTGCGGAGCGCGCGCTCGCATTTACATATTTAGCGAGGCTAAATCCTCGGGTTTTCCCGGGGCGCGGCGGCGATTTGCTGAAAAATTTTCCGAATTAAATTGCCCACGGCCGGCCGGCTCTCTGTCGCTTGCTCGCGCCCCGTTCTTTATCAGCCGTGGAAAGGCGCACGAGCACGAGCAAGAAAAAGTCACGGGAGCTTTGAGCGCGCGATTTCTCATTTTTACAATCCCAATTTCTATTCAAATTGCGTTATTTAAATGTGAGCGCGCGCGTGCCCTTTGTAATTCAAATTCCGCGGAAAAGTTGCATCGAAGCAGCGCACGGGGCTTTTTTGCGCCTCCTCTTGGAGAAAATTTCGGGAAAAAATAAACCGTCAATGTGGGACAAAGCGGCGCCGTCGTTGTGGCACAGTCGGAAAAAAGGCGCGTAAAACTGCATCGCGCCCACCTTTTCCGAATCCAATAAGGGGATGGTAGGTTGGTAAAGGGCTGAAACGGGGCCTCGGCGGCAAAACAAAGGCCAGGCGCTCTGCTCCCATCGCTTCGGTATAAATAAATAAATGGGAATAAGAGTGCGAGGGAGATAGGGAGTTGCAAGACGGGCTCTCTCGCATCTATTCATGTAGAGGGAGCGAGCGGGAGAAGGAGAAAATATGGTGCGAGAAACTTAGATAGTTTGCAACGTCGTTTGTTATACACGAAGCGCGGATATACGCGCTTGCGTTCGCTATTTATTTATTGGCTTCGTAAGTTTTCCGTTTGCAGTGGTGCCGCACTGCGCCGAGAGAGGTGAACCTACCCCCGCAGATCCGCGGATACGTGTTGCGTGTAATGCCTCGAAGTATCGCGGCTTTGCAAAGACTGGCGTTGTTGACCCTGCGGCTTGCCCCGCGTACGAGTAAGATCGGCGTTGCTTGCATCAATCGAAGCTGCATGAATTAGTTTAATTAAATCTCTATCTGACGAGTAGACAAGTAGATGCGCCGTGAAATTCGGGATTAAACGCGCTCTGTGTTTCGCCTTTTGACAAATGTTATATAGCAGACGGGCTTTACCTCGCTCTCTGGGATGCGCTGAGTATTTCGCGAGTGTGTTTCATTTATGGTTGGTTAAAACCGACGTGCGTACGTCGAGTTTCCCATATTGCATTATTTATTAAAGGACATTAACATAATGTGGGATAGGGTGGGAGACTGGCGCGGTGGTATCACTGTTTATTTGCGGAACGCGGGTGAGAGTGTTTTATGTATGAATAGGCTAAATATTAGTCGCGAGCTGTAAGGCTTAGTGCACTGGTGAATGTATTTATGTACGATTGTCATTCTCGTTGAGTTGGGGTATCATCGAGTGCTGCTAGAATTACATGGGTATTTTTTTACGAGCGACAAAACATACGAATTGAATCTGATGGCTTACTCGGTTAAATAAATTGTTATAAAAAAATGACTGAAATATATCGAATTATTATTATATCACACGCAATTGATTCTGCTTTGTCCATGTCGTAAAAAAGAATACATCTAATAATAAGCTTTCAATATTTTGAATGAATTTACTACTCACGTAATAAGTAACTAAAACTTGTTTATTCAAATATTTTTTTCACTAACCTGAAACATAAAAGAATATATTTATAAATAAAATACGAAGTACTTAAAAAGTACATAAGCATAAAATATATTTCATAAATTTCCAAACACATCAATTTCTATAAAATATTGCGTTCTCTTATGCCAGAATCCAAGTATCCGTGAATCATTGAATTTTGAACATCCGTTACTCCGTATTCAAATCATTCCGCAAGATTTTAAACTTGTCTACCCGCTAACTTTCCGAATTTGCATGATCGATAAGGCATTGAAATTTTAAACAAGTGGAGTGTTTTTCACGACCTTATACCGCCGGCTTGTAAAAAAAAAACTGTATAAATCCCGTCTCCCGGCTGTCGATGCGAGAAAAGCTGCGGAGCGCAGAGAAGAAAAACGCATTATCCACAACAATGCAGGATCTTATCTCCCGAAGTGAATATTACAGAGAATCGCATCCCGAAGGCTGTAGGTGGAAGGGGGAGGCCTCACCATCTATATGATCGGCGGCGCGCGGACATTTTATTCGATTTTTCCGCGCGTCCCTCGCGCGCATTTGCATCATATCTGTTTATGCGAGTCGATGTACAACAAGCCGTTCGCGGGGGCGTCGAAGAAAAACAGAAACGCATCCCATCTGGCCGTGACGCTACTCCGAGGCGCGCGGCGCGTCGTAAAACATGAATTTGCATGGCGTTCGTCGGGGGCCGTTATTGCCCGGAGAGAGCACGAGGAAGGAGATACTGGCTACGAGGAAAGAGGCCCGTAACTCGTCGTTCGATTCGTAAGGTTGCGCCTCGATTCCCTCAGCCGTCGTCGCGGGAGATGCATTATACCTGCGCGAATACGGCAAGGCGGCGGAATTATTTTTTATTCATGCCCTACTCGCCGAGATCCCGGTCTGTCTCGATTCTCCATCACGGATCAGCGTTTTTACGTTTACAAAGGGCACTTTTGTTGCGCTATAGTCTACGCGCGCCTCTAGGATATGACAAGAGTGTCTCCGCGCTGTATACTCATCGCGACTAGAAAATTTAATAAGTACACTCACGTCAGCTAGGACAGGAAAAATATAGCATTAACGTTAGAAAAAGGCATTTAGCATAAAGAAATTTCACTTTTGTTTTACGCTAAAACTTCATTTATACGCGTAAAAAAAATTATTATTTTATTCACACGCTGTAAGTGTAAACTAACATTGGCCACCTTTGAGAATTATTGTTTTCAATAAAATTTAATGGCATAAAACTTATGTAAGTAATTTTTTTTATAATCTAACTTAGAAATCAGTATTGTGTTACAGGTATATATAATTACCGTTTGAAAAAAATTCACTCCAATGAATCAATCGACGGATTCAATATTTCATGACTGCGGTAATAAATTTTCCGAGAGTTATTGCGACTGAGAAACGAAAGCAATGCAACAGAGTAAGAAAAATAGAGAATGGTCCAACATTTTTAATCAACTTTGCGCCGGAGCATCACTTTCCGTCTGTAGGAGAGTTTGCATGTGTAGAAGGGATGAGTTGCCCGCGGGAAAGGCAATCGATTAGCACCGCTGAGAGAATGTTAACGACCCCGAGAGATACGTGAGAGACGTAAGCGGGCGATGCGTAAAAGGCGATGGCGAGTCCCGCAGGTTCTGGAGCCGGGAGCTTATATTCCAGCCGCGTGCTTGAAGCCTTCCTAGAAAACTAGAGCTGCACGCGTAAAAAGACGTTCTCGCGTATGTGAGAAAGCATCCGTGCCGCAGTCACAAGGAAAGAAGGCCGGGATTTTCTGGGGGATAATAAACGTTGTGACCTTGTCATTGTTGTAATTTAATTACTCTCTCGGTGAGGAGAGATTTGTGGCTTAAAATTATGGGGAGCTGCTTCCGAGTTACTTTACCTTAAAACATTTTCTTTTTTTTTTTTTTTTTTAACTTTTACGCGTCCGTTACTTGATGGCTTGATGCAATTCTTTCATATAAAGATTTAAATGAATTAAGCTTTAATAAAGCTTATTTTTAAAAAAGAGTATAAGAGGAAAATGTGAAAGCCGAGTGTTAATGTGGCCCAGAAAAGTAAAAAAAGGTATTAAAACTTGATGACTACCAAACCAGGCACTTTCGCAAATTAAAAATAAAGATCATGTAAATTCTACTGGACCACCTTTCATAAAATAGTACCTCTCGGCTTTTTAGATTATGGAGCAGGAAAATCTTAATGCATAAGTTTGAATAAATATCATAATGCTTTGTACATATTTTAATAGTTTTCTATTTAGCTTAATTCAAATTGCACAGCTCGCACTTATTTATCATGTAATGAATTGAATTTTAAACTTTCACTCGCTTAATTTAAACGCGTAAATAAGAGAGTTCTATATTATTTAGCGAGTTTTGCTAAAATTTTATTAAAAAGAATTACAAAATTTTTTGCATAAGTTTAACTCTATTTCATTAACTTTGCAGGGCATAAATAATAAACAATGCAGAGTGGGCAGAGTCGTATTCCCAAAACTGCTTTTGAAACCTTCACACAAATCAAACACAATTAGCCAGTTCCGTAAGCGGAACAATTCCTTTTTCCAACGGCACAAACCGCGTAACAAAGTGACGCGGGCATTCGCATCTCCACTTAATTAAAATACTAAAAGTCCATTTAAGAGCGTTAATTTTCGTTTCAGCAGCCTGGGTCCGCGCGCACAACGGCGGAATCGAGCGGGAGAGACGAACCGAATGGAAGTACGCCCAGCTATAGAGATAAAAAGGGAGACGAGTATATCTGAGAGCAGGCGGGAAGGGGGAGGGAGTGGAGGAAAACCGCGACTCGCGCGGGGGAGAAAAAAAGCACGGCAACGAGCGCGTACGTTCACTCGCGGCACAAGAGTAATATCGCTCGGTGTGCTTTTTGCCACTTTTAATCTGTTAATGCAGCCGGCGCGAAACAGAAGACATGGCCAGCGAGTTCGTTGTCTCTCTCTCACTCTTTCTCATGGTACGGCTTTACAAACCCGCGCGCTCGCGGCTTCTCTTTTTTTACTCTATAACCGTTGCGCACGCGTGGGCTGATTCTGAGTGAAAGTTGTTTATTGTATTATGTCGTGCTAGCGTGGTAAGCTAGCGATAATAGAAGATGGGTAAATAACTTATTAATGGAAGATCATGGATGAGCGAGAAGCATTTAGTCTGGAGGTAATTACTTTGAAGGAGTTTAATAAATCGGATTAAAAAGAGATTGTGATAATCAGTCACTTTTTTTTATCGAAGATATTAAAAATAAAATTTAATGAATATGTCTTGTAAATAATAAGCTTGAAGAATTTATCGATTCCTCGTGTTTTTTTTATAAATACGCAATGCAATAATCAAATTATTAAAATTTAATTCACATGTAGTACTGTTAATAATAATATATCAGACTTCACATTACCATAGCTCTGCTACTGCTCGCGCAGTTTTGCCGCAGCCTCACCCTTGCAAATTAGGCGTTGGCGGAAGGCGACCCGCTCGCCTAACTCCGCGACGCGCGGGGCGGATACGACGGACAATGGGCCACGTCCGCGCACACGCGTACTTATGTATTTATGATCGGTTTGCCGATGCTAACAGACCAATAAGCAAACCGCGCGTCTCGATCGATGCGAGGGCCCGGTCGGGTGTGCTCTTTGACTGGTCGCATGTGCTTGTATTTCAGGTCGCGCGCGGAATCGCTTTGCAGATTTCCACCGGCTTACGATTTACGTGTCTCTCCCTCTTTACAAATTATTTTCGAAGAAACGTGGATGGCTACTTTCTTGCAGATACGTAGGTCGATCATTATTTGTCCTTACGCTGATTGTTTTTGGTCTTGCTGGAAAAATTTAATTTTCGTGCGTGTCGATGCGACTATGATTTACCAGGACTTTGTTTCTTTTTCAATTTTCTTAGGCGATACCGATCCGACGTAAATGAGATAGCCAGTTTGTTTATTTACGCCAATTGCGAAGCCGTGAAATTACATGGCCATGATGAAAATATTAAAGTTTCATGTTTGCGTCGGCTGTTACATATTGATCTTCATGTATCATGTTCAAATATTTGAGTTAATCATTTTTATGAATACATCGTAGATTTATACAGTAATATAAATAATCTGTCACAAATAAACAACAGACTTATTTTAAAACTGAATTTTCGGTATTAACGCGGTGAGTGAGTGAGCGAACGACTATTCGTTTATGTGCTCTTTAAAATTGTTAAAGAAACTATGTCTTTTGTTAAATATAAAAGAGAGCTGAAAACACAGTCTCGGTTAATCGTTGTCAAATAAAAATAGAAATTTAAAAAAAAACCCTCACCACTGTAAAAATATAGTCGTTTGGAAATGACCCCGGCGAAATTCATCAATTGGAGCAACGCATTTTATCGTATCACCCTCCAACTTCTCTTCTCGACTCGCTTCGCTTTTTCAAATGCCATTGTTTTCCAATCATATACACTCTCGCGAGGGCACACTACCGGACGCTCGCCCTTTGGGCCAACTCAAAAAAATGTATGAAGTTTCGAACGGTATGTAGGGATCCAACTCGCGTGCATCTCTCCATTATCCTGAACTCGCGCGTCGGTCAAACGCGGCTCCGCTCGATTTGAACGCGGATATTCGCAGCTTTTACCATGACCGAGCTGCCCCCTTCCCTCCCCGTTCCCGCTACATCCCACTGGCTCAACAGTTTTCAACGAACCGATTCCAATTTTCCGCTTCCACGATATCGCCGCGGCCTTGTCATGCTGCCCGTACCTCAGCCGGCCGCCGTGTGTTCAATCAGGGCTGGGCCTGCGACGAAACTCTTTCGAGATAATCGAAATATTCTCTCGGGAGGTTACTGGGAACCGCTGGGTCGCAGCGAGATGTGGTGATTAAAACGCCGCGGCTATTGTCGATCTTTTCGGCCCGTGCGGGGAATGGGAAAGGAGCCGGCGAGATTGTTTGAACGTTTTCATTTTTGCCGGATAGTCTTTCCTATCGGAGGGAGCATGGTGTTTGTTGGAATGACGAAGTTTCGCGCGCATACGCGCTGAATTGGTTTTGTTTTTCGCGGGAGTCTAGCTTTTTACCGTGGGTTTGCCCAAACAAATGTATTGATTTCACCGCATACTGTTTGCGATTACCGAATTATGGGTGAATGAAAAGAGTCTATTTGACAAGTAGTATATTTTTTATTAATTATATTATTTAATTTACTTGCCATTATCTATTTTGGTTCATTCTCAAATGAATTAACTCCCGTTAAATAGTCGTGGTTTTATTAAATTCCTATCGTTTGATGAATGCAGGCAAATTGAACGAATTTTCTCCAAAAACATTTTAAATCGCAACATTCTACTTCCGCAGTATATCGTACAATTCAACATCTCTCTATCTTTCATTCCATAGTTTTTTTATTTGACTGAGGGTGTACATCGAGAAAAAATACCCTTATAAAAGAATAAAAATTAAATTCACCGTAGTGATGCCATAATCTTGGGTTTATGGGCAGTACCGCATAAATTACAAGCGCGCAGTGCGGACCTGGTCCCACTGAGCGGTGCGGCTTCCCTAATGAAATCGCAGCGAAAATGTTTCGATGGATTTGGCAAGTCTCCCGCTCGCGATCGCGCCTTCTCCCTCAGCACTCGATGCATCCCGCTTCCTCGTTTCCTTCTTTATCGCGCTCGTATCTCTCGGCATTATTCTTGCGCTTCTTTTCCTTCGTCCTTTTTACTAGTGATTTCTTTTCTTACACGCGTTTTGCAACCTTAATTTATTTTTTGTTTAAGCTTTTTTAAGGGCTTAGTAACTTATTCATCGGTATTATTTATTTTACCTGTATAGAAAAACAAAAATATTGTTTTATTGGATTTTATATCAAACTGTGTCTACTACAGCGTCGATTTTTTTTTATTTTTTAGCGTTTAAAGAATGTAAATCCGTTTATCCTTACTAAACCATTCTGCCTTTTTTTTTTAAATGAGCTAACATGAAGGCGTAAAAAGAAAACTGAGCGCTTATACGTATAGCCATTTTTTTTTATTTTAATCAAAGCCATAAATTTTGACCATAAATTTAAAATTATTCCTTGGTTAATTATTACATTTAATATGAGCAAAGACCGAGTCTTGAAAGACATTGTGTTATAAAAAAAATCATACGAAATACAATCTAGAAAGTAATACATAAAAAAGTAAGTCATATAACTAAGATCCATTAAAAAGTTAAAATCTCTTCTCTTTTCAAGAATCTTCCAAGTTGTAAAATAGTACAAGAATTTAAAAAAAAAAAGGAAGAATCAACTTTGCTCGAAATTTTCATTTCTTATCCAGAGAATATATTTTAATTCATCACCCACTCTTACGAATGGTCCCGGAGATAAGTCATCTCCATTTCGACAAATAAAAGGCACTTGGTTAGATAACAGAGATACATCCGAGATTTACAGCGCTCCGTAAATTTCACCTTCTCTGATTTCCACCACGAGATTTCCTCTCTCCCCCCCCCCCTCTTCTCGTTTTCTCCACCCGAGTTCGCTTCCTTCCTCGCAGCTCCTTGCGCGCGGTCTTCGCCTCAACGCCAAAGGAAGCGCCGGGGCGAGAAACTCCTGCGTCCGCGCCGTTTTTCCTCGGGTCTTTCGCGAGCTCACTTTGCGACTCGCCAGGCAAACGAGCGCCGCGGGATGGGCAAACGCGACTCGATCGCCGCAAATCAGTTTACCTAACGGGTAATTTATCCGCGTCGTCGACTCACCCCGGCTTGAAAGGCTCGCTCGCTCACGTCTCGCACTATGCGGAAAACGGATATTTATTGAGCTCCCGGCGACGCGCTGTCCCTTAAGAGTACGACCCCCGGCGAACTTGTGCTTCGAAAATTATTACCTCCGCCAGATATCAGTACGAATGGGGAATGAGTTCCTGCGCGGCGGAGAGAGAAACGGAGAACTGTTTTCAACAGGCCGACGGCGATGAGCATTGTTGCGCGATTTTAGGGTCATGCTTCGTGCGGGGACTGTTTGTGTATTCTTGTTTAGTGCAAATTATCGCGAAAACTGTTCCCGACCTCTCTGACCGTCTATCTGCTCTACTCAAAGTTCAAATCAAAAGTTATAAGTATGCACCTCATAATATGATATAAAAATTTTGGTTCTTTCTTTTATTTGTTTTTTATTTGCATGTATTTTTCTTGATGTAAAGTTTCTTTGAAGGAGCATTTTGAAGTCTTTGCAAGAGAATTTTAAGTTATTTTCTAAAGAAAACACGTTTTATTTCATTACAAGGATTTTTTTTTATTTTGTTGCTTATAATTTGACTTTATTTCACGAATTTTATATAAATCTATTTGAGCAGAAAGAAGGCAATCATTCGATAAAATATCTTTTTTAAGAAAATTTCTACAGCAGCAGCTCACCGGGGAATAACGGTCGAACTGCCAACAAATAAAATTTTGACAAGCCGTTCCTTGCCCGCGATTTAAATTCAATCTTCCCATCCTAAGCAATTTAATAAGATCCTTAGCTCATCGCACCCTTCCCCAATTCTCATTCCCAGTGAATTCAAATGTGCGACGAGAATTAACTTCGTTAATGACCGCGCGATACCGCGCACCGGCTAGGCTTAAGTAACCAAAGTTTGAATATGGAAATGGAAGAACTTTAGCGGAGGCATGAAGTTTACTTTCTCGGAGATGGGAATCGAAAATCGGAGCTGTCGAAATGTATGCGGCTTAAAAGGGACGGAAAACACTGGCGAAAAAATAACCGCGGAAACTTTCTCACCCAGACAAAAAAAAGAGTTCTCATTTAACTTTTCTTTTTAGAAAAAAATTTTCCCTACAATGAGATGCTAAATTCAGCTTCGTCAAATTAAAAAAATAGATCAATAAGGGATAAATATAAATGGAGAATAATTATACATTATTTTTATTTTATTTACTTTGTAAAATGTTCTGATTGACGCAATGATGCCCTTAATTCTAATGCGGTTTAATTTATCCGATAGATTTTCTAATCCTATTTTTCTATTAAAAAAAATAAAGTAATCGAATGACAATTGAAAAAAATTAACGAAGTAAATGAGAAACCCGATTCACTGGATACTTTTCGCAATGGCACATTATAGTTTAAGAGCAGGAAAAAAAGAGTAAAACGAGGAGATGCCGCGCGCGGAATTAGAATCCCTCGGCACGAATCCTGAGAGACGACTCGCGTGGGACAGCGGTGGGACGTACACGTAAAAGAGTGAAGCTACTAGACATCCTCTCCGCCCTCTTGCCGCCCCCCGACGCTGCTCTTTGTCCTTCCTCCTCTCTCGCTCTCCATGCGAGAGCTGAACATCCACCTCTCGTTCCTTCTCTCATTATTCTTTCCTCATTGCTCTTTTTCCTTTCTTCCCGATGTCTTTTTACCCCCTGCACTTTCCTACTCTGTTAGCCTTGCAAAGCTCACATTTATTCTCTCGCTTTCAATCTTTTTCCGTACTCCCTCCTTTGTCGATTTCCTTCTCCTTCATTGCCTAATGCTTCTCTTTTTTTTCAATGCAATTTTAAATCCTTTTAGATGCTTCCTGATTGACTTGTTAGCTGAGATTTTTTACCATTTTCAGAAAAAAATGATATTTAGAATTTGTAAACTTCATTATCAATTTTTTTTTAAATGCGTTAAAGTGCAAATAAATAGAACGACTTAAAAGATTTAACTCGAAGAATTAAATTCAATTTTTTTTAATTACTTTCAGATATAACGAAAAATATGCTTAATTTTTTTTAACAATAAAATTGCGGTAATCGTTTTTGTAAAGGATCACTAATATACGCCGTAAAAGTTACAATAGCATAAGAAAAATGCGAATAGAGTATTTATTTCCGCAACTCACATTACGGTTCCCTCATCTTATAAATTTCACATCGCACGGTACAATAAGTAACATTTATCTATCTTTCCATTTTCCTGCTCCTCGACCTTTTTTTACACCCAGTCCATCCCTTTCCACCCGTCCTCTCGATTCTTTGATTTCCTGCTGAACACCCGCGCCGTCCTCGTTCCTATTTCTCTCTAAGTTATGCCCTGCTCCTGTCTCTCGACATCTCGGCGCTCGCTCCCATCCTTGCGTGGGCAGGGTGACTCACGAACGCACGTACACTATAGCGGCAACGGAGGTAGAAAGAGAGAGGGAGAGAGAGAGAGAGAGTGAGAGGAGGAACGACTCGGAGCGTAGATTCGGCGAGCGCGAGAAGAGGGTTAGCCCGCGAGGAAGATTAGCTCTCGAGAGCGGGCATTTTATGTGTCTGGCAGGGCGAAGGGCGTGTATCACCAGGGATTCCGAACATTGGCTTGATGGTCCCCGGGAGTGTCCGGAGGGGGAGGGAAGGGTGCCGCCCGGTGGCGGTTGGCCGAGAGATGCCTTCTGCGCCGATAAGAATATCTGGGCCCCAGCTATCCGCTTACTCCGCGCCATTTTGCATCGAGCCACTGCACCGGGAGCCGCTGACCGCATAAACTACCGGATCTCGATGGATATACGTCGCCTCCTCCTCCAAGGGGACTGGAATTCTCTTCCTCCCTCTCCCACCCTCTGGCTTGGGCTTTGTGCCTCTTTTCATTACGTTGGTGTGCAGCAAAAGCATGCCCGGTTAGGAACTCGCTCAACTTTTCTTGCGAGCTGGTATTGTTATCGGACCGACGAGAAATCTATTTTCAATCGCAAACTAGTTTCGTCCCCGGGTAAAAATTCGTCTCTGACTTTTTTCGCGACGAGGCTTTTTGTAACTGTCACTTCTGATAAATTACATTTCATTTTTTCCATTTGAACTTTATGCTCCCGTTACATGGCCTCTCTTTCATTCCCTTTTGCAAATCATTGTCGAGGCGCACGAAGTAGTAACAATTGCGAAATTTGGAATGAGTATAATGATTTAGTATTCATTTTGTTGATTCTTTTTGTTGGGGGGATTGGGCATTTTGGATTATTGAAATTTATCGAGATAACACTTGCTATTTATATATCACCTGAAACTCAAGGTTCCGATTTTTATCTGACGGTGACTAAAATGTAAATGAATCTGGATCTAAGCCTGAAATCTCTCGCTTCGTGTCTTTCTATTATTCTTCCTCGAGTTCTTAGGAAATCGCACGGTCGAATCGAATTTAGCGGTTCGTTGCTCGGATTCGACTTTCGCATTTATTCACAGGGCCGTATGGGTATTAGTGGGACGCGAGATTAAATTAATCCTTCTTTGGACTTAGCAAACAGAGTCCAGCCTTCTCAGGTAGAATAACGTCTCATTATTCATCGTAGCTTATTTTCTGTCCTTAAAAGTTTACTCGGATTCATTGCTTTACTTTTGCATTATTTATCAAAACGTAATGAGTCAACCGAATTATTTTTAATTGATTTATGGAGACCGTTAAGTTTAATTATTTCTAGAGTGATTTAATTGCAAAAGCTAATACTTTCTGTAGAATGCGCGTATGCAATAAAAATTGTTTAATAATGTGAGCGTAATTAGTTGAAAGTTGAACTTTTTAAATGAATAAGAAAAAGTTCCTCGTACTAAAGGTAATTAAATACTCTTTAATAAAATACGAAATTTGAACAAGGTATAATTTAAATTTCAATTCGAAAAGTTAACATGCTATATTCATCGTGCGCAACATACCTGCATTAGAAAAAATATTTAAATCACTACGTACATTCTCTCTATCAGCGCTATTTACACATTTGTATATTTTAATTAACGAGAGAAAAAAGGGTCCGTCAAAAGAACGAAGAAGAACGAATGAGTGAGCTCAGGGCTCACGTTAAAAAAATGCTAATATCGTGGATGAGCGACGGTTAACGAAAGAATCTGCAATTTATTTTTCATATTCTGCCGCGTGCATAGCTGACGGAAAATTGTAAATTCTACGGAAGCGGAAAGCGTTAGCGCCGCCACTCCCCGGGTATATGTGACGAGGCGCACTTTACCTAATTCTCACTTGCCGTGCGCGCTTATCATTTTTCTCCGAGCAAAGCACTTAAGTACTTCGGTGGGCACACGCGTTCTCCGCGCTGATTAATCGTTCGGACATTAACGGGGGGAGGGAACCGCCGACATAAATGCGCCGTAACCAAATTCAAATCCAGTTTGCGAGGAGTAAAAATTTATTCGCACCTTAATCGCAGTTTACTAATTCGCGCTAGTTTTTACTTTGTTTTCCGTAAATCGATGTATTTCGAGAAAAAAGTTCAAGAATTGCATGAGTCCCAATAAAAATACAAGAATTGCAATTTTTATGGTAAAGCAGCTTTAAAATTCGTGGAAGTGCACTGGGAAATAAATTTTTCATTTTCGATGCATTAATATAGCCGAATGCATTATCGTATCAATTATGCATAATCCTAGATTGCTGTAGCTTTTTGATGCCAAACGCAAAATTGAAATTTTAATAAAGCCTCTAACGTGTCTATGAAATATCCGGCTTGGATTTTTTCCACGTGACGCTTTTCCATTAAAATAAAGTTACCATTTAAATTAATAATAATATTTTAATCGCAAAGTAAACTGCACATTCACCGGTATTCTGCTCGCATTTACCGCAGTGGTAGAAGAAGCGCAACCGGATTGAATCTGAAGAAAAACGGCTGGAGGCACCTATGAAAATGCCGCTCTCTGGTAAAATCAAGCAACACAGCGCGCAGACGCATAAAACTTGCCCCGGCGAAAAAAAGAGCGCAAGAACCAAAATCGGCGGCCGAGGCGCAGCCAGTCGGATGGCCGTGCGAAGTTTACGATTCCAATTACGGGAGGAGGAGCGGAAACCCGCGAGGCTCGCGCGGCCCCTCGATCGAACGTCCCTGCCGCTCGAAGTCCAATTAAGAAAATCACATTCCGATGCTCCAAGGAAAATTCACTGGCTTTCTTCCGCATGCGATTTTCCTCACCATGTAACCCCCGGCGATCTGATGTCCCTCTTTCGCGATGATGGGTCTCCTTTTTTTTATCGCGCGCTCTTAGAAAATTACACGGTTCGTTCTTTTTACGTTTGGGACGCTTCTAATCCGCGCCTGGTCGACCTGCTAAATTCAATTTGGCGGTTATTGCATTATGCACGTGAGGGAGGGGGTCAGTTAATCGCCGGCGACTAAGAGCGGAAGGCGCTGGCTCCACGGATCATTCGGGATCAGCATGCGCACACGCGCACACACGGGAGTCTCTGGGCTTTTATGGTCTCCGCGTTCTTGGTCTTTTACTCATATAACCCGAGCCAGCTTTGTCTCCCGCATTCTGAAATGATTAAGCTTGTCGCTGCATTACTCTTACTCACCTCCCGCTACTGAACTTTTTCCCCTGTACCCCGTCTCTCTTATTCATTTTCATGGCATTAATATCTTCTGGGATTTTTTTCCTAGGTCGAGGTTCTTTTTTACTTCCGTTGATGAACTCCCCTATTAAAAAGTTAAGGATAGAATAGTGGAAATGGATTTTTTTTTACTTTTTGGATCTTTTCTTTATTGCAGCATTAATTTTTTAATCCTAATAATTAAAATGTTAACGTAATTGTCTCATTTTTTAACAAAATATTTTTCACTTTGGATTTGTGACAATAATTCCCCTTGTTAAAAATATATTGCCTGAAAATCATAAAATTACAGGCGGACATAAGCCAATTGCAGCACATGACTAATATTTAATTTACGAACAACACACAAACCTATAGTAAATACACAAGAAATCGTTCCTTTTTATCAAACTTTTTTTAATCGACAATGAAAAATGGAAAATTAATTAAAATTTTTCAGCATTCTTAAAACGAGCAATTTCTTTTTATTAAGAATGAATTCAGCGGAGAAAAAGCTCAATTTTGTCAAAAAATAATTAAACGATCAATTCACAAACCGCTCCAATCGACATTAAAACGATTAAACCGACCCCACGGAGCATCGGCAATGCAATAAATTGAAAGAAAGACCAAATTGTTTTAAATCATTCCCTCTGAAAAATTAGACGAGCACTGGAAAGCAATCGAAACTCACGGCCGGGTATTTGCATTTAATTCCCCTCGCTCAGGCCGCGATGCTTCGTTGGTCCGCCGCCGTACGCGAAGAGCCCACCTACGCGCGCACCCCCAGGCGCGTAAGCCCTGCAGGTATCCGTTTTTTTATGCCGCCCGGTGGCGAGCGAGCTCACCGGCCTCTAATCCTCGAGTTAAGGCTGGAATAACGAATTCGGCTTGCAGATTATCGGGCGGCATCGGGATTTTTAGTAGCGCCGAGTGCCACACGAAGGGAGGGAACCTGCAGGCCTGGTCATGGGCGCAACGGAGGGAATCCGCCGCGGGACAAATTCGATAGATGATAAAGGAAAGGGATTTGTAGTTGGTTTTTCCAGGGATATAGGGATTGCGCTCTCTCTTTTTTGTTGGAATTTTTATTTTAATCGTGGAATCGAATACAGGTGAAACTGCAGGAAGATTAAATATTGAAATACGTTTTGCTTTTTTTTTCAACTGTTCTTTTTTTTTTCATTCAAGGGGTGATGGTGGAATAGGGGAGCGGAAGGTGTCAACCACACTCGGAAATTCGCTTGCGTCATGAAAAAAAAATTAAACTTCGCCTGATATTTGTAACGTTTGGAATGAAAACTATATCCGTATTGCCGGACATCGCTGAAACATTTTATATATTGATCTTGTATGGGTATAGTTAAATAGCTTGTTGAATATTTCATTGAAATATTAAACAATTTGCCTTAAATGTTTAATTGATGCGACGATAAAAAAATTAAAAGAATTCGTAAAAGGAATAAAACGCGAAGGTAATCAAAATAATTGTCCAGCTTTTTTAGTATTAGTCTATAAATGCTATTCATTGAAAAAAATTTACATAATTATTTCAGTTTCTTTTAAATTAAAAAAAATCCTAATAATGATAGACCGAATTTATAATAATCTAAATCATTCAATAAAATAATAATTTGGATTAAAAAGTCTCCCCTAAAACTTGTTATCGCAAACAAATTAAACGAAAAAAGGTTTTCCAGTTGAAACTCGTCTTTCGTATCGACATTTCTCCCCTCTCGGACGAGCGGTCATCGCGGCTATCGCAGTCGCGCTGGACGGCATCTCTCTCCGCGGCTAAACCCTCGTTAAACCGTGCCGGCCGATAAAAGTCCTAAATTCGACGCTTGCCGCGGTTCCCATCGAAAAATAAAAGTCCGACGGATGTCTCGGCCGAGCGATCGGAGCGGCGGCGTGTCGCTCGCAGAAACGCCCGGTCCCGGTCCCTCGCACAATGCGCGCCGCCGACAAGCATCAGAGCGCGAGACCCGAAAAGCAGCGCAATTCGGCCTCGCGTATCCGCCCGACGGGTAGTTTCACGGGAACCGCGGACCGCGGGACAAAGGGACCATTTCGACCAGCCGACTACAGAACGCTCGGCGAATTAGCCGCCTTGCCCCGAGACCTGCGTCGCTAGCGCCGGGGCCCTCTCCTCTCTCGCTTTCTCTCTCTGGTGCGGCGCCAAGCCCCCGGTATAAAAGAACGCAATTGTTACCGCGCAGCGCTCGGGAAAAGTGCACCAGTTAGGTAGCGGTCGATGCTGGCCGCCCGGAAAACCACGCGCCGACGAGTTTTCGCGGAAATCCCCCGGCGTAGTCCGACAAAAGGCGATATTCGCTTGACTTGCCGTTTGGCGGGGGCGCGTGTCACCGATCGATCCCAATGATGACGCTCTGTTGCGCGGACGATTCTTCCCTTCCGTGCGCTGCCTGCGGTCGAGCGGCCGTGTCGCGCGGCTCGGGTGCACGATCGATCCGCCATTTTTACTGGTAAATAAGAGAGACGAAAATTGTTAAACGATCGGCTAGGTAAATTTCTACATTGAGACCTATGCACGTATGCTTTTTGTTTGTTTGCTTTTTTTTTATTTACGAATGGTGCAAACATTGGTAGACACTCGCAGGAGTATTTATACCGATGCTAAAGTATTGGAGGGAAGCAGTTTCTGTATATATTTATATAACTTTTTCATAAAGTTGAAATTACTGATTCTAAAAATTTTCCAATTTACAAGGATAGTTCTATATAAGGAATGAAAGTAGAATAAACTTATCTAATATTTTTTTAGTGATTTAAAGAAGTAAAGTGCCTAAATTCAATTATTCAACTACAGTTAAAATTATAAATCGGTCACATGATAGTATAACAGATTGGCTATCAATATTTTTCATTTGTAAAATGTCGATGATCCCATTCTTCAATAAAGTTACAGTATTGTTTAATAAACCCATAGGCAGTAAATATTAATGAGATTATGGCTAAGCGAATAAATTTTTAATAAAACACGAAGGCGCACTCACGGTAGTGGGGGATAACTAGGTCACAATAAAATCGAAAAATTTGCAAATTGGAAGGCACCTGTAATAATTCACAGCCGCGAGCTCGCGTATTGCGAATTTCAATCGTCCGACCGTAAGATCTCGGCTCTTTCTTTTCATTCCCTCGTACCTTAAAATTTAAACATTACCCACTTCTCGCCGTATGTTTCAATCTGGACGTGATTAGTCTCCATTTCCTTGGCCTGTCCGTATAGGTGTGGGTACAGGGCGCGTTACTCTGCCACGGACGAGGCATCGCGCACACCTGGAGAGGACGAGAACCAGCGAGCCTTTGAATGTTTAAACGACGGATAGACGATCCAGCGCGATGAAGCTCGCTCCGTGGGTAACGCTCGCAGCAACCCGCCCCCCTCCCGCCCCTTGCGCAGCTTCAATCTCGCTCTCTGACGCTCGCCGCCGGGGCACATCGCTCACAATTTACGTAATGCATCGTTCTCCATAAATCCCGCGGAGAACGGATTGACATTGGCGGGTGCACCAAAGCCCCCCACGGATCGACGCTGGTGTCGGACTATCGTTGCGAGCGATGCATTGCGTTTCCCTTTTTGCGCTCGTTATCTTTTTCCTTCGTTGTACGTTGTTTTTTTTATTACGCGTATCCGTCGGTAGTCCTGGTTTCTGCATTTTCTTCTCTTTTATTTCGATGCGTGCAGTTCGTGCTCACACCCTTCGATACGCCGAGACAGCCATACATTTTAATTTCGAGCTTCGGAAGGATACGAGCTTTCGGAGTTTGCGTGTTTTGTTTCGCCGGGCAGCAGTAACGAAAGTAGATTGTGACGAAATTCGGACTGGCGAGTGATAAAAAATATTCCTTTGATGGAAACACCGCGCGTGCTTCTTTTTTAACGGGTATACTGTCTCGACGCACTGTTTTATCTTTACAAGATTTTTTGTTAAATTGAAGCGCGCGAATCATATTTTTTCTTTTAATGCAGCGAAATTTACAAAATGTAACGTTACATATAGAGAAAAAGAGAAAGTATACGTTAATAAATTGTACATAATTTTAATAAATTTAATTGATATTAAAGCTTATTCAAAATTAAAAGGAAGATGTCGGTTTAATAAAAATTATTCATTGAAAAATGTTTCACAGACACCAGGCGTGCAAAATTAATTTAAATTAATTAACGATAAAATTTATTTTCGTATAAATATACATTTCAGAGACACTTTCGTAAATAATTTTTAATGAATGGAAGGCAAAGTAAAATTAATGATGCCGTGACCAAAAAATGCAAGACATTAAATACAATTAAAGCAGCATTTTTCAGTGCACTCTTACTTTAAACATGTTGTCTTTAAGTTTTAAATAGAGTACTCGTAAAAGAGCGATTTACTCAAATACCAAAGTCTCGTTTTTACGATCGCGAAGTCCCTCCACTACAGGCAGCCTCATTAATCTAACGTCTTTGTTTGCTTTATGCCTCAAGCTTTCCGCAAAGCGGTAAATTGAGATCAAGAGGCAGCGTAAATTATTAAGCCCAAGTAAAATCAATTTGCAAAAGCGGTACTTAAAAAAAAGGAACTGACAGTGCAATTCACGGAAAAAGAATTATTTTCTCGATCAACAATAATTTTGCATAAAAAGATGAAAGCTCAAAGTAATTTTTCACCAATTTTCTTGCATAATCTGATTCCAGTGTACATAATACATGCGACCCGCCGATAAAAAAAAAAACGATGCGAAGGGAAAAATGTGTTTCTCATTACATTTTTACACGAGCAGCAGTCCGAGCGGGCCAATGAAATAATGAAATGGGTTGCGTATGTTTCGCCCGTAGAGTCAAGAGTTTCGGGATTTGATCAGAGCCGACCGAGTTTTTATCTATTTTCGTGCCGATTTTCCAGCTGCGCGTCTCGAAAACATAGAGCGACATGGCGAATGGACCAGCGAGTCTGGAATTCGGAGAAGTGCGAGTAGAAGAGGCGGGGGTGGGGGAGGCAGTATAAGCTTTATACGTCCGGCGATAAAGTGTACTTTTCCTTCGCTGGCGTAAAACGCGAAATCGCTCCAGTAGTTGGCTCGGGCCTACGAGTCGGTACTACTGTCTCGTGTGTGTCTGGGGTACTAGTCGACGGCGGGGCATCGCCGGCGCGCGCCGCCGACTGAGCTGCGGACGCGGACGTGCCGCAGCGTTTATATATCTACGGGCTGTCCGAGGAACTTCCTACCGCGTCGTTTAAACGTTAAAGTTTCATGCGAATTCGCATAAGTTGACTGGGCTTGGCGAATTATTAATGCCCCCTGCAACTTTTAGACTTCAATGGACGAACGCTGGGGCTGCTGCAATAATGCCGATAATGGCTGCTAAATTGAGAATGAGCTTCATATTTTGCTCTTAACATTTTGACTAGTGCCTTCTCATGTTATTGGACAGAAATTTTTAAAAAATGTTTTCGAATCACTTGTACAATTTTAATTCGAAGAAAAAAATGCAAGCAATGCTTAAAAAATAAATCACCGTTTTGGACACGGGTGCATGTAAAAGTAATTAAAAACTTTTCGGCAATTCTGAAAACTCGCACAATAGTTAAAATGAACATATTCACAATTGCTTCGCGATAAATCTAACTTTTCACATCGAATCAGTTTGAAGTATGAAAATTAAATACATTTCGAGGGCCGCGACGGAGCTCCGTCTGCTTTATTTTCGCAAATCTATCAAAATACTCTGGGCGGTTGAGAGAGAAGCTTGGAATGCGCGTAACCCTCCGCGGAAATTCTTTTTCCCAGGATGCCTGAAAATTCAAAACTCGTCAGTTGAAATCGAAAGACTTACTGCAGGCCGCGCGGGAGAGGAAAGCTCTCCCGCCCCTTTCTTCCGTGCTCGCGGCGCGGAGCCCGAAAGCTCCCTGCAAACAGACAACTTGGACAAATTGCGAGCGCTGCGGGAAAATTCCTTGCCAACTAAACTCCCCGGACGCGATTTTCTCGGCTTTATCTTCCTCACCTCGGAGCGCGTGGCGCGCCTCTCTCTCTCTCTCTCTCTCTCTTACTCTCTTTCCTCTTCCTTCGAATAGTTTTCAAAAGGGGCCACTCGATGCACTCGGTTAAACTTTCGTGATTAACGTTTTCTGTTTTATTTCAAAGTTTTTCGCACGTGCGCGGCCTTCGCATTATTGAATCAAACTATTAAAACTTGACTATTGAATCTTCATATCTTGAATAAGCACTTTGAGTTATTAATTTACGCAATTAGCCTCTTTATCTCGCCTACATATTCAGATCTTTTATTTTAAAGGCTTGTATTTTAATGGGAAACTTTCGTGACATTGTAAATTTAATAAAGCATTTAAAAGTTTTGAAACTTTTAATAAATACACCTGCTTCCTTCATTTCAACTGAATTATAACTTATTTGCCTCTAATAAACGTAATTAAATCTAATTACTCGCTGGATTTTGTAATAAAAATTATAACGACGATGTAGTTAATGCTCAAAATATAATTCTTGTATTTTAATTTAATTACTTGGTGGAAACAATTTAACAATTACTCTAAAAATTATTAGAAAAGTCGTAACTTTTATCATATAAAAAACCGACAACTTTTGGTTATCATACTGCATTGTATCTATTGTTAAAAAGTGGAGATAAATTTTATGAAAAATTGCATAAAAAACATTCTCTCCTAGGTACACTATTTTCCCTTTGCAATGAAACAAAAACTTTGTTCATTAGAGAAAAATAAGAAAATTTTAAACAACTCTCAAATTGCATAATATTGAAAAGCGGCAAATCCATTTTCGCCGTGGTACCGCGTCAGCCTTTGGTAAAAGTGTGTTTCTCTTGTCAAGCGCAAATAAAGCTCTGTAATCCTCGGTAGGGAGAAAAATATTTTTCGAACTTCCAAAGCCACTTAACGCAGTGCACAATGGTCATCATTAGTCAGACTTTATAAAGCCAGTCCTGTATCCCCGGCCACCAGCTTCGAAGCTGCACCGTGGTCCAGCAGGGGTAGGCCAGTGCAGTTACGGCAAAAAACAGCGAAACCTAGAGTATTCCAATTAATGCAAACATTCCGCTCGCAAAGAGGAGGAAAAAAATCTCGCGTAGTTCGTTTTTCACGGGAATAAGCGTCGGACGCTAAGCGAGCTGGTAAAACGAAATCTGAATAAGACACAACGGCGAGGAAAGACCGGAAGGGGAAGGAGGCTGCGCGCACACATTCTCCACTGACGCTATTCGTATACAAATTGCATGCGATGGCGTCTCTCCCGCATAGCTGAACGAAATATCGCCCCGTAAATTTGCCGGTGCCCCGCTCGGAAAAAGGCTGCCGAGGAGGAAAAAAAAGGAAGCAGCGACCCGGAGAGGGAGGTATATCCTCGTTGCCGTGCGCTCGCTTCCGAAGTAGCACCGTTATGGTCCATCGGCGTGGCATAAACATTTTAATTTTGCAGGCTAAATTGAAAAGCCCGCGTCAAGTGCAGCGATGGGAAGGTCTTTTTTTTTTCATGCGCTACAGGCGCGCGTCGGTGAGGACGTATAGCTAGATTCACGCATGCGGGGTCGTTTTATTATAAGTGAGTCAAAGTAAAGGACCGCGGCAGACGCGATTTACGAGCACCGCACTGCTTTTTTAATTGGCCGCTAAATAAAAATTTGCAATGGTTCTGGATAGAAGAAGCTTTTTTTGATTGAGTCATTGCTAAAGTGTGGCGTTTCATATCAACGCTAAATTCAATTTTCCGGCCGATACCTTTTTTTGACGTTTAAATTAGATTTTTACCAGATTGTGTAAATGATTGTGTTTTTAAAATAATTTACTTTGAACGTGCATCAGAACTTGATGAATTAAAATAAAGCAGATGCAGTATTTATTTTTGCACCTACGTGAAGATGAATAAAATGTCGTCAAACTGATTTTAATTAATTATAGTTTCATTTGGCAAACCAAGTATTATCTTTTACAGTAAAATCTTCACAGTTGAAGAAATCTTCGATTTTTGTTCATATTGTTAGTTTTCTAATAAAAATTTGCGTTAAAATGCAATATTTCAGTCTGTATATTTTCTGCAATTTGAACGATGCATTACATTCTTTCCGTTAGTATTTTTAATAATTTTTTTTACCGTGTTCGAGAAAGTGCTGCAGCAATCTTTAAATTGCATTTCCTCCGTTGTATAAATAAACATTGACAGTTTTCATTATTAAAAAAATGAAAGTATATTTCAAGGTTTTTTAAATTAAATAAAAGGATTTATTGATCACTCGTTTTGATAAATGAATGACCTTTTTATTTAAATATCAAATTTATTTTCATATTGCCAATCATCGATACACGCAAAGTGAATGAGGCTATCGTTAAAATTTTTAAAAGATATTCCCCTATAAAGCATTTTAATCGAAATATTAAAAAGGATTACTTAAATAAATGTTGTTTTCTAAATATCGGACGGTAAATCCAGAGGACCTTAAATCAGAAATTTTAGACGCAACAGGGTGAAAGGCTCATCTCGGTCGCATAAAGCTTCCCGCTTGCAGAGCGACAAACTCAGTGGTACATACGTAAATCGAGGCGAGCTTGGATATATACCGCTCGTTTTTATTATTGCCCATCTATTGAATCGCAGATGCGTCGAATTCGACGTCCCGTGTTTTATATAAACGTCGCTATTTCGCCCCTTCCCTCTGCTTCGTCTCCCTCACCCTTTCGCAACCATGTGCAGGCAAACATACGCACACAGACGGCCTCGCGCACACAAAAAGCACACACCCATCGGTATCAATGCGTACGAGTATGCGAAGCCGGTCGAAAGCGATTTGTTTGGCGACTCGGCTAACGTCCCAGCAGCGACGCGCGCCACCGGCAAAGCCGCTATATATTTATTCGACGCGGGCAGATCGCGACAGGGAATATCGGACGGCAGTGTGGCGCGCTGAAAAAGTGCTTGGGAAATCGAATTCGAGGAAAATTGGATCTGCCCTGCGCCGTTCAAGCCTGCCTCCCTCCGAGCCGCTCGTATGTACCTTTTTCGAGCGAACCATAGGCACGCGCGAGGCTAAATCTGTGCCCGACCGCACAAAAACGCGCGCGATCATCAAGATCGTGCAATGGCCGGCCGTCAAGCACCGGGAGAGGACATCCGTTGCTTGCTCAACGGGGCCTTTGGCTTTTTTCGATTTCAACCCAGCGCTTGCGCTTTCGTCGCGGGGGCTCAATTTCAAACGCCATCGCTCCGAGAGATTGCCCTTAGGCGAATATTGCTCGGTGTTCTTTTATCATCAGTCGAAATAGTTAACTGGAAAAATTTAGAGCTCTGCGCTGTCCGTGCTTTTTTTCGCAAAGCCATTCATGTCATTTTTTGTTTCGTATGAGAATTTCGAAGGATTTATATTAAAATTTTGTTGACTGACTATCCTAAAAAATTGATATTATATAAAATTTTGAGTATGTTTTTATTGATTTATTTTTTAATGCGATATAATTAAATTACTAGCTTTAAAAGGCATAAATTTCGTTTAGCGTTATTCATTAATGGAATTATTATTTAATGACAGATGTGCATCAAATTACATCTTTAAAAAGTAGTTTTTTTATTCCTAACTCCAATAAATTCACTTTAGAAGGGGTACGGGTCAAACCAATCAAGTAGAAGATTTCTTTAAAAGTATTATATTGATTTAGTTAAATAGATTATTTAATTGATACGTTACTGAAATAGATAATTTTAGAAATATAATTTGTCATAGAAATAGTCGTAGCCAAGTAAGTCTTTAATTAGAAAAAGTAAGAATGGCGACGGGCACAGTGTGAACGTTAATAACGAGCTTTCAAGATGCAAGATAGTGCCGTGGCTAAAAAAACGTTGTTTCTGTCTAGAAATTTTTTAAGCGCTGAAAAATGTAAAGTTCTAGCTTATCCTCTCGTTATCGCGGCCACCGCGCTGCGCGGTAGCTTCTACGGAGAAAAAAAAAACGCGATGAACGAAAGAGGAGCGGCTGTGAACGGGGCAGGGGAGTGAAAAAGAGGGCGAATAGTGACTGAAGAAAGTCCATAAATTCGTCCGGGTAAGTAATGCAAGCGCACCAGTGCGGCGTCTCAAATGCATTAACCGACTCTACCTGCATCAAGTGCGTCGGTTCGGGGAGGATCTACGGGAGATATAAATATATATAGAGAGAGAGAGAGTGCATTGCAGACTACGAGCTTCTTGTGTAAAAAGAAAATATGCGAAAAAAAGTTTTCGTTTTTTTTAAGAGACTCCCTTTTCCATGGTATAAATATTATATGCACTGATAAATTTTCTAAAAATAAAGCTATGCTTTTCTGCTGCGAAAGAACCGAAATTTTCTTCTCACCACGTTACGTCTAATTTTTATAATAAATCTGGGTGAGAGCCTGCACTTCTTTCTTCGAGACTCGGGCGATACATTCCCAAGGGGCGGGAAAAACAAAACGACGGAAAAGTCGGATTTTCGTCCAAATTTGCTTTCGCATATTTACATAAATTCAATTCTGCTTGCGAACAGTGGAAGTCACTGCTACCTAACTACTCTCAAAGCATAGCCAAGCGAATTTGCGAGTGTTCAGCGTCGCGCGGGTTTATGAAGCAACTACTTTCTCCCCCGTAGCTTTTTTCTGACCCTCTTCAGCCAGGACAACAGACTGCGTCGTTTTGCCATTTTGGCCTCTTTATCGCTCTCCCTCCCGCTTTTCTTTCGCGCGCTCCACCAGACTACCCGCAGTCGCGGGGATTCGTTAAATCATTTTTTTTCTCGTGACAAGCCTCGATTGATGTTTCAACGAGCTGACAAGTGGCTGATTAAACGGAACGCACGTAAATTAATTTCCGGCAGCTGTGCGCGAATCAGAAGAACAAAACATGGAATTTATTATTCAACCGACCATGTCTCCTGTTTAACATGCAAAAATCTCGGGTTTTATTTGCAGGCATTTCAATGTAATAACGATTGTTTGCTTTTTTAAATAATACTGCATTAACTGTCAGTACAAAAAATCGCGAAATTCGATGTCGCCGCACGAATAATGTTTTAAAGCGATTACAGCATCGCATTGAATTAAGTAGGCATTGCTTCAACAGTATCGCGATTCACGAAATCGTTTGTAGAAATTTTTTTGCAGAATCAGCTTACAGGGTATATTGTCAGGAGGATGCAGCAGCAGTTTCTCATCATTTATGCACACACACACACATATATGTAGACGCACAGACAGATCAGGGACGAGTTTCGCCGACTTAAAGATCGCCGACTAATAAAATAGGCGTTTCAGAGTTTCGGTCAATCTCGCAAGCCTCATTTGCTCCGCGACAATCATAAATCGGCTTTAACGGTTGGTAGAGTCTCCTCCTCCTCCCCGTAATGCAGACTACGCAGGAGCGTGCGGAAAGAATAACATAGGGTTTGTGCTTGGCTATTTCACTTTAGCGCGCCAGTTGCGAGCGCCAGAGTTTTACTCTGATTAATACCGATGGTGTATGGCGGCCCTTGAGAAGATTTATCACGGCGACGAGCAGTCCTTTAGGAAATGGCAATAAACCACAATCACGGCGCGAACCCGCTGCTGACCTTTCTCTCTCTTCTCTCTCTCTCTCTGCCTGTTTTTTTTTTCTCTTTCGTTGACGACCATTTCTTTTCGACGACAGCCGATGATTGATTTTGTTTGTGGAGAGGTACTTGGGCGAATCTTAATGAATACATAAAAAAGTAACTTTTGCGGCTTGTTATAGCTTTCGGTTTGTGGTTTTATTAATTTTCTAAAATAGCCTTGAAAATCTGAGATCTGTGTCTTTTGGGTTAATGAAAGGACTGGCTAAATGTCTTTGTTTTTTTCTAAATGTAATTAGACAGAACGTGTAGATCGTTCAATATTTTATTACTTCGTTTTAATTTTTTTTTGTATCAATATTTTTTCATGGAAATTGATAAATAAAAGTATCAATAAATATAAGTATTAATTTAAAAATCGTGCATCAATAAATTTATTTATTTTTTCTATTAAATATTGACTTTAAAATGTAGATGATAGAACAATAACTTACTTAAAACAAAGAATGAGTATTGTCACAAAAATGAAAAAATAAAGAGAATATTCTAGAGTGAAAAAAATTGTTTTTGAGAAACCCATTTGAGTGATCGAATGTGTAGATAAAAGAACATGAAAAGGTCCAATGTTCTCCATGAAAACGCGGGTCAACGATTTTGTTGCAAGTGCATGTCATACATACTTTTCGCAGTGATTTTTACGAACCTTTTCGATCCCTTTAGATACTTTTAACTTATAAATGTGATATATTTTCATAATTCTAAATTTAGATTACAATTTACGCACTCTTAGCGATTGTTACTACTGCAAATTGTAAGGGATGGATTTGATCAGTATTCACTCCGTCATTTATAAATTTTTGTTATTTCTACTATAAGTCAATCAATATTAATTAAAAAAAATTCCAGATAAATTGAGTAGGGCTAAATTTATATGACATTTAAAAAAAATCATTTCACATGTCTGCTAAACTTTCATTATCTATCAGACCTTTTCTACAAATACTTCCAGCCACTAAAAATATAAATTTCCGTTTCAATAGTGAAACGTAATGAGATCGCATTACAGATTACTATATCGCAACAATACAATCTGACTTCGAAAATGGAACGAACCACCTTTTTATTTGCAGAAGGCCCAAAAAAAGAGTTTCCATTTGTAAAAGCTCTCTACTCTCTTTCATTGATCGAATCGTAAGCCGTTGGTCTTTTATTGGTAAAACGTAGATATACCGAGTCTTTCTTATACGTTTGCAGTGCAACTGTCAAAAGTACACGCGACGACTCGTTTGCAGTTCCACATGTGAAAGATTTATCGCTCGATATCTATAAATGGGTATCTTCAGACCATGTATTTCATGCACATATGGCTAGCTGTCTGTGTCAGCAACTTAGACATTGTTACTTTTTCTACTTAACTTTGAATATTTAACGGTCCATGTTCTGCTCATTTGAAAGTAGACGTATATGTTCTTTCGATAAATAGATAAGAGAAAAGTTAGAATTTCCAATTAAATTAATTTAGTTTTTACGACTTTATGAAAAATGTAGACGTCAAAGATGAAGATGTGATTCTTGCGACAAATATGGTGGATAGGGTAAAGTAAGTAAAAAAGTTCGACGAAGTTTCTAGGTGGGTGACTTTTATGGATTTGTATGTGACTTTCAGGTATTACTGATTAAGCCCTTTTTTATTTTTGTATGAAATTATGTGAGTTGTAATATTTTTAGTTTGCACTGTATTCCAAAAATTGTTATTTCTTAAAAACAAGTTGTGCAATGACCAAATCATTTATTTACTTAATTTTTATATATCTTAAAATAATGTTTGTAATCATATCAAAGAATGTAAATGAACTTTTAGTTTTTACATACCGCATATGTTAATTATTGCAACGCAATGTAAAAAAATACTCTTAAATTCTTTATATTTTTACAAACATTTGTATTACACTCCCTCGTTCAAGCATAAAACACGGGGTTATTAAAAAATCATTAAACCCTTACAACACCGCTGCACAATAGAGAATCAAGAGCTAATTAGTCTTCTTTTTCGCTCTCCACTTAGCTCCCGGACTGCCAAGTGCTTTATTATGACGCGCGAAATACACGCGGATAAGCGGCTTCTGCAGTGAGTCGCGTACCCGAACCGTCATTTTTCTACCTCTGCAGTTCCGAACACCGTCTTAAAATCAAGGGCTTCTTTGATTTTTCGAACATGCTTGACGTATCTTGCTTTCTCTTAAATGCGCGCATCGCACTTGTCCAATTTCAAGTGTAACGTGGAGAGCGCGTGCGTAGCGCTTGTCTCGTGCTCTCGCCTTTAAAATTTAAAGTTGCGCCTTGCGTGTTACTGCCAACGCAAAGGCATTTAAAGGTGGCAATCGAAGAATTTACGTATGTATACGGTCAAATAGTAAGGCTCGTGATTACCTAAGGTTGTTCCATTATTTACACGCAAGAGAGGCAATGATATAATGATTAAACAAATTTTTGGTTTGCGGAAAAAATTGAAGAGCGTTTACGCGATTAACTGCTATTATTCCAACGGTATATTTACTATATTGAATTTCATCATTTTAACATAGGTATATTTTTAGAATTTCCAATATTCTATAAATAGTTATAGGAATAAGTAATTGATTACTAGAATCAACTACTTGATTAGCTAAAGCAGTGTTGAAATTCATTAATTTAGATTACACTTTAATCATTCTAAAAAAAAAAAGCTGCAACCCCACAGGCGCTAGCACTGATAAATAAAAACACTTAAAAGAAGTAAAGTTAGCAACACAGGGAAGGGAGGGGGGAAGAGGGGTTGATGATATTCTAAGACTGCGCGAGCCCAGTGTGCCAATTTTGTCAGGTGAATGGTCTAATTTTGGCCTTGCTGACCCAAGAGAATCAGGCCTCTCTCGTGTCGGCGGGGCTGCTTTAATTGTTATCGACTTTTAGGAACTCTTAATAGTTCGGCGGCGTGCGTCCGTTGACTGTGCGACGGCCTACAGCCGCACTAGAAGGAAAGGCACGCGCGCGCTGCTAAGCGAAAAGCGTCGGTTCGAGAAAGAGAGAGAGTCACGGGGCGAGAATTTAGGGACGAGGTCGGCGGGCTGCCGGGAAATTAATGCCGACATGACACGCCAGCGCGTGCATCAAGGACGTAACTGCCAGTTGTCAAAATGCGAAACTGCACCGGCAGCGAGTTGCCGGTGCACCGCAGCGGCTAACCGACTCGCGCGTTACGCGAGGAGAGGGAGAGGGCAGAAAGGCGCTCGTCTGCTTCAATTTAACAAAACGTTTCTGCGCCACTTGAAGACTTCAATCTAGGCTTATTACCATTTCAGTGGCGATGTCGGGCGCTTCGGTATATGCCATACAAAGAGGAACGCGCCGAATAATTCCGAGGCGTAAAACAGCATTCCGGGGGATAAACACGTGGAATATTGCCCGAAGTTTATGGGACTTCGAAGACCCGGAAACGGTGGCTGCTTTATGGAGTAATGCGACCGAAGATTTGCGGCCGGTCGAGGAGGTTCCGTTTCGTTTTGCGGCGGAGAGTAATGATAGCGGCGATTTCCTTTGGTTTCCTTCGCCAATTGATTTTTTATTTTGCAAAGTCAGTTTTACTTTTCGTTTTTTTTCGTAAGGGAAATAAGCACAGTGGAGTAGTCAAATACATTTGTTCCTTCTTTTATAAGCTGATGCGATTTTGAATTAATGGACAACAGTGTCACAACAGTAAACTTTTCACGTATTATTTAAAAAAAAAGTATCATTTTGAAATAAAGGAATTAAGATAAATAAAAATGAAAAAAGTTCTAAACTTTTTATGAATAAAATAAATTCTTGTGTAAATGCTGCGTTAACTTTAAACTTTGACGTTTTCAATAACCAACAATTCGCGCGCTTTAATAGTGTTTTTTTATTATTTAAAACATACCATGGAAAACAAAATATAAAGATAAAATAAACTGTTGCTGAAGGAAATAATTTTTATTAAAATACAGGAAACGTTGGAAATCCAGTAAAAATATAAAGCTTGTTTTTGTACGTAATATATTTTTTATTTAAAAAATTTAATTGGCTCCGGAAGAATTTCGCACACTTTATCAGACAGATCAGAATTGTTATGTTTTTCCGAATGCACAATGTTTACGCTGGTGTCTAAAAAATTTTTTCAATTATCCTTTGTATCAGATTTCGCGCCGCTGATACAGCTGATGGAAATTTTTCAATTTCAGAAATTAATGAAAATACACCGGGGCGCAGTAGTAACGACCGCCGAAAATTTGCCTGCGTCGGCTCGGCATCGAAATGAGCAGAATTAAGTACGCACTGTGCGGAGATGATTACGGAGTTACTTTTATTATTCATCAAGGATAATCGCCCGAACTCGTTTAATTAAAACCCGCCCGCGTATAAGGCAATCGATGGGCTATAACCGGACCAACTTTGAAGTGATCTTGTACAAGGGCCGAATGGATGGGACTATGTAATTTAATTGATCGAAACCGCCAATGGCTGAATCATATTTTTACTTTTAATTTCTGGCTCGACGTAGATGTCAACGGGCTTTATTCCTCACCTCTCCCATTCGGTTTACTCTCGCACGGATGTACAGCAAATCGTGGGGAGCGCCGAATTAATTTGCCGGCTTAACATCCGTTTCGTATGCGCGTTTTCGCAGCCGGACATTTTCCAATTTGTTCTCGCGACCCGGCCAATTATAACCATACATATGCTTTTCTAGAGAGAGGGGTATATAATATGCTTGCGACTCGATTTTCGCGGGTTGCTCATGAGCGGGCATTGCTAAATGAGCGCGGGGTGATATATTTTCTCAATTACTCAATAAGCCCTTGCGCAATTATTTTACCACTGCACGTTTACTTCCTACGAATTCAGAATTTTCCACAAATTGCCATTGCTGTTTCATCTTTTAGTTTAATGCTTATTAAAATTAATAATTAGTATTATTGAATTATTACTATATTTTTATAGTTCACTAACACTTGTAGAATCTGTACTGTTGAATTAAAAGATCAGAGCTTTTTGTTTTATTAATTCACTTTCATTTTTAAAACGGAAAATGTTTCTTGTTTTAAGTTATTACGTGATTCACTGAAATAATATTAAATCTCTTGTGTTCGTTATGAATAAGAAAAGAAACCCGAGACGTAGAGTATTGTTCTAGCCCGAGGGAACAATAGGAGCGGAAAGTGAGTGGAAGACAAGCTCGAGTGGCTTCCGGATTTGGCTAACCAACCGACTAACCGACCGAGCCCTTTCCGGTATTTGCCAGCAAATCGACGAACCGTCGATTGGCATTCCTACCCGACGGCGGAATAACGTTTAGATTCTAAAGGATAGCACGCACAAGGCGAGAAGGCGAGCGAGGCCTTCGGGGTCGCGGTAGGGTAGCAGACGGCAAAGGCGAGAAAAGAGAAGAGGGGCAGAGGGAGAGGGAAAGATTTTCAACATATTCGTTGACGTGCGCGCACTGCGAAAACGGAGTGGCTTCAGGATTGCGCCTGCTAGAGCGGGAAGGAGGTGGGTCGGGGCGTCGCTCCGGCGATGCTTCGAACGCGAGCTTGCGTGTTCCGCTTATGAAAGAGGCACTTGATTTCTTAAAGTTGGCCAAACGGAAATTCCCACGGGACGTCCCGATCCGCTTCGTCTGCCGCTCTAACCTCGTCCTCCCGCCTCACGTCCTCTGACTCTTGCCTTCCCCATCCTCCCCTCTGGCCTCCCACGCCACGTGAAAATTAAGCCGCGACGTGCGTGCCGCCGCCTTTGTTTTCTTCGCTTGGTTGCGACTCTTTTCTTAAAATGCAAATTTCTCGGCGCATTAAGGGTAAACAAAATTGTTCCAGACATTGCGCTTCTTTTCCTTGGATTTAATAAGGCACGATGTCTCTGTTCACTTATTCACTTCAATGCTCTCTAGTTAATTTAGTTTGTTAAGAAAAAAGTCTTTTGAGTAGTCAAGTTTTATTTAGTACATTTCGACTTTTAATATAAATTATCAAAAAATAGAAATTTATTTTTTGCAATCACATTAACAGATTAATCATTCCGAAATCAATTACATTGTTATATTAATCTCTGACGTACCTTTTAATTTAATATTTTAAATATAAATTTTAGTTATTTGCGATCAATTGATTTGATAAAGTATTGATCGGATTATTGCTGAATATATTTAGAATCCCAAGGATAAATTTTAAGCTATTTATGATTTTTAAAGTTTAAGTTAGTATAGCTAATGAACTCTCAATAAATAAATCTACTGGTTGAATTTTATTTATTGTATCTACAAGAACCCGAGTAAGAATAAACCTATTTATTATACATTGAAATACATCAATTATTAGCGTTCAACGTAATCACCTGTCTTTAACGGCAGGTAAGGGATTTACCGGTATCCACTAAACTGCTATCGACTTACTATACATATTGCATGCATCGAATTTCAGTTTATAACCTCGTAACCTTTAATCAGATTTAATCGTTCTCATTAAAGTGAAGCGAAGTGTAATAGTTAATTTAAAAACGATTCTTCTTTACCGCCTTGGCAAATTTTTTTTCACAGTATTACCGAGGAAAACCGGGCTCTTAAATCGAGGGATAACATTTTTCGCCACGGGATAATTGGAAACGAAAGCTGGGAAAAGTTTTGAGAAGAATCAAGGCGAGTAACGAATGCGGAGGGTAACAGAAAATCGAAGCCGATTAAACTTACTCGGTGGTTCTTTTCGAGAAGCGGATGCTTGATTTCTCTTTAATCGCAGTCGCCACGAGAGCTATAATGAGATTAAGAGAAAAAGCGATCTCCTTCCTAAACTCCGGAATCGTCGGTGCGCACTGATGCACCAGCGGGACTCTTCTCGTCCTCCGGTACTGCTCTACTTTCAGTGGAAACTTAGACCGAACTATCTCGAAAAATGAGCGTCTAAATTATATAAAATATATCCTGTTTTAAAATCGTTAAAAATCGACGGAAAATTGTCCAGGACCTGATAATTAAGGTCACACTGCTGGAGTAATAATTGTGTCAGCATTGCGAGGTGGCAGCTACGGACGTTCCGAGAGAGATGTGCTGCTAACGACCACTTGAAACGCTTCATTTTTAATTATTTCACAAATTTATGGCATTGAAATCCATTTCAGAAATTTACATTAAATTCTCCCGTTAAGCCGATAATTTGTTTTAATACGATTTGCCCGTAATTTTCGCTTCCGTGAGCTTGATTTCATTCGCCGCACGCTGCTAAAAATCTCGAATTTTGCGCTGATTCGCCGGGAAATTCATTCATTCTGCACTCGCGCACCCTATCCCCACCGTTTTTCTCCACCATCGAATCCACGCTTCGCCCTGCTCGCCGCCGTAGTCGTCCTATTGTTTGTTTATGAAATTATAAACGACCCAATTGGCGCGATTCGCTTGCTCCCGTTGGCCGCGAAGGTCGCAATTGCAAAAAAAAAGAAAAATAAATAAACTGAAAAAAAAGACCATATGTGGAAGCTGAGAAAGTCGACGCGGCCAATATAACTCGTTTTTCCTTACGAGCGCGATAATAAAGCGAGCGGGGAAAGTCGCGAGGAGAAGAAGTAGGATAAGGCGGGTCGCCGCCTGGAGAAAAGGATGCGGAGGTAGCAAAAAAAAAGGACAGGGAAGCACCAGAGGAAATGGGGAAAGGGGGAGGTGTACTCGCTAGTTACGACCCTCATATAGATTATCGCCCCGAGGCGTTGACAATGGTCACGCGCGACCGCCGCACTCGTCCCCGCGGCTGGACCCCTCACTCCCTTTCTTTTCTGCATTTTCCGCGATGACGGGGCCGCGTATTTCCTCCGGCCGGGGTGTATTTATGCGCACGTGCTACGTCCTCAGACATATCTAAAGTGAAACCTTCCACGCGCGAATGAAATACTGCCGGGCGCTCAGCGATTTATGCGTATATTTGCGCGGAACCTGCGAGCCCGAAATCATCCCTACTAATTTACCGTATCTATCTCAATTGACTTTTCTACGTGAGCGCGGGAGCTCAAACTGAATTTCCCGTCGGGGCTTCCTCGATTTCCGCGCGCTTTTTTAAAGCGCTTCGGAATTTAAGAGGTGGAGAGAAAATCTCGTAATGAAAGTGCAGCACAACCGGAAGCGCGCGCGCTTCTTTTGACGCTCGCTGCACCGGGGGAAAAGTTTCGAGCGAAATTCTTAGTTGAATAAAATTACTCGCAAGTGGGGGAGGTAGGGGAGATTGCTCGAGTTGCTTTTATGCTTCATAAAGCGATTTACACTTATTGTTTGCGCCATATGATTCTTATACGGCAAGATTTCAATGCATTTTGTATTTACAATTACTGCGGTGAGTCGATTAAATTTCCACGGACTATAAGTAAATTTACATTGGAAATAAGCCCATTCATTTTATCGGTTTACTGCTACTTTAAATCGACGTGGATTCGAAAGGACGCACGAATTCAGTAGTCTGCACCTTTTACAAGGTCGTTGGAGTTTCAACGTAATAATATCTTCGTGCACGAAGAGCGATAAAAGGAGTTACTTTATTTGGGACAATCTCAACAGTATGAAATTCAATTGCATGCCTATTTGCAGATCTCTTGAGAAATAATGATGCTATGCTATATATAGCCTTCGTACGAAGAGAAGAATTGATTTACGTATTAAATTTGTGCAGGAAATGATTTAAGCTCGTTTGTATGGAAAGGAAGAAAATTACTGTAATGAGTTAGTTACACTGAGCCTTCGCAAAGTGTTGCTAAAACGTTGAACAATTTTCACGAGCCCGTACAATGAGCTTTAAAATATTATGCAAGATCAAAAATAAAGCAAAAATAATAAAATAATTAAAAGTTTGTAAATTAAATCTAGCGTGCAAGCAACTAAAATGAAAACTCCAATGCGCAAAAGTAAAAAAAAGTACTCGGGCTAAAACCACAAACTGGTATCGTTGGCATAAGAAAAGGGGCGATAACAATTACCCAAATTTCCCAGTAAGACAAGCCAGAGAAGAGCAATTCTGAGTGCGAATCGGAGAAGCCGGGAATGAAAGTTCGACCGCAATAACGATTTCCCAGGGCTCTTTCAATTTAAATTGGTAACTCCGTCGTCGCCTGAGCGTAAAAAAGGAAGGCGCTGGAATCAGAAGTGCCCAAAAGTTTTCCCGTCCAAGCACCGCAAGACCATCACGCGGCGTCAGTTTCCACCGTCTCTCGCTCACCCCCTGTTCCAACCCTCCGTCGCCGAATTTGGCAAAGGAGAGAGAGCGAGGCGCGAGAAGTA
The DNA here is from genome assembly GCA_018906775.1 of Sycophila sp. Sp_5. NCBI lineage: Eukaryota > Metazoa > Arthropoda > Insecta > Hymenoptera > Eurytomidae > Sycophila > Sycophila sp. Sp_5. The sequence goes on from JACCID010000039.1 coordinate 1,436,791, forward strand.
CCGCAGTTAGGTGGACGGATCCTCGCCGTTAATCTCGCCGGGCTATAGCCGCGAAACTTGGGTACTGCGCCGCTAATCTCCCGTGCGTCGCGCGCCATCGAGCAACCGAGCCGCGAAACCGTGCCGCCTTGCCCCCCTCTTTCTCTTATGGTCGCCAGCGGAAAACCGAACGGTAGCCTCGGTTGTAGATCGCTTCAAGAGGCTTGTTAATTTTGCCGGTGAATTTCGCACTACGCCGACAGTTGCTGTCAAAATGCGACATGTTTTTTAAATAACTTTTTATGTCGTATCTTTGAATTTGCCTGACAAACTCTATCGAATATTACTAGTTTATTGAAGAGACAAATCCTCGATAGCTGTCACTCCCTCTGTTGAATATTCGACTGTCATATCTTCTTTTCAAACGTGCCCGCAAATTTAATATCATTGGAGATGTTACTGATTTCACTGATGCTGTGACAGATACAGCATACTTTTTTTTTAATTTTGATTTTTTCTGAAAGTTTCGCGAGTCGACAATCTTTTTGCTCATTTCATAGCTATGACTAACGCTACAATGAATTCACCAGCAGACTCATTTATATGCATCTTAGTCCTGCGCTTGTACAGTCGTGCAATTTAAAGATAACTCAAATTACACGATTCATTTAGTTATAATCATTCCACTCTTTAGTTATAAAAAAATCGAAGAAAATTATATTCACATATTAAAATCCGAGAAAATCACACAAGTAGGGTCAGACGCACGATCACTACCATTAGCGCGCAGTTTTAAAAGCGCTCAATTCGAGTCAAAAAGAGCGGGCAAGACCAGCAATGCCGCCAACTCCGTTAATGAACCAATGCTTCTTCATAAAACCGACGAGGGGCTGTAGTTTGGGGCTGGCTAAAGCGACCACAGAAGCGGCCGGCCGCGGAGAAACAAGCCATGCCGCGGCGTAGGCCAAAGTGGGTTAGGATGTGCGCCGTCTCCCCTTCAAGGTTCAGATGAATGACGATTTTCAAGCCGTAACTGCCCAGCTCGCGCCCGCGCGAACTATTTCGATTCGACGCAACGCGCCGCAAAACCGCTGGCGCGATGCACGCGCGAGCTGTAACGCGCTGCGGCCTGGGGCGCTGGCGGAAACGAGCCCCAGTTATACGGCGCATTAATATTATAAATACAGACGTGCGCACCAGTGGGTTCTGACATCATGAACACACGGCGTGTGGCAGCTTGCCGTATACCGACTTGCGCGGTAGGATCAACGTTACATGATATTCGATGAATCGAAGATGATGAATCCCTCGTGGAATATGATGGATTTATCGATAATTTCATTATTCTAACGTCGATTTGGTGTAGTTTAATTATGCTCAGTTAATTATTTGTTAATATAAATAAAAATGCTACCAGTGCACGTAGAATTCCTTAGATTTAATACGATAAAGTAAATCACTCTTGTTTACGAATTCGATTTCTAAAATTCATTGAGCGGTAAATAGTTCGATATTCATTCATTCTGCTTCTCCGTCAAAAGTGGACCAATTGCATTAATAATATAGCTCTCCGAACGAATCTTAAAGTTCCAAATAGAGAAAACGTAGTTATCCAATCGAATTTCATTTATTCAAGTATGGAATTCGTACTATGTAAACAGTTGACAGAAATTATGCTTATTGTCCGTTTTTGAACGTACCTTAAGCTGTTTAACTCATCTGATCAGTTTTTTTCTATACTCTTGCATACGTTCCCTATTTTCTTTTACGGTGATAAATCATCTTACGTTAACAGTTGTCGATTTCTACATCAATGGAGGTTTCTTTATCATCTGGTTCCGATGGCTTTACCGTCATGTATATGCTGATATAAAATTCAACAGGCGAAATCGCCCACGTAACTCTCAAGTACATAAAAGCGTCTCGGCGTAAAGACACTTAGCGAAGCAGCCAACAAAGTTCCGAGGATCTTAGCGTACTAGCGCCAGTGTATCGGATAGTCCAAGTACTAATCTCTTGTTTAAGCCGCGGAAGTGGCTCGTTCGACGGCAACGTCGTGCCGCGAGGCGCTTTTCCGTTTAACGCCGAGGTCGGCTTATCGATGGTGCCGTGCGACGCGCGAGCCACCCTGAACGGTCATCCGTCATGCCGTGAGGGGCCTCGATTCCGTGGCCGATATCCGAGCGACACGCACGCATCCCAGGGCGCCATTATTTTTGAATTATCGCGCGCGTCCCTGCGGTCTAAATTAAACGGCGCGTTTGTTCATGATTCTTTATGCATAGCCTCGCATCGATTAAGCATCACCCGCGCTGAAGATGCGCACCCTCGCTGAAAGTTTGCCATTTTTGCATTTGCCGAAGGTTCCTCCAGCGCGCTGATGCGATACGCTATTCAGATAAGGTTTGCAGTGTAAGCTTTGTGTATTTAATTTTCAGCGGGCTAATTAGGTCGAAAGAGAATGTGCAGCTAAATTTTCCGTTTAATTCCTTTGAACGTTCCCGTTTTAATGCGCTGGATTAAATGTCGCCTTTTAAGAAATTATTCTAGCACGTGATAAATTGCTCAGTAATGCAATACAAAGGTTAACTTCGCAGTTTATTCTTCATAAATACACGGTTGATATCAAAAAGCTTGGTATTAATAAAGTATACAGATCGCAAATCAAACCTGCATCAGCTATATAATAAAACTATTGTATGCTTTTCCACGTGTATCGAATATCCGCAATCAGCTGGATATCACAGGCTAATAATAAATGATGCTTCTTCGAACTTTAACGATTAAAATACAAATTCGCAAGCTAACTAATATTGCATTTCACAACAGAATTTTTTCAATTTACTAAAATCTATTTAGTCTACACTAAAATTTAAAGCCTGATGGTGTAACAAGTCGGGCGAGCCAATAAATGAACATTATCGATACAAACATGTACAGCTATGGCGTCGTTCCTTCTGCAAACGCATAGTTATCTAAACAATAATTATCTCGAAGCAGGTAGGCACCAACGTACTAACTGCATCCCGTCCGACTCTAATCGCGATTCAAGTCGCGGTGCGCCGCTGGCTCGCGGTACCCATACAGAAGTGACTCGGGGAGCCAGGCGTTCGCGCGAGCGGTGACAATAACGCGATCCGCACGAGCGGAAAATCAATTCTCCCGGGGTCGAATAGCCGTGCGGCGAAATGATCGAGCCGCCTGCGCGTACGGCGCGTAAATACCGCACCCGCGTACGTCCTTCGGGCGGAGAGGCACAGCGGCAGGGGGGCATGCCGATTAAGCATGATAATTAATTAATAATACGTTTCCTCGCGAGCCTCCCAAAGGTCGAAAGCATCCTGACGCGGCTGCGTGGCCACCACGAGATAGCACCGGGCGAGGGTCTGCCCGTTAAACGAACGACGCGCCCGCGCGTTCGTTCCCCGTGATTATGCCTGAATATTGCACGAAATTCCGGCGCCGATTAAATTTCCCGCGCTTGAATTTAGCCGCGCGCCCACTGGATGGAGCAAGCGAGTGAGAGTGAGAGAGAAAGAAATGGTGCGCGTATGAGGCGCAAATGATATTAGGACGAGCGAGATGCCCGTACGAGAAAGGTATCAAGTTTTTGACGGCGCCGTAAAATGTTTATCTTGGCCGCTAACTGTCGCGCCGCAAATGCCCCGGCTTAATTGCAATTCCTTTCGGCGAGCTTTAAAATGAGCCGCGAATATAATGCCGCGGTCCCCCGTCATCCTGATTTAGTGAGCGTGTCGCGCAAAATTTTCATCCTCGATTTGATGAAGATTAACGGACTTTTCAAATCTTCAATCAAAAATTTTTTTCCAGTTGTCAACGTCATTTATTTACTCAAAAAAAAAAAAAAAAGAGATCGTGAATATTTAACAATCCATACGAATTGTAAGAAATTTTTATTCAACAATTATCATGAAATGTAAATAAACTTTCCGTATTGATATTTATTATTTCGAAAATAATGCGCAACGTAAATATGAAATTGACATTAAATGTAAAAACACAGCATTACTTCTCATATTAATTAAAACTTTCATAAAATGCAAATCATGAAAACGAGCAACCGCAAAGATATTAAAAATAAAATAAAAGAACAAACAATCGAAGGGTTACAAATAAATAATAAAACGCACAATGCAAATATTATCTCCCCTAAATGGGGAAAATATCATTGGCCCAGGGTGTGCGTGGTGTATAAGGGTGTGCTTCTCGCAGAAAAGCCGGGCGTGGAAAGCCCTCGGTAGTCGCGCGTTTTCCGAGCTCGCCGAGATGAATCGTTCATTTGGCAAACGACGCACGTGCCCGTCGTATTCGTTCAAGTTATTGGACGTTTCGCGAAAAGCATGGTACCTAACGACCTGGAATATCCTGCCCCATATAAGACGCCGCGGAAAATTAGGCCAACGGTCTTTTATGTCCTTCGCGTTCGTTCGCACACCCACGCACACGGGCGAGAAAATCGCGTTGCGAGTGCGCGATAAACCGCCACTGGAAAGGTGCAACGGTGGGATAGTTTCATTTTTAGCCCGTCGTCTCGTATTTGTTGAAACGAAAGCAATTATCGAGAAACCTCTCCTATCCACTGCCAAAAAGCTGATTTGCCGGGGAGATCGCGGATTCAATTATGTCGGACGGACTTTGCTCTAAGTGTGTATATAGGCTACTTCGCAAGAAATAGTGATTTGCTCTGGTGCGCGGTCAGAGGCGGTTCTCGTAGCGGCAAAGGTTACCGTAGAAAAGAAACACTGTGCCCGGTTGAGCGTAGGTCCCTCGCGATCGACTCTGTCGGTGCTTCTATGAAGAATGGCCCAAGACTTTTACCTCCGTCGTTCTTCGGTCGTCTCCTCGGGTACTTAATGTACTTCTTCGAAGTGGTCGTGATTTGCCTGCACGAAGGCGGTGATGGTTGGCTAGTTTTTCACGACCACCGTCCCGCAAACATGAAGAATAGGGCGATTTGCGGACAGAATGTGGATGACGGGTAATTTAACGCTGGTCTGGGATCGGCACCTTTTCTCGAGGACGCTTACAGCTTTCTGGAAAAGCTACTCGCTTTTGTTGTTATGGCCATTTTACGGTCCTTCGCGTTACAGCATTGTGCAAGGCCAAGTTTATCATGGTGCTAGTCTTGCGAATCACATTTTTTCATAATTATATGAAAGGAAAATGAATAATTCAATACACTTCTTAAATTATTTGTTAGATCGTAAAACAGACGTTCTGATTAGTGAATTTATCGTTTTATAAGTATCGTTGACGAAAACGAAAGAAAGGGTTGCTTGCTTTTGTTCTGTAGGAACAAAGAGAACGCACTAGCAATTGCGATGCGAGAAATACTAATGACAATGAAAAGACCACACCTTTTTCTTTGTAAAATGAGAGAGATATTTAATTTAAAAAAAAATCAATTCCTTTATGGAAGAATCTATTTAAAAAAGGGGCATTTTTAATCATTTTCTTTGTGATATACGTGGAAGTAGAAACAGACGAGTACAGATAGACGTTGATATTCAATTAAGTTTTTAAAAACTTTTTTCTAAAAAAAAAGAAATTAATACATATTTTAAAAAATATATTTAAAATAATTCTGGAATTTCAAAGACATTAAGAAAGTACAGTAAAGCATACTTAAAGCAAAATATTAAAAAAAAGTTACAACTTAATTTTTTATCTTTACTGAAAAACTTTTTTTCAAACACAATGTCAACCCAATAAATACCACCTTTACTCTCTTCCAGTCTCTCGTTTTCACAGCTGTCCGAGAACGAAAATTTGTTCTCGCCAGCGGCGATTTTTTCCTCAGTGGCCATAAATTGAAGGTGCGCAGAAAAAAGGGCACACACTGTGCAGCGCCGCGAATTTTCAGCCCTGTCGAAGCGCATAATTCTGGGCCACAAAGATTTTCCCTGGGTCCAGAGAGATATTGCGGACTCGGTGTTTCGCATGCTTTGATGGAAAACTGACATAGGAGATATAGTTCACGCGTTACGGACTCTCTCTCTCTCTCTCTCTATCTCACCTTTATCTCGGGGTAGCGCGAACGCGCACTTCCTCTGTGAAGCTTTCTTGTTAAATTCAGAAATTTTCAAGCTTTGCGCGTAGCATCACTCGACATATATTATAAAAATGAATAATTCCTTTTTTTCCTCTTCGCTTCAATTATATCTGCACCGGCGTTTTACCGCACGTCCAGCATCGAGATATTTAGCTATGCAGAAAGGGCTGCTTCTCGCCATAACAAATATTTAAAGTAGTGTCCGTTATAAAGCGTTATGATCATTATGCTTGCAAGGGCGTAGCGGATGCAATCGTTTTTTTTTAAACGGCTTTATTTACGCGCGATATTTTAATTGATCGATAAAATGCGTTGCTCTTCATTTTATTTAAAATCTCGGGTCATAAGTTCTGTCGTTATGCGGGTGCTGTTAATTTAAAATGCCTACCTTTAATAGTTAATGTTATCCGCGTGAAATGAATAAATAATCACTTTGTATGCATATGATTAATTAAAGATGAATTTTTGGCGAAAGGGGGATTTTTGCATGTTAATTATTGTTTGACGATTGAAATATTATTTGCAATGTATTTTTATTATGGTTTTTATTGAAATTTAAATTGGAGTTATCATCTATAATAAAAAAAAATATGTTTTTTGATTGCAGATTAAAAAACAAAGGATCCTGAAAGATTTCAACTATTCAAAAGGTACATGTCTAAATATTATTTACTAATACACATATTTTCATGTTTATTTTTCTTCAATTTTTGCTTATCTATTTACAAAATCTTATTCCCCTGTAACTTTATGAAAAGAAGTTCTTTATGGAAGGGACTATGGTATTTTAAAAACAAAGTGAAATTCAATTTAAGGTACTGTTAGAAACAAATTTGGTCTCTAACACAATTTTAAATCGAATTGCATTTTAGTTTAACAAGCTTAGTTTACAGAAAATTATTAATATAAGTGAAAAAGTCCCTTAAGTGATAATTTAAAATTTATTTATTTAAAACTTTATTACTGCAAGTCAGTTGTTACTTAAAATTCAAATTTATTTACACCATGAATTAATCGTTTTTCTTTTTTAATTCTTTATTTTTCGCAATAATTAAAAGCAAAGCGTGGTACCCTTATGCGTGTTTATTCATTGCGCCCGAAAAATTCGACGTTTACTTTTTATTTACGCAGTGAAAATTGCTGCGTTAACTCTTTGACTCCCTTCGACAGTTTCCTTTAATATTAATTTTTGACTAAGATCAATACCAAGGCATCAGCAATGTAACCTCGCGCAATAACTTGCGTCTCAAGTGCGCAAACATCGAAGTATGCCCGCGCCCCGAACAATCCGTAGACAGATAATCAATTCGCCGAGTAGGCATGTCCAAAGTGGTTATAATTCCCTTGCTATTTGCCGCCGCCAGTAGTCTGGCGGCTTCCGCGACTTGGGCGTACACGAAACTCAACAGACTGCGGTGCGCATCTTCCTATCTTCCAGGGTAGCGCCACGCGACTTCCTTGCTTCAGCGTTCTCCTCGGACTGGAGAAACGGTGCTTCGTTAATTAGCCAAGTTTTGCAGAAGCCTCGCTATATCGACGCATCGAAAATTTCTCACGAGGTGCGCGCATGTAAAAGCCATGCAATGTGCCGCAGTGCTAGGAAGAGGTGCACCGCACCTTCGCATCTCGCTAAATTAATTAGATATACAAACTGGGCGTTGGAAGAGAGGAGGAGGGAGGGAACGGCTTGCAAAAGTTAATGTCATTAGTCCGAGCGCGCGAGGCGGCAAAAAAATTCGAAGAGCCGAGCTCGTTTCGTCTTCCATGCTCGTCCCTCTTGCGCTTAATTAGCGGGCCGTTTGTTTTTAGCCGCGGCACTTGCGAGCTGCAACAACGAGTGTAGCAGTAATCCCCGAGCCCACCGAGCATGATTCATTCGCGCTTTAAATTTTGTACCCGGGCTTCCGGTGGCTTTTAATTTTTCAACGTTTTTACGTGGGAAATGGTTCGCGCGTCTCTTGCGGGGAATGATTTTTATGCCGGCGAAATGGATTTGGACAAATCTGCTCTCCTGGCTCTACGAACGCGTTTGCAGAATTTTTTATTTTTGTTAAAAAATTTTTAATCATCGTTTAAAAAATGTATTCGATTCTCATTGAAGCTCCCGGATAAATTATCGTGACTCGCGCAGGTACGTTTCCTTACAATTGAAATTTAATAAATGCAAATTAGTCGGCCGGGGCTATCAATCAGTATACCTACTTGAAGACAACAATAAAAAGAAACCTTTCCCAAGTAATGAATTCCCAAGTCCGGGGCTTGGAATGACACGAAAACAGAATTTAATACTCCGAATGCACAAGTTGTGCATTGTTAATTTTGCGTTTGATAAAGGTCGGGGCCGCAACGCTGGAAACCGCTAATTATAAAGTGACAAGAATACTTAAACGAAACTTTTCCGCCTCGCGGGCGGACTAAAAATTAGTTTTTCTCCGCAGTCCTCCCTTCCGAACGACTCAGTAGCGTCGCTCAATCAAGAAAAGGAGCTTAATCACTTTGAGCATGCGACTGCGTCGCTCCAGCGACGATCGCGGCAATCGAGTTAAGTTAATGCAATCGCCGGACTAACTGCAGCGTGCGCCGATGACGACGCCGATGTTCGTCGTTCGTGACGGCGCGACGGCGAGAAAACAAGCGCTGGGGATGGAGTCGAGCTGGGGCTGGTAGAGACGGTCGGGGAAGGAAATATTCGGCTGGGCGAGCTTCCGCCGAGTCGTGAAACGTTCCAAGAGGCCGTAGCTGCAGTGTAAGTGGAGAGAAGTGTCTGCGGAGTGAGTTGTTTTACTGCCAGGACATTTGAATTTCATGCACTGCTTTCGAGAAATGACGTAAATTGCTTGTAAATTGTAAGAAAATTTGGTGGGGCAAAAATACGCGCCACAGTTATTTTTAATACGAACTACACCGTCGTGGGAGGGGCGGGAGAGAAGGTATTACTACACCTTAAATTATTCAGCGAATTCTTCATCTTCGGGCTCAAGCGAATTTTCCGCTGCAGAGATGCTGAATTATTTTTAAATCGAGAGAAGCGAGTTTTCGGATGCTTAGATTATTTCAACGTCTCTGCTTGATTGTTTATTCTTTTTACGCGCTCAAAGTGCACTGCGTGCATATTATGAATATAGACGAATGCGTTAGCGCCGGGGGGAATGGTATATTTGGAATTAAAAATTTACCGAATAAACTTTCTTAATTGTATTATCCCCGGCAACTTAACTCGTTAATGTGACTTTCGGCGCTTTGCAAATTGAGCTAAATTTTAAGTTCTTCTAAAACTCTGACGGGAATCTCTTAAATTGTTGAGGACAAGTCTGAACTCTTTATTGCACTTTCCTTCTTTTCCCATCTTAGTCTAGAGATTGAGGTCATTCGTAAGTTCAGAACATTACGACAATTAGTATGTAAAGTCGTGGATGCTTCGTACTTGTATTAACGCAATAAGCTTCGTGACGTTAAACTTTGATGAAGTTATTATTTATCTCTCGTCATTTTCACGGTAAATATTAATTAGTAAACTTGATTCTCAGTGGCACGCATTAATTTCTAATAAAGAATTAAAATGTATTTTTAAATTTATTTTCTAAACCAATTTTAAAAACCAAATCAATTTTGAAAAAAATGTTTAAAAAAGAGCAATAGCGGATACTTTAATTCTTTGCAACTGACTCGTAAATTTCACATGTTTGTAAACATCAATATGTATTTTATTTGTCGTGTATAAAACTTTGAAAATGAACAACATTTTAAGAAAAAAAAAATTTATTTTGCTACAGAATATTTTTGTTATATTATTTCATGTTGAATGTTTTATTTAAACGGGATCATTCTACCAGTTAAAAAAAGCCTCGATTTCTTGAATCGTGCGCGACAAATGTTTTTCAACAAAAAATAAACATTTTTTTAAAGCCACCACAACTAAGCAATCATTGCAATATGATATCTTTATATTTGAATCATATACAAGTATTAAAAAAAGTTCGCAAGCTGTTCAAGTGATCAAGCGAAGCCACCGGCTATAAATTGTCGCCGTAAGTCACGTGCGAAAAGCTCCGACATCCCGCGCTTGTGCCGTACCAATAGCCGACAGTCCATTTTATTTTATCCGAAAAATCCGCAAAGTGCGAGCGCAGGTTGGACGCGAGTGTTAATTCGTTTAAAATATTCGCCGACGAGTGCCAGCGCGAGGTTCGGCCGATATTTCCGATGAGCGGTGCGCGCCTCCCACCCTAACAATGGAACTGTCGTCCCGACCGAACTATGGGGAATATAAATATTTGGTATCGGCTGCCGTGGGGAGGGCGCTTAATTCGTTTATCCGAGCTAACCGATCGCGATATCATCGACGACGATGAATATTTATACGCAAATAAATATGAAATTCGCGAGGAGGGACGAGGCGCGCAACGTTTGCTGTTTTGTGGACTCCCTGGTGGTGCGCCACAATTAGCTCCACCTTTTCCCTTATGAGAAACGAGAAAGCCTAGCCTGAATCGCGATGCGGGAAAATGGTTTTGATTACCAACGATAACGTTTCATACTTTCGAGTTTTAGACAAGTAAGTTTCTCGAAAATCCTGGAACTAATTTCTCCAAAAAAAAATTACGACCCTTTTTTTTGCGATGACTTAAATTTACATGACAAAAAAAAATTCATGATGAAATCTTTTTTAAACCACCTTTTAACATAATCTTCAGCTATTTCATTTTAAGGGTAAATATTTAAACATATCTCACGGTATTATCAAAGAAAAGAAATTCCTTCCTTCATTTATCTTTTAACGAGAAATAAAAAAATAATGACTTATTAATTATAACTTGAAATCTATCAAAATGTAGCTTTTCTCCGTAGAGAACATGATTTTTCAATTGCTATGAATTCCTTCCAAAATTCCTAATAAAAAGAGCACCGCAAGGCAGATGCTGCTATTCCGTCTGTTCAATCTCTCCGCGTCCTGCGACTATGTCAGTTGAGATTTTCATTTGTCAAGCCGAGGGAGCGCATGACATTCGAGAATAGAAATATTTTGAGAAAACCGGAGGAAATCGAGCCGAGATAGAAATGCCACCGGAGGCGAGCTATAAGTCGAAGGCCTTGAGCCGCGCGTGGGCGAGCCTATTTCCTTACACACACCCGCGGCGACGATTCCTATTACCGTTTCTTGATGTCGACGGAGGACGAACAGAGTGAAGTGAAAAGGCGTCCGCACATAGTTTGTGTTATGCAGAGTAGAGACCCGCGCCGGAAACGGCGTCGACCCCCTTCAACCTCATCGTCTCGCGCCTTTGTTTCTCGCTCGCGCGCCGTCGTCATCATTTGTCATCAACTCGAATGATCAGATCTCTCGAGGATTCGGCGGATGTGGAAACATCAGATTTCTAAGATTAGTCGCAACCGTCGATCAGGAGGTAAATCCCCGCGTTCTAAAATTGGAGTTGCATTGCGTCGAAGGACAGAGATATTGGGATTTTCGGAGGAACGCGAGGGCTCTGTCTGGTTAAAAGAGATTGTACTAGGAGATTTATCAACGCGATTGAACGCAAACGTCTGGCAAACACTTCATTTGTGGTGATAGATTTTGCCGTATTGACACGATAGATATTGACTCGATCCCTTAATTATATGAAGTGATTATGCTTAGTGCGTAAGCACCGGGTAAATATTATAGTTTGCAGTGGGAGTCTATAACTAATTATTTATTATAAGCCTATTGAAATATTTGCATTCCTTTTCATTTAAAACCTTTATTAAAATCGTTTGTAAAAGGAACTGTTTATTTTTTATTAACGAATTTGTCTTAAAATATGAACTGTTTGCTGATTTATAATTATAAACAAACTCGAAATGCATAGATATAGCGAATGTACTTTTTTTATTAAAATTAATTTCAAGGGTTTCTGCTGATGGAGCGATGTTTATTCATTTAAAATATTCTGTTTATATTTGCCAGAGGATTACGGAGAAAGTTAAATAATAAATTCTTATCAGTTACAGAAAGCTCTTCAATTCAGTTTTCCGATATTTCAAAAACATAAATTTAATGCAATATTAAAATTGCAGCATTTCTAGTTTGCCGGTTAAAAATTTTACTTAAAAATGTCCTTTATAGGATCTTCCGTCACAATGCATAGAGAATTTCACGTTTTATCTCGCTGCTCCTTAAGGCCGCTGCAGCGGCATCGACGACTCAAAACGTCTATTCGCAATTGTACCTGTCCTTGTCTTCGCATTTTTTTCCCTTCAAGTGCTGGAAGGGGTCCAAGTCTATTTAATTTTTGTCTCTTTCTTTCATTCAGCATTCTTACTTTATTTTTCCGTCTTTCGCGTGCCGGTCGTTTATTTCGTCGGGAGCGGCGTGTTTAAATTCAAATTACGCTAATTTCTCGATTGCGAGCTCTCGACCTGCTGCGTCCTTAATTTTTCCCGTCGTCGCTATTGCAATTTGTCGAAAGAAACCTCAGCTTTCGGCTCCAATCGTGTTTTTAGGTATCCAAGTGATTACGCCTTAGCATCACTGCCATTCATCTACTTCCATCGCGAATTATCACAGATGAAAATCAAATTTAATTTCGGAAAGAATGCTTAATCTGTTATTAGATTTAACTACCAGATAGACAGATCTTAGGAGAAAAATTTCATAACTCTAACAATGGTACTTTATTTTAACGCGATTAAAGATTACTTTTTAGCTGAATATAATTGATAATCTTTTCGTTGTCATAAATGTAGAAAAAAAAGTAGTTACTACAAAACCCTTTGATAATTTTTCTTCAAGCTATGGCTCCGGATTTAACGTAACCTAATGATTCGCAAGTAAAACGTATCTCAAAAAAACGTTAGGTCAATGCCTAAATCTCTTCCAAGACATTAGTCCAGCGCGTGAAGCGAGCCAGCACGTCGTGTCCCGAGCGAATAGTTTGTCAGTCGGTTATACCTGCCCTGCGCTCGATGGTGCCATTGTATCGGTCGGCTCGAGCCACCCTGGCCGTGAAACGATCAACGGACCGATGCCTCTGAAGGTGTGTCCGCGTCGCTGCTCCAGCAGCCTCGATTGGCGTGGGCGCGAATGCAGCGCCGGCGTATCGACTCCATTAAGGGCGTATAATAGCGGATTGAGTTGGCGAATCTCCCAAAGCCCTCGGCCTCTGGCCGCGACGCGGCAGAATTACCTTGGACCGATTCCCCTACTTGCCAGCCGGCAATAATTTCCGCCCGGATAATCCGTGTGTAATCGACACCGCGGATATATGTATGCTGGCCGGCGCCGCGTGTAAGGCGCGCTACCGTCGGCGATGTATAAGAGACGAGAGGGATAGGGCTGAGCAAATTCAATTAGCCGAACAATGCCGAACCATAACCTGTTGAGTCAGTCGCGGTTCGTTGAAGCCCCTCAGCCGCCCTCTTCATTTTCGAGCACCGCTGCGAGGCCGCTTATGAAAAGATGACCCGAGCTCGATCATTTAGTCGGGATGCGCTCTCGTGACTGACGCTTAAAGCACCACCGTTCCATCATGTATTTTTCTTCCGCGAGCGTGCGGCCACGATGTCCAGTTATACGGAGACTATGATCGAACGCGCGAGCGGTGCGGGAAAAATGCAAGGCAGTAATTTTTGTTGCGTTTTCCTCGGGAATTAATTTGGCGATAGACTTTTATTTCTTTATTTATTTATTTATTTTTTTGAAGGAAGATAATTTTACGTGTTTCGGGACGTGTACGCTACGTTCGTTAATGACGTTACAATAAATGATTTGTTGAGTTAATGAATCCATCACTGGAAATAATTTTCATCTACCGTTGTTCTCTGAAGGAACGTCAATTGCAATAGTCGAATATCCATTTTTTCCGAAGGCATGTTAACCTAAATTAAAACAAAAAATATATCCTTTAGATATTTAACGCTTCAGCGAGCATGAGCGGGCAAAAGTTACGATTACAATGATGCAGGTAAAAGCGATTCGCATTTATATATTTTTTTTTGTTTATGCGAGGCATTTCCATCGACAACAAATAGATTGATAAACGATGCCTGAAAATACGGGCGACTACGCCGCTTGCTGCAGCGATAAATAATGTCGTATACCGAGCGTTGGCAAAATGCAGAGAGTAGCCCGGCAAAGTGCAGCGATTTAAAATAAAATAAAGGCAAAAAGTGGAGAGGGAAAAAGAGCGTGCTGCTCGGCCTCATGGCGTAAGCAGAAATTTTACAGTTTTATTAGCGGGCGCGTCGTGCCGCGTGATTCATAAATTTCGCACGCTCCTCTTCGACGTGAAACAATATTTTCTATTAGAATATGGCCTTAATTTAATGAATAATTGTTCCGCAGTGACTCGCGACGCCGCTAAAACGAGACGAGTAATAAACAATAATGGCCGTGACAAGCGAGGGGAAAATTAATTCTCCGCGTCAACGCTTCCTCCCTCTACTCAGTCTCTGGCAACTCACCTACTTCCTGATTGTACTATCATCGTCACTTTTCTTTCGGACTTTTATCGAATAAAATAAAAACTAAGCGTAACTTCCTAAATTGTGGGCTTTCAATTCAATTGACCCATTCAAATTTTATTTTAGCTTGTAAAATGAATCGTGATTATGCGCCGCTAAACGTGCGCGATTCTAAAGTAGGTCGCGGAAAAAACGCAAAGACAAGAACTTTCGTCTTGTCCCTTTTGTTAATGCATTGAAAATGTATATTCGAATAGTTATTGAAATTCTTCTAGCGCAGCTATACCGCAGCGGAGAAAATTAATTATATCTAATGGATTTGTTAAGTACATTTCGCGCTCATTCAAAATTCATTTTGCATGCTTAATTATTATTGCATTATTAAACATACACTGGGGATTAATAATATAATCTCCCTTTCGTTGTGCTTCTATAGCGAAACGGAATTGATGAGTTTTCCACTTTGTTAACAAAATAAAATATTGAATAATTGGCAAGCGCACGGGACTACCTTAAAACATTGTTCGAGTGAATTTCACAATAAATTGATACCGCACAATGGGAAACCTCTACCCAATGGTGAATATAATCAAAAAACGATAAATTATCGTAATCAAACTTACAGACCGGCAGTCGAATATTTCCACATACGCGCGGAAAATCGAGCTAGCATAATAAGAACAGAAATATCCTTCATACAGAAACATAAACATCATAAGGGTAAAATTGTGGAATGGCCGGCGAACGATGCGCATTGTGAATTTCGCCATAGAAATAATAATAATTAACACTGAGTCCACCACCGCGCTTTTGTTCTTCCTTTCGTCTATTATAAAATCTGAACGCAGGGTAGGGGCCTTTATGCCGATAAAGCAGTCGTACAAACGCGATAAATCCCGCGCCAAATAAATCGCGGCTCTTCGGGCGCGCGAATCACGTACCGGTAAATCCGAGGAAAATCAGAAGGCAGCAGCAGGTGTTCAGCCGGTGTATCCCCGGTGGCGGTGCCATCTTCGTCTTCGTTCTCCTCATCCTCCTTTTCCTGCGCTCCCCCTTCTCCGCAGAGGCACACGCGCGGGCACTTGTTCCTCCGCTCCTTCTTTTTTTCGTTCGCAGCTGTCCGGTGATGCGCAGGCTCCTCTTTTACCTTCGCTGGCACGTGGTGGGGAGCTTTTGCGAAACGGAGAAGCGAAGAAAGAGGGAAACAGAGATAGAGAGCGATTAAATTAGCCACTTGCGCGATAAATCACATGTTCGAGCAGCATCTGTTGTTTTTTTTTTTTGCTCTCGGGTGGCACGTGCGCGCGAACTTAGGCGTGTACGCACTCCCGGGTCCTCGCCGGCCCCATTCGAGGCAGGGACGCACTCTTTTCACTTGCCACCTACCAGCGGAACTGTAGCCGTATTACAATGTTCGCGATCCTCACGTAAAGTGTCAGCAACAGCAGCATGCTCGGCCGCGGTCAGAGTCACACTTTTCTTGCACTCAACGAACGAAAATAAAAAAAAAACAATGACGCTATCAGCGTCACACGTGGTTACTGCCCTCTGGCCGGTCCTCCCGCGAGGAATCGTGGGGGAGGTCCGCGCGGTGTTTTTCAAAGGTGCGAGGACGTCGTGTCAGCGGGGGAGTCGTGGCGTCATAGCGCGCGCTGGGGGGGAGGGATCCGCGTGCGTTGACACTCGGTCGGGTTAATACGCGTATTCGAG
Source organism: Sycophila sp. Sp_5 (assembly GCA_018906775.1). Classification (NCBI taxonomy): domain Eukaryota; kingdom Metazoa; phylum Arthropoda; class Insecta; order Hymenoptera; family Eurytomidae; genus Sycophila; species Sycophila sp. Sp_5. Next base: position 1,452,995 of record JACCID010000039.1, read on the forward strand.
AGCCCGAAGCTGCCGGTTCGAAGCACGGCGGTTGAATGCGCTCCGTGCCGCGAGCGGCTCCTCGCAAAACCTCCCCTGGCTCTCTCGCGCGCGCCGGGGGGTGGCCGCCGGCCCTCTCCCTCTTGCGCTCCTCCGGCTACATTGGGGAGGCGCGCATGCCCCGCGCAAAGGTGCAAAACCGACAGGGCGCCGCGCGACGCCTTCAATTCGCCTTGCACTGGCATTTACGGATGCACTAGTTCCTTCGACGCGGTATGCTCTTAGAGCTTTTTTGTTGCAACGGTAAAGTGAGCATTCTATCTGTTTGGCTGGCTATTTTTCAAAATGGAATTTATTTTATTGTTGTATAAAAGATTTATGCAGATAATGTCAAACGTAAGTTTAGTGGATTTGGCTAATTTCTATTTGTTGAAGAAAAGATTTTGTGCTCGCGAGCGAAAGATTAGTTATTCCCGACCTTAAGTAGTAACAGACACACTGGTCAGACTTGTCTTTGAAGGTGGCTTATTCGTTGAAACTTCATTTGAGCCGGAACTTGTAACAAAATAATTTTCATTTTGTTTATTTAAAATGACTAGAGAATAAAAATTGATAATAATTAAATAACTATTATTAAATATAACGCTTTATTGAAAGTTTTAAATAGGAGAGGGTTTAATTTTTGTTATTCGAATCAAGAAGACATTATACCTATTATTATGAAATAATTTGTACATTTTTTTAAACTTATTTGCAATTATTTTTAAAGTAATTACAAAGTTTATTTATGAGGAATCCAAATTAAACCTCTAGTCACAATACGTAATTAATCTTTCGCAAAAAGATTACTATATTTTTTCTATTCTGAATAAATATTGAATCATTCAATTTGTGAATAAATATAGGTAAATAAACTATACCCGCATATAATAAACGTCCTAAAAAATATTTTGTTCGCATATAAACAGCCCTAATGAATTTTACATAATCCCTAACAAGAAATCCATTTAAAAAGAATTTCCCCTAAGGTCGCATATCGCCGCTTATTAATATAAATACTCGTACTTAGCCGCGCGCTCTTAAACGCCTTCGTGACGTAAATTGCGAAAAAAAACTGCCGTCTAACCGAGTAAAAAAAAAGAAGAAAAAGAGAGAAGCAGAGAGAAACTCCCAACGAATTCGCGTGCACCGGAGGGGGCCGTGCGCGCACCGCACACACATCGCGCAATCTCTCGCCGAAGTAAATTCATAATTGCGCGATTTCCTTTCGGAGCATAAATTTAAAAGCCCCGGCGCCGGGTCAGATAAGCCCCGGCGGATCTCGTTAATTTTCCTCTCGGCGGTCGTCGCTCGGACTCTCTCTCCCGGCCGCTAAAAATTCAGGAGCGCACGGACGCGAGTAGTCTCGTTGCGAGGCCATTGCGATTCCTCCCGGCACCCGAGACCGCGCGGCCGCAATATAGCCGAGCGAAGAGTAGCTACTGTTTCGCCGCGAATGGAATGGTAATGCCCTGGAATAGTACGCGCGAGGCATCGATCCTCGCGGTCCGCGCGCGCGTGGGCCAGCCGCCGACCGCGTGCCTGCGCGACTCCTAAATTTATCGCGATGCTTTCTCGGAGTCATGCGAGCACCCAGGAGCGCACACGTACACGCGTGCACGCGCCGCGCGTAGCTCTTCCTTCGGGAGACGCCGTTTTCCGGAAGCATAAGAGGAGTGGATACGTTTTCGGCTTCAATTGGTTTTACCTACTGAAAGGAGACCGATAAAGATCTATATGTCTCGTATCTTGTTTTTACATCTTCTTTGACATTTTTTTATTTAGTGGGTTATACTTGGTTTTTGGAAACAATTAATGGTACGTTTAAAAATTGTCATTCTGAACTCAACTGCCGAATATCAAGACCAACAATTTTTAATTTAAACACCAATGTAAAAATCAATTTTACTTATTTTTCAATTATGTAGCTAAAATATATGTTTGCTTTTGTTCATTAAGATTATTATAAATTAAAAAGTATATTAACTCTTCTTCTTAAATTTTTAATTGTAGATTTATAAACGTCTGCACTGTACCTTAAAAAGAGCTTTTTAATTTTTTATTTAACGGAATAAACTGCGGTCAATAAATAAAGTTGAGTTGACGTATTTTATAAGCGAGAGTCAAAACCATTCTATTCTTCGTGGTCTAAATATAATCAAAGTTTCACCCCAACAAAAATCAAATAAATCGATCCTCGGCATATCTGCAGTTGCCAAAATCTTTCGTCGCTCGCTCAGACTTTGCAAATCAATTCAGCGGATCCATGTCGGTCGCCGTGATTCCATTTAATCAGCCCCACACGTCCCGGACCAATAATTCACACACCTCGCTGAGACTCGCGGAATATACTTTCGTGCAAAATTGAGATATTATCGGTTAACGCCCAGGGCCGCGGCGATTATTGATGCCCCCCGTACGTGCCTCGCCCGTTGCAATCGTTAAAACAAGCACGTACGGCACAGTCTATTAGGATTGGAAAGGAGATTCGATTCGGCGCGTCGGTGCTAAGCCATCCGAGCGCGTGACATACGGTCCCGCGGCGCGCGGACACTCACGGCTAAAAGAAGTTCAAGGGCCGCGGGAGAGGCTCCGCGGGGCGATATTTCAGCGGTGGAAACAATGCGCGACCTCAGTGGTCCGGTATCTAATGGTTTTCTTAACGTAGTGGGTGTCGAGGGGAAGAGGGTGAGGGCTTCCACGTCGTCGTGGGCCATTAATAAGTGCCCCGCCGGGGCGCGCTCGCCACTGCCGCGACATGAAATACTACCGTGAATTCCGTCCTGACGCGTCGGGGCCCGGTCGCTCCTATTTCCATGTTGACGCCGCGCGCTAAGCCCCCCCCCCCCCCTACACCTGCCAGGATCGCAAGGGAAGGGCTGGGACGGCGCACTGATGAACTTTCACGGGGGTGGACTTTTCTTCCTTTGAGAGACCCGAGGCGCTGATTTTTCGTGAGATAAAACCACTTGCGTGTCGTTCGGGGGGTGAAGCGCGAGGAGCGAGGAGTTATAAATATTTCTCCCTGGGTGAATTTTTCGTAAACGGAGTTTAACGTGTTGAAAGGTAATTTGTTGTTAGTCGTGCGTGTATTCTGGAAAGGTAGAAAACAAGGTTTTCTTTTATGTACCGTAGATCGACTGGAGATTGTCAATGTGTGATATGTTGTAATTTATTTTTTAAAGGTTTTTCAATCATTGGATAATTTGACGGGCAATAATTTTAAATAAAACAGGAAAATTAGAAAAATCTAGGTGTGTAAATATTTATGGCCTTATTAATTTTTATTTTATTAATACACTGGTATAATTAATTAATTAATAAATTTGTTTATTGCTGACACAGAAAGTATTGGTTATGTCAACTATTATCATTTTTTTCTTATTTATACATTGCACTTAACGGAACATAAAGTGCAAAGTAAAGAATAATGCGTGTACTTAAAAAAATAACAGTATATTTAACAAGCGAAAGTTTTTGGATAAAATCGTTGGAATTCACTTGAAGTAGCATGTATTTTAATTTTGAACTACACTTCACATATTTCAAAATAAACCTAGCTCCAAAACTCCGGTTTGAGTAAAAAGTTTTAACTAAAATGTAGGAGATGTTTACTCTTGTGAACATAATCACCACTTTACTAAAAATATACTTATTCAGAGTAAATTTATTATCAGGTTAAGGTTTTTAAACAAATTTTTTAAAAGGGACGTAACAACTTCAAAGAACAATTTAATTTATTCTTCTAATAAACTTTACAAAATGAATTCTTTTGATAATGAAATTGTACCCCTTAAAAAAAATACTTTGCATAAAAAAGTGTCACTCAACTATATCTCAAAAGAACCTATTATAAAATCAATATATAACAACCTTGTTAAGTATTCCATAAATATCTAATCGACGTTGTACGAATTAAGGACTATAAATCACAAAACATCCCGGCGACATGTACATTCTTATCTCTTCTGAAATGCGATAGCCTTATTTACATTGCGCAACAGGGGGAGGTGCGGAACAAAGGGGGCCAGTCCTCCCCTCGATCAAAAAAATATAACCGTTTTGTATCGGCGCCAGTTATCGCGTGCAAAAATGTATATCTAAGGCCGGCAACGTCTGTTCGCCGTGACGTCGAGAGGGGTATCGCTACGCATGGCTTCTCCTGTCAGCGGAAAATCCGAGACAATACTGGACCTCCCCTCTCAAAAAAAAAACCCGAGCGGTCATTTTACGGAAATTAGTGTGCAGTAGACGCTCAAGAGTAAGAGAGGGTCGGAGGTGGGTGGCAAAGCCGAAAGTGACGGCTCTTATCGAAATGATTGCGCGGTGTAGCTCATAAGTTAAAAAAAATTGGCCTTCTGCCGCTCTGAATTTTTTAGCCCGCCAGATAAATGGTCTCGGATTGCGATCTGCATGGTTTGTAATAGCGGACTGTTAACGTTTATGATAATAGACGATAAACACGAAAATTGAAGTGACTCGTTCTAGGTGCCTGGAGTGGTTTTATCGCGAACAATCGGTGGGTGGGTGTTGTAGAGTAGCTGGGGAGAAAAAGCCATGGACTTTGCAAAAAATAATTGTCTTATTTTGCTTGGAGAAAGTGACTGGTCGATTAGATAAAAATATTCGATTACAGGTCTGTTAAAGTTGTTGTCTAGTCATTGGACTCATTTCCCCTCGTTACCGCGTCTTTAAATCGCGGATGATATATCATATAGATCCATCTACGTGACATGGCAGAAACTGCAAGCGCAATATTGGCTTTCTTTCTCAGCAAGCTGCAACCTTATTTGTTACCTTTAAAAAAAAATAATAAAATTTATCTTTTAGAGTCGCATGGAAAAAAGCTAAAACCCATACAATTCCGAAGTCTGCCTCGCCGCGATTTCAAAAGAAGAAAAGCGTTTGTTTTCCAGTAACAATTTTTTTTCGATAAAAAATTAGTTTCTCGCCGCTTGGCCGAGCAACAACGAAACAAAGCTCGACCGCAAAAAAGCGAAACATCGTTTAAATCCTAAAAATAAAAGGGAGGGGGAAGGGAAGCATCCCTAAATAAGGAAGCTGCGGACGGGTTCGCGGAAATAACGAGGCAGTTAGAGAGGCAAGGAACGAAAACAGTCAAATGCAGAACAGCCGAGGTAGAGCAAGAGAAAGGGCAGAGGGGAGGATCCTTGAAATGCAAACGCGAAGTGGGAAGGGTATATAGGTAGAGGAGGCGAGCGGACGAAGGTAAGAAACGAAGTAGGGGGAGGGGGCCCAGGCGAAGCAGCGGTCGGGTGCGCAAGCTGCCGCGTCGTTTGTGTCGGGAGGAGCACTCGCGCCAGGACATTGCGCAACGCAGCAGCAGCAGTAGCAGCAGACGCGTGTATATACGCGATGGGTCCGGGCGCGAGTGCGGCCACGCGCACAGTGCGAGAAGGGGGAGGAGGGCGAGCAAACGGAATGCCATAAATCTCATGTAAATTTCGGCCGCTTGATTTGCAAGCACAATGCCAGACAATTCTACGGTCTGCCTGCGGCGCGTTGCCGCTCTGCGGACAAGTCCGTCTCTCTCGCTCGGACCGAACACTCGCGACCCTCTCTTTGTCTTGCGGGGGACGACGAGTCCGCGCGCCTTTTATCCCCCCGCAACGGCGCGGATGTGGGAAAACGAGGAGTCCCTCGGATGGGTATATGCGAGGGCACGCGCACACGTGGGGAGTCCCGAGCTCGTTTTCCTTCAATTGACTTCGGGGGGTTCGCGACACCCCCTACCCCCAGCCGCGCCTTCCTCCTTGCGCTACCCTCCGTGCTGAGAGCAGTCTGTACGTGGAGGAGAACACTAATTACTTCGTCGGCTGTTCTTTAGCCCCGGTTACCTTGCTCTTTTTTCTTTCTTTCTCTCTCGCTCAGTATACCTTCTCACTGTGGCCGTTCTACAAATTTTCGTTAATCGTTAATTCGACCGATGTACAATGGGCTGCCTTTCGACGTTTATTCGAAGAAGCTTAACTAACGACTCTCTATTATCAAAATAAGGAGGAAGAAGAGGGCGCTAATGTGAGCCAGAAATGGGGCGCTTTTCTTCTCAGAGATGAGTACTTTCGTCACGATTCCTTTAAACATCTGTTAACTTTCATTTTATATTTGGGAGATCGGACCATTGCGTAAAAAGTGACAATTTTTTATCGCAGGTGGACAAATTACTTGTTAATCTTTTATCAAAAAATCCTGCATAATTTCTTATAAAGCATCACATGAAACATTCGAAGAGAGCACATATGCTTTATTGAATTTTTTGGTGGATTTTAGGTAGAATTCTCTTCAGAATTTTCGCGAAAGTATTCTGCAGGTAACTTGCGAAACTTATAAATTTTATTCTGATATGATACCTTGTGAAAGTTTTGCAAATATCTTCATGCTGTACTCAGCACGAAATTCGTAGAAGTTCTGTAGGACACTTAACCGATATTTCAACAAAAATTATGAACGAATACCTGAAGATTTTCTTCTTTCCATTTTTATACGAGCTAATATAATAAACCTCCGTAAAATTGCAAGAATCTATTGTAAAAAAACGATATCAATGTTTAAATTATTAAAATTCAATCGTCGGTAAAGAGAACAATCCCAATCATAATGACCATCCGCAGCGCTTTCATTAGGCCCCAACAAAAGTTAAGTATGCGCATTATATTGAACTTTCTTAGCAAGAGTTTCTTAGAAAATCGTAACGCAACCAGTCCAAGAATTCCTACTAACAAGCAGCAGTTCACCGTGACTTACACTACCTTTTCCTCCTCACATATACAGTAAACACATTTTACACTTCAAACATCGCTACTCGCGAACAATGGAAAGCTCGTACTCATAAGAGAAAAGATTAAAAAATTTTCGAAACTTTATTACTCCAGAAGCTCGCTCGTTGCACAGTCAAAGGGAATTTTCGAGCGGACTGGCTCGTGACGATAGCGGCGATTGATTCTTCGTGCGCGTTCCCTTTTGTCGCGGCTTTTCGAAAGACTATATACCTATATATACCAGGCGCACAATGAGCACGCGAACGGCCCGGGACGCTGCATAATCTTCCGACATGCTCTCGCATTTTCAACGCGAGCGGACTGAAGGGAGGGGGGAGGGGGGAGGGAGGTCTCTTATGAATCGGCTCGGTGCGTGCGCGCGTGTCGCTTTCGCTTGTATTGATAAGCCCGATAAGCCACCGCCGAGCTCTACCTTTCGGGCCCCTTTTGTTCGGTGGTCCTGCCTGTCTGCCTGCCGCGGATTGTCAGAACAATGGCCCGGGCTACGGTTTCACTTCGCGAGACAACCCCGCCCCGGGGGTAAGACGCAGTAAAAAACAAATCGTCCGACAAAGCCTTTATGAAACTCGTATTTTGCGCGCGTTTGACTAAATTTGCGCAGATCCCGTTGTGTAACGAGCATTAGAGGTCTTTATTATTGTGATGCGGGATTACCACCTATCAGGGAGACTTCGAAATGACTTATGAATTTTCGGGGATGCGCGGGAGGAATTAGAAAATTTGTATGCTGGTTTGCTACTTAAATGAATATTAGAGCTGAGCCGGAGCTTTTGTGTGACCGCATTGTCTCTTGCTAACACTGCCGACTTAAGCTTTTAAGTATCTGATGTAATGTTGAATATCTTATATCGGTTTCCTTTTTAAAATTTTAAGAAAATAGTTTATCCGGTTTATTTAATTATAAGAAGAAAGATTAGCTACTTAGCTTTAATGATCTTGTACTAATATTATTTAAAAAGAGTGCTATCGTTTCTTAACAAATTTCTTTATAGTAAAATTTTAGTCTCTCAATTTTGAAACCCTTCCAATAATTTAGTTCAAAATCAGCTGTTGTCCAATACTGTTCATGACTAAACTCCGCATCTCCTAAATACTAATTTAATAAAAATTCCTGTTATTTAGCACAGATAAAGTTGCTCGTTAAAATTAATCTCCCCGAACGCAAGCGCAGTGCTAAAGTGCATTTGTAAAAGCATTTGTTTCTTTGTGCGCATCAACGGACTGTACATAGCGAAAGAAATTTTTTATAAAAACAAGCAAGCCGTCCAGTGCGCGGTTTTACTCGCCTCACATGCAAGTCCGTGTAAATCATAGCGGTCCTCTAGTCATCCTCGGGAGAGAGAAACAAAGAATTAAAAGCATTTTTAAAATGGGTTACACTGCGATTGCGCGTAACCTCCGCACTTTTTCCTTCATTCAGTCTCGGCTCACTCTCTCTCTCTCTCTTCCTTCTTCCATTTTTATTTCTTCAAAACCGCGCGTACACTCCGGGGGATTAAATCACAGGTGCACGTTGGGCGAAAGGCAGCGGTGAAAGAACCTGTGGTCAGACTGGCCAGCTCAGGGAAGCCTACAAAGTTAGCCGGCGGTTGGTTCCGAGACCGTCAAGGACGAGGCGGAACGGAGAGGAGATAAAAAAGCACACCGAGAGAAAAGAGGAAGATGAGAAAAAAGTAAGAGGAGTAGCTTGGGGAGAGATGCACGCGCCACGGGCCCTACGGCTAAATGAATCTCGGCACGCGGCCCGCTCGTGCGCGCATACCTGCCTTCCTCCGAATAAAAAAATGTAAGTGAGAGCACCGCGCCCGCAAAAACAAGCCGCGAAGCTGCAGCTGCTCGCGACGTTCCGCAAGTCACGGGGGATAAGATGACCGTACTAAAGTATCGAGAGATGGAGAGAGGAGAGTTAAAAAAAAATAGAGGAGAGAGAGAAAGGGGAGGGGCAGAGAAAACGAGGCGGTAGATTCGAGAATTTCGGGGCCTCGCGAATTCCCTCCGGTAGATGCCCGGCCAAAGGGCAACTCAGAGCTTTTCTCTTTGGCCCGTCCTCAAAGTGGACTGCAGTTTTCCGCTTGTCCACGAAAGCGCACGTATTTCGACGGAATCCGATATTAATATAAATATTTTACGGGCCGCATTTCGAGACCTGCCTTTGTGCGTTCGCTCCCGGAGATAAAAATGTCAAATAATGGATGTCGTGGACGGTGTCCTAATTTTTTTTTTTTGCTTTTAAAATGGAAGTAAACTACAATTTCGGATTTTTATATTATTGGCATATGCCTGTTTAAAATAAAAGAGTTTTTCCGCGGCGCAAAAAATTGAGAGAAAAAAATAAACGAAAAATATAAAGTTTGGACGAGCCATTTATTATTTTTTATCTTAGAAAAGTTGCAGTGCTGCGGTTAATATTTGAGTAATTAAGCAAAGATTAAGTTTCTTTTTATTAATAGCCATAAATTATCTTAATGAACAAACTCTCATTTAGAGTTTTTAAGAATCTTTCTTATATCTTGTCTGGTGCATTACGAAGTATTGTTTGCATTGCGTTTATGAAGTTATTCCCTGGGGATCGAATTAAGAAGGAAAAATTTTCAAAGTATCCTGTAGATAAATTTGGTTGGCTGTTTCTTCACTATATAATTCGATATTTACGTAAAGGGCAAATGTACATAGAATCATTTATTTATCAGTCATTTTATATTAGAACACATTTGATAAATTTGAAATATTTGAACATATAGCAAATTTTGTGGTAAATGTATAAAAATACAATTGCAACTTAATGTTTCGAAAAAAAGAATCCATTAGCGATACACATAAACGAATTCGCCACCGACTCCCATAAATAAAATCCGGCATTTGCCGCAGCCACTTATTTACTGAACTACAAGCGGCAACAAATTCTTTAAACGAGCAAAAAAGTAGCTTTAATCAGACACCTAAAAAGAGAAAAACGCGTTCACCTAGTAGCTGAGCGCTAATGCCACTCGACTAACCCCGGAGTAACTCGGTATTTTTTCAATTCCCTATTCCGCAACACCGCGGCTGCATTCGCGCGCGCACACCCACACACCCACACACACACACACACGTATCAGTACTGCGGGCGTAGATGGCGAGCGCGCTAAATTGCCAGGGGGCCCTCTGGTCCTTTTAATTTCCTGCCGTAGGAAGAAGCTCCCTCCATGCGAGCGCCCCGCAGATTTTCGATCCCCCTCGCAGCCGCGAATAAACGAAAGCCGGCGCAATGTCACGGAATCTCGCGGCCGCGTGATCGATCGATTCCGGGCGTGTTTGCTTCGTGGGAGAGGGGAATCGCCCCTTGTGAGTTGCAGTTACGTCAAGATGTTGCGAGAGCGACGAGTCCGACGCTCATTGCATATACCGTTATTGACCGCCTTTTGGAGATTTCTATAAATCACGGGGGTAATGTGTTAATAAAGAAATGAAAATGTAACCTGAAATTTATCGGGCCCGAGGCGCGTCTTTATGAGCGTCGCCCGTAAGCTTGCAGGGATGACGTTTATGCGCGGATGTGGAAACTTTTTTTATAAGCTTTCGCGCGGCCGGATGTTTACTTAGCTTTACTCCGTTTTTAGAAGGCGGTGGCTTTTCAAATTATTGCTATTATTTAAAATGCCATTTGGAATTTTATAATTAGGGCGTAAATTTTGGTAACGCGCGTCGCTTGCTGTTACTGCGCTGCAAGCTCTCGCTTGATTGCCGCGAAATAAGCGCTCGTTTGAACGAAGATATACGATGTTTTTCTCGAGGGGAAAGTATATTCTAAATATTTAAGCTTTTTAGTACTTACAGCGGTGGTTCATTTATTCCGCGTATTCATAAATCATGTTTAAACGGAAGACTTTATAATAATTAATAATTTTCAATGTGATATCGTCATTCAGAGAATTTCTTAAAAAAATTATGAAGCTTTTATGAAAATTAGGAAACTTTCCATAATAATTAAGGGAAAAAATCCAATTATGAAACGATTTACGCGATTATAATCAGTTATAATAAGTAGAAATACATTACAGATACTTACACTGCATGCTTTTAAATAACTAATAGATACAACAAATTTTAACTTTAAATTATTCAAAAATATTTAAAAAATAATTTACTCATGTCTGCCGAGTATTTTCTCTGAAAAGGTTGTCATCATTAATACATTTACCTGCCACAGCATCCGGCGAAACGTTCTGATTTATTTAATCTTGCAATCACTTCTTTTTAATAATTAGTGCATCCTGGAATGCGGCTGCTACTCGTCCGCGGTAGAAAATTACGCACTCTTCTTTTACTGGTAATGGGCGCGATATAGCAGCGCTTATAATAATACGCTCGACATCGGCGCATGTAGCACCGCTTCGAGAACTGAACACTTATAAAAAAATGACAGCGCATCATTTTCCGTGAAGTAGCGCGAAAGGCGAACGGAAAGCAGAAGAAAAGACAGAAATGGAGGAATCAAGGATGTGAAGCTTCCGGCGGAGGCTGCATGTTTCTCTCTCTCTCTCCCTCTCTCTCTCTCTCTTTCCCCGCAAGCAATCCCGAGGAGACGAAGTGGAAGCTGGCGTGCCAATAAGTGGATTCGTTCCGGTCGCCGAGCCGCCGAGATGCATATGCAGAAATGATAAGATGCTGGAAAACGGACGGATGGAATGAGAAAGACGGAGAAAGTAAGGGGACGGAGCCACGGGCCCTGCGACGACGCCGATGAGAAATGAAATTTGTATTTCTGCGCGGACGAATAAAACGTTTTTTTTTTTTTAAATTGCGTATCACGAGAGTATTCAATCAGAAAATTTTTATGCGCACCACTCGAGAGACGGTGGAAAGTGTTTCGAGGGCAGCGAATCCTTTCGCCGTCTTGCGTTACGACGGTCCAGGTGTTCTGCTCCCGTACGATCTGGCGATATTTTGCTCCTTTTTTTTTACATCGACGATATGCGAGAAACATTTGCTGTACAAGAAATCGTAAAAAGATAAATCTGGTCTTTATTGCGATTACTAAAAAGGAAAATCATATATTATATCATATATACAGCAGGTGTTCAAAATAAATTCTGCGGGAAGATAAAGCGAGCTTACGGTTTCTGTAGTTGACTTGCGTTTTTTGTGTAGATGAAAATATGTAGGATTTCTTTTAACCCGTCAGAAATTGAAAAGATTCAAGGATGTACGTGCGTGGCAGTATTATAATCGATCTTTTGCTTTTATCTTTTGTGCTTGTTCAAAATTTTTAATGTACACCTGTTAGAGTGAATGATTTACTTTGAAACAAAAAGGAACTGACGTGGTAAATATGTACTACATATTTTTATAATTATAAAGTTAGTTATTTTTTAAAAAAGTGACCAGTGCATACCTTTTTCTATATATCTATTTTTCATCCTGCAATATTAATTAAAAGTAATTTTAATAAATCTAATTTTCTAAGGTTAAATTTTTCTACAATTCAATTACATTTTTTTAATTAAAGAAAGCATTTGTTATTAAAATATAATATTTCCACGAATTCATAAAAAGTTTAAAGACAATAATTAAAGAAACCTTAAAAATCATTACTTTAAATTGCGCAAACGTAGATTTTTTGCGAAAGTGAATTTAAGTGTCCTTGGAACGAGCAATTTGAAAAGCGCACAAATATCGCAGCTGAATTTCGTGAACTAAGGAATCATAAGAAAAAAAGAATGGAGACAGGCGCGCGCGGTCGTAATTGCAGTCAAAGGATCAGCCAGCATCCAAATTCAACATTAAAAAAAAGCAAAATAAAACCGGGTCCAGCGTAGCCCCGCCTGATTGTTGTCGGTGCCGCACGGATGAGCCTATAATACGCGAGGCAATTGCAGGCCAGGATGATAATTTTCGCGGAGATAAAGAGGCACGGCGTGCGCGCGTCTCGGCACGAAGTATAAAAAAAAGCGGACAAGAAAAGGAGGCAGACCTCGTGCCAGAAAAAAAAGCGTATCGCGTGCGTAGTCTCACCGGAGGAGAAATAAAGCAGCCGAGAAGGGAGAGAGAGAGAGAGAGAGAGAGAGAGAGGAGAGGCAGGTGCCATCCCCCGGGCTGCCTGTGCGTCGCTCCTGAAAGGCGGAGAGCGGCGCGAGATCCCGATACCGATTCTATACGGCTCCTCTCTGGACCCGGAGCGAGGAGCAATGTCCTTACTCCATTCCTGGAGCCGAGCGAGCGGCTGCGACCGCCGGCGCTGCCTCCTTTTTTGCGGCAGCTGCGCGCCACGAAGAATACCTTCGCGCCGAAAGTCCTCCTCCCCTTGGCGAGCGAAGGTCCGGGCAATATAATTTCGAAATTTGGATCGACTTTCGTGCCACGACCGATCTCAATTTTCTTTTAATATTCGCACCGGTTCGCCGCACCTTCTTTTTTTCTCAAGCATTGTGTAAAACGTCCGGGCATTGGTTCGCATTTCGCTGAGTATATTTCTATCGATATACGTTTTCTGTCTGCTGGCTCAGTTTTTAGCTCTGCGAAAATCGTTTTCAATAGAGAGTATTTTAAGATTTTTACGATATTTTGACTGCTGCTGTTTAAACCCCACTTTTTTTTAAAAATAATTTTTACTTTTTATTTAAATTCACCATTTTACTGGCGGCAATTGATTGATTGATTGTTTTTTTTTGTCCAGGGACTTATGAAAATTGACAAAAATAGTATATAAATTCAAGCAGTCGTGTGAAAAACATTAAATTAGTGTCCAATTTGTGAAATTAAATTATTATGATTTTTTATTATTCTCATTCAGTCACCGATGAGTAGATATCTTCGGAAAGTAATTGCAGTTCTTCTCCAATGCCGTTACTGATATTTCTGGATGCAATCAAATCACCGTAAAGTGCATTAACCAATATCGGCATTGGTGGTCCGCCGGAAGGTTTCTCGTTGAAACTTGATGCATATGGCTTACTGATTTTCCATCTAATTACACACGACTTATTCAATTCTCGTTGTTTACTATGCAAATTGTCCAACAGTACCTATAGCAATTTAAAGGAAAACGATCTACCGGATGTTCCTAAAAATAAAAAGTTTTCTCTTGGAAAACACAAAGAAATCTGCAATCACTCCGTAAAAAAAAACATCATTACGCGCCATACAAAGAAAAAAGTGCTACATTCACCTAAAATAAGACATCTATTACTATTAATTACATGTTACATCCATCCTTGCGGCGATGCCTTATTGTCTCATAAATAACTAAATATGCCCGTAAAACCTTGTACTTTTTTTTAAGGGTTCCCTCGTCTCGAAGGATATACAGTGTGTCTTCGGACGTTGCAAGCTCGAACCGCCACTTCCATCCGGACGTTTATATTAGACAAGCAGCATAAACAGGAGACGGGAAAATGGCCTTGGCAAATGTAAAAGGTTTATGCATGCCCGAGCACTACCGGTGTTAAAGGAAAGCATTTTCGCACTCGTGCTTATCGTCGCATCGGACGTTAATGGAATGGTCCGGGCCAGGGACACGCGGCGATGAGCGCGAAGTCGTATAAATAGACCAGCAAATGGCTCTCTTCTGCTCGCGCATTGTGCTCGAAAACTTTTGATGTTATTTGCCAGGAGTTTCCTTAGCGATTAATCTAGCGGGATCGCGATATGATGCGATTTATTTCACTTGGCACAAATTAAATTCACCAAATTCCGAACGAGCCGTAACGTAATTTATAATTTTTATAAATTTCCACGAGAGTTGGGTAAACTCGTTTTCAACTTTATTTGTTCTCGCGGCTGAGTAGTTTATGATCCGATTATTTATTTACTTGCTATGCACTCTCTGATTTCAAAATGTTCAGACTAGGTCGCGAGTAAATAGATCCTTAAATCGCACCAATCTTCTCTTTAAATTCTTCAGTTATATCAGAGTAAACAACATTATAGGCTGAATTCACTGAACAAGCGATTAACCGAGAAAAAGTATCTCGCGACTTCAAATATATAAACACAATTATTATACACATTCGTTAGAATTTTAATAAAAGTGTTTAATAATTTTAATAAAATTTTAATAACGCAGTGAATCATTTTAAAAAAAGCAATATATCTTCGATTAACTGTTAAAAGTTCTATATATAGGCTCGGCCTCCCCCTCGTAGAGAAAGCAATATCGTTCAATACGTGTTCGTCAGTTGTTTGGCAAAATTCGAAACTTGTCACGTCATTAAGCAAGCTTCCTGCAGCAGGGCGGCCGCTCATAATGATCGCCGCTTGTGCCGCTTAAATTACTGGGCTCGGAGGGGGCGTGTATACGGCGGGGTGTATGGTGTAACACTGGTCGTGCGCCTAGGCTAAATCGAGAGCACGACGCGGGCGTTCGTCAAAATTGAGCCGTGCGCTTTTATAACGGCGACAAAACTGCATCGGCGCGCACGCGCGATCCTCTCTCTTCTTCTCTCGCCGGCCCATTATCCGATGACAGACGTGGCGTAACCTACTTTCGCCTCTGCGCAGCGTCCATTGATTTCCGCCGGCGAGCAAAAGAGAGAAGCAGGATACTGGCGCACGTTCTTGCACCCGATTCGATCGCATTAAAGTTGCGCAACCGCAGCCGAACTTCTCTCCGGCGCTAAATTCAATTTTTGAAGGGCCCATTTACATAAACACCCGGGGGGAGCACGCGGCAAGGAGCGATAGAAAGAAGAGATCGCGACACGTGGAATTCGGTAGCGGGGATCGGCCGCGCAGCGAGTCACTTGAATTTCCAAGGCTTGCGGGCGTCTTTGAAGGCTTTGAGCGGCGTGGTACGGAGGACGAGCGGCGTGTATCGAATCCGCGCGAGATCATATTGAATTTGCATGTTATTCGGGCAGCGTGTAATTCTACGGCGCCCTCCTTGCAGGAGGCCGCGCCTTCGGGAAGTCCGCAGCTTTCCCTTGGTGTACCGGCGGGTGCAGCCTCTTCTCTCCTTCTCGTGTCGTCGTGGCTGGGCGACGTCGGCTTCGAGAGGCCCCTCTTCCGAGCGACATTTCGGCAAGCCAATCTAATATTAACCGTCGCGCTCAAAGTAACCCGGCACGACATTTTCCCCACCCCCTCGAGGCGACGTTGCGCCCCTCTTATGCCGCGGACAGTCTCTCGTACAGCACCACCTTCTCCTCTGGCAAACTTCTATCGTTGTACTCGCTTTGTGGCCGGGAAATTCGGATTATTACCGTAATTATGGGCACTGTTGATTTTCATCTCGAAGAGCGGGGTCCGGCTTGAAACTATTTTAATCTAAATTATGCCAAATCAGGATTGCTAATTGACTTATCCAATAAAAGGTCTCTTTGTTAGGCGTTCGTGGAACTTTATAAATATTGACTTCCAATTGATTTAAGCGCGTTAAAAAGTTACTTAAATTACCACTGAAAAATTCGTTTTAAGAAATTTCATTCGCATAATTAATTTATTAAATTAAATTTTGCAAAGAGCTTAACATATAGAAGATACTACTTACAAAGTAATCAGATTATTACGTTCGAGAGGATCTTAAAGGATCGCGTCGTTGAATGAATGCAGTGCACACAAACATGTGAATGTTAGGATAATTAAATTGGCGGCTTTGCTGTATGTACATTGGCAACTATTCAGATGGTGGCAGGCCTCGTAAGACTAACATCTTTGTGGAGCGCGTTTGAGAGTTCTTAATCACAGCTGTCACTACACAGCCTTCGCTATATTTACCTTCGGCTACAATGGATGCGAATCTCGCGCCAATTCCAACTACATTGACTGATTGGACCTTTTACTCTTAATGCAAACAGTAGGCGTTATCAGCGAACCAGGCAATTGCGTACTGTAACGGTAACAACGTTTTTCATCTAGCACCATCAATCACGAATTCTTTTCATCAGATTCGGAAATACGAACATTTTCATTTTAATTAAAAAATATATTTATCATTCGCTAAATAATAGATACATGCGTATTTCCGCGTAGAAAATCATATTCAATACTTAAAAATGAAACCTTCTGTTTAACGGCTTGAAAAATAATTTAAAAAATAACAGGCCCTCCTTGCAGTGGTCGCGCCTAATAAAAATACGTAATAATAACAGTACGATTTTTGGTATACAGCGAAGCGAGCAAATGAACCGCGACAAATCCACCGCGTGTAGAGATATCACAAACACAATCAGCAGAATGCGCGCGAGGAGCTAGGGCTCGAGCTCGTAGTAGGATGGAAGCGCGATTGCTCAAGTATATTTGCCAGTGCGCCAAACAGAGGGACACAACGGAGGCAAGCGACACGCCGCCTCGGAGGCGATATTGCGCGACGCGGGATTCGCGTCCGCCATATTATATATTTCTATGAAGTCTCATGCATTATTCAACCGCAGGGCGCGAGGTGGAGAAAGCCGGCGAGATATTGCCGGCTCCTTCGTTTCTCCGTTTCCTGCCAACCCACCCTCCGCTCCCTTTCGCGCGCAAAAGGTATAAATGCATAATGCGCATAATGCGACGGCACGCAATGGTAGGGCACACAGAGCGAGCATTGTGGCGCCCGACGACCGTGAAAGGATGTGCATACGGTCACGCACGTGCGAGCCCGATAGCGAATTCGGTCCGGCTTCAATGCGCCCGATCACTGCGATCGATCTAGCGCGTTCATCGCGATGTCGCGACGCCTCCTTTGTAAGCGATCGCTAATTCTCCGGGCGATTGTGCGCGTATATATAGTTGCCACGGCGGCTCGGTTCCGCGGATGATGGAGTGTATGTACGAGGATTTTTTCGCTAGATATGGTGTGTGCGTGTGTGGTAGGATCTTGAAATTGTCACAAGCCGGAGGCTTTTTCTCGTAATTTAAATTGCATTTTTATAGATGTGCTACTTCGATTATTGTTATAAATGAGTGGGTACAAGCAGGTACGTTTCAATTAAAAATGATCGTTCTGTTCATATATTTACAGTAGAGTGAATTACTTTTAATTTTGCAAAGTTGATACATATTTAATTTAATGTAATTCTAAAGGAAAATCTTGTTGTGTTTTAACCAGTACGTTTCACTTCGTGTTAACGGCAGGCATGCAGTTACAGTTCTTCGTTTCAATTTGAATCAGGGATATTTAAAGCGCTGACACAGTGAAATTTCGGTTCTTGCCGCCAAACAATCATGATCTTAATTAAGTTTATTTTTAATACAGATAACTTCTCCCGCATTTATATATAACTATACCCTATATGTATCCTTCTTTTAATAGAAATGCTATTTATACATTAATAACGGAATGCACAATGTGTATTTGTCGCGCAGTAAATGTATTCTACTTTAAGAAAAGAAATTAATTTCATCCACTAAGAAATTAACTTAATCCACTTATACCTCCACCGTCTGAAATTAATATGAAGTTAACTGAAATCTCTTATATATTCTTATATCTAAAATAAATCTCCGAGAAGTATAACTTTTTGCATAATCAGATGTTAATTAAATTTAAAAGAAACAGCTACGCATACACTTGCCTCTCAAAAAAGAAAGAATAAAGAAACTTCGTAGAAACTCCCGACAACATCCGGCAAGACCGCGCAATCCCATCGCGCGTCGAAAGCACAACAGGGGTGCACCTCGTCCGATTGGACGCAAATCCCAATGTCGTCGCGGCAATTACGGCGCGACTCAGTGGAACCAACGTCCGATAGGATTCGCAGGTCAGACCCTCGCGAGCAGTCCCGGCATTTGTAGTCAATTAATAGAGATCGTCGCCTCGGAGAATTTAATCTCTTCGTTGTCGGGGGAAGGGGAGCGAAGTATAACGCGCTGCCCCCAAGTCCCATGAATTATGCGCGAGCCCAAGCAGCTCCTCCCGCGCCTTCCCCTCATGACTATGTAAATCATCCGTATTTTCGCACTCCGCGCGCGCAGTCCTCCACGCCGGAGGAAAAATTTCGCCCCTACCGCGGAATAATTCCCCCGCGCGTCAGGTTAAAAAAAAGTAATCCGCGATTCTTTCTCTTGCACTCTCTCTCTCCCTCTCTCTCGTCGCATGAAATTAATTTCGGTGTATTATGTAGTACCCTCCCGGGCTTCTTTCGCGTGCCCACCTGGATTAGGAGCGAACAGGTCCCCCGACGACTCTTCATTAGAGCTCACGACGAGGCCGTTAGCCCCGGAGTCCCCGCGCGAATCGGAAGCTCGGATATCGGACGGTTATACCGCGACGAATTTGAGGAGAGAGGTCGCCGACGTATATAGTAGTTAGAGCCTAGTTAGCACGCGGCTGCTCGCGTCGCCCTTTGCTGCCTCCTCTGCTCTACCTCCCTCCCCCCCCTCTCTCTCTCTCTCACTATTTCCGTGCACTTGCTCGTGCGTGCGTTAGTCCGTGCTGCCCGACCTTCCCCGTCGCGGAGCTCGCGCGCGGATGACTGCCGAGAGGGTAAGAGCACCGGCAGCAACAAGTCGTGTCTATTAGTTACTAAGACGCTCTAAGCTCGAGACAATGCTATCTTGATTATTGATAATTAGAATCTGAGACGATGATACCTTCATTGATAATATCATTCGATTAAATGTGATTCATATTGCTCTAATGAATTCAGTATACATTGCATTTAACATGAATTATTTACTGTTACAATAACCTAATTATACATAATAATCTAATAATACAATAAAGTAATTATCATCTGCATCTCTGAATTTTTAGTTTAATAAAATTTAATTAAAATCCAGGAAGTAAATTCGATCATTGATTTTTTAATTAAAATATTTAACGCTGCTTAAATAAAATACCTTTGAATAAATGCATTTCTCTCTAACACAGCGTATACATAATTTTTATAAAACGTAGAGCATTTTAACTGGAATAAATCGACAAAACAATTTATTAGATGCAGTCATCGGAATTCCGCGAATCACCCACTGGAATCGCGACATAAATTCTCCCAAGTCATAAATCCTTAAAGCAGAAATAATAAGTCACGAAGGTCGCACTCGTTGAGTAGCTCGTACACCGTATACCTCCTCTTCCGAGCAATTCTCTCTGTCTCTCTTTTCTTTCTCCATTCGGCGACGTTCGCAGGCAAAACATCGCGGCATAGCAATGACTCCGCTGGATGCTGGCAGTACTTACAGGTCGACGCGGCGTCGCGCGCATTTCAAGGGAAAGACCATCGCCGCACCGAGTCCGGGGTAAAAAAGCCGCTGGCCGCGGGCTTGCGCAAGATGAGAAAAACCAGTAATGGACGTTGACGAGTAGAAACGCGCGATTTTGTCATTACGCCGTGCACCGTTTCTTTTCCTTCTCCCTTCGTGTTCATCTTCCCCGGTTTTTTTTTGTTTTTGGACGCGGTGCCAGAGGAGGGGGAGGGGGAGGAAGTGCATTTGCGATTTCTTCCCGCTGATCTCGACGATAAAAAACGGTGGAAAACCGCTAAGAGCTGGAGGTAAACACTGTAGACTAGTGAATGGTGGAGGCGCTACGAGGGAGGCGACTCCAGAATACGCCGCGAGTGTGTCGGAGAAACGAAGAATGGGACGAGACGAGGAATGATAAGAAAAATAGACGGGAGGATGAGGGACGGTACGCAAAGGGTTGAAGTTCAATGGCCTCTCTCGAACGCGCGTCATATACCTGTATTTCACCTTTCTCATAAGCTGTTTTTTTTTCTATTATGTATTGCATACTGCGAATTGAGTAATTTGATATTCTGCAGATCATGGGATTGTATGCACGATTACATTTGATTAGCGGAGTTGCGAATTGCTATTGTGAAATGAATATAATGCGATATTACTTTACTAAATAATTTGGTACCAATCTACGGAATATAATAAAATAGGCTGATTATGCGGTACATACATTACGTAATGAAATGTAATTTCAATTTGAAGTATAATGAAATTTCAATATATTATGATCAAAATTCGTACAATTAAATTATTTTTAAACTTTTTATAATTTAAAAACCTGCAGTCGAGGAAGATACACACTTACATCTTTTTGCTGATAAAATTCTTATTTGGTTAGATATTCTTCAAAGTTTTTGAACAAACTTTTCGTAGATTTAATATCTGTAAAATACAGAGTATTAAGTTTTACAAAAGATGAATGCTTGTCGATTTTTTCTCGCTTCGGTCTCGTCCATTTCTGTTTTAACTCGTTTCTTTTCTTCGAGGCGCCACGTCGTCCTTTTCGATTTTCCCGTTTCCATTCTAGATATCGAGCTTCCGACTCGTTACTCTATCGAGAAAGGAACGGGCTCGTAACCGCCACATCGCCCTGTCGGACTGCACGAGGCGGTACTTATCTGAACGATGGAGAGGAGCCGTCTGACGGCGCAAATGCCCTCTTCGCATAAAAGCGTCGCACTTTCGACAATGTCAATATAATGGCATCAATCAGTCAAAAACTCTCATTTATAATTCGCGTTTCGATTTTATCTAAAAAAAATTTGCTTTCTATTTCTTCAACTTATTGAAATTGAAATTTTATGTTAAAATATTTAAAAGAATAGAAACGTGGCTGCTACTTTTTAATGATCAAGTATCTGCTTGATCTACAATTGATAATTTAATTTTCATTGCCACATAAAATTAAAAATTGTCTTACTTGCAAAGATTTAACTAGGAAATATAAAGCAATTTAAAATTATGAGAAAGTATTCTACTCGATTTATTTCGCTTTTAAACCTCATCAGTTTTACTATAATTGAACGAAAGCAAAGGAAAAAATGCAAGTGGTTTTTTCTCTCCATCGTTTTCGCCTTGAAAGTGTACGGGTGAACTGACGTTGTTACCCGAAAAGTCAGAAAGGACTTGGTGTTTCTTTTTCAAACTCTCTAACCCGACACTTCCTAAAAGATGAAGAAAGAATGAAGACACACTCAACGAAGCACAGAAAAAAGAAACAGAAAAAAGAGATTGCGTCAACAGGCAATTGGTAAAACGTTGCCGAAGAAAAAAGACAGCCCTCGAGAGTCGATGTAGAGTCAAGGATCCACCGAGGAAAGAGTCGCAACTCGCTTCTATATATATATATAATATATATAAAAGAAGGAAGCACGACGGTGCTAGAGTCTTGCGCTTTTGCGCGAGTGTATATACACAGGGTTTCCGCGCAAGAAAACGCGACGGTCGTCTGCAGCCGCTTCGGCGCGACAAGAGTTCGCGCAGATGCGCTCCACTGCGATGCCCGCCTATAAAACTCGCCGGTGGAATGCAAGCTCAACGCCAGCGCTGGTCCGGTATATCCAGTTTGATCGCTGTTTTTATGCGCACGCTTTGAAGAGATGGCTTAATGAAGTGAGCCGAGAGCCGCACTGACTATCTTAAGCGCTCAACAGATTCTGAGGTCGACGGTGTTATGAATTTCAATCTTGGCCGTTTATTTATAGCTCAGCTTCTAGAAGAAAATTTACACTGGTATATCTGAGAAAGAAAAATTAGCGAGGGGAAGTCTTCTTTTTTTTTTGCAAAAATTACTTTACCTACTTAGTGAGAAATACATACTAAATTACTTAATTTATGAGAATAACTCCCGTTCTTATACGCAAACTTAAAAGGGCGACTAAATTTCGTATAAATTTAAAATCCGTTGTAAAATTTCGAATATAAAAGCGGGACAGACAAAAAATCTATACAAAACATAAATTTTTAAAGCATATGTTTTATAAAAATAGAATAAATAACGGCGGTGCATTATTTTTCTGTAAAAAATTATAATCAAGAAAGTTTCTAAGAAGGTTGGAAAATGTAGGGGTACTGTGGAGCGCCGCATCGCTCCAACTAAGTGAGACGCTTTTTCAATTTCCCTTGCGGCTTTCAAAATATTAAATAAAAAATCCACAAGATTTTTTATCAAATTTTGCAGTGTTTATAATACCTGTACATTTGATTTTTTATCAAATGTGCAGTTATTGTAAATATATATTTTCAAATGAAAAGAGAAATGACGAGATGGCGCAATTACAGTTTTCTACGTGACTACACAGTGTAATACTGGATACATAGACGCAGACATAAAGTCCACCAATGATTGGCGTCGGAGGGAGAAAAAGGCAAGGAAGAATATGCAAAGGGGAGAGCGACTTGTTCTTTATGTTGAGGATAGTTTCGCTCAGGGCGACAGTGATGAAGGGTGATTTATGGGGATTGCGTGGTCATGAATAAGGAATCTCCATACGATATCTCGAACTCTCAAAGTTAGACACTGGTTTATGAAATTTGATTTTGATTGCGGATCGAGAAAGCTATGGGCAAAATGTTAGGATTCAATTTCACTTGCAAACAATTCATCCTGTGGCCTTATTATTCTCCCTCGAGCGACGATTATACAAGTTATTTAAATTTCTATGGACGCCCTGTTAACAAGGATAAAATGCTGCTGGCGATAGTTTGCTACTCATCAAATGCATTACGACATGGTGACTGAGCAGATGTAAAATTTTACAATGGAGAAATAAGTTTTTTTTTTAAATTGTCTAGTTATCTATCAATAATTTATAAATAATAAACATATATAAATATCAATAACAAAAAACATGACTTTTTCGATCTGTATAATGAAATGAAAAACTGAACAAATCATCTTAATCTTATTATCTTAATTTGTTCTTAAGATTATACTGCAATATTGTTGAAGTTATGTTAATATAAAACGTAATTTGAGTAATCAAAATAAAACGAAAAGAATCTTACATCGATCGTATTGATAGTACCCAACATTTCGAAGAATAATCTTCCAGCGAAGCCTTAGCGGTATAACGAGGAATCAAAAGAGCGGGTCTAATGGGCGGAAAAAGCGCTTCTTTGAGAATTTCTCGTAAAGCGATAAAAATGCAAGGGAGACTCTTTGGACCTGGAACGAGCGATTACGTAAATGCCATAGAGACCGCGGGACTCTGAAGCTCAGAGCGCGCGTCTCGATCCGTGGGGTCCGGACCCCCCTCGCTGCCCTCGAACACTCCCGGGGTCCGGAAAGATCGCAGTGAGAAATCGAGTTAGAAACGTAGTTACGCGCCAGTTTCATCTCCCCCGAGGATGCTAAGTCTCACTCTCGTGCGAGTAATTTTGCACGAGAATTGCATTACGTCCCGAAGAGGCAGGGGTGGCTTGCCCCGCCCCCCCCCCCTCCTCCGTGTAGGCTCGACGCGAACGTCAGAAACGTGAACGAGATATGAAGAATGAGGAGAAAACGAGGAAAAACTAATCTCTCGTGCCGCACCCTCTCTCCACCTTTCCGGTACCCAGGCCGTCGACGGGCTTTGTCCGGGAGATATTGGAGGAGAAAAACATCTATTGGAAATTTCGCGCCGCATTCGGCTGCCCGACTCGTAAATTTCGATCTTCAAACGATGGCTTGCGCTTCTTTTTTGCTCGTAAACGGAAAGACGATTCAATTACAAGTGACTCGATGAAAGGGAGAGTGGGAAAGAAAGAAAGTAGGCTGTACCCGGGTACGAGGGCAATTTCGCCCCTAACAAAATACTAAGGGGCTTTTAACAACTAAGAAGTCATTTCGCGAGGAAACTTTTTTTTTTAAAGAGCGTCATCCGTTAACTAGAAATTGTCCCCCTCAAAGGAAAAGAGGGAATCGATACTTTTGTAAACTACCGAATAAAAGCGAGTAAACATTCATACATTAAAATTGAAATTCACGAGCTAAATAGCGACTGCTGCATTTGAATCGTGCAAGCCGTGAATTTTAATGAATCGTTTGTTCTCGCGAAGCCGCTGAAAGCTCCCCACCTCATTCTTTATTTAAGAAGCACCGACGATGCATGTCTCGGCGTACGCCCGCGCGCGTTTGACGCGCTCAAAGTGCGCGCAAACTTGGGGATCTTGAACGTGCCGCAGCACGTCGGTCGCGCTGAAGTTTCGCGCGCTTACCGGCGGCGAGCGTCGCCTAACTACGACGGACGAGCACGCCGGGCGCCAGCTAGAGGCGCAACACGTTGTACGAAACTTGCTTCTATTTATCACGGTTAAGGACCCGAAGCTTGCGCGCGGAAAGCGGCCACGCGCCGATCTGGTTAAGAAAGCCGAGAGCGCCCTTGCAGGGTGGCACTTTCGGGGAGAAACAATTTCGCGTTGACGATACGCGAACGCGCGTGCACACCGAAATTAGGATCCGCGCGATATCCGATATGTCTGTAGGCGCATTTCGATATACTGGTGATCTACTTGAGATTGTAATGGGATACGCGAAAATTGCCTTTGGAAAGACTAACGTTCTCTTGCGTAACTGGGAATGCAGTTAAGACGTTTAAAGCGAAATCCAAAATTTCTTGAGTAGATTGGAGTTCCTCGTGTGGTAACACTAGTGAAGAGAAAGTAGTAACAAAATTACAACTTTTAATTTCATTTAGCAAAGTTCGAAGAAGAGATTACGTAATGGTAACTTTGAAATGAAGTCCGACCAAACATTTTTATCGTTTGATGAAGTAAAGTACATAAAGTACTTTACTTTAAAATGAAGTAGATGTAAAGTTAGCGAGCTTTGTATCTACTTTATTTTCAAAGAAATTTTCAAAGTGCATTATATGAACGGCTACGAGAAATTTTATTTTAGAACACTTTAAAATGTTGTTAAAAAATTCGTTCGTGCGGCTAATCATTCTCGTGAATTTGATCAATAAAGTAAACGATATAAATTTATTTGTCTTTGATATTATATTAAGAATATAATATCAATATAAAAATTCATAATAAGCGGCATAGTGTAATTTAGATCTAATAAAAATCGTGTTCACGCATCAAGGAACTGCCAGAGGAGGAAGGAAAAGTTGGAAAATGAAAATCGCTATAAATAAATTTGTCGCGTGTCGCGGCCCAGCGAAGCACTGGGAGAGGGGTGCTTCAGTGGGGAGCACGTCTCTCTCCGTGGAAGCTCCAAATTCCGGCCAGGCGAACTCGAGCACAAAAGGGAATTCCTCCGCATAAATCTGAGCGCTGCGAAGATCACCCCCCGAGCTTGTTTCTGCGACTTTCGCCGGCGGCGGCGCACACGCACGGCCGGCCACGAATCAACATCGAGTCCCCGCGACCGCAACTGCCGGGGATTGCACTCCCCGGCCCTGGCGACGGCCTCGCTATTTTGTTTCGGCGACGAGCACAAAAGGGATTACGGTTTCCGAATCACTGGCTACCGCCTTCCTTCCGTCCTTCCATCCGCGCTGCGACCAACCCCCTCCTCTTTGGGTGTGAGGGCGACAGGGAGAGAAAAAGAGAGGAAAGCAAGAGAGTCAGAAGGAAAACGTTCCTCGATTTTCCCCGTTGGCTTACGTTTCGCATGCTCGTGTGTGTATTTAGGTAGTACGTGCACGAATGACACTGTTCCCAGTCGAGGAGAGCGATTCTCTTCGTCGGGACCTGTTTGTGAATTGAGTTGCTCTGCTCTTTTGTGTACTGTTGCAAGATGTTTTTTTTATTGAGCAAAAAATGCTGGGTTTTTGAATAAGAAAGGAAGCTTTGTCTGATAGCACTGCGTAAAATGGTTATATGTTATTGTTGAAATTTGATACCAAGTGAAATTAAAGATTTAACAAGAGAAGGAACGCATTATTCGTTAATTAATTTATGGAGTCATTTAAATTAATCGATTTGTTAATAAATTAATAAATTGTTTCAAACTGATGAGATTAAGCTTTTAATAAATGTTATAGATTGATTTTGTATAAAATATTGATAATGTGTTATATTATAATGAAAGTTATAATATTATTTAACGCAGAACTAAACAAAACTAACTAGTTTATTCGAAACTCCAACATTAAGGTAAATAAAACAACAAAAGTGTATAGTCTTAAAATCCCGTTTCCCTTCCACTCTTTGTACGGGATGATGACGGCCTAATGCTTGCGTTTGTTTTCGGTTATCCCCGTGCTTTCTATTTACGTCTTCGAAAGACACTGGAATAGACTTGGAGGGTTACCGAGGAGATCGGTCCTGTCTTTTCTCCTCCTTTTTTTCGTTCTCCCTCGCGAAAAAAAAAAGAGGGGAGAGAAGACTGTGCCGTGCGGTAAAAGTCGATGGAACGCCTAACTCTCCACGTCAGCCCCTTCTCGAATTTCCTAATTTGATCTCAAAAGCACGAGATGCTGCTTGAGATTGATGCTGACGCACAAACTACACCGAATAACCGACGGAATTCGTAAAGCTTTCAAAAAAGTATTCTTTAGCGATGAATAGAGCTTTTATTGGAATGAAGGGAAAATCGGGCTGACGTTAAGATTTATTTATTTTATTCCACTTTATTTGTTTTCAAAATAATCATAAAAATTACTATGGAATATTTATGTAAAATCTAAAAAAATCAAAGAAAGATTTCTGTTACCTAAGAGTTTTAAAATATTAAAAAAACTTATAAAAATAATTATTACAATGAATTGTATTGACACTTTTTATAAAAATGTAAATAATGAACACAATTTACTATTATGAACACAATTGGCTATTGGCATACGTCTGCCTAAGAATTTTAAGTAATTTTCAATCAATCCATATCAAAATGTATTTTAAAAAGGTGGTGTGTGCAATTACTTTGAAGATCTTAGCGAGTAAGATAAGTATTCATTAAAAATTTTCAAATATACAATAAACTTCGAGCGCTGGGCAAAAATTATGAGCGAACCAAGAAGTTCCACGGCGGCAGTGCAAAGTAGGCCACTTCAACTCCTCTTTTCTTTTCTCTCACTCGAAGTTCAAGAAGGTGAGAATGAAAGAGGGAGCTTTTAAGTCGCGACAGCTTTTCAATAAACACCGAAACTCGCAACCCAATTTCTCTGCGGACCCGTCCCTTGCTCACCCCCCTCTCCATCCTTTGACTCAACCCCTCCGTACCTCGATGCTTTCACCATGGATTTTTTTCTCGTTCGTCGACGCTGAAAGCGGCTGAGTCGGAAGTTCCCGAATGGCGAAATAAAACACGGGTTTCGACTTACCGATAAAGCTGCAATGGGCCGAACAGCCCCGGACAGTTAGCGAATTTACGATACGAATACGTAACGGTTTTGAATATTTTCGAAATTTAAGCGAATTAACACTCTTAGCTCACGGTGAAACTTTACTCTTCCAATTGACTAGCAAACGAGTATACCGTGTAATGTGTGCATATCTCAACTTCGGTCAGCGACTAGCTCTGTCATGCGGAAACAGGAGAAGAGATGCGTTCGATGACGCACAGCGAATGCGGCCAACGGTGTCAAGTGTGATGCAACAACAAACCAGAGGAAGTGGAGCAAACGAGGAATACCGCAATGGCGTCCTAGGAAGGAGCCGGAAAAGCTTCAAGGGGTGAGCTAGACGAAGCAGACGCCCACAAATGAATTATTGATACACCCATCAGGATTTCACGGAATTTCTCAAGCCTCAACTAAAAATCTACAAATTGAATTTATGATAATATAGTACTTCAACTTATCTGCAAAATTTTAGATGAAATGCTTGGTTTTATTTGCCAGTACTTTCAATGTTATTTGCGGTACTATCATTTAAATCCATTACAATGTACAGTTAAATTAATATTTGAAGGCAAATCCTTAAATACATTTAAAATAATGAAGTGTATATTCGATCGTTTCGAATAACATAGATATCAAAATAAGCCGTCATAACATTTCAATAAGCCGTGAACAAGTATTTTAGCAAATTTTGATCTTTCTTTTCTGCTCATAAAATGCTAAAACCCGAATTTTGTAGATTATAGAAAATCGATCTATTTTAATCTTTTCTCTCTCTCTCTCTCTCTCTCTCTCAACGATATTCCGTAAACGCTTTTTGTAATTTTGCGATAGTTCACGTTATATTAGTAAAATACTAGTATTTCGGTAATGCGCTTAGAAACAAGAATTTAATTATAGAAACAGATTTCCATGATTGCTACCAAGATGCTACGTAAACGATTTACATTAGTTACGATTCAACTGTTACGTACAGTTTGAAACTCATTCAATTCCAGTGGCATATATACAGACACAACTTAAGTATCACAAGAAACTAATAGCGGTGCTTGTAGAACGCTAAATTTTAGAGAATTTACTGATTTAGATTTGTAATCCGAGCTTCACATTCATAATTCAAACTAAATCGATAATGCCCTCACACTAACGTCAAATGAAATTATGTTATTACAAGGAATTTTAAAAATATTATATTCGAGATTTGAAGTTTCAAACAAAAATGGGATGAGTCGCGGCTTTGTATATTAAAACGCATAATCACTTAACAGATATCGAAGATTTATACGTTAACATTTAAAAATTGCAATAATTATTTAATCCTATAAACGTTGCTCGCATTTTAACCACTTCTTATAACCTGAAAAACTATAATCCAAGCGTGAATTACGGAAACAAAGACGTTAATTACGAACGGGAATCAAGTGAAATGCAAAATGATAGTGGCGCGCGCGTCGTTTCGATTTTTTTAAACCATCAAAGAACCAGCAAGCACCACAGAAATAAAAAAAGAGAATCCTAGCCGCAAAAGGTTCCTTTCATCTGCTTCCTCATTAATACTCTCGCAGTCTGAATAAAGTAGCTTTTGTCTTGGTATTTGTGGAGGGCGCCAAGTCCACCGTGCGCCCAACTGAAAGGGTTTCAAAGTCGCGGCTAATCCCTTTTCGACCCGGGCAGCATAAAGCGCGAGCACTCCCGCTGCAAAATGTGCTGTCTTTTCCTTTGTACCGACCGCACGTGCATTCTTCATCTGTTCCGAGGGGCACAAGTTCGTCTTGGTACTCTGGGCGTCAAGTTTCTGTCTCGTCTTACACCAAAAACGAATTTGCGTCCCGTTATTTTTGATTCAACAAGTATGGACTAATAAATTTCAAATTGGAAAATAAATTTACTTGAATCGAGATCAGCTGAAAAATTATGCTTCTAATATTCTTATACAATTACAGTACTATGTTACTTAATTTATATTCAAATTAAGTCGTCTTGTCTGTTTTCATGAATTAATTCAACACTGCAATCGTTTTATAATTGGGCGAACCGAGAATCGAGAGCATAAACGTAAAATATTTTACTTCTTTTTATTCAGATTTTCAGGTCATGCATTATATATAGTACATTTCGATTTTAGTGCGTGAATGTGATTTGCAGTCTCACGTGACGCTTGCACACGAGCGAAGCGAGTCCTTCAAAATCACTTCCTCGCACATATATCGAACAGTATTTTTCGATACAACGCGTGTAAGGCTTAATCTTACGTAGCTGAGGTTACGAAAGCGTGCGTAAAATCGTGCCTCGCGCTCAGCGTATCGAAAAGAACATTTTTTTATTCATAATTACTTTACAGTTGCTAATGGAATATCCAACATGATTCTAATTAATCTAATTGGATTAAAAATATGCGTCGAGAGTGGAAAAAATAATGATTCAATAGTAATACGTTTTAAAGTATTAACGAAGGTAATGCGGCGAGAAAATAGAAAAAGAGTAGTACTGAAGGGCCGGGAATATGGTGATGGGAATAGGAAAAAATGCAGAGAAAAGAAGATGTAAAAAAAAAGTAAGGGATGGGAGAAGAGAGAACGAGCAAATCCAAGGAGATGCCGTTGTGTCGACGCTCTTTGACGGCACCTCCTGTGATGATGCTCCTGCGTTTTATGACCTACTTACATGCATCCCTTACTACCAGCAGCACCGTGAATTCCTTGTGGAATATCTTGAGTCGATTTTCTTTTGCGAAATTTCTTTTTGAAGAGCCGCGAGAGGAACGAATTTTCTTCAAAGTCAATTCTTTTTTCGTCGCTCGTTTTTTCGGCGACTACCAGAAACGGTACGTTTTGCGAATTTGCTGCCACTAGCGGTAGGCTCTAACAAGATAAGCTTGTAGAAAGTTTCTAAATTATTTAAAATAATATTGCCATGTCAAAAGTGAAATGACTATTTACACATTTTTTTTTCTAAAATTTAACTTGTTGAATTTAATAATTGATTGATGCTATTTGTGTTGTTTTTAAAATACACCAAGGTAAAAATTTCATGTGCGATTCACAATGTTAATTAGAAAAAAAATGGTTTTATCTAACATACGTCAATCAGAATAACACATTTTATGAGAAAAAAATTTTTAAAGAATTGTTTGAATACAATTATTTTCCTTTTAAAAGCATTTTTTTTAAAACGAGATATTTTGCTTTCATTGTATTCTTCTGATTCTGATAATAAAGCATCGTACCGCCGTTAATTTAAAAACATTTTTTTATACTTTTTTATTTATCGAGAACTTGAATGAGATTTTTAATTTGCTTATAATAGAATATCGAACATGCCACAAAGTTTACATGCTTCATTGCATTTCGTTACACATTGTTGATCAAGCTACAAAGTTAGCAAAGCGTACCGGTATCTGATAAAATAAACGTACCGTGAAAGTAACAAACACACTTTAAATTTATTTTCAATTCTTATACAAATATAGAATTCACGTTATTATCACTCAAAAAAATTGATTTAGATTCTTTTACGAACATTTAATTTAAAAAACTCTTCGGCTCGGTATAGAGTTAATAATATCCTCATTTTTTTATCGTTAACCTACATCATACCGCAGGGACTTAAAATAAGTACAAAAATAAACGGTTTCCCACTACAGTTCCACACAGTAAGAACTTACTGTCTAACAAGCACAGCGCTATGGGGTCAAAGCAGAGAATCGGTCGAATCTGAAAAAACTGAACAAGGAAGATCGAGTCGTAAGAACAAGTATCCTTATTCCGTATGATTTATCGAAAAAAAAAATCGCACAAGAAAAAATTTTCCGCGCCCGCTCTGCCTCCGCACGCACAAGCGCGTTCTTCCTATCGCTTGTGCGTTTTTCCTCAGCCGAGCGTAAGGTGACCGCCCCTACTGGCAAACGATGCATTCATACGCGTACTTACGCTAAGTAAACCCGCCAACAGCCTCCCGCCCTCTGGTGCGTGCATATTCCGCGATACACCGTCAACGCCTCTCTTTCTCTTTTTTTTTTATCCCCGTCTCCCCCGTGACGTCTTTTCAGAGCGTGCTGTCACGCTAAATGAGCCTCGAACATCGGCGCAAGGTTGAAAGAACGATGCGGCCTCGAGTGGACATCTCTCTACCTCTCCGACTGCCGAGCCGGCTACTTATTAAGCGCCGCGCTGAAATGAAAACTTTTTTTGCGCCGGGCCGAGGAGGCCGGTTTATATCATTTCTCGTAGCTTTTCTTACGCCAGCTTGTCTCTGTGTGTGCGTGAATTTACGGGTTTGTGTGCGCACAACAGCCCTCGTGCTTTTACCTGATGTGCCGGTGGTTGAAAGAGAAAAGAAGGCAAGACTTTAGGAAAATGTACCGACAGACGAGGTCTAAGGGTAACGACCTAATGCTTCGGGGTTAATGAACTTTCAGAGCTTTTTTCCTTTCTGGAGGCTTTCGATTCTTTTTTTTTTTTTTAGTTTCGCGTGATGTTTCGATATATCGAGGCAGCTTATGCGCCATATAGTAAAATCTGAGTTGTGCAGTGTTTTTTTATATACTGCGTGCGTGTGGGTCTGCCTATATTTCCGCAACAAGGTTGATTAAATGTTTTAATTTGTTGTCAGTTGTAAGAGTCAAAATACTTTGGATGTTAAAAATAAAAATTATTGGGGTGTGAAATACATGCGATGGACGAATTGTGAAATTTATTTGAATCGAGGGAGTGGCTGTAATTCAGTAGATAATGTTTATCTTAATGTGAAGTGATGTTAAATGTTTAAAAATTATTGACAATGTTTGGAATAATGGTCAATAATTCACCTTTATATAAACATCAATATTTCCGGCTTTATTTCAAATAACAAATACATTAGCTCTAGTTATAATTCATGCGAATAATGATCTGCATTTATTATTGTTAAATTTATGATATAAAATAAACGGACAATAATTTTACGTGTTTTTATCCTGGGTGCACAAATGCATACAGTTATGTAAATTTGAGTTTTCGACTCTTAATGTAGAAATAATTTAAATCGAACATTGAAGGCCATGCTGAAAATACTAAAAATTTGAAAATCCAAATATTAAAATTATATCGACGATTATTTTCAGCTAAAAAGAGCAAAGGCTTATGTCAAGGCCGTGAGACAGTTCAGCCTCTCGCAGAAGGAAAAATTGCTATGATTCACCTGTCGCGAGTATCCCGCGCCGTCACGCTCCCCCGCCCGCATATATATAACTTCCAGTGAGCGCACCTGCTTCAACGGTCCGCATTTCGGCAGACGGGTTCGCTCGGCCGTTGACAGGTCCCGTGGAAAACCGTTGCGTGCACTCGGACTGAAACGGTGGGCTCTTTAAAAGGAGGATATACTGAGGACACACTCGTCTTCCTGTTTATGGCAATTGAGAAACGGACGCGTTATTAGCCAGTTTACTTTTTTTTCGGGGGCTTTGACTTCGACTTTAATTGGAGGGGTTCAATTCCGCTGCGACTTTTTAAACACGTTATTATGTTGATCTCGAAGTTTGTAATTGGTCGGTTAGTTTTCCTGGCACCGTGGAAAAGTATGATGAGAACTTGGGGAAACAGGGCGATTTATTCTGAGTTAATGAGGAATAATTATGTTAGGGTTTTTTAAATGTACATTACACAAAATATTATTAGTACAGATAAAATTAAAAAAGTTGTGAACCATAAAATTGCTGTGAGATATCAGATTTAAAATGCGCTACTGTTAATACATACCCTCACAAATTCTTTTGTGAATTTAATATATTAAGAAATATATCAAAAGCAAAAACATGTTTTCTACATTTCAGCAGATTGGTCGTTAATTTATTGAAAGTAGCAGTTTTCCTGATTGTATATACTAGATTCATTCATTTATAAGTAGGTCATAAATAAAAATTGAAAAAAGCAATTTAAGTCCAACTGATCAAATAAAAGTTGAACAGAAAAGCACTTTTAATCAAAAGAACAGATTTTAACGTAAAAGTCACGAGCACTTTGCCGAATCCTTTTTTTCAAGTTCACAAGTCAAAGTGAAACAGTTGCGTAAAAGTAAAGCGGGACACCCCGGCCGAAGAAGAACAGTAAAATTTTAATAGGTAGCAATGAATTAATTATTTCCACTTTTCTCGCAAATTTATGGCGCACTCTTGCAAAGAAGTTTTTCGCGTTAAAAGCCAGAGAGAAGTGCGGAGGAAGGGGTCGGCCTCACTGCTCGTATACGGGGCGAACGAACGCAGAAGACTTTTTATCTCGTCTTAGGAAATACGCCACTTAGAATCCGCGCCGCTCGCGTGGAAACCTCGGGACATTAACGGCAAGTAGTGGAAGGTGAGGGCAGGAGAGGGGGGAGCGAGACAAGGAGGCAACGATAGATGCACTTGAGGTGAGTCAGCGTCACCTGTGGCCCCTCTCGCGTTGTTTAGCCACCGCTTGACTTCCGCCTCACAGTAGCACCACTTACCGACTGTCACCTCAAGTTCGCTTCGGGAAGCAGCTTGCTGACGTTCATTTGCCTACTTGCAGCAGCCGTCTTTTGCTCGGTTCAGCCGCACTGCACTGCACCAGAACCGTTGCTTCTCTCCTTTATTTTCGAGCTCGTTTGAAACTCTCGCTAAATCTGCCGTCAATCGTTCCTAATTATATTCGACGCCGGTAATTAGATTTTCAGCCGACCGATAAATAGGAGCTTTGGGGTATTTCATGCTATAATTTGTCCCGACAATTTTAATGCTCCCTGTTTTACTGGCATCAATTTTAATTCAGTGTACAAATCATTCTGATCTGTTTGTTTAAGATATTTAATGACATATAATTTAAGTGCTTGTAAACAGGCTGCGAGAATTACTTTTATTTAATATGTAGTCTTTTGTAAATCACGTAAACAAAAATCAGGTTTTCATCAGACAACAAATTTTGCAAATATCCTACAAGATTTACTACGTTAATAAACTTGAGTAAATAAAATCGATTAACAATAAAAAATGATTTTCTCGTGTTGTAATAAGATATTTCAAAGATATAACTCAATAATTATCATTATTGCTTTAAAATTATCGCAACAATTTTAAAACACCTTGCAGTAAAGCATGCGATAGTCTGATGGAGTGATAGTCCCGCGAAATTGTACAGAAAGCGCCAGAGAAAAATTGCGCCAGCACGGCAGCGGCTCAAAATTAATTAAATTACTCGGCAATGGCTAACGAGCGGGGTAGCGAGTGACGTG
This sequence comes from Sycophila sp. Sp_5, assembly GCA_018906775.1. Lineage (NCBI taxonomy): Eukaryota > Metazoa > Arthropoda > Insecta > Hymenoptera > Eurytomidae > Sycophila > Sycophila sp. Sp_5. The sequence goes on from JACCID010000039.1 coordinate 1,487,946, forward strand.
CGCGTCCCTCATTTTCCGGACTTGCGCTTGACGCTCGAGAAGAGGGGTAAAGGTATATAACGTGGATCGCCAATCGCTAATGTATGCATTGAGTAAACGGGCGCTCACCACTTTTTCGCCGTCCGGTCGTCGAGCAATCCTCGCGTTTATCAGGGGGCCGTAAATCGAGTGAGAGGGACCTCTTCTCGAGCACCCTTCAAAACCCGTATATACGCGCTGCTCGCGCCCGTATCGGCTCGCATCTCCTCGAGCATCGGCGTAATAGCAGAGCCGAGCGCGCGCTTCCTCTTGCTCCTCCTCCCACCCCCTCTTTCTCTCTCTCTCTCTCTCTCTCTGCCTCGAGTTTTTTACCTTGGGTGCTCGCATTGTCCCTCGCCTCTTTATCTATTCGCGGCGCGCGAGCTCTCCTTTTTCTCCTCGGCGGAGCGCGTGCGACCGGAAGCCTTCGTCACGCCTCGCCAAATCCGCTGCTGGAGGAGGAGGAGGAGGTGGTTGAGGGGCCTTAATGCGGCCGGGAATTCGAAATAAGCTGAGGGACGTTGAGGGGGCAGTTACACCTGAAACAAAAGTTTTTTTTTCGTGCAGTATCTTGCGAAGAAAACGCGTCGCAAACTGTTTTTCTGCCGGCACTGTTCCTACACAGCCTCGCTAGACGCCTTTTTTCTCGACTCCACGTGAGTTACGCAAGAATTGCGCACGCAGGCTCTCTCCTTTGTTTTCTGAATTTCCTTTCCCTTTTTACTTCTCTTTGCGCTGTTAAAATGATGCATGCGTGTCGACGTAATTAATTGGGTAGCTGACTCTCGGTGACCTTTTGCACTGTTACGAAGTTCGCCAAGAATTTTCCTTTTTCGCTTCAATTTTTCAGCGTTTTTAATTAGATAATTAAACCTTAGTCATTTTTTTACATACATAGGAAAATTTTACGAAAAGCCTTTTATAGAGGTCAAGCTCGCATGTCGACTCGTTTAACAATCTACAACGAAAGTCGCGTAAAAGTCCTAAAAGAATGTAACAGAATTAATTTCCTACTGTAACGTGTTCACTTTATCTGAAAATCCTTTCATTCGAAACGATCTTCAGTTTCGCGAGCACTTAGGAAACCCGAGAACCCGTGTCGAGCGTCCACTTTTCGGTCTGATATCCGCAACCTCAGGACCGTCCTACATGGTAATACGCCGCGAGGACATCGGCTGTGTGAAACCTGGCATCTCGTATTTCATGGTATTTCACCGCAGAACAAAGGCAAAAGAGTCGAGGTGTGTGCACATACGCGCGCTTATACACACAAGCGGTGTCCGCATGCAGCTAAAGAATGGATGGGAGTTCACGCGTGTGAGAGAGAAAGGGAGAGAGGGGGGAGGGGAGATGAACGTCGTAAAACTTGCAATAAAGCTACTGCTCGTAAAATATTGCAAGAGCAACTATAATGTTTGCCGATAGAAGAAAAGGAGCGAGACAAGAGAGAGAAAGAGAGAGAGAGAGAGCGAGCCGGACGACATGGATGCTGTTTACCTCGGCTGTTCGCTTTTAGTTTTAAGCCGGAGCGGGATTCGGATAACCCTACAGCGATTTTATCGGGTGTGTAGCGTCGGGGCATAATAACGTCGCGACGTCGACAACACACTCTTCGGCATAATTTGAGGTCCTTTGACGGCGCGTGTAATTAAGTTGGAGAGTCCGGGACGTTGATGTGCGAAATTAATTTCTTTCCACCGCTGCGTCCTCTTTCGTTACTTGTGCGCGCGCTCGTGCCTCACATTTTCAATTAGAACGTGACCGAAAATTCAGATTGACGATTAAGGCATTGGTAGATTAAATTCTTATTTTATTACAAGTTGACTTTTATTGATTTTATTTTTAAAATGTCCATGGAATACTAAACCTTTTATTTATTTAAATTGTTATTCTGATTTTAAGAGTTTATTTTAAATGAATGTAATATTTATTGACGCGTTAAAGACCTATGTAAAATGTTAATATTTCAATTTTTAAAGTGGATTTATATTTAATTCATAATCCAATTTTTCAAAATTCACGGTGTGAAAATAGAAGAAATTTATTCAAGGGAATTTGCATAAAATGAAAAAAGGGACATTCCAAAAACTTTTTAGCTTACGAATCATGTGTCTGCGAATCCATAGACAATTTTTTTAATTATTTAAAGATAAAAAGAAACAACAAAAACGTTTATACAACAAGTTTAAAACCAGAAAAATGGCATTTAATTAAAAACAGCTACCCTTTACAAAAATTATAAAGCATCAGAGATAATTACATAATCAACGATGAAAAAGCTCCTCCCCGGGACTTCATTTCCCGTAGCGGTTCCCATAAAGTCCCCTAATCGCATAATCCATCGAAAAAGACGTTACAGTCATTAGCCGGAGCCGGCAAATCCACAAAATCCCGCGGCGAATTTACCGTACATACTACTATGAGTCACGAAACGCGCGAGCTTCTAGGAGCGCGCGACTTGATGCATCCATGTGCGCGCGTATCGGTGTGCAGGACGGTCGCGCCCGGAGTAATAACCGGGAAGACGAAGAGCCGCGGAAGGGTTCGACCGAGACGTCGCGCGCGCGCGCGCCTTCCCTCGAAAGTGGCTATGAGCGGCTCGCAGGGCTTTAAGACTAATTTGCAATTGTGTGTCGGCGCGCTGGGTGCCAACGTATTTCAGATTAACGCTCTAATAACGGATGATATCTCGGGCCCCTGGGATAGCGTCCAAGTAAACTTGGACGAAGCTAGTCGTAAGGAGGCAAGTTCCCGGTGTAAGAGGATGTACGTTGGGTAGGTATGTATAGATAGAGGTCTGCGCGCGTGTCCCGCAGCCGAGGGCGAAGCTATAAACGGATCACTTGGGGATTCCGCAGCGGAGAGGGTGGGAGGGGGTGAGGAGAGCTTGCAGCCGGCCAAAACGCGCTGAGGCTACCAGAGACTACAAATTTCGATGGTGCTTCAGGCTTCTTATTAACTTGAAGGGCCCACGGTCCGAGGCTCGTCGCTGCGAGAGCAGTCCTGCATAGCTGAGGTTCAGCTGCGGTTCTCCGGAAACCTTCGACGGTCTTCTTCTCTGCGTTTCGGTTGCCAAGATTTTCCCCCAATTACTTTGGAGAACGCAGCGCTTCTGCTCACTGCCGCGCATCGCCTCGCGGGCTTTTTCAGCCGCGCTCGACGCTTCACGGTCAAATAAAAACTCTCGCGTGGTTCAAATTACCTGGGAATATGAAGATTGTCTTTTTTTTTAGCATAATACTCGTGGGGATAGTAATAGTCATCATTACTATTTTAATGATGAAGTAATAATTGAGAAAATTCGCAGCAGGAAAACGTTTGTTACACGTAAACATAACATAGTATAATATAAATCCAGCTTATAAATAAATATCTGTAACTTTATAAACCAACTTGAAGCTCTCTTCAGTGTTTCAATTTTAAGTTTTAATCTTCGATCTTTATCAAGACGAGTAAGACTTGAAATAATACTTTTATCTGACAAAATTTAAAATACTTGTTAACACATAAACAAACAATAAGGTGTTTATCCCCTAAACTAAAAAACCAACAAAATAACTTTTGCAGATAGAAACACGATTTAGCGGTACCATCGGAAACGCGCACAATCCTTAGTCACGGCACTCGGGCATTAATTTACCAGTGATTCGATGCAGCGTATCAATTAACACCTTTTAATCGAGGCGACGTTGTTTGCCAGTAAACGCAGGGAATAAGCGGGCTCTCCCTTTCGGGTGATACAATGCCTTCCACCACCTCCGGCGTCTCGCGGTTCTGCGGCCCCCGGACAATAGATCCTAATACCATGTCTACGCCACGTTGGTCTCCTCCTTGTTCCTCTGTATTCCTTCCCTCTGTGCCCTGCCTTTCTCCCTTCACCATCTCCCCCTCCTACTCTCACCAGACTACCACTTCCGTCTCGATCGATAGTTCCGCTCTTCTCTTGTATTTGCTTGCTCCGTCATATCGCTGATAAATGTACTCCTGTATATTGATTAATTGCTGCCCGCTCCCCAGCATTTCTAATGTTTTTTTTTTTTTCAGATCTCCCATTGTCTCACTCTCCACCGCAGTGGATATCAATTTCCTTGGATCTTGAATGTTTATCGACGAGCTCTCATTGATACGTTTAAATAGATTGTCTCTTCTTTATTTAACTTCGTTAATCTATTGGTCTGCGCTGCGTTAATATCGGTAAGTTTGATTGAAAGCTGGGTATTGTTTTCTAAATTAATTTGAATCTGTTGTTTATATGTAATTAAGTTTTATAATCATATTAATACGCTTTCATAAGTTATTAACAGCGATAGTAAATAAAAAGTCATATTCCATAATCATTCAACGAGCGTCTCCGGGAAAAGCGCCGCAACTCGATAAAATATAAAACGATAATTCGGGATTTCCTGGAAAATCGTTACGCCCTCACCCCAACCGGAAACTCTGCTTCTATACCGCTAAAGAGTTTAAGCATGCGGCTTGCGCCCCGAGCTTTGACCTTCTTAGCCTCCGCGAGTTTAATTTAAAGTTGCGGTCGCATTTTAATCCTTATTGACTAGAGCCTGGCTCTCCATGGCGAAAGAGACACGAGACTATGAATCGTCAATGATAGATAACTCGATCAAAGGAAGAGGGAGTGAGAAGGTGTGTGTTGCGTGGGAAGCGAGGAAACGGTCGTCTAGGTCGCCAAGCGACAGCGGCGCGGACGTTACTGGCTCTGCCGGTGGCAAGCACCTCCGCCCTTTTCCCGAGCTTGCGCGCCGCCCGCCGATCAGGTATGCAGGCGTCGTCGAAACTTTTCCAATCGGGCCGGAACTTTGTTCCGGTAATTAAAGCCGCATGAATACTCGATGGGCTTATCTACATCGGTTACTGCCTTCTGAAGGGAGGTGTACACCTCGCCCTTTCGGCTCTATCGAAAGCCACCCGCGAGCTATAGATTTTCCAGTGAATGGAGGATCCCCAAAAGAAAGGGAAGCCGTTCGCACGCGGCTATTTCTCTTCCTCTCCTGCAACGCTCCTTCTTCGTATAGTTTTAGCTACGTCGTGCCGATGCCGACTCTCGATAAACGCTTCCGCTCGCGGACGACGTGTAAACCACAGGCTTCCGGTGGGTACACACGTGTGATACCGTGAATTCGTGCTCTCTTATAAGTCATTATTCATTTTTTCTGCTTCTTTTCCTTTTCAATCGTCGAGGATGAGCTGGAGTCTCGTGTGAGAACTCGCTGTTAAACGATGACGCGCCTAGAGGAACGGCTGGTTGCTTATTACGCTGAATTGCAATCTTTTTTTTAAAAATCGTTTAATAATTTATGACTAAATCACAAGAGTAATTGGAAATCGATTTGTTGCGGATTATTAACTGAAAATGGAATAATTCCTGAAATGATAGATACTTAGAAAACAAATTGTACTGCAGGAATAGACTCAGCAAATCAGAAATTTTACTACGAAGTAAAATTTATTCTTATACTTTCTAGTAAAACTTTTTATTTCCCGAGGCAGTTACAAAGAATTATAGTGCTATTTACATTCTTGACAATTAGATTCAACAAACGATAGTTTAATTCTTTACAACCATTAAAATACACTTCTCGATACGTTTTCTCGACCCACACCTGCGTTTCCCATCCACTGATGAAGCACGATAATTAAATACCTGAGGAACAAGAGCATTCGAGTCAATTTACTCTACAGTCATATAGACTAGTGTCAGTGACTAATAATAAATAATTAGAATTTCGTGTTTTTGAGTTATCAATTTTATTTAGGATAAATTAAATAATAAATCGTCATGACCCAATTGTTTCATTATTAAAATATTTTTTAAAAAGCGGGAACGACGTTTGTTCAACTAGTTTAAAGATGCTCAGAAAAATAAAGTTAACGAAAAAATAATTTAATGAAGTAAGCTCCAGTGTCTTTGGTTAAACTAATTTAGCAAAAAATGCAATGCTTATGTAAAGTCGAATTACACGCTGTACCTTTAGTAGAATTGCGTCGAAATTAACTATATTAACTGCAGTAGATGTGGTCTTTTTGCCTGGCAACCTTTGAATAGAAATGGCTTGAAATCAGCTCACTTAGCGGTGAAAGAAGCCGGGAAGTGCGGTTCAGTCCCGGGGACGATTGAATGACCGCAAGTACGATTCCTTCCTTAATTATGCGATCAACGTTCTTTTGATCAATGCTCATTCAATTTATACTAGACTTTTGCAAGGTAGGCGCGCGTTCAATTTAATGCTAGCTGCGCGCACGGGGAACCCCCGGTGTTTACGCGAAAATCCCTCTGCGGTGAATGGGCGGAATAACGCGGCACCCCCTGATGAGCAATTAAAGGATAACGTCCAAATATTAAGATAATCCAATGGCGATCGAAGATAAAAGCAACAAAAAGAATGGCCTCCAGCCATTCATTAGTTTGCCATTTGCTCTCATTACAACTCGGCGGAATGCCGATTCTAGCGCGCGATAGGACGAAAATCGCGCGGGCCATAAATTCAAATTAGTGGCCTCGCAATTTCGGCATTTACTCCGCGCGCAAAAGCCTCCCAGCCACTATAACTGCTCTATTTATTTACCCAGCGTTTGTCGGACTTTCGTTTTAATAACTGGCTGTGTGGGGTAAAAAAGTGTACGTTTTTTTTTAATTTTTATTAGTATTCCTGGGAAAATTTATCGACTTTACTATCTTATTTTAATGGATTAACGTCAATTGAGATGTACGTTTCCTTTATAGTTTTTCTAAATATCTCAAACCTCCAGAATAAACTAATTTTCATTATTTCCTTAATGTTGATTTTTTAATTTTAGATTTTATGAATCATTATGAAATGATATATCATTTTGCTTCAATTTTATACTTTTGAAGTTGCTATTGCCTCTCTAAGCAAATTTTAAATTGGCAACACCACTTTTTATCGGCGATATGAATGGAAGCAAATAAAAAGTTTAGTAAAGAGTAAATCGAGGAAAATCCCCGAGCCACTGACGAAAACGTGAATACCGTCGTGAGCGACAATCTCCCGAAATTTCACGACTTTTCGAACTAGTCGAAAAGCTCCGACGCGTGAAACATCGCCGTCGCTCGACGTCGCCCTCTCGGAATGAAATTCGCGCGTGCGACGCTCAAAAATTCCCTCGTGCCGAGCTATCGGCCGTCCAATTTTCCGGAAGTGCCGATCCCACGCCGCGACGAAGTTCGTCCTCGCGCGACGCACGCCGGTTCCTCCTCCCTCTCTAGATTTTAACGATGGTCCTTTACGCGTCCGACCGGCACCTGGTGCCCAGACTCCGTGGTTGTACCTCTTAAGGCGGGCTCTTTTCTTGGCGCGTCTAACCCGCTACCCAGCCATGCATATACATGCAGCCATCGGCGGAAAAGCTGCATGCACGGTCCGCTATACGTCGTCATTCTCCCGCGAGCTTGCTCTATTTTTCTCGGGCGCCGTTGGTCGGGGCTCTCTTGAGTGCCTAGACCTCTTAGAGCGCCCGCAGCTGGGGACTGCCGAGGGGTGGCTGCGGCGGAGGGAGGCGCGCGAGATCGGGACGGAGCCCCAGTGCGGCCTCGGAACTCCAGGAAGGCGACGCGCGCTCATTTCACGGGCAATTGCTCTCACGCGTCGTTCGTATGGGGCGCAAGGCAACCCCGACTGCTTGATCACTTCTAGTTTGCATGCATATTACGTTGTTACGCGGGGAGACTGCTATGATTTTTATCAGCTCGACCGAGCGCCCTAAGCATCCACAGGATTCGCAAAGCTTGCGGAGGGAATTGTATCTGTAATGCGGCCTTTTTTTCATTTAATTTTTTTTTATTGTAGAAGTTATCTGGTATTGAATATTTGAAGCGAACGTAATATCAAATTTTTCATTGAATTTTATTTGTGTTTCATTTTTGTATAACTAATTTTTAAATCGAAGCTGTTGATTCAGCACCTGAGACTTTTCTACTTATTCTTCGATTTTTTATTATAAAAGCTTGAAATCCGCAAGGTTAGTTTCTTAGTCACTACCACGGTATTGTATAATTTTCAAAATACTGGTTAACTCGAGCAAACTGACACCTAAGGAAGGTAAATAAGCAAATATTGACGGATGTAATTGTAAATTAAGAATCGATACGATCTCTATCGGGTTAAAACAATTAAAGCTCGCGAGATCGATTAACCGCGGATGCTTGAAGAGCGATGTGAAAGTACAGGAGGCCAAGGTAAGAGAGCAGCCGGTGAAATGTGATTATTCCATCGGTAGAGCGACGGGCTTGGTGGGCTAAATTACATTTTGCGGAGTGCCGACAATCACATTTCCCTGGCTTCTTTCTCATCTTCATCGGATGCCTTAGCTGATTAACGACATTGTTTGAACTCGAGCGCGGAATCGCTCGTTAAAGAAGGCGTTTCGACATCGTTTCTGCTCCCTCTCGCGGTCCTCGGTAATTAAAGGAGGGAACAGAAGGGGATGGGCGACGTGCGCCGCGTCGAATCGAAATGAAAAGAGGTGGGAAGAGCCGCCGCGCGAAAAAGGCTGGGGTTTGAGAGCGCCGAAAAGAGCCTGGGCATAAGTAGCCAACCACGACGCGGGAAGGAAGAAATTAAATGCGTACCGGGCGCCCTTTGCACTTTTGTACCGCGTTTAGCTGAGTGCTTGATGCATTTCTTTCACGGTTTTTCGTCCTCGTCCTAGGACTGAATGCAAAATCGTTGTTTTCTCGTTGAGTTTTTGAATTAATTCAAATTATTAACTATTTTTGTTATTCTATAAAGTATAGCTAAACTTTGATTTGACGATGTTTTGGAGCGCCATGGCCATGAAGTACTGCTTTCATTCTTAAAATGATTTCATTTGCGTATCGCTTGTACCGCTTTTACAGAATCTACTCGAATATAATTTAATTCAAGATCTTCAAAATTCATATCGCTATCATAAGCATTAAAGTAAAATATTTAAATTTTTACCGACCAAATAAAACGCATACGAGTTCTTTAAACGCAATATTAAAATCAGCCATAATTGTAGATTATTTTATCAAAGACCATAGAGAAAGCAGTGTAGAAGAAATTCCAAAATGACTCGTAATCCCGGAATAAAAAAAAACTTGCCGCACTTTTTTTCCGAGTGGTATAGAGCGCGGTACAGTCGGGTCGGCGTCGCACACTAACTTAATCCCCGTGAGCGCATGGGTTGGGGGTCTTTACGCGAACGTTTGCAAGTGTGTGCGAGCGAGTCGCACTCGGAAGCACTAAGTGGTTCCATTTCAGAAAGTGAATCGCTGAATATTAATTAAAGGCGGGCAAGGGGTGACAGTCTGGACTAGAGATGAAAGGCGGAACACATCCGAGCAGGGGCTTCCTCTAAAATCGGTATTATCGGTCGAACGAATTGCATTTGCGAAAATTGCGAGCGGCTGATATTCATTGACGTACGATAATTGATAGAGTTTTCAGTTGGGTTAAGCCGGCGAATTTACCGACGCATCATCCGCGGGGGGATTACTTTGAGGGACGCGAAGCGCTCTAAGAGCCGAGCGAATGAAACTGTCTGCCGAGTAAAAGTTTCAAATTAAAAAATACCTCGGAAGTCGACGAGCTCTTTTACTCCCTTTTTTAACTGCAACTTGCCGACTACGGGAATACCTTTGAATTGGGGCGTGATTAGAATGTTTAATTAGATCCTATTCGTTCGATTGTATAATTTACCGCATACTCTAAACTTTCCGTGAATTTCTGGCATTTAATCATTTTGTAACTAGTCTATATTCTATTTCGAAATTTTGAAAATAAATCGCAGGCGTACTCTTTCAGCGCACAGAATTTTGTTTGCATTTTTTCGAATATTAAAATGTATAAGGAATAATCGATGGTTTTCGCTTACACTGTCGTTTGCCCAGGGTATACATGAATATACATTCTTTTCGGGTTTTTAAAACCAGTATAGCGAGCGAGGAAAACAAATCAATCTCTCTCTCTCTCTCTCTCTCTCTCTCTCTCTCTCTCAAACGAGTCGCGTAAAAAGCGTGAAACCTAAACACACAATGGGAAATAAATGCTTCCTCACGGTCCCCTGTGGTAACAAGCACACGCAAAATATTTCGCACGCCTTTTTTTTTATTTCCGTACTTTCCTTCATATATACCCTTCAGTCCACCTTCCTTTTCGCATCGGGATTTCCCTAATTTTTCCCCACTTTACTGGTCTCAATTTTTTTTCAAATTGTTTTTCAAATACTTTTTTTGTCGCGAATCCCGTACTCCAGTTTTCCGTCTCCGCAGAGGTAGACGAGCACACGGACAGCCGCGCGCAATCGTGGGTGTGCGAAGAGATACGCACACACGGCAGCGAAGCCGGCGCTCACTCGTTAGCATTTCATTTTTATTCATTGGCCCGACGGCGCTGAGGGCTCGCTCGCGAGAAGAGCCGCTGGCCCGGCGAGTGCGCGCGCGAGCGCAGAGGTGCATATAAACTAAACCACTGGAGTATTATCGCATCTAGAGTAGCCGCTCGCGAGCTCTCGAGCCCCGGGGACGATTTTGCGCGGTGGTTTCCCCTTCCCTCCGTCTCGTTTTTCTTTTTCTCTCTCGGTCTCTTTTTTTGCGCAACCTGCAGAAAGCAAATCTCGAAATTCAACGATAAGCGCATTCGTGTGGCTATCCCGGATTGACCGTGCCAAAGCGGAATTGGCGAAAAATCGAATCTGAAATTCGACGATTTTTTACTCGCGAAAGTGATTCGAGCGAACTTTTTCGCGCATATTTGAGTTTTCAAGAGCTACGAAAATTATGTCAGCTGTGGACTTTGGTACTAGGAGATACGAGATTACTTCTCATATTAGGTTTGTAGAGTTCATTTGAAGATGCGAAAAGATTTTTTTAACATTCCGTTGGCCTTTACTTTTAATTTGTAATTAAAGTTTTTTCACTACCCTGTATGAATTCCTTTTTAAAATATTCGAGCAAAATATCGTTTTCGTATTGATTTCCTACAAGGTACGATTAGACGATAGGCTATAATAATTTATCATGCGTGTACCTAATAATTTTCTACTCTTTTTATAATTTGATGTACGGTTGGAACAGAAAAATTGATAAAAAATTGTATTTTCAGTTCACTTAAACTTTGAAAAAATTATTTTTTTTCTGTAAAAATGTTTTAATTGAAGTAGTCCTTATGCGTGCGCAATCACTTTCATAGGTCTCCTAAAAGAGAACTATGCGAAAATGTAATTGCAAAGAGCCGTGACTCGCAAGTTCGAACACACCTGGAAGCCAATCTGGAAGCCATCCAAAAATCTATTCTCGCACGTAGGGCGGGCAGTCATGTTCCGAAGCAGCTGCCGCGATTCTTTCGCGCGGGACAAAAAGTTTTAGTAGTGACAAGGGCGTCGAGTTAGAGCGGCGTATGGATTTAGTAAACGTAATGGACAATAAGGAGATACTCTATCGGAGATCGCATCTCACAGGCTCAGCGCAGTCCCTAGACCAAATTGGCCGCAGCCTTAGCGTTGCACGGGGACAATCGCCGATGGGGATGGCCTTTCGCGGTGCACTTGTCGCTTACCACTTCTGACGGAATTCGAGCAATTCACTCTCGTATGCGCGCAATTTTGTCTCCTCTCATTTTCGTTCTGTGCATCCGCCTTATCGCATCCAAAGCTCGGTCTGGAGAGTAGCCTCGTCTTCTGTTTATTCTAACGGCGCATTCCTCCTTTTTTGTTTAAAAGGCTCTCTGGAATTTCTACTTTTTTTGTTGATTTTGCTATTTAACCCGTCACTCTCAGTGGTTGTTTGCGGCTTCGAGATGCAATTGTAGTAAAATGCGTGGCCCAGATTAAGAAGACGCAATCGACCGCCGTCCTTTTTTTTCTACCAGCGAGTATGTTTATGCAAGTTTTATCGCGTCAGGAAAGCAGACGATAAACACTTTTGTTTTTACATTTTCGAATAATTTCATTCTTATTATAGTATGTTTCACATATTATAATTATATTCATATTTATTATAAATAATTCATTCTTCCTATTGACTTTTGCTTTAAATTAATATATAAACTCTCATTATTTAAATAACTTTTATAATAAGCACTCACCTCATGTAATTATGCATTTTTTCAATAATTCATAAGACAAAAAAAATTGAAAAAAAAAGTAAGTACATAATCGCTATTAATATAATAATTGCATTTGATCGGTAAAAAAAGTCATGCTACAAAGAAAGTTACTGTGCACCGTAATAATGTGAAAGATTCTACATTAAAATTTCAAGCAGTCTATAAAATTCAAACAAGTTCTTCATTATGTCATTAAAATATAACGCAAGAGTTTTTGAATACCTATTGATAATATGCTCGCTCATCAACGAAACGCTCATAATTGAATAAGAATCAGTTACCGCGATCATTGTAATCCGAGTTTAAGCAAATGAGTGCGAATCCTCAGAAGCAATCAGATTTGATTGGCACGAGAAGCGAGGCCGAAATGGATGCGCGGGTTGGATGGATAAGGGTCGCGCAGAGCGAGAGAGAAAGAGATAGCCGAAGGGAGCAGAGAAGGAGGCGACGGTGCCGTTGTCTCCGTGCGCGCGTGTCCGTTAGAATTCGCAAACGAGAGACGGCGCCGCGCAATATTTCGGCTCCTGCGGAGTCTCGGCGCATCATCCGCATGGGAATCCCTCCGTCGCTCCCACCCGGCAATGGAACGCAGTCTATTCGGCATGCCGGAGAGTTCGATTCGGCCAGCGCGCCGGCAAAGACAATAGACGCTCTTCAATGACGTGGAATGAGAATCCGTGCGCAAGAGAGCATCTCCCGCTTCGGCGCGGAGCCGGCGCCCTACATAGCTATACCGCGGCCTAAGAGCGCGGGATTCCAGCCGGAGAAGGGTATATACGCGCGACGCTGTAGCGTCATCGCGAGAACGAGCGCGCCGTTCGCCAACACGACAGGTGGAAAGAGGCGAACTTTTCTGTCCTCCGACTATTGTCCCTCGAGTGCTTCGTTCCTTCCGCTGTCTCCCTCCCTCGACGGGCGAGCGAGCGAGCGAGCCCACAGGTACTATCAAAATCCTCGTTTGCATACTCTAGCGCGCGCGAGCATTACGCATTCGCCGTTTCTTCTTTCTCTCCGAAAGGGAGTGGAGGGGCTTTTCCCTCCCGCTCCCGACTACGCGGATACGTATCGTTCGTTTAATAACCACCGCCGGGGAATCCCACTTTATTCGCCGACGATTTTCCTCCTAAGTTACAAGCCGGCTATTACGCGGAGATGCGCCCCTGGCCTATCGGACCGCGCTAACTGCGCTCGCGTTCTCCTCTCTGCCTTCGCCAAGATATGAAAATCTCGGCTTCAGAAGCGTATTTTAATTAAAGCTGATTGCGCGTATTTCATTGATGTTGACTCTGCGAGTGTGTGTAAAGTGGCTAGGATTATTTGCTTACCTTTGATAACAAGTGTATCCGTTTGTCTCTCTAATCGTTATTTCATTTATCTTTGATGTTTGAACTGATTTTTATTTTAAACTCGCGATGTAGCACGTCTGATGCTGAGTTTTCCAGCTTTTTTCACATAAATAAAGTACGACTAATTGAAATCGATTATTAAATCCCATATAATTGATAATTACTGTTCTCGCATAATTTATAATGATGGACGTAAAACGCCCATTAGTTCCTTCATTGGAAAATTATTTGTTAAATTACGTAGCCAGATACTAAATGTATCGAGCAAATAATGTGATAAGCAATATACCGTAAACTTTTAATTTTCCTATAAATTCGTGTAGTTTAGAAAAGTAAGTTGAAGCATGTATGAAATTGAATTAAACGTAAATAATTAAACTTATCAAGCATCCGGCGGTACTTATAAATTTTTTAAACTCTCGGACGAACCTCTCTATATAGCGTCGGGAAAAGCTCTAGATTATCGAAGCAAATAGTCCGCGTATAATAACGGGAGGTAAGCGATAAAGCTTAGCAAACAGCCTACGAGGGAGCAGGGTTAAGGCAAGCTATTGATAACCTAATAACATAAATAAGCCAAAGGCCGTCTTCGACCGTAGAGGTAGGTCTACTCGATTACACGGGGCATTGTAAGACCACTGGACTCTAGCCGCAAGCCTGCGGTCATGACCCGGGAGAGGGCAACCTTAGGTTTTCCAGATTTAATAATTAGCTCTCGAGGCTCTTCCGACCTATATATATAGTCAGTGGTCACGATCTGCCCATCAACTCATACTGCTCCGAGAGAGCAGCGCGATTATCAAAACCGTCAATTATCCAGGGGCCGAAAAGCTGAGAGACCGACCATCAAATTCCTTCCGGACACGCGAAAAGACTTTCATTGCATTATTTCTTGTTTCGAAGTTATTGCCCTATTAATGTTTTTTTCCTTTTTGGTCGCATTAACTTTTGTACCGACATTAGTTTAAACGTTCGCATTCAGTAATATACGTTTTGGGAATTTTAAAGGATAATAAGTTAAGTTAAACGTTAAAATGTAACTGTTGTTAATTATTCATTTAAAAACATTTAATATTTACCTTGAAGATAAAAGATAAAACAAACACACTCGATTCGTCGTTAGGATTTTTTTTACAAATGCAGAGACATTCTTGAAAGTAACTCAGTGCACTTCTTTCATGTTTTTGCCCAGTTGAAGGACGGCCTTTGAACTCTGGCCTAATAATCAAAGTAATTACTAACTAACTTGCAGCAAACCGGACAGCATCTCTTTTTAATTGGTCAAGCGTTTGTCGAAACACCCTAAAAAACGAGATCAAACGATCGCTTCAAGAGGAGCCAGCCCATTGTACTGTTTGAACAAGTGACCCTTTTTTTCAGACCCGAGCGCACCTCTTAGGCTTTAAGCACTGTAAAGTAAAGACCAGCGCTAGGTGGCTCTAAATTAGCTAAGAGATTTTTCACGTTTCTTTTCTTTTTAGTAATAAAATTAAAAAATCAATCTGTAAAAATGTTTGTTCGTTGTATTGACTTTAATCAATTTTTACTTTATCCTATTAAAATGGTAAATTTGTCTTTCGAAGTATGCATGAAATAATTACCGAACAAAAGCACATATATATTAATTTAAATATTATTCTTGGTTTATTTGCAGTAGTCCAATATTCTATTTGTACTTTTGTTCATCCAGTACTGATCAATCGAACCATGCACTTTTGTCTATCGCAGCGCTCGCAAAACAGACACATGCACACGTAAAATCCTTTACGGGACCCAGAAAACATTTCGAAGGCTCTTCTTGCGCGCAGCTGACGTGTGCACCGCGCGGGACATCTGCCGCGTTTTGTTTCCAAAGCCCGCTGGCGTACATTCCCTATTTACCCGGGACTCCACCGTTATAAAAAAAAAATAGGAAAACACGCGATATTGTCCGAGGAGCAACGACGAATTATTTATTTTCGCCCGGGCGATACACTCGCGTGTGCGTCGATTTTATCGACCACCCTTCCCAGGGGTAAAGTGCAACCTCGCGAGCGGCTCTCCGTGAAACGCACCGAGGCGTCTCATTATAAAAATGACGTCGCGTGAGTTGCCGCGTTGTCGCGGGCGCGCGCGCTCTCGCACCGCTGAATTGAAAATTTATGGGGGTCGAAAGGGGAACAGCGGTCCTCACGTGCCACGCGCACGGTTTAAGTGTCGACTTTGTATGCATGCTTTTTCGATCCATTTGCATATCGCGCAAAAACAAAAATGTTTCCCTCGAGGTGAAAAAGGGCTATTCGTGTCGCGTTTAAGTGGAAAACTTTAAGATGGGCTCGTATCGCTAAGTGCCATCGGATTATTATTTATTATTTGCCTTATTGAATTTGAAAGTTTTCTTTTACTCGTGTGAATTTTTTTATGAAGCACGGATTTAGCGTGGCGATGATTGAGTGAAATGTTATTTTGAAATATTTACAGGCTCATTAGGAGAGGATAGAAATGTGCACAAAAGTTTAGCCAAAAGCAAGCTGAAATATTTATCACCACCACTTAGTCCATGATGAACGATAAAAGCATTCGCAAAACCCCTTTGAATCACCCTCGCGTTCTCTAAAGCCTAAAAATCTCAAAAGCTCATAAGTGAAGGGTGTGGGTGGTCATGTACGCGTGCATTAGACTATTGGTTGGCGTATTCGTTACATCCATTTATCTAATTAAAATTTAACGAATTTTCGTTCTTTTTTTTTCTTTTTTAAGGAGAGCAGAGAAGTATATTTTAATTTTGTGCATGGGGCACAAAATAACGCTTCTGGTTAATGCAAATAAAAACGAAGTAAATTAGTATTTACTTAAGTTGTTTTATCAAGGCTCCCTTAAAATTTACATTTACGCAAAGTTTTGTAAACAAATTTCAAGTATAATTTCCAAGTTGCATTTTAATAAAGTGATTCATATAATCACTTTAAGGATCTCAGTGAGTAAGATTATTCATTAAAAATTTTCAGATCCACATTAAACTTCAATCGCCGGGCATAAAATTATGGGGAACTAAGTAGTTCCAGTAGTGCAGTGCAAAGTAGGCCACTTCAACTCCTCTTTTCTTTTCTCTCACTCGAAGTTCAAGAAGGTGAGAATGAAAGGGGGAGCTTTTAAGTCGCGACAGCTTTTCAATAAACACCGAAACTCGCAACCCAATTTCTGCGCAGCTCTCCCTCCCACGCCCTCCCCTCTCCTTTCCACCACCTCTCTATCTTTTGACTCAGCCCCTTCCGTAACTCGGAGTATACCCACCATGGATTTTTTTCTCGTTCACCGACGCTGAAAGAGGCCGAGCCGGAAGTTCCGCAAAGGCGAAATAAAACACGGGTTTCGACTTTCCGACAATGCCGCCAATGGGCCGAACAGTCCGGGAACAGTTCGAGAATATATACGATGGAGACGTTGGCGGCGACGAGCCCGTTGACAATGAAGCAGCGCGACGATTCTCCAAATTTCAAGAAGTCACAGAATTTAAGAGAACTATCACAATGGGCAACGCAGCCTCCTACTAATCCTTGGTGAAACTTTACCTCGCGAGCTTTTATCATACGACGACCTTATATATACGTAGATCTCGCTCGATTACGTATTCTGTATATCCCGCATTGTTCAGCATCAGCAATTTTTAAAAAGCAGCAGTATAAATCCCATGCCAAGGTTCTATTGTCGAAGAATAATTTTCTTAATTTTTACCAGACTTTAATCAGGCAGCGTGATGGTCCGACAAATTAAATATTCAGTAAAATTCAATTGAGTGCAGTTAAAATTTATTTAATACAAAATTGTCGGTTAAGTGATTTCGTAATGTTCTTAGTCTCTGTTAAGAGAATTAAATTTTGGAACGATAAATCTGTTTAATCAATTAATTTTCATTATCCCACATTTAAAGGATAATTCACTAATAGAACTGGCATAATGTATCCTATTAAAGTTTAAACTACTCGTAATTCAAAATATATGCATTTTAAAAGCCAAGAGAGAAGGAAGCAGTGTCCCGACATTCCGGGGCCGACATAGGAAAAGCTCGCTGAAAGCGAAAATGCGAAAAGTGAGTCATCGTTCCGTTCGGTGTCTATATACAACGTCGCGAGGGAGTAGCGCAAAAGCCTATTGCATGTCGCGAGCGAGCGCCAAAAATGAAGAGTACACCGAAGCAGCACCAGCGGGGCAAACGGGAGGCTCCATCAGCAGCGTCGGCACGCGTCTCTTTCTCTCCGGCGAGAGGCGGGTGAAAGACGCGAGAGAGGAAGGACGGAGGCAGCTGCAGGGGGGCTAGGTGGGGGCGCCGTGTATTCGAGAGAATATGCAGCCGGCGATGGCGGAGTTCCCCGCGTGGAACGCCGGGAACAATGAGCCGGCACTTCAACCGCGTAATTGAAGTTAATAGGAGAGCTCGAGACCTTCCTGAGGGACTGTCGCGCCGGCGCCCTGGGAAGGAGCCGGAAAAGCTTCGGGGCGAGCGAGACGGGGCGGGCGCCCGCAAACGAATTCTCGATCCACGCAAGACTTCCCGGAATTTCTCAAGTTTCCACCCGAAATCTTACTTGTTATGAATAGCGCGGCGCGCAACGCAATTTGCGAGGAACAAAAGGAGCTTCCTGCCGCGGGAATTTTTTTTCTTGTCGCTCCTCGCTCCCCACTCCCTTTTAACGTTGGGTTACTCCGTCTGCTTAATTGCAGCGATCCTGAGTGTTGAGTGATGGACGTGCCGTAATTTTTTTTAAATACATACGAATGCGATGAACTTGTTACGATTTGTCGAAGTATTCGAAAAATTTGTAACTACGAGCTTTTATTTCGATTACAATTTTCTTCGCGTTTGAACGAAAATAAAAAGTCATTTCGTGCAGGACTATTGATATGAACTCTACAGGTATTCAGTCAATATGCGTGCTATGTCAATAATTGTAACCTTAATGCTTTATTTTCTTAATTTGACCCTGGGTATTATTGAAAAATCAAGCAAAATGTAAACGAGCCCAAAGAAACTAGTTATTTAAAATATCGAGTATGTATCCCTTTATTACTTCAAACATAGAACCAAAATTTGAACCGCGTATACCGTCCCTTCCTTCAAAGCGATTGTTTACTTTCAGCTGAATACACGAACGGCTTTCAATTCTCCCAACAATTTGATTTTTGACAGTTGCAAACATCAAAGCACCGAACGGGCAGGGCAAAAAATGGCTCTTTCAATCAGTGGCAATTTTCAACGCTCCCTTAGTCCGTCTCCTTCCACCGTGAAAAAGAAAGATATTTAAAAACGTGCGCACGAGCCACTGCAAACATAAATCCCTTTAAGGCTTTACACGCAGGCATACCGACACGAATCACTAATGTCGCACGCGCTTCTTCTTGAAAAAAAAAAAAAAAAGAACGTACGAGACTCCCCGCGGCGTCTCTCGTATTACGCGCGACCCTTCCTACAGCCAGCGGCGGCCCCTCTTGGCTAATTTAAATGGGAGTTCGATGATCATCAAAGAAAACGGGAGCAGCGTCATCGGAAACGTCGTCACGGATAGGAAGTTTCCCGGGGATATGCGTGTATTATAAAAGCCGCGTACGAACCAGACACACCCCGGCTAAATGGACCGCTGCACATAATCCAAAGTCCATATGGTCTCCTGGCTTCGTCGCGGCCTCTATTAGATTAGATTAGTATCGGGTCGTCCTTCATTGTTGCGAGTCCTTAACCGCGCACGAACAAAGAAGGCGCCCGAGCTCCATTTAGGCGGACGACTCGAGCGAGCGAGACAGAGAGGGGATGAAGTGCGATCGAGAGTGGCGCTTATTTTACTTCGCCACTCGGGTGCGATTAACGTCGCACTGGCGATGGAGCAGGCACGAGTGCACTGCATCGCGTGCATAGCTACATGTGCGTAATTGTTTTCGAATGATGTACGGCATCGTAAACGTCCCCCGTTTCGCGTCGCGGTGGCTTTTTACTTTACCGAGGATTTTTATCTGATTAACTTCGGCGGCATCGTGATTGCACGGGACAGCTGGCTTTAATTCGATGATTGCAGCTTATTTATTTTGAAGTATTTTTTTTCTCTCATTTCGAGGTAATTTTTCCCTTCGATTTATTCGATAGTGTTTTAATATTTTTAATTAGTGGAGTATTACTAATGACTGAGCTTTATTTTTACACTCTTGAAAACGTAAAGTTGGGCTAGTGGATCAAATTCATTTAAAAGAAAAAGAATTATTTTTGCACTATGGAACTTCGATAATAGAAGTAGTAATAGAAGTAACGACTTGATATAGTTACAATTTATTTATTTATTTTTAGTTTAACAAATATTGATTATTGGTTGAAAATAAATTGAATTCGTTCAAGGAGACGCTCGTTTCACACATGAATGAAATCACATTACAAGTAAATCGTATCTACATTTAGCAGACGTTGTTTAAAATTTTAACAGACACTTAGGGAGCTGCGGAAGTTGAATATCGAGAGTAAATCCGTGTAGAGTTCAATCCGACAAAAAGGGGTAGCAAAAGTGACAATAAATGTCAGGCGGCATTAAAGTCATAGTCTGATTATAGCTGTTGGCGTCCTTATTTTATATCGAGCGAAATTCACTGAATCGAAATATTCTGGGCTTACAGTGCTCTCGCAAATAAGAAGTAATATCGAGTATCGCTATCGTCAGGGCTTCACGAGCAAATGAACAAATGATGGACAGGCAAAAACCCCCTTTCTTTCTCGGCAACGCTGCAAATTTATCAGCTAAATAATGGACGGGCCGTTGTGCCTTTTGAAATATTTTTTTTTAATCAGACCTCAGATTTATTCGCTGACTTTCAGACTGATTAAAGTAGCATTGGATTTCAACTTATTAAGCTAATTTCTTGTGATGACTCGCGATAAAATCAGATTAATTGTTCTTGGAAATAATTAGAAAGTGACGAGACTCAAAGACTTCTATAAATTTTCATTTTCACCGTGAAAGCCAATTTTCTTAACGACAGTGTAGAATAATTCAGGGGGGGGGGTTAATAATATTGTGAAAATAATTAATTTTCGTGGAAAAAAGCAGAACGTCGATAGGGGCTCACTATACACTAAAAAGGCTGAGAGTATGGTTTTCCAATTATGTAATTACTTTTGCCGTATGGAGCCTTCCCCTTCCCGGAATTTATTACGATGCGCTCCGTAACCACGTAATTTGCAACGAGTCATATCGAACTAGCCTTTATTTAGATTGATGAGCAAAATCCACGCACGTAGCATTTCACTAATTACGCGCTGCGTGGGAAGGCAGAGAGCTCAAAGCTATTTTATTGCGGTTACGTTGTCCTAGCGCTTCGAAGCGGGATTATCGCAATTTAAAATGAAAATGTGGCCGCGAGGGCCAGCGACACCGGAGAGCATAGCCGGAACACTCACATAGTGAAAAAGAGGAGAATTTATATGCGTCCTCGCGTGCTGGATACCATGAAATTAAAATATTTTATAGTTCTGTCCGTGATATCCTTACGCTCCTCACTTTGTTCGGTATAAATTAAGCCTGACTTTAAAAGGCTCATATTTTTCTCCGCAGGCCAAGTTTCACAAAAAGATTAGGTACAAATTACTGACGAAAATAGTTCTATCTTACCCCCGCCGGATAAATTGTATGCGTCTATTAAGCCGGTCTGGCGCTCCTCTTTTAAATCAAACACAAAATTAAAGCAGTACACTAATTGCGGAGGTAAACTTCAAATGAACCTCTCAAGGTGCGTAAATTATTAAAGCGAAAAAAATTGAGTATTCTGTTCAAAAATAATTTTTATGTCGTACAGCTCTTTCTCCCTCCCTCTCTTACATACGAAAGATAATTTATTTACGCTTAGACAAAGATAAAATAAATAACAATTAACCAAAACGTTTTTATAAAAGAATATCAACCCACTTAGATTGAATTTTTAAAATTAAAATGAAAGAACAGAAAAAGTGAAAAAAAAAAATATAATCTCATGTTCGGGAGTGCAAAGATTTCTGCTACAATCACTCGCTATTGAAGTTAACAACAACCTCAGAAATCTCCTCGCCTGTAATTAACCAAGAACTTTCCAATAGAAGCAGTGTGAAGTAAACGAACAAAAACGATGCAGTCAACAATCCCGCCCGATTAATTATTCAAGAGGTACAAGCGCCATCAACCCCGCAGTGCAAGTAATCAAGAGGCGTCGGATCGATCTCGCCGCGAGCTTGGCGCACGGACTTGGCGTTTGAATTATCGATTAAAATTTGACGCTTCGCCGCGTGTATCCCCGAGGCGGCTTTGCGAGCGCCGCGCGTCCTCGCCGGGTGATGCATCTTTTCCGGCTCAGGAGCGGCGGCGGTGCGCGTCGCCCTGAGGAAAGCGTGCTACATCAACGCCAGGACGCGCGGCGCACAGTTTTGCCCGCCGCCGGGCGTAATGCGCGTATATGAATCACGCCGGGCGCAAGGTGCACATCGAGCCCAGGATTACGCGTGCCGCCGGGAGGATCTTTCTCGGCCACGGGGCCGGGGAATTATGCCGGGCCGCCGGCGGAAAATTCAAGGAGCGACGGCCACTTACGTGAGAACGCGCACCCCTTCGCCCTTCTCTCTTCTCCGGAGGAGAGAATGACAGGAGCGTTATTTACGCCTGGGCGGCGGGTTGCGACTGGGCCGGCTTGTTTCGGATTTATGCGCGGGCGAGAGACAGGGGACCTAGCCAACGGATGGAAGAGATAGATGCCAGCGATAGAGGACTGAATGTGACTCAGGTAATTATGCGCGCCGGGGTAATCCTCTTATAATGCATTGAATTATGCCACGGAAAGTCAAACGGGGTCGTCCAGTCTTAAGGGAGTCTTAGAGAATTAATTATACACTGGTGTTAGATGGAAATTTAAGATTTTTCTTTAGTTATACGTGGAAGGTGATAAGACGAGGTAAAGTAATTAGCGCTGTACCTAGTGTTAATTTTATCTTAAACGAGAATAAAAAACTGGGTCTGCTTGCGTTACGCGGTAGTGCATTATAATTTCTGTAAGATTGAAAGAAATTTTTATAATAATGTGTATACTTTTAACGAGAATTCTTAGAAAATTTTTAACAAGTACAAGGTTAGTAAACATTTCGTATTTTTACCCACAAAGCTGCACATTATTCAAAATTATTTACTAATTACTAAACTACTTTAAATTTTCGTTGGTAGTGGTATATTCCGTAAGCTTACGTGAGATAGTCGAGAAATGCATGAGAAATCAATTTAACAGCGTGAATAAATTTGTTAGGGATACTAAAGTAAAGAGAGCGGCGCAGCTTCGCGTAATTAAATAATGGATATTTTGTGTGACGAGTTCAGTTTTCGATTGTGAGTTAATTGTATTTGGCAGGAGTGCGGAGAGTATTAATTAAAAGTTCATACCCTCGCCGATATATCTTTACGGACAACTTTTCATTACGCTGCACCTAAATCCATCGGTTATCGTAGCTGAAATTTCAACCGCATTCGATTTGATCGAACCCGGAATATCGTGCATATATACGTGTATACTCGAATAATAAAGTTAACAATTACAGTCGCCGAATTAAAAATAACAAATTTTCGATTTCGAAGCCACTGATGCACGCGAGCGCTGAACATTCGTTATTAAGCCTTCGGTAATTATGACAAAGGTGGAGTGGCTGGTGGAGGGGGAGGGGAAGGCGCATCGCGAGGCATATGAGTTTCGGGTTACTACTGGAGGCGGGTGCTACGATTGCAGGCAGGAGCTCGCAATCGGTCACGGAAATTAATTAACGATAAGATTAATTAGTCGGGGTAACTCGCACTCGGCGTTGCACGTGAAACTCGGCGAAGCTGCTACGAAGTGCAGTTGTGGGTGTATTTCGACGGATCGACATCTGTATCTCTGTGCGCATCGACTAACTTTCGAGTCCGCTGCTGCTGGTCCGGGAGGGATTGCAAGCGGAAAAAACTATTGATGAATAAATTAGCCCAAGATATTAATCAGTTGACATGAAGAAGTGAGCATTATTTATTTGAAAATTTATGAACGAAGAAGAGTAATAATTTTATTATAAATAGTAATATTTTATAAAAATTGTACATTTCGATACATGTGTGGAAAAGTGATTTTAAACTCTGAGTAAGGTTTAACACGAGGTTAAATCATTTCTTCGCACAAGTATCAAACCGTTTTTTTTTTTTTTTTTTTTTTTGTTCAACGTGAGCAAGATACGATTTTACGCAAGCGAATTTGAGCGAACTCGCGCGAATTCGTATATTTGCACACAGCATGTAGAAAAAAAATTTTTCTATTTGAATGATCTTCAATACACTGAGAGAAAAAACTTAAAAAAAATTACTATTGTGGCTCAGAAAAAAGTGACAGTTTCAGTAGCTGAAATTATATAAATTATTATTTCACTACTAAAAATTGATATTTAAGTACCAATAATTGTTATTTTTCATACTAAACTTTCTCGCCTGTCAAGACTGTCACTCCTTACCTAACTATAATGGCAATTTTTATTAAGTTTTTTTCTTTCAGTGTACCTTCTATAAAATACATTTCAATATTCAAAAAGTCAGTTACGAAATTTTTTCACAAAGTAACGTCCCAATTTATGAATAGCAATAAGAAATCTTAAACGAAATATTTTATGAGGAAACTAGCCCATGGCGCGCGTTAAATAAAAAGATAGAGGGAAACAATATGAAGAGAGGAGAAAAGCGGGAGAGGAAGAGATAAATGAGCGACAGAGCGAGAGAGGAAAATGCGTTCTCGTACCGCTGGAGGTCCGGTGTTATACGAGGCTTTCGATCGGATCTCTATGGTGATTGGCTACCGTTTTGCTGACCGTCTATACTGCGGCCATGCATATGGATACATCGGCCCGGCGGGTAGACGTTGGGGGCCGGCGGCGGACAGGAAGGGCCGGTACGCACGGTTATATGGACAGTGACGTAAGCGTTATGCGCGATGCATCGATTATACGAACTGGCGTTGCGCACTTCTCTGACGAGCCGAGTGCTCGGCGCGCAGGATGGTGTTGCAGTGCGCGCCCCGCGTAATTGCTCGGGCACTCCGGAGGAGCGCCGGCTTGCCGCGCGCCAAATTTGAAAAATGCACCTCGTCGTTTCGGCAAATTGACGAGCCAACGAGCTCGGCATTGCGCCGCATATCGGGCTGCGGCAGCTTTCAGTTAGCCCAACCCCTCACACCCCTCGGCTTTGGCACGACCTTTTATCCTCGGGATCCCCTGCTCGCCCCAAGGAATACAAGCCGGATGGGCTATCGCTTGTACGGATGCGATGTGCCGTCCTGCGCGTGATATTTGCTGCGACACTGTCTTCCTGTATTCGCTTTTTACTGAATGATATTCGAAAGATTTTCATTAGTTTTTATTAACTTCATTCATTAATCGTATTATCGCTTTTCTTAAAATAATGTATACCTTTGTATACGGAAATATATACGATTATAAATTAGAAAAAGTCAGTAATTTTATAAGCGCAAAATATGTATGAATATTTAAATAAAATAAAAAGCAATAATTCAGTAGTTTCTCTTGAATAAGTAAAAATATTATTTTATTTAATCGAAAAATATCCGATCAAACCGAGTCAACGTACATAAAAACGAGGATAAAAACTCAAACTGAAATTATAAATCTGTATAATTCTTCTCACAGTCTGGAAGAAGAAACTGAATTGTAAATGGTACATAAAATCTTAATAAACGTCAAAGGCTGATGTCTCCCTATCAGCGTGCTCTGTCGAGCGACCAAATCCGTAGCCTTTTAACGCGGTTAAAATGATTTATCCCCGAGTTCACTCCCATTTATCTTACTTTGCATTTGCACTTTCCCTCTCAGACGGCCATCCGACTAAATTCGCATCTTTATTTATACATCAATCTGGCCGCGGCTTTTTCCTCAAGCCGCGTTCCAGCCTTTTTCGCCTCTCTCTCTCTCTCTCCTTTCATTTTTCGCCGCTGCGCATCTCGTGGGGCACGCGTTCTGGGAGAAGCGAGGCAAGCGCAAACTTTTGAGCCGGGCACCGCAAGCCTGGAGGGCCCCGTAAGCCGCTTACGGCTGGATCCTTCAACGCTTGTCGCGGACTTGCGCCTCCGAACTCGTGCAGCCCCTCGCACCGCGTCTCTGCGCGCGCGCGACGTTTCAGCACCGCAACGATGCTGTTCTGCAGTACACACTACAACGTCCGAGGCGTTGTTGACTGTCCATTCGTTGGCTCAAGGCCTTTACCGTCTTCGTCGACGAGTTCGCTCTTTATTACGGGCCTCCTTTGCTCCAGTTTCCTTCGTCGACTGAGTGCACCGACCAGAATTTAGTGATTATCGACTTGCTCGATTGGAAACTTCCATTAATGTTTAACAAGGGTCGTTTGATTTGGCGAATAATGAATATTTTTACTGCCTTTTTTTTGTTAATTGAATTGGTTTTTTTCGGTGTTTAGGTAAAATCGAATTAGAATTGTTTTCGCATGCAGCCCAATAAATCCTTTTATTGGAAAGTCGGTGTAATGCAGTTTGGGCAAATAAAGAACTTATTACATTTTGACATTCCTGCAACATTACATTTTCAGCAAGCAGATATTTTATCGCGACAATAAAACCCTTTTTCCAATGATATAATCAGATCAGAGCAGAGAATAGAAGTTAATTTGAGCGAATAAACAAGAAACAGCTTTCTTGAATGATTGACGTTCTACCGTGGTGGACTGGTAAATACGTAAGAAATGGAAATTCAACGTCCGTGATAAATATGTAGGTTCCCGTATTGAATTGCGAGTGATAGTATACGCGGAAGAACAGTATGATCATGGAAGCAGCCGATCAGGAATCAATTTACCACGCTCGGACCATCCTGCTTCTCGTCTCATCTCGTTACGCTCGAATTTCGGCAGCGCCAACTGCACGCTGCACGTCATTTAGGCTATTTCTCTATTACGATGAAAATGCCTCGCTGCTGCTATCGCGACGAGCTTCTTGTTTACGCAAACGAGGTTTTAATAAAATTGAAAACGGCCTTGATGAAAGATTGCAAGGGTATCATGTTTCTCTTGTTTTAGAGTTAAGCGATAAGCTGCCCGCTTTAGCGGCCTGAGTAAAAACTTTTATATCAATAATTACATTTATAATACAGTTGTTTCATAATTGAGTAGTAAAATAAAGCGTCGGCGATAAATATTGAACGACATTTTCTTTCGTTTTAATATCGAATATTTTATTATTAACTAACTTGGTTTTCCATTCGTTTTTTACGGGATGTTCCGAGAGATCGGAACGCTATACGTGCTAAATTTAATTGTTACAGAAAATAAATTAATATTTGTTAATTAACTTAGAGTTCAGCGCATTTAATTTACAATATTTATTACAGAATATACTCCGTTTCAAAAATTTATTTTAACGGGGACGTTCCCTTTCTTTTTTAAGTATTCATCACTAACAATTTAATTTTATTCTTTGCTTGAACATTTAAAGCTTGAACTAAATGCACGGCGTTACGCGGAAGGGCATATTCGAATTTTCATGAATATTCTCTAACTCACTACTTAAAAATTCGAGTTTATGTTTGTCCTATTTAATTTTTTAAAACATTTTTTTATAAAAACTAGCGATATTGTATGTTTAAAATTACAATGAAAAAACTCTTATTGGTTCCCCGCAAAACCCAATTACGTATTTCCGAAAGCAAAGAGCTGCACATAACAAAGTAGAAAAAAACTCCTATCTCGATATCGAATCCATAAAACCTTCAACGATGACTGGGCGCAATCAGACCCCCTCGGCACATAACTAACGTGAAATTCCGCAAAAAAAGGTGGAGGGGGGAAAGGTTGGTTCCCGGTGAAATATGCACTCGCAGCCGTTCAAACTGCAAATGCACGAGCGGGCAGAAATCGCTAGGAAACGCGGCTCCAGGCATAGCCGCGGCCACTGCAGTGCGTACACGGACGTCGCGGATCATAGCAATACATATTCCCTGACGTTCGGGTTAGCCGTAACTCCCGGGTTATGGGGTTGCACGCGCTGAGAGCGCCGCGGCGGGCATCCAATTCGAGTTAGTAAAGCCAGAACTAAACTACATTAAACGGGTAATTTCCCATCGACCGGTGGCGTCGCGCCGGCCTGCCCTGTAGGGCTCGCCGCTCGCGCCCCGCGAATTAGGTTTACGATGTCGTAACGATGGAAATATAAAAGGCACCGACGGCCGCCCGTCGCTCAAGGATATGACAATGTATAGGCGGCGTGGAGCGGTCATCGCCGTATCCATCGTGATATCCATTTTTTAGAGCGCCCCACGGGGGCTTATTTTAAAACCCTTATAGTGTGCCACTAAATCTTGTCGTTTTAGCGGAAGGTCAATCGGCGCTTGATTTATTGTCCGCGAAACGAAAATTTTGAGGGCGAATTAATATTCATGCCGGAGAAATTATGTAGCGATTTGGAGCCGTAATTTATGAGTCAATGATTTTCTGATTACGCTCAACGAATTATCATTGCGCACTTAACATTGTTACAGGAATAATAACGAAAATAATAATTACATAAGTGCTGCGTAAATTTTTGATTAAAACATCTTTATTACATTAACGCGAGAGTTTGATGCAGTTGCCCGTAGTCACTATACCATTATACTGCGTTAAGTACAATATGCTAAGTACACTAGAGAATTTATGTACTACACTCGGAGCAGTTAAAAACTAGTTACATGGAAAAGTTAATAATAGCACAATGATTAAAATTTAATAAAAACTTGGATGTTGGAATGCAAGCGACTCCGCAATATAATTTGCGCGAAAACAAATTAAAAACTTCCTGACTATTTACCAGTGTACCCATATTTAATTCAATATTTGTGCATTATCCTTTATCGTTTTTAAATAAGCTTCTCATTAAAATTATTTATAAAAATCGTTCGAAATCCCAAAGCGGATATCGGTATTTAAAAATGAATCGATTATTCCTTTAACTGGTTGGATGGACGAAAGATAGAGAATCAATGACTTATCGATCATTAAAGTTTCTGGCTCTTTTCGCGTACACCGATATCAGCGGAATATCGCATGATAATTACAATGAATCGCGCAGTAATAATACGGCATTATGTGTAAGCCGAGTTAAAACACGGGGATGCGCCGGGGCTTTCTCTATCTCGCGTCCCCACCACGTCGCATCGCTCTCTTTGCGCTCGTAGCGTGATTTGTAGCGGCTCGCCGTTCCGACTCCAATAACGTTGCCATAATTTATCGGCGCAAAAGGTGCCTCCACTTATGTATATCTATACACAGCATAGTACGTGCGCCAGAGGGGAGCAAGTGCGCCGTCGTCCGAGCGTCTTTCTCCTTTGTTCCTGTGTCCCTCATTTCCGATATCCCTCTCCACTGCCGACAAAGCAACATGTAATGAAACTTTTTCCCTCTCCTATTCATCGAAAGCTAAGTGCTGAAATACAGAGGGAAAAGGGAAAGGAGAAAGGAGAGCTCAGTGTACTCGCTCACGGACAATAAAAACAAACCAAACATTATCCTTTAGGATGTCCGAGAGGAGTTTCTTTCTTTTGTTCGAAAGCTCGCGCGCGCGCACTCGCTTTTCCTCCCTTGTCCGGTGCCTGCTGCGGGCGCCTCGCTCTTGTAACTTCTGCACTTTTCGGATCAAGAGCGCGTAAATTGACACAAAAAAATCACGGTGCGCGCTTACGGAGCGTTGGGTTCCTTCTTTCAAAACTGCCAATTAAAACAGTCCGCGTTTCTTTTGCTCCCACGATTATTCAGTGCAAGTTCTTATCGGATCTTCGCAGAGCTTTATTTTCTCCAAGATTCTCTTCTTCTTTTTCCACTTCCGTAGCGAAAACGATGTTAATTTCGTATAGAAAAAACTGGGAACTTTGACGCTTTCTTGGAACACAAGATTGATAGAGAGTGCAAAAAATCAATTAGGCGCATTAATTTTAAGAAGGTTGCGTCGAATACAATTTCGTCGGCAGCGGGTCGGTCGCCAGGTCGTAGCTTGTTCATTGATATGGAAATGAGTTACCAAGGAATTACAATAGAGATGCAGACACGGATAGCTGCAGGATCGTCTGAATAATGGATTTGCCGAACTCCTCGCATAACAATGATCCCGTGACCCAATATAGTGAAAGTAAATCCACATTTGGCATTATCTGCAGTCCTCGTCCAGGAGTGTCTGGCTTAGATATCGAAAATCAATAATAATTCGATATCCGCATGCACTTGTTCTTTATCGTGCAACTTGCCGCTCATATTAATGTTGTTCAAGCTTTTACAGCGTATGCAATCGATGCACGGCAGTAAGATTTCTTGCTAATTGCTTTGCATTCAATGAAACCGTCTAAAAAATTCAGAGAGGGTAGAAACTAAATGAATTTTAAAGATAGTAATAAATAATAGTAGAGAACATTATTTATTCTACTATTAACAATAGTGAAACGATATCTGTTCAACCTATTAATTACGAACTGTCCGGATTCTTTATTGATAAATTATTGTTAAATCATTTTTTAAATTGTTAAAGCTAAAACGCGAATTTATTTTATTTATTACAAAATAAATAGTTTTATAGCTGCGCGTGAGTAGTGATTAATTTTCTATGCAGTAAAATTACGATAAACGTACAATAAATAATTATAAACAAAATGCACAATTATTAGTGCAACATGTAATTAATATTTATTTGGTGAAAATAAACTAAAATTTTGACGTTTGTAAATCACAGCAAACTGCTCACATGAAAATTCATTGGCTCGATCGGTATTCCGGTTTTATCTAGAATCGGCTATGTACAAGTTTAATAGTTCAGTAAATGCGAATGTTTGTGGATGTCGCAATAGCAACAAATCTATCCGCCTTGCAGGTGAGATAGTTTGTGATGTTCGTTGGTTAATTGCCGAACTGGTAGGTACACATTATCCTGCCCTCGTGTGTCTAGTTAGACGTGGACCTAATTGCTGCGGTCGAATTGCTTTATTAATCGGATCGATCGTCACCCGAACTCGCTTTTAGGTGATTGTTGGGTACGCGTTACGGTGTACCTAGGCTTAAGAACTTTCATCCCGTTTTCGCAGTGCTTCGCATAACGAGAATCGATACGATATAATTGTTGAATATCTACGATGCACGGTCGCATTGCCAAAGCATGGCAAAGACTTCTAACGCATTCGCGAATAGAACAGTATACTTACATTTTTTGATGTGTACTAAAATTATATTTTTTAAAAGATTCGTTACGTTCTCCTATTCTTTTTAATGGTTCATTAAGGGCAATTAATTATTTCAGCTGGAACAACCTTAAACAGAAAATGAGAAATGCGAAGACTGTACAGGCGTGTAAGTAGTAATACCACGCTTTAGTCAGACATCGTAGATAAAATCAATCTTAAGCTCTGAATAATTTGCTTATTCAAAATTAAACTTTAGCAGTAAACAATGTTGTTATATTAAACATTATAACATGTGTTTTAACTTTCAAATTTTTTTATATGTATTATCCGTATTTTCATAATTTTGTAATATAATTTTACAATTCAATCTCAAACAGTCGATGCATATGTAAGTAATACCGCTTTAAACAGACAGTACAAGTAAAATTAATGTTAATCTTTAAATAATAATTTTGTTTTCAACAATATTTTGTAATAAATATGACAACATACTCGTGTAAGCAATAAGTAGTAATAATGCGCTTTAGTCAGACAGGGTGCATTACATTAAATTAAATAATTATTACATCAGCTTTGCACAGCAGCCTTATTTTAATGATACTTTGCAGTGAATATTACTCTCGTATAACTCGTCGGTATTATACAAATATTTAGTAATTTAAATTACGAATAATTAAATTGTTCAGTCGGACTCGACAAATTAAAAATTAAGGCAAACGTAAATACACAGATCTGGTTAAAATAAAGCGGTCAAATTAAATTTACGATATTCTGACTTAACGGTAAAGCTTCTTAATTAAGATATCAATGTTGTATTACTTTAAGAAGTAATCGTTTATAATTAGTAACGGCTTTATGAAAGCTACGTCCACTTCATTCCATATAATTAAGGGAACCATCCAACGCGGACATGACGACCCATACTGCCGGTGATAAAGCTCTATTAATGCGTCTACGTGGTATCACGTGGAGAACGGTCAAGATGAAAGAGAGGGAGAGAGGGAGAGCCAGAGGGGATAAAGAGGGGAGGGAGTGTTAGTCGTGGAAGCATCATCGCTACGTGGCGTCACCAGCATCTGCTGAGATCACGGGGATTAGTCAAGGAAGGGAAAAATTTGTCAGCTCCTTGGCCGGCCGTTACATCCTCGTGTTCAGCTTATTTTTCTTCACCCCTTGCGCGCAGGAGCTTCGAGAGCTATTTCGCATTAGCGTGTATACTGTACGTGCGACGTGTGGGCAGGCTGGCGGGTCGCGCGAGCGGGTGCCACGAGCCGCGAAACGAGATTTACTGCGGCCGCTGCGCGTCCTCGTGAAATGGCATTACTGACACGTACTCCCCCACCTCCCTTCACTTCCACCCACCTACCCCCGGCGCACCTCGGCGAACGCTTGGCGCGCGTACACGTTTTGCCCAGCGAAGGGTCGACTTTATGATTTCACGAGCTGTCGCATAGCTTACGTAATAAGAATAATAGCTACCTGCGCTTTTTAACCGCAGTTCGTTAACTGCGTGCTAAACACCTTTTTATTGCCACTTTATTGCTGAATATTTTACTTTTCGGATTATTTTTGTTTTATTACTCGATTGGTTTAATTTATTTCTTCGTTTAGATGATGCACAATTATTAAATTCGAGAAGTACATCATGGCCTAAATAATAAAAATAGCAAGTACGAAGATATCACTGTTTGATTGTTATTAACATTTTAATTGTTTTGTAAATGTGTTTTATTGACATATTCATTATTTTCAGTCTAGACTGTGGATTGACATTTATCGTCTAATATTAACATTAATCAAACAGTCAATTCATAAATAACTGTTGAATAATGTAGCTTTTTGATACTTTCATTCTGAATACTCATTTCGTTAGGGAAAAATATATCTAACAATTTAAAATTTTTCTAATCAATAAGTTGTGGAAAAAATAATAAAAAAGAAACGATTATTGCGGTCCTAATGTTCCTCATTAGTACTTCACGTTATTATTTAAACAATATATTTCCTAAATTTTATTAAAAACTCATTAGATCACAGAAAGATACTGTCACAAATCTCTTTCCGCACTACCTATAATCGGCTAGACACAATACACTTCATCAACAAAAGAATCCGACATAAGTATAGCAACCTGATCGCCTCTCCACTTTTGAAAAGCGCACGGCGCAGTTCTATCTCCCGATCATCCCCGATAAAAGCGGTAGCAGCCGCAGCAGCTCCAGTTCGCTTTATAATCGCATCTGATGATGCATTAATTTTCCGGGCGAGCGCGCGAGCGATGAACTCGAACCTGCGCCAACCCTTGGCGTTCCCACACCCCGGAACAAGGCTAGGGGGCAGACTGCTCGCCGTTCGACTTCGACGCACTTTACACCGCGGACCCCGACCAATCTGACGCTAAGTAACAAAACGAAGCGGCAAGCCGTCGACGTAGCAGCGTCCCGCGGGACCATCCGTCATCCCCCCAGGAGCCCAGGGTCCCTAGTCCTCGCGGGAAAGTGTGTAATGCGTGCGCGCGACTTGCCGCCTCCCAAACGAGATTTGGCGCGCGCGAGCGCGCGCGCTAATGCCGCTAGCGCTGCTGCCAAATTTTTGTGCACGAAGAGCTTCGTAATCCCATCTCTCACGCAGTGATTGCGGCTAATGCGGGTATCGTCCCGATGGAATACCAACGCGAGAATCAAATCTTTTTGATATAATCGTTTAATAGAGACGTATTCTTGACAGCTTTCATTTTGTTATTTAATACACTCATAAAAAAGGAGAATCTCCTAAAAAGTTATAGGTAACTTTCGTTTTCCATAAAAAGGGGAAACTCGTAATTTATGAAAAAGGAGAATTTCCTATAATTTTTTAGGAGAATCTCCTTATTTATCAGTGTATTTCAGATGATGGTAATATTGCACTTTAAAAATAAGAATATACAAGTATTGGTGTCAGAAAGCCTGCACGCGTGGAGTGTACAAAACTTCAAAATTTCGGAGATCGGAATATCTTCTAATATTTCAATTAATAGTCAACTTGCAATGTAATAATTATTTATTACTGAAGCTACAGTTATTTAATTTTATTTCGCCACTTTAAACAAAACGAAAAACTGATAATTCATAATATCTTACTGCGATTATAAGTCTCACTAATTTACCTCTCTAAAAGTAGATCTTTTAACATCCTTGTCATAAGGATATTGATATTTCATTGAACCCCGGCAGGAAAATAAGACATCAAACAAACCTGTAAAATGCGAAAGCGATCCTTTGACGTTACCGCTCCTCGTTAGGAGGACGCGCTTGGCGCGAGGTCATATCGCGGAGCGCATGCAAGGCTCTCCCTCTATATCCCTCTTCCTCTCTCGCTCTCCTTCCCTCCCTCTTCCTCTCCTGGCCTCGTCTCCCTGGCAAAACGGCATACACTCACTTAATTGCAGAAGCGGCAATGGCCTTTAATGCGTTATGCTAATCGGCCGAGATTTACGGCTGGAACGTTTAAGAGTTTAGACCCTGTTAAATAGGGGCGCGGTTGTGCTCTCAGTCCAGCCGCTCTATGTACAAAGGGACTGAAATGCATCCCGAGCATGCTTTATGTACCCGAATGCACGCTCGCGCGGCGGTGCAAATTATTCCGGAAAAATTAATTGCGTCGGCGGTTTACACACTTACGCGAGTACACCCCTCTGCAAGTAGACTGCCCAGGTCATCGAGCTGCGCTTCTTTTTTGCGCGCTGTGCTTATTCGAATGTAGGATTTGCTTGGCATTTAATCGGCGACTGCAATTTTTTTATATTTATAACGGTCAGTCGCTTAGATTTTAGGATTTTTATGTATTTTTAAAAAAAAAAACAGCATACCCACAAAAAAATTGATAAAAAATAATGAATAAAAAAAGTTATTTATATATTAAGCTAGACAATTAGCTTAATAAAGGAAATAAGCGTTTAATCTCCGTAATATTGATTAAATACGGTCTTTCAATTGCGGCAATAACGCAATGCAAATTCAAAGATTAGATTGCACAAACAAGTCTATCGATGCAAATGATTACCGATCGGGATTTGCTATAACGTGAATTGCGTAAAGCATACAAACATGAAACATAAAACGGCAACTACGCGTTACAGTAAAGCACGTTATGAATATCGCCATTTGGGTGTGCACTCCTCATTGGAACGCATGAAATTCGAGTGTCTACGTGCGGCGATGACTCTCGATCAATGAATACAAGCGCGCGCATATGCATAAATGTAACTGCAAGCATTCCCTTCTATATCAAGTTTAACTTTGTAACTACCTGTGTAAGCTTCAAAGGTTCAAAGTCCTTCTCGAGTTTTTTAACCCTGCAAATAGATCGAGTGCGAGTGTACATGAGCGTAAATGAAAGCACTGTGCAGTGATTCAAATAATCTTGTAATTATATAAAATTGTCCTACCAAATAATTTTGACAGTTTAATCTTAGTTCGCTAGACGGTGTTTTGAAAACGATTATTTATAAATTAATGGCAATAACAAAAAAACCAATGTATTATTGATAAGTTTTGCAACTGGTATACTAAATATTTATTGAAGAATCTCCAAGTACCGCAGCTATATAAAAGGGATAATCGTATTGAAAGAATTGCTAGTCGCTTGTTTGCGCGAAGCTTATAGTGAATCGCATCGTAAAAAGAGGCGCATATCGCTGTGACGGCGGTCAATAGTCCTTGTGTAGCGGCGAGTCTCGAGAGCTTTTCCATAGCCCTTGGCTTTTAATAAAATGGATCGTCATATTTATTAATTACGTGAAATTTATACAAACTCGACGTAGCGCGTGCTCAGCCTCGCGCCGGATAATTATCGTAATGGCCGAGAGACTTTTCTGTCAATTATCGCCGCAATATACTGTAGGTATATACATCGGTTTCACCCTCCTTGTTCGGTACCGGCGTATCCACAGTAAAGCACATCGCACGCAACGTTATGTGCCGCCGCAAAAAAGCTCCCTTTTTATCATCGCCATTCCCTCCTACTTTCTTGCTCCCTCTGGTTAAAGCTCACAAAGCACGGATTTTTACAAGCTTACGTACGTCCTACGGGGCACGACATACGGTAGTAACGAGGGGCTGACAACAATCGCAATGCATTGGAGGGACGAAGACAAAGAGAAAGGACCTGTATTGGCAAGGACTGAACTTGGTACGTGCACAAGTGCTGAGGGAGGGTAGTAGGTACATGGGCTTACGAAGTTGTAGTGATTAGTACTTCTATAATTATAGAAGTATGATAAACTTCTGAGTACAAAATGTTTCATATGTTTCTTTATTATTTTTTTTATTTAATAACGAATATTTCATTTTGTTCGAAGGAAAGTTTGAGGCACAACATTCTGACATAACGCTTATACATGTTGACTGTTTACGTTGGTGAAGTTTAAGTTTTCTGTATATAATGCGGCCGTATGAATGAAGATATTTTCATAAACAAACATAGCTTAATTTAATATTGTAAAAATGTGATACATTTATTAGACCGCAATAATTAAGTAAAAGTAAAAGAATAATAGTATATTTCAAAATTAGAAGAAATAATGCTTTATAAAGTATTAAATTCTGTAACAAAATTTTAATTCAGTCTTGATCGTTTATTTATTATTATTTTTTTTTAATCTTAAGATAAGTTGACAACCAACGTATTACAAATGTTGAGCATAGTTCGAGATTCAGCTTAACTCGCTACAAGTCTGATAATTACTTCCTGAGAAAAAGTTCTTTCTCGTAACGCTTCGCGGCTTTACATTAGCAAGCATTTGTTTTAGTTTTTATGGCTAGCAATAAAAATAAGTCTATCTTACACTAGTTCCGCTTCTGGGTCAGACTTTAAATTTTCTTCACGTACTTAATTCCGGTATTAGGGAAAGTAACCTTTTTTAATTACGTCTGCGTGCATCATTTTCTTTTGGCTTAAATTATTGTTAATATTTTATGATAGCAATTTTTTAATTTACGGTAATTTAAAGGAAATTCACTTGCATTTCATAAATTTGTAAAAACATAGATAGGTGCATTATAGATAGCATGATTGTATAATGGTATAGCGCTACATTGTTCGCAATTTCCCAGCGTAACAATATCGTATAGTCTAGCACTAATTGTGGAAAGGGCTAAATACATATAGTTGAAAATGGCATACTAAATGACGAGTTCCAATTAATGGTGTTACTCTTGTAATAAAATTGAAATTACCATTTTAAAGCCTAGTTAATTTTGTGGTATATTGAAAAACTACTAAAATACAGGGACAATTGAATATTAATAATTCGATTTAGTACAGCGAAAATGCAAATAAAGTTATTTTCTTCGAAATTACTTTTTATAAATTTAAACTTTTCTCATGTTGATACTTGTATTTTTTGATCGGGCGAACGGTGAAAGGTCAATATTAAAATTAGCCCCATTAACTTTCTTTCAAAACTCATAAATATTTTTGCATGAATGATGAGAAGCATCGAATTTCGCGTAACTACTATCAATATGTTAATTTATGTAAACATAAAAGTTTTACTTAACATGAAACTTTTATGCAGTTTTGAATTATGCAGTTATTTGGCTCGTTGTGCCCTATAAAAATCTACGCAATTAAATAAAATGTGTAGAAAATTGAGAGCAAAGGAGCATATAAAAAAAAATCAAATGGTAAACAAGAACAATTCTAGAGCTTTTACACAGTTACAGTACACTAGTCAGGAACCTTTGAAAACTCGTTCAATAAACCTGTTGAAAGAGCGAAAGAGGAAGTTTCTTTCGAATGGTAGAAAGACCTGGCGATCCATGGAGGAAAAAGGTCGTGGAATCGCCAACGTCACACGGAGTAGAGGAAGATAAAGCACTGTCTGTCCTCCCCCACGTTCATGGAAATTGTATGCGCGCCAGAATCTAAATATTTATGCAGCCGATGTGCGTACACGTTGAGCTGTCTTCGCAGCGACCAGCAGAGTCAAGAGCTCGATTTCCCCACTCATGTTATCCACATTGTTCGTGCGTAATCCCCTATGTAAAGATACATCCAAATATTTGAAGATTCTACACCATCAACGCGTAAAAGATTTATACTTATCTGTTTTAATAAAACGAAACTGTAGCTATTAATCGAATTAATAAGCTTTTATCCTACTTTGCGGATGTTATGTTCTTTGTTTTCTTACAAATAGCAGACA
Organism: Sycophila sp. Sp_5; assembly: GCA_018906775.1. Lineage (NCBI taxonomy): Eukaryota > Metazoa > Arthropoda > Insecta > Hymenoptera > Eurytomidae > Sycophila > Sycophila sp. Sp_5. The sequence continues at coordinate 1,525,800 of JACCID010000039.1, forward strand.
TACGCAACGACAATGTTTACAGAGGAAAGGAATATGTATGGGTTTGTATTGTTCGAAATGGTTGTGAGAAAAGATCTTCTCGCATTATGTGCTCACGTCTTGCTGAAGATGATTTCCATAAAGCCATAGCAAAGTCCATTTGTCTTTTTCTTTCGCTATACACCATCTCACTCGGATCAGCGTCCGTTTTCCTTAGATTTTCTAGACGCTTGATCGAACGCTATGTACACTACGACTGGGAAAGCTAACCCGGGAACGGAAAACAGGCTATGAAATTCAGTGTATATTTCCTGCTTCGGCGTGTCTTTTCGACCTGTCACTCGACACCTTGGATTGCTGGGGATTTGCAAGCGCAAGAGGCTTTATGTAAAACGCTTTGCCAGACAAATCTTAAATGCTTCATGTTCATTTTCACTTTTTTCGCCGGAAAAATACTTAAAATCATTTGTTTTTCAAACAAAGACATTTTTTGTTACAAGAACTGTATAATTATGCAGAAATAAAGGCATTTAAATAAAAGTACAACTAGAATTGATTATATATTGGTATTGTTTTACGACAAAGTAATAACCGTCGAAGGAAGCTGTTTGATTTAAGCTGTGAGATTAAGAAAGGGAGCTCAACGTCTTGAAGTGACGCTGTCCAACCGACGACTTCACTCTCGCACTTGCACTTCCGTATGCAGCAAGGGTGTTGTTCCGTACTAATTCAAAACTACATATTTAATCCTAGGCAAAGTCTCGGCCTCGTCGCGAGTACAAAGGGCGACAGAGCAAGAGGGGCAGAATGAATGAAAGAGAGAGAGAGGGCGGAGAAATTTGGTGCAGCAGAAGTTGATGCCGCGAGGGACTCGTCAACTCTCTTGCAAATGCGTTTCTCGGCAGCCCCCGCAAGCTATACTTGCTGGCCGCGCATTACCAGATGGAAGAGCGCTGAAAAGCGGAAAAGGGGAAAACGCCTAGTACCCCGTGATGCTTCTTTTAAAATATTCTCTTTTTGGATTATCAAAAAGCTTAAAAGCTTCTAAATCTTAGCCATTGATAAACACTTTTGCAAAGTCAAGCCCCTATTCATTTATTGAACACGGGGGAATTATCACGAATAGTTTACACTTACAATGTTTTTCAGTATTTTTTTTTCGCCAATGCAAGCTTAATCCTCTTAACATTTATGTAATAAATACTTAATTGACGAGACGTTTTTGGCCAACTTCGCCGGCTGTTCCGAATGCACTTCGTGGAATCTCCAATCAAGAAAATTGCTTCAAACGCGTGCACGAACTAACAACCAAAAAATGTCCCCCCGTGCGCGCGTCAGGAAAGTTACTGCAACGCACAATAAAAGCATTACATATTTGTTAAAAAAAAATGCACACACCACATACAAAGCTACTGCTCTCTTTGATAAATATTCCCCAAAGAGATGCGTCGGTCTGGTGTCTGGGCGAAATCCCTCAATAAGTGCGCGCGCGACTGGCAGGCACTTCTTTTTGTCCGCTGGCTAGCGCGCATACGCATCCCGAGCACCGCAACATGTTGCGGTGGCATAATGCACGAGGGGACGGGCAGGATGGCTCGTTTCGCACACGCGCGTCCCACAATCCTTTTATTCGCCTGTGCCAGCGCGGGCACACGCACGCGCCGTTGTTAAAAAGCTGCTAAGGTTGCTTCTTTCTCTCCTCGGCTCTTGAAATTGACCTCCCTACAGAGAAGGGAGCGAGGCTGAGGGAGGATATGCAGGGGGGTCTAGAGAACACAGTTTGCTCTGGACCAGCGAGGGGTATCGATTGTCAATAAGACGAGGAAAACTATCTTGTGTACTTGCAATGATGAAATGTATTAGGGAGCACTCGTAGTTTTACGATACAATTACGTGCAGTTTATTGCATGTACTGCTTTTTCTCATAAAATTTTGTGACGTCGACGTATTCTGTCGTTACATCGTACATTTGATAGTACGCGTAATTTTTAATTTTATTTTCCCGAAATCAAATTTACGTAGCTTCATAAATAGTTCGATAATTGAATAAATATGTGTTCAAAATTATTTAGCAGGTGTTTTGCATTTTTTTTTTTCAAATTTATTCAACAACCAAAGAAATCGACTACTTCCTCAATTTTATAAATAAACGTTTATAGAGAATTATTCTACTTCCAGTTGTGCGAAAAAACATTTTTTTAAAAGTCAATCGGTGAAACCAATCCTTTTAGCCTTGATCAATCGAAGTAACAAGACAAAGGAAAAGTGATTTTTCCAGGCGAGCAGTTTTTTTAAAGCGAAAGTTAAGTGTATGTGACTGACCAGCGAGGTTGACATTACTTGGCACTACACGGATGTCGGTATATGTACCGTCGTTGCTGATTCAGGCTGACAGCAATGAGGGCAGCCTTTTTCGAATCTGGAAGGATGTCTGATGGAAGCTGGGATCAAAAAAAAAAGGAAAGAACTAAGCAGAATCCAGAGAGAAAAGGATAAGCGTTATCGACACCAATCAAGCTCTTTTTTTGTACTGCTACCAAATTCACGTTTCTTTTTATCGATATTCCCTTCAAGTGTTCCTTTGATTTGTCAGCTTACTCTTATACCATCCTTATAAGCTCAATTTAAGAGAGAACATGGCACGATAATGAAACATGCAAAGTGCTTTTCCAATTACTTGACGGAAGAACAAAAATCGCCTTTGAATAAGTACGCAGATAATTGGCGATAAGCGAACAAAGCTTAATAGAAAATGCATAGAATTCTCGCACTGATAACGGAATAATTAAAGCAGGGGCAATTCAGTCCGAGCGGAAGAATCAATATCGAACGGAATTTCGTATCGCCGTATATTCGGCGTACGTAGAGGCAAGGAAGAAAGATAAGAGAAAATGAGACATCGAAGGGAATAATACGCGATCGACTGGTATGTACGTGTGTGTGTATGCGCATGCAATAAATGAGCGAAGTGTGTGCGTGGGAGGGTTTGTATGCGGGTACAGCGTATGCGATACAGGGTCGAGGCAGTAGGTTATAGGTTTCGAGGCGGCCGGCATCGGTCGAGAGCGAGAGATTATGCAGGCATTAGAAATAGATGGGCGAGCTACGTGGATCTCCTTCGGATCTGCCGGGGATTAGAAAGGATTACGGCTGGGATTAGAAGACGGATTTGGTGATTTCGAGCGTCGATTGAGATTTAACGACAATGACGTCTTCTGCGTTTCCGTTCCGTCCACTAAGGACCAAAGGTCCCGGTAGCTCAACGCGCTCACGACAGTCAACCCCCCTCCGACGTCGGTGTACGTCCATCTTTTTTTCCGAAGTCTGAACCGAGTGCAACGTCGAACTTTGTAACTGGAGGGATGTATCTTTCCTATTAAGCTTGTGTCCCTTGTACTGGCTTTTTCGGTTCTACTGAGATAAAGTAGCCATTAGATGAGGCCGAAAGCTATTTAAGCCTCTATTCGAATATTATAGTTATGTTTCTTTCGTTAAAGAATTAATGATCTGCCTGATGTTTTTTTTAAATTTTTTTAACATTTTGTATAAATTTACTTCAATTTGTTTATTGAAAGAAAATGAAACTCTAACGCCCTGCTTCATTCTTGAGAAAAATGAAATTTCGTTTATAATTTGTTCAATTTACGCAAAAATAAAAGCACTTCGTTGTTTATTTTATAATAGTTAAAATATCTTTGTACTAAATAAAGCATTAAATAATTTTGACCGAGCATATTTAATCTAAGACACGTTAAAATTTTAATGAGACGACATTTGTGAAGCAGAGAACGATTACTCAAAGATTCTCGTCCGTGCAAACAAAGCGCACCATTAAATTTCTCGTGCAAACGCTCAAACGCAAACTTTTTCCCTCAGCCGCAGTACCTTTTTCCCCGCAATCATTTCCATTCTAATGACCGCACTCACTATCCGTGAAAGCGTCGTGGGGGAGTAGCCCCGATAATGCTCGTCTCCTCTCCCGAAGGATCGTCTTTCGGACGGGGGGAGGGGCGGGCACCCGAAGAGCGCGTGTATCAAGTTGATAAAAAAAAGGAAGAGAGACCAATGCCAAAGGAAAGAGAGGCGCCGGCGCTTTTGTTTCACACAACGGCTTCGGGGAGGGTGAAACCTGTCGCCGGCAAAGTTCGTAATGACGTCGGCAAACAAGCTCACTCTCTAACCAAGACGCGCGCAGGCCCTATTTATTTCAGTGTCCCTCGAAATCCGGCCTCCTCGGCCCCTCTCACCTCGGATAGGGGTAATCATCGCAGTAGGAGTGGAAGAGAGACACCGAATGATGGGTAGCGGCTCGAGCAGTATTAGGACGTTGCGTCGGAGTAACCCCCGTGATCGCGCGAGCGAGCGAGCGAGTCTCTAATCCGGCGGCCGGCGCGTTGGGGCCGGAGATAAAACGAGGGTGGGAAATCTCGGCGCGTCTTTTCTTTCTCAATATTCGACCATCCCATTGTCGGAGCCGCGTACGCCCAACGCGCGCACGCCGCTCCTATCTCCCCGGCAATAAAAGCGCCTCGAACGAGGACTTTTCAACGTTTTCTTTCGGCTTACTTCCGGGTGAGGTGGGCGGCGCTGCAGGGAGCTCACGACAATAGTAATGACGTTCATTAAATCCGGGGGTCGGATGACAGTCGCGTGCCGAGCCGATTTTTAATCCCAACAATGGTGTATTGACTTTTCTTGATTCGGAGACGAGAGCTGGGGTTGTCGTAGAGATATCGCCTCTGCTCGGCGAGATTATTTATTTTTTTAGGAAATCACAAAGGAAATCCCGTCGTTATTTAAGTCCTTTTGTTGAACAAAGCAGATGAATCGTCGAATATATTAGAAATGCAGTATAACTATTGGTCTAGCTTCTACTTTATTTTTAGTTATATTACAGTAGTTAAATTAATTGATGAGGATGGATGAGTCCCTGCTAGATGGGATTGTCAATCCTTCTGACAACTTTAGAACTCATCGATCCTTATCATTATAAGTTCCCTTATTGAATTGTAATTTCCTTGAATAATTTAAAATATCAGTTATTCTATACATTAACATCTTTCTATACCGTATTAGACAATACTTTTATTACTTAAGCTAATAAATGATAATTATTTTCCAGTATCTACTGCCAATAGAAACGCTAATGATAAAAAAGCCAGACTTAAAAATCTACTCAGTATAGATATAATGGTACCTCTTACAAGTATGAGAAAGGTAAGATAATTTTATAAGCATTTATTATAAATTTTATTTTGAAAAGAGTTCAAAGTTTTCTTGTATACATTTCTATAAATGATTTTAATTGAATTTTCAATCAAAGAATCTTTTTAAACTTCCAACTCAGGCTTAAAAGCAAAGCTTGGAAGAAAGAGAAGAAATTGGGTGGTAAAAAAAGTAATTTTATTCTTGTATAAAGGATACAGGAATTCCGATGGAGCTCTGAAACAAAATGCACTGCGTTCTACGCCCATTGAAATCCTCACTCATTAATCCCTCTACCACCCCCTTGCTCTCCGCTATTCGCTAATTAATTGAGCAATACCCTAACAAAAAATCCATTTTTCGTATAATTAAGCCTCGAAACGTAGTAAACAAAGAGAAATACTTCTCGACTGCATCCTTGAACTTTATCAAATTCAGTTGGGCGCAACGAGTACACTTTTCCCACGGCTGACGGGCGAAACGAACGAGTGAAAGGATAACGGGAAAAAGCGCGGAGCCGCGAGGAAAAATAAAAACATTTTTTAATAATGTAAAGAGATCTTAGTCCGTTGTGAAACGAAAAAAAAGAAGAGAGCACACTGCGAATAAAGTTGAGTCTCTCAGTCTTTCGGGGAGCTTTTTATTTGCGGCCCGTCGGCGCGGGCAGGACGAGCGAGAGTCGAACTTCGCGGAACTGCAGTCTTCCGGGTCGTTGGCCGCAGAGACTCGTCTCTTCTCCCTCTCGCTTTCGCGGATCGTCGGGCGGCCAGGCGCCGGAATGGACCGTATAGTGGTTGTAGCAGTTCGTCACGACCGCATTTGCAACTTCTCGAGTAAATCAATTTTTCGCGTCTGCCAAATCGGATTCGTCTTACAGGCGGCTCGCTGGAAAAGAAAAGTTGAAGCTGCTCTCTCGTCCCTCTCCCTCCCCGCGTCGCGGAGGGATGAAGGTGTAGGACAGTAAGAGTTGAGAAAGGACGCGTTACGGAAGAAAGAAAGACCGAGATGGAGGAATGCGGGAGAGGCGCATGGTCCGATCGAGAATCCACGCGATTGCTCGATCGTCGAAAGTATTCGCTCGTGACTGAATGGATCGACGTATTGGAAGCTCAATTGAGTGAGATTTGGATCGATCCGTACACACGCGCTGTCGTTGTATTCCATACCTCCATTCCCTTCGGCTCTCTTTTTTTCCTGTGTGCATATCCACTTTCTAGTTAGAGTCAACCAAACATTTTTCATTCAGGATATTGAGATATTCAGCGTAATGGATTTTATTCTGTCGATTCGATGGAAAAAACGCGAGAAGAAGGTGGATGTGTCTGATAAAAATGTTAACTTATACGCAGATAAAATTGGAAGACGATAATTGACAAATAAATTGATAGGCGATGCAATCAAATATTTCATACCGTACTATTTATTTATAAGCAGCTTTTTTTCAATACGTTTCTTAATTAAGTGGAATTATTTACAATAATTCATCACTTCAAATGTCGAGACAGACCAATTATTTTAATAAAATTAAGAAAGAGAAATATTTATATTTAATAAATATTACGATGGTTAAAGTTAATAGTATCACTTTATTTATTACTTAATTTATCGATATTTTTATTGCTAATTGACTTTTGAAAATTTATTACATTTTTTCATAATAGACTGTTAAATAATCGTTCTGACTTACATAAAAGCAAATGAGCATCCCTTAGCACCTGCTAGATCTGCCAACCGGCAATTCTTTATCTTCGACACTTGCTCATTTTTATTGCGGCTGTAACTCTCGTTTTTTTCTTTTACAATAAATTCCGCCCACCGCGAAAATGTTTTCCTCCGAGCCGAGACGAAACCCGACCGACTTGCACGTATATCCTTTCAAGTCGCAATAGTCCAACATCCTTCGGACAAAAAAAAAGGGTGGTGCGGTGTTCGCGGTGTGCAGTTAACCCCGATCCTTGTCTCGCAGCAAGATGCAAACGGCGGTCCCTCGCTGGCTATCCAGTACTTCGAGAAAGTAAAACGCAATTTTACGACGAGACACATAACGGCGGCCACTTTTCGCGCGACCTTAGGTACGGTCGGGCGCGCGAAACGCGATATGATTGTCTACGCCTGTGGCTCTCTCGCCTCCGCACTCGAAGGAAGGTGAAGGCGTGGATGGGCGTCATTTTCGTGAATCCCGCGCTCGTAGCTGACGCTACATTCAGGTAGGAAACGAGAGAGGCGGCCTCGCCTCTCGTCGCCTCTGATTGCGCTTGACAACTTATTGCTCGACGGGCTTTTGCGCCAGACTGGCCGCTTGTTTCGTGTCAAAAGGCACTACGGACCATGCTGGATTTTATTTCGACTGCCTTCAGTTAAGGGATTATCTTTGTAGCATTTGTCGGGCTTGGGAGATCCACTATAAAGTCGGCTAAATCCAAACGCTGAAATTTGTGAGAGTTGGAGATCAAGTTACATTTTACAATAGAATTTGAAACTTACAATTCTTTTACTGTCCTGATTGATAATGATCAAGCGCACATTTAGGGAAAGATTTATTCCTCTAATTTTTTTTAATATAAAATACTTTGACTTTTATCGATAAAAATAATTCGCTTAATCTTTCAATGTCTTAAAGGCTAAAAAAAATATTCTCTTTCTTGAATCTTCTTTCGGGATATTCATCTTATAAAAAGCACATTGTGCAAAAATCCTCGCAAATTAAAGCAAAGTATAGCACACCCGCGTTATTAAAATTGAAACTCGTAATTAGTAGAGCCATATTGGCGAATCCCAACTCGCGCTTATAACCAGCAGACGAGAGAGGAGCTAAAAAACGAGTAGCAGAAGCGAGGAAGCCGAGCTCGGAGATTGATAAGTTCGTGGTGCTGTTGGAAAAAGGTGAAAAAGATAGCGCCGCGGCGGATCGTTAATGAAAGGTAGCCGTGATTTCTTCTTTACTCCGTTCGCGGAATGATGGGCTCTTAACGTAGCGGAAGGAACGGCCCCCATAAAAAGAAAGTCCATCCCCTAAGAGTGGGCACGGCATATGCAGGCGCCTAGGATCACTGTACGATCCATTTGTCCCTGCGACTCGTTTCACGTCGTATACCTTCTTGCTTTTAAATACCTTCAAAGCCGACTTTCTATTTTCCTTTGTTTCCGAACGATATCACTATTTTCTCACCTTTGGAGGCACATCATCTTTTCTGAACAAAAAAAAATACATTTCAAGTTACCGTAAAAAATAAAAAAAATAACAGGGTTAGACTCTCTACGAAGAGAGTACAAATCAGATTTGTGATGAAAAAAGCGCATTGGGACGAGCTTTTATCGCTTAGGGTGACGATTATTTCAAAGAAATTTTGAAAATTTATTCTAAAACAGTTTTTAAACGAATTATTCTGTTTTATTATAAAATATTTTTAAAGGCATCTATACGTATTGAAAGATATCTTGCCTCATCTAAACTTCTTTGTTTCTTTAAAATGAATCTTTATCCGCGAGCGGTTTGTCATTTTTTTCGTATTAAACTTTTACCGCGCTGTAAATATTATACGACAGATATCGCAAGATTTCCTCACAGAATTTACGATTTCTTCAGTGGCTTCCTTTTAAAACAAGCCGCCACTCGAAACATTTCTGCGGATACTGAAGCCCTTAAAGTTATACATCACGATCCTCAACCCGTACTTAAAGTTCTTTTAACGCGATCTCTGAGCACCTTCATTACAGATGAGGGCCAGGCCCGTAAATTCAAAAACAATGGCATCGATCTCAGCCGAAGAAGTTTTCCCAGTTCCTCGCGCAATCTTTTATTCCCTCCACACCTCAGGTCGCCTTTTTTTTCGCCGACTCTCTTCACCACCTAATCGCCACGGCATCTTCCCCTTCGCATCTGCCTGCCTATCCATGACCCTTTTTCTGACCAGCTTTGCCCTTTTACGAGCTCGCCTCCGGATTTTTATACTTCCGGGTGACGCGCGGTTTCTTTTACTCCCCTCACGGCTTCGATCGCCTCGATCAATTTTCTCGACGCGGCTCGAACGTTCCCTGGGCCGTGGACCGGGGGAGGGTACTCGGGACCCGTCACCCTCGTCTCGCCGGAAGATATTAGCAATAAATGCGTCGGTATATCAATCGGGCGAATGGTCAATTGCCGGATATGGCCTCTGGCTAGTACGAGTTTTACTCTTTCTTTGTACACGGAGAGTGTGATGGAGTGGGAGAATGAGAGAGAGAGAGACAAAAAAAGGAAAGAGGAAGAGGGAGGTAGGGGGCGAGAGGGATAAAGCGGTGAGTGTCCCGCGTGGCCGCTCGACAATTCCAGGGCGAGGTGAGCTTTTCATTTCTGCACCAGCGTGGCGGTCGATTGTTTTCAGCGGCGATGCGGGAGTTATTACCGCCGGGACTGAAACTTTACCGTGGCTTTAATAGCGTTCGCTTCTTTGGAGACTCCATAATAATTTTAAGTAGGCGAGTCAAACAAATTTCGTAATAATGTTTGCTTTTAATTAATATTAATTGCTCTTTCCCCTTTCCTCGCTTTAATTTGTTGCAATTATTAGTGCTTGTTGTTTATGTTTGAATTCTTAACGCGTAAGTTTTTTTTTTATTTTAAAAATATAAAATTTTAAAATAATAATCTTACACTACTAAAGTACTATACTTAAAATTGACATTGAAACAACTGAAAATTACCTATCATGATTTTTGATATAATGTTATCCCGATTAACAGTTTATTGCTACTTTCTTATTTTATAATAATATATTATTAAATGTTATTATACCTAGCATTTCATAACACAAAATAGATTAGATTTTACAGTCGATTCCACAAAATTCCAGACATTAAGAATAGAACAAATTCCCAGACAAATTCCATCTTATTAAAGCATTCGACTGACGCGAAAGTCAAACCCGTCGCAAGCTTAAAAAATGTCACGGCACTAACGTATGAAAAGCCCACGCATTGTCGTGCGAGTCATCCTCTCAAAGAGAAGGATATTGTAAAAGTTTTCGCTGAATGAATTTGGGGATATGCGTGGGGGGGTTGTCCAGTAGCGGACCAAGCGGAATGTTATTGAAACTCCCACTTACCGCGAGAGAATTCGAGCAACTCTCGCGAAGGGTCACGCGTAGCCGCGAGCTTAAAGGCAGCATCGCGTGCCGCTTTAGCATAAAGGACCTCGAGAACGTGCGGCGGCTTCAGCAACTTCCGTTTCGCGGCGCGTGTGCCCTGGCCCTCTCAAAGTCTCGTCGACGGGGAGGGGTATGGATGACCGTCGAAACTTTCCTGGCCGTGACGCCGCTCTTCCGCGCGATCGCCCCGCATCAATGCGCGCATCGGGTACACTCGCGCAACTACCTTCTGTGCCCGTACTGTCCGCACATTTCCGCTGCGTATCCGCTCGCGTGCCCCGTGATCCGCGGGAGCTTCCGAACGCTACGCGACTCGGTCAATTGATCCCGAATGTAAATATTTCATGTCTATGCAGCTATCTTTTGGATTTTGCGGCTTAGATATAATCGGGATTTTTCTTTTCGCGATGGATCATATGACATTATTATACACTTTGCTATCGAAAGTTCAATTAGTGAAAAACTAGTTATAATTAGTGAATTTTCACTGAAAATTAGTGGAAAGAGCTTCACGGTTTAGGCATTAGTGAAGCATCTTCTACTAATTTCAGTAAAGTCTTTCTAATTCAATTCAAGAAGGTAGGGGAAGGGGAATTTACCTATTTTTTATATATGCATACAAGTTTACTTGATTTAATAAGTGTCCTTATTTATTTATTTCGATATAAATAGTTTATTATATTTATTTCCTTTTACAAATTATGTTAAATAGCAGCTTGTTTACAATTACTTAACCTTTTCAGACCCTATGTACATTGCAATGTAGAAAGCTATTTATTTTTTTTTTAATTTTGCAAAAACAACTTCGTGAGAGATAAAAAAAACATTTTTTATCTCGTAATGAGTCTTTTAATTCTTTTATACTTAATACAGCTTGACAAAATTAACATGACAAAAAAAGAAGATTCAAAAAGTTAAAGAAAATTGAATAAAAAATGATCGTAGATCACTTAGAATTTTTTTAGAATGTTTCACGCAGGAAAAAACTTCAGGTCTGAAAGGGTTAAAAAAAGGACTGAACTAATTCAGTGTTGTATTAAAATATTAATTTATATGCATGCTATTCATTTATACAGTATACCAAATATTGTAGCATAAAATCTATAAAATATTTACAAGAAAGTTATTGTTTTTTAACTAACGATTCATAGACTTCTTTAATCGAACTTTCCTCATAATTAAGTTACTCCCGTACTATGCCCTTATAAAAACAAAGCACGGCGCTTCATAAAAAAAGGCGCCGTAACTTCTTATTCCCGCGGTTAATAAGATCCTAATGAAAATCCTCTTCGGAAGGCGCTAAACGGCTCTTCCTCCGCGTCGTGGCCTAAATGAAAGAAGCCGCGCTCCTGCCGACAGCTTTATGTATTTTCGGTTTAGCCGGCGGTTCGCACGGACTTCACTCGTAATTCGCGCTCTTATACCACCGGAGCGTTTCATTAAGTAAGGAAAGCCCGTGCACCTCCCCACAGCCATTGTCTCTGCGAGCCAGTTATGGTGACGCTCGTGCCGGACGCTCGTTATTATCGCGCGCCCTGTCCAAAACAATGTCCCTTGGCTCGAGGGTCCTTCCGAGAGGAGCGCCCTGAATTTTCATCTCGCGAGAATCTCTCGTTCCCCTTTCCGAAGCGCCTCCTTCCGCCAACGATAATGAGGGCAAAATGGTATACGCTCGACCTCTGCAACGTAGCCTCTTTTCTGGCGCGACTCGACGCACTAAGATCGGAAGATTAAGTAACTCGCGGATATTAGACGCGCGTACACGAGGCTCCGGTCGCTCGAAGATTTAGACGCCGCAGGAATTTTCTCGCACCCTCGTCAAAGGGAGAAGCTGGTGTGGGTGGCTCCGGCTGCTGGGGTAGCGAGGGTGAAATGCGGCGTCGCCCGCTAGAACGACGTACTTAAGGGCGCAAATGAGCCATACGAAATGAGGGTTACTGATGTGCGAACGTTCCCGCTCCCGTGGGTTTATTGATTCGCGCAATTTTTTTTCTTTGTACATTCGGATCGTCGCTTTTCAACGATAATACGACGAAACCCCATCGGCGGTCTATTGATAGTAGAATTTTGCATTGAAATTGCTTTTAAGTCTCAACAAATTAAATGTAATGTATCGTCTTGTTTTTTTTTAGAGGGGGATGACGATTTTATATCTATCATTGAGGTCAATAACCTTTCTTTAAATTTGCTTCATAAATTGTAAAATTTTAAAATTCAATTTTTTATCTAATGTCTACAAATGAATATCCGAATTGTCGCATCGAAATTTCTGAACTTCAATTTAATTCGTTATCAAATAATTTGTTCTAATAAAGAAATAATAACTTAATGTAATAAATTAGCGGATTGCTACATGTAAGAGTAATAATATTTTTCATTACTTAAATACTCGGCTTGGAATCTCTAATTACAATCTAACTACCACGTAATAAACTAAAAACCATAAATAACTAATACCACGAGCGAAATATCTGAAAGCCAATCAAGTGTCTCAGCTCATTAGCGATTAATCTGGATTAATCTCTAATATTCCAGGCAGCTGTCGCGAAAATAATGTGATCTATGTAACCATTGTTTGCCAACCTTATGAAACAGCGTGACCGCCCGGAATAATCAGCTCTTTTAACCGCTGAAAGCTCTTCAATTCTCATTGGCCGGATTTCCAAAATAAAAATCATGTATGTTTTATCAACGTCCATACTAACCGTCGACGCGAGGCTGGTTACGATGTACAAAAAAAAAGGAGGGAGGTGCAGCTGGGCCGACGGTGTGTAACTCAATTAAAGCCATAAATTTTCGAGAGCCTGGCCGCGGGGAAAAGTTATAATGCCGATCGGCGAGAGACAGGCGAGTGCTACCGCGGGGACACATCGTGTCGGGGCCGCCGCTGCTCGTCCGGTCCTGCGGGGGTCAGCACGTGCATGTGCGGTGCGGGGTTACGAGTTGCGGCCGTCGGGTAATCCGAGCTCGGGTCAGGTGTCGTGCTTTACCAAGTTGAAATACAGGCCGATGAACGAGCGGACCAAGATGAGCCGCTTGAAATTCGCAGGATGAAATTTTCGACGGATAGTCGTCGTCCTGGGAGATCTGACCTTAAGGGGCGCTTCGGTATGCGTCAAAGTGTAGCTGCGAACGCGCTCGTTACTTATGCGGCTTTTGGTTTCTTGTTTAAAAGCATTTAAGTAGGTTCTTCTATCTGGAGCGTTTAAATGGTAATCTAAATTTTATAGTGATATGCCGCTATAATCGTTTCACATGGTTATGTACATTTGATGAGAGATCTAAGATTCAGAGGATGATAGCAACAGCCTTTGATTTAAAAGTAAAATACTTTATTCATTTAATTTTTTTTCATTAAATAATTTATTCTTACACAATTAAATTATTCGATTATCGCTATTATTCGATGTGCAGGTTAACAAAATACGGCAGTAAAACTTGAAATTTTAGTTAATCTATAGTAAATGAATTGAATAAATTAAAATGATTAAAAGGAAATCGTTCGAGAATGTTTTAATGTATAGAATACATAAGTAAAAAAAAACTTAAAAAAAAAAAAATTCACACAACTGGAAAATGAAACGAAGTAAGATTTTCTTTTTTTTTATATATATTGACGAGTTGATATAACTTTATTGAAGCTCAAAAATTGCTTCTATTGACTAGTAAAATCAAATACATCAGAGAAAGAAATGAAAGCGATACAGAATGGGACAAGGAGAGAGATGAGTTAGAGTCGGGAAAAAGAAAGAGATGGATAGGTGCAATTTTTTTTTAAATGAGAAAGAGGCCTAAGGGGACGCCGGAGAATGGTAGAACAGTAGGTGCACACGGGGCGGAAAGTTGGGGTGGCGTCGCCTCTGCATATATATATATTGCGCGTAATGCCCGATGATATAAACGCCCAGGGGCGCCCCGCACCCTCTTGTCGCTTTTTGGGGGGTCGGTCACCCCCAAAATCTCTCTGTCTATAGACATGTGTATTATCCCTGTGGACTGCAGCATCCGCGCTCTTGCTGGCTATGGGAATAATCGTACATCGGACTCATCTTTAAAGAGAATCGCAGGGAGCTCCTTGAGACGTGATCTGCATTTGACAGTGATAGCCGCAATAACCCAGACGCGTGGGGGATATATATACGCTGGACGCGCGCATATTTATATACGTATGAATTTTATCGCCGGAGATAACAAAGCGAGGGCATAACCTTTTACGGGGCTGTAATACATTTATGCCCGAGTTTCTAGCGGCGCCGTCATTAATTGTCATTATGAAAGTCAATGTGTAAAATATCTTAGTAGAATTTTCTATGGTATATCTGGCCTTTTAATTAATAACGTACTAAAGCGAGATTAAGCGGTATCACGTATCAAAGAAGTTAATTGTAGGATTGACGTTTCCGTTATTATAAATTAAAGTTGAAAGTCTTATTATTTTACATAAAAATGTCAATCTAAAATTCTAATAAATAACCTATTTAAATAAATTAAAAATTTAAGTGTATAAATAAATCGTATATTTAGTCACTGTAAATCTAATTCAATATACATCTACCAAATTATACTTCTCGCAAAGAGAAAGTACCCTTTTAAATTTTAAGACACGTGAAGAGTTCAATTGTCTGTGTATTCTCTTATGTATTTATTAGAAACGCTTTTAAAGATCTTTAATGCACTCGTAAATAACTCGTAGGGCTTAGGGTTGCATCACGAGGAAGTAAAAGATGTACGCGTGAGAAAAAATCCCCAAAGTCCACCCTCTGAATGAGCGTCAATGTATCTCGTTCTTATCCCTCGTAAGCGCTAGCCTGCAAAAATATTCTGCATAAATCCAGAGAAAGCATTGTTCGTCGACACAACGCAATGGCAAGGGACGGGCATAAAAAAGTAGGCAGAGCCAAGGAGTGTAGTGAATGAGAAAAAGAGAAAGAGAGAAGAAGTTAGAGCATTTCTTGGGAGCAGCTCTTATCTCCATACTGGCACTGGTCCCGGGCCGACGTATCTTCGATATTATCGATATTTTATTCGTATTTACCCTACATTGGCTCCGGTTCTGCAGCCGCTTTTCCTCTTGCACGGTGAGAACATCGCGGCCTGCGGAAAAGCCGAGTATACGCAAACACTGACTGGGAAAATTGCGCGGAGGGCCCCCATCGTGCACTTTATGCCAAAGCTACACGAATCCGGCGGAAGGAGGGTTTGATGTAGCGCCTGGCGTCTTGGGGGCCGGGAAAGAGGGAGAGGGTTACTTTGATGCATTCCATGCTTTATTTAGCTTGCTCGCCTTCTTTTTATCTCATCGACTACCGCCAATGTCAATAGCCGGGCCATAGAAAGGCGTATTTATCTTTGCCTTTGCGCGGTGAATCGGGTTTCCTCCTTTATTTTTTACGCGCCCCTGACGACCCTTCGACTGGAAAGTCAGCGGGCAAGAATATCGATGAGCCCGCATGCATCATTACGGATTTGCCAATTACGCCTGAGTGGAGACAATTTTTCGCGGGCTTCGAGCTGTATTAAGTCCGCTCCGTCTCTCTTCGCATCAGTTTTTTTTATATCGGTATAAGCTGGCTATCAATTTAGCCCTGCTTTCCACATTTTTTTTTCTTACTCGGGATCGCTCAAATTAAAAGTTGTTATCTTAATTGACTCGCCAAAAATTTATTAATCCACAAATAAGAAAATCACTTATCAAAGTAAAGAAAAAAAAGCCCTTATTCGAAGGAATCAATGCGCGGCCTGCTTCGTCTCATCTCGTCGACGGAAGATTACACGCTAGACAAAGCCCAACGCGGCGATCGCCGTATAATAAACGGGGCCGTTGACGCCTGGGCACAATGCGCGCGGCGACGCACTGGAGGCGGCAGATTGCAATACGATGCCTGTCACTTTCGCCGTTTTGTTTGCGGCGCAGCCGACCGGACCCCCGTCATATCGATAAATCAGAGGCGTACGGGCAAGCGACTCCGACGCGGCCTCGAGCTAGAGAGAGAGAAAGGGGGAGGGAGAGGGGGTGGCGCGGAGCGGGACAATAGTCCCGGTCAAATCACGCGGCTTATATCTACCATATTCCCCGGATAATCCGCGGCGGGCGTACGATTGCACGGTTTACTTAGCTCGCCCCATTCGCACCGGCTTTGCGTGCCGTTGGCAAATGTTTACATCGCGAGCGCCGGGGACCGGCCGAATGAACGCGCGATCGCACAAGGCCTCGATGAGTCGCACGTCGCACTTCCCGTTGGGGCTGTTGCGCTTGGGTGGGAGTATTTTTTATTACTGCCCTGACAATTTCTAATATTAATTTCTGAAAAAAAAATTGTGTTGGATTTGTGGCTGAGTTCCTTATTAAATTGAATATTCACTTTTAGCGTGGGAGAATTATTTGAAAGAATAAATTCACAAGCAGACGAGCCTTCTTAATGAACAAAAAGATTTTTGTATTTAATGGTGCAAAGTAAATCATTACGGGATTTTTGCAAAGACTACAGAACATTTTATACTGTCGTGCTGGAACAAAAAAAAACATACGTTTCGTTGATTTTGCCAAAGAAAAATACATTTCGCAAGATTTCCACTAAAAAAAACGGCGAAACTCCCAAATGCGCTGCTTTTATTCGCGATAAAACTCTGAAAAGCGCTTTTATTCGCAGTGGATTTGAATTGTGCTAATTTTCATTGTAAAAAACTGAAATCTGTTTTTCTTCATTAGGCGAAAATGAAATGTGCTTTTTCTTCATTAAGACGAACGGGATTTATTCAAACCTCAATATTAGGTGTAATTAAAAAATAAGTCGTTTTATCTATCCTCAGCTGTTTAATTTGCCAATGATTTTCAATTACATTGCGATAATATAACCTTTTTTACAAATATAATTTCAAAAAATAACCCCTTTGAATATTACTTGTTCTTCCATACGTGCACACGCATTCATCGACAGATTCCCGGAAAGCAAGAATAGTCATGCTCACAGTGAAATTATGCTAAAATAAATACTGCCCAAGCAGTAAAAATCATTCGCAATACCGGGAATTACAATAATTACTTTTCCAGAAAGAGCAAAAAAGGGATGGAGAGAAAATTGTGCGAAGCGTACAGTTTGGGAATTTCCAGGCGAATGCGGAAAACTCGCACGAGAGCTAAAAACTTTTCATGCGGCGCATTAATCCAATTTTCTTGCCTCTTTTCTCGCATTTATTATTTCTTTCATCTTCGACCCCTGGACCGCCGCCCTCCACGTCAGCCTCTCGTGGCTTATCTTTCTTTCTCCTCTCGCTCAACTTTCACGTACACTCGGCCGCGGAGTCTGTGCGTTCAAGAGGCCAGCGCTCCACCGCCTCTCGCCAGAATTGCGCCAAGCCTCATTATGCCACGTGCCCTCGCATCTCTCGCGCGAGCGTTTGTGGCCCGTACGCACGTACACACTCTTTCGAACGGACCGAGCAGCGTCCAGGACTTTTTCACCCGGCCATATCCCTCTTTTATTTGCTCACTTCTTTCTTTTCTTTTTAACAGAATTTTATCCGGGAAATCGTGCATTTTACCCCTGAGGGAAAGGGGAATTGTACGATTCGGCTGTTAATGAGCATCGCAAATAGGCGCGGCTTCTTTTTCAAATTAAGTTAACAATGCGTTGCATTGTTCAAGCTTCATGAAATGAAAATTAACTCTTCATTAGTATGCTTTGCAGATTAAGAGTAAAAATAGTTTGCGCAGAGTTATTCAGTTGAGATAAAAAATTCAGGAAGTCTAGTCTCGGTTCACGAGCGTGGATAAAAATTTGTTACTTTTTTCACTTTTATGAGTAATGAATCCTATAGTTACTATTATTTAGTAGGATAATTTGTATACTGTATATTAGTGAATTAATCTACAGTAATTTTTGCTTTTATAATCAAACTATTTTTCATTGCCAAGGTAGTAAAACTGATTCTCACTTACAATTAAAGATCTTTAGGATAAATGCGGCGAGATCTTTAATTCGTATTCATTTTAATACTTTTCTAGCGATCAAAAAGAACTTTAAATTATCTAAATCATAAAATATTGACATAATAGAAAAGTAGTTGTTGTCAATTACTAAAAGAAATTCCTTTTCACTATGCTGAAAAACTTCAGCTTGCAGATGAAACTGGTAACAAAAAAACTTACTTACATTTGCGCGATGACAAATCGTACGACACCAAATAAAGAGGCAAGCGTTTGAAAGCCATCGAAATAAATCTTAGCTAAAAAGGGTGGACGCTATCACGCTTCAAGTTTCTAACAATGCCGTCATTGTATCATGAAAGTTTCAAGTATTCAGGTCATTTTGCACTAAGTACCCTCTAGGTACCGCGTCGTTCCCTTTTACTCGGAAACTTTGTCCCCGCAATGTTATGCAACTTTCAAAAGCTAAATAATCGCAATTTTTTCCGGAAAAAAGTGCAGCCGTTAAGCATACAAAAATAAAATGGAGTCACGCTTGATGCATCGCTGACGAAAAGAAGCTGAGGAGAGGTGACTGTGGGTGCAGGGTGCGTCGACAAACGTACGAGCTCGCGCTTGGAAATGGACGGCCGCGCGCAGTTCGACGCGACGGCCGAGGCGCATATCCCCTCGACTTCTCGACGTTTTGTTTATTACCGGCGGCGTGGCGGTAAAGTCTGAGATACTGCCGCTGCCATAGCGACAGCGAGGCGCGCGAATAAAGATGCCGAAGGCGCGAGGAGGCAATCGAAAAATAAAAGCCGTGGGAGGAGGCTGCGCCGGCGCGCGCGAGGAAAAGACAAAAGGAGATGAGGGAAATTCCAATTCCCAGAGAGAATAGTGCGAGCCCTCTCGGCGTATTTCCGTCTTTTTCTTTTGTACTCGCAAAGCCGTTGAATCTTGAAAATGGCGGTATCCACGATTCGCAATCAAATTTTTTCCTTTTTCCCTCTGCAGCTCCGCTTGGCCTTTTGCTCCTTCGTGCCTCTCGTGGGAAAATTAACCGAAATAAGAGGGCTCTTTTTTTATCTCTGCTCGACAATTTTCAGGAATCGTCGAATTTGCATGATCGTAATTTAGTTTCTTCTTTTTTAAGTTAAAGAACTTGTTTTTTTTTTAATTTTGTTTGGGTATAATTAATTTCTTAGTTACCAACGATTTTTAAAACTTTTCTCCATTGGTCTTTTGACTTTATTCGTGTAATTATTGCATGCATTAAAGGAATATATCTTGTTTATATAAACGTATTTGGTTTGTTTCTATTATAAGCTTTTGTTACTTAAATAAAAAGTTTTAATCCGAGGGCTTATATTAAGATTAACAAGCAGTGTGCCATGAGAACGTGGGGGATTAGGTTGTTTTGTTTCGTCCCTTCATTATATGGCGTTAAAAGGCTTCCTGATATTGAATTATATCATCGCGATTCACCCCCAGGGCTTATTACACAAAATAATGTGTATTCATAGAACATTAGAAACTCTAACTAACTGTAAGTCTTTGTTCTACGTATACATTTTCGTACAGATAGCTATTAAACTAAGAATTATAGAAAATCCATTATTCCATTCATGCTGCGCTGTAAACACTTTGTAGAATGAAATTTAATTTTAAGTGGATTAAAATGTCGTGACTACCAAAGTATAGATCGCGTCTTAAAAAAAAGCAAACTTAAAAATGAAGGGCACAAAACATCGGAAGAAGATTATTTGCTTCCGATCGACAGTACGCAATCAATCGATCGCAAAAAAGTAAGTTATTCATAATAAGGGAATTCCCTTCCGCTCGTTAAGCGCAAAAATTATTTTCCTTTTTGGCGTCGATTTACTTTTCCTTGTACAGCTCCGGTTTTTTGCGCCTTGCGGATGAAGAGTAGAAAAAAGAGAGAAAAGGGAGCTACGACGCGACGAAAATAAAAGAACATCAGTCAAATAATCTCGGTCGATTAAGCGGGACTACGAAGTAGTAAACTGAGACATTCGCGCAGCGCCCCCTTATTATACGCGAATCATGCATTTGGCCATGTTTCTCACGCAAACCATGACAAATTCTACTGGCACTTGTTCTCCCCCCTTTCACTCTTTCGTCCATTTCAACCCCGTCCCCGGCACTTAATCTTTTACTTTCCTGCTCTCTTACACTTTTTATGCCTTTCTATCTTCTCCCAGTTTATTGTTTCTAAGAGTCGTTACTGAAAATCATTGAAACTAATTCAACTGTAAAATTCATTCAACGTCGTGTATAAACGTTTTTATTTTTACGCAAGTGAATGTTTTTACATTTTATTTAATTAACATAACGAAGTTTCTATCTTTCGATTTTTCATCTCAATAATGGATATTTTAATTAAAAATTTTAATATTTATATTACAATCAAAGTAATGTAAATTTTCTTCATTCCCGAGAAAATGTTCGATGAAATATTAGATTATTTTCTTTCTCAATTATCTGCAACGCAGAAATAAAAAAAAGAATCGCTATATACATTCTAATGATAATTACGAATAAAAATTTTATAAAGCCTCAAATCCATAGCTAAAAAATATACCAACGTAATTGAATAATTACTTAAGAATAAAAATTATATCGCTTGAAATTAATCATTGCCTCGGACTCGCAATTTCGGCTTATTTTAAAATGATAATTAAATAGCCGAGTCGCCGGGCGAGTGCGTCAAAGTAATTTGTTATATTATCAAGTAGTTTTCCTTTCGACGCGGGACTGCATCCGCGCATCTCCCTTTCTCCCTTTCGCACTGGCGCGCGGGCGCAAACAGCCGCGGCGTGCATAGCCAGCGCTCGTGGATAATTTGCATTATTCTCCCGTTCGCGCCCTGTGCGACGCTCCGCGCGCGCGGTAACTTCATTCTCTCCCTTCGACCCTCTTCTCTCTCTCTCTCTCTCTCTTTCACTCTCACCCTATTCCAGCCGGTGCTGCTCTTCCGGGCTCGGGCACACTTCATCCACTGTGCGTCATAATAATGGCACTCCGTAGCCGAGCAGCACGGCCTACGTGACTCGTAATAATTTTCCCAGTCGCCATGAGTTTCAACTTCGAGTTCCTCTTCCAAAGCTCGCGCGGTCGAGCTTTCTTTTTGAATTTCAACCTGGAAACTTGAATGGCATTATTCAGTGGCCGCGCGCCCGCGGAAAAGCTTTTTAAAGTTTTTTATTGCCTCCGCCAGGCCGGTCGCGCGATCTCCGCGCCGCCACCTTCGTAGTTACTTCACGAGGTTATTTAAAATTTTCGCTTTTAAATATATATAAGTTTGCTTGGGGCGCGCAAGGTAATTGAAACACTTTGTCACGCCGTGCTGCGAGAAGTATATCGAGCTTCGTGCCGCGCGAAGTTACGCCTGATAGAATAAAATTTTTGCGCTGGACGGGTGGGGCGCGGGAGGTGAAATTTTTTGTATTCATTGGTGTAAATTTGAAATTCTCGAAGGCCCTTTGTCATTTGGACGATTTGCGAGTCATTGGACTAGTTGGCACGAGGAAGAGGGTAACATTTGTGGATAGCAGGGGATGATTTATTAAGAGTAATTATCGGATCGTATGAAATGTATTTTTTAAGGAAAATCTACTTCTGCGAATGCTTATCAAATTTCGTCGAGGTGCGGTGGATATTTTTTTATTTTAAATTAAAACAATATTGTAGGACACGCGAATTAATGTTGATTTTCCGGATTCACTGTAATTGTAGTTAATCGAGTGAGAGAATCTCGCACGTACTATTGCAAGCACGTTGTAATCATCTTATAATGATAATAACGTCAAAACGATTTACTTATAATCCTAATGTATGGAGGTACGGTCTTTACCGAGTATATTACAATAATGACGCTCTCTGGATTGGCAGTTTCAGGTGACGGAAACTGAAATAATTCATAAGTCTCGAGTGTATTCTGAATCTAAGATAATGAGTCCATGCATAATTTGTCATCAAAAGATTTTCTCTCGAAATAAACACCTACATTCGTTTTCGTTCAACCAAATGAATTAAATGAAATGTATTATATAAATGTAACACTCAATATAGTATTTAGTACTATAGACATTAACATAAAATATCATACCAATTGAAGCATTCTGAAAAATTAAATATCACTCAATATGCACAATCAAATGTTTTAAATCAACAACTGTTAGTAGTACAAAGATACGAGATTATTAATCCTCTTCGATTGGCCTCCGATATGGCTCGCAGCTTTTGACCGACGCACACCGGGCGATCGAAAAAGGGGTCGACCGCACTTAAAAAACTTCTACAAAGCTGCAAAAGCCCGGGCAGCCTGCAATCTTCAAAACAACGAAAGTCCTTGTGCCCCTCCCCGCTACGCTGCACCTGCGCAGACACACAGCCACATTGGCAATTTGAATTTCGATAATAGCAGATGTTCCCCTGCCGAAGCGCGCCGAGCGGCGGCGAGGCGATGCGCTCACCAGCGATAAAAAGAGAGAGAGAGAAAAGTGCCGCGAGTAAGAGCAAACGAGCGAAGCCACGCGAGTGAGGTGTAAAGGGCCGAATAAGAAAAGAAAAGGAGCGAGGTGTTTGCTCAAGCGGCCTGGTTATATACACCTTGTAGCGGCTCGCGCGGCAGCCTCGTTAAAGCCACACACCCGCTCGTTTATTATACGCCACGCGCGACGCTTTATCGCCGCTCATTTTTTTTTCTCTCCCTTTCCCGCGGTGTGCACAAAGGCCTAACACACCTCGCTCTAAGCGCGAACTAATCATCGACACCTGCTTATAAAGGCGCGCGGGCCTCGCCTGGCGTGCATCCTGAAGGTCCCGCGGGCGCACCTCCCGGCGATATTTGTTGTATGACCTTCGGGGAAGTTTGCTCGGCAGGAGTGCCGCGCGAGCCGATCGTCGGTGTACACACCAGAGGTGACGGCCCCCAATGCAAACCGTGCGGATTTAACGCCGAAACCGCGGACCGCGTCGAGGAGCCAGGCAAAATGTTTCGAGTTGACGCATCGATCGAGGCTGATTTTATTTGCCTGGCCGGCGCGGAACTCTGCTTCGACTGCCCTCCAGTCACGAGCTTATTGAACTAATAACTCTAATTTTCTGTTTGCCAGCAATTCGACATCACTGTAATTACGATGATGGTGTTTGGATTTGATGCGTGCATAATTTTCTAAATCCTGTATACGCTCAGCGGTTAATGTAATTTAATAAAAGAGCAGATTATTGTGATATTTATTACTCTAAGAAATTTTAATGAATTCGCTAAATGAGATATAAAGGTTTTAACTGCAATTGCGTATAATACATATAATTTAATTCAAGTTTAGAGGCTGCATTAAAACATTTAATTAAAGATGTAGTTTAATTAAACCACTAATGAAGCAGTTATTAGTGCGTTTAAGAAGAAGTTTAAGTGTTTTTTTTGAACATATGAATTTTAAATGATAGTATAAAAATTTGTAAAAAAATTTTTTGCCAAAATTATAATTTTAATTTCTGGTAAATCATTAAAATTGAAGTTAACTCTATTACTAGGTAGTTTTATTACAAGTATTCCGAATTTAAATAACACTCATTAAAATTTTGTACATTATTTAAAAATTAAAGTTATAAAAGTAATGGGTCAGACACGGCACAGAAATTAAGAATAAATGTTCTTTGCTAAATTTTATCAAACATAAAAAAAAATTCATTTACGAAGTTTATTTTAATTTTTAAATGATTAACTGCAACTTAATAATCATGAGCTTCACTCGTACCCTTTAAACTGCTTCTGCAATAAACAAGTGACTACTACTTAAGTGAAGATTAACACTAACTTCAAAAGCCATTTTTAATTTGCCTCTCATCGGACTCGCTTTACTAAACTCTCGACCGTTGAAGCGAATTCCCGGAACAAAGACGCACCCTCGAAAGTGACTTTTTTCATTAGCGCCGACTTTGCGGGTGCTTCTCCCTTTTCCAGTCGGGTAAAAAATAAATAAAGACCTTAGACGCCTAAGGAGTCAAAGATCAAATGCCGCGTAGAATCCCCACGCCGACAGCAGTGAAGCTTCACGATCAAAGCGAATTCCTCAAAATTACGTTTACCCTCCTCGCTTCAAAACCACTCCTTTTCGCGCGCCAATGTAGGAATCGGCTCGTATCCCATTTACTCCCATGGTAACAATTGCAGCGGTGCAGCTTCCCTCGCTAAAGACAAGAAGATAGCTCTAACGACGTAGACGGCTTTAAGAGCACCGTGAAGATATCAGTCGCGTGCGAGCCTCGATGCTACCGGCGTGGATCGATCCCCAGTGACTTGGCCCCGGCTCGGTCCAATAAATACGACCTTATCTTAGCCTCGTAAACGCATCTACGTGATTCTCTCGCGATTCCAGGGTGCGCCGGTATGTACCGCGCCGACGAGCATTGCTATTTCGCTCTTATACGCGAGGCGGAGGCCACTATACGTGCGCGTCGATCGCTATTTTACGCTACATTTGCCCGATAATTCCTTTCTTCCGCCTTTCCCACTAATTCCCTGGCGCTTATTTCATTTCGTGTCGATGTTTTTTCTTTATCTCTTTTTTTCTTGCTTTTTTTTACTTCGCGCCTCCGCTCTTACGGCGATCTCCTTTCTCCTTCGTCGAACGCGCGCGCACGCTGTACACCCCCCGTAGGAAAACTTACCTCGGCAAGAATCGAGTTTAATGGGTTAAGAAAATCATGTTAGCGAGACGAAGGAGAAACGGAACAGCTGCACCTCTTGGAAACGATTGCTTCTTCTTTATTTTTTTTATTTTTTATTCCCGCCCCAGTTACCGACTCCGACGTCGCTTTAATTTTTTAAGTTTTCGCGTTTAAATTCGCGAGCGAAAGGCAACGCGGATGCAGCGTGCGTGTGTGTAAGAGAAAAGTGAGGAACACATAAAAAGTCTTCGCGAGGAAAAATGAGAAACGAGACCGTGACAGAAGGTGTGCACGTGAAACATCGTCGGCTTGTCGTTACCAACGGTGAACTTATCTATACATTAGGACATTTTTCCTATTTTTCGGGTAATGGAGAACACAAATTTTCTACGGACGTCTACCTGATCTCTACTTCCCTTTTCGCTGCTTTACCTTCTTTTTTCACTTGACGTCTTTTCAATATTTAAAATTAAAATATTTTTTATTATAGTTATTAAAATGCTCTTATAACTTTTTAGTTACTATTGACATTTTTTTTATTTTTCATACCGGTAATAAACTTAATAACTTAACATTAAATTGATCAATGAATAATTATTAATTACTCAAAATAAAACTTGGATACTTAAACATTATCTACATTTAAAAAAAATTGAGATGGAAACTACTTCATTCCTTCCGATAATCAGTGACCTCCTTATCGCTACAATAACCCTAACCAGTGCAACAATTTTCATTCGCGATCCTCTACGCAGTAAAGTGCTTAACAGATTAAACCACTAAAAACATTGGAAAAAATTCTTTCTCACTTTTCGCTGGTTGTAAAGTGTAAAAAAAAGCTTCGGCAAGCGCGCCGACACCCTTACGATCTCTATACTCTCCAGTTTATTTCCCGGGTAGGGGAATATAAATGGAATTGGCGCGGTTCGTCCGCGGAGCGTCGGCGGCGGTCCAGGCATTTCTTGCTTGCGCGAAGCGTTTTCGATGCCAGCCCATGCGTCCGGTGAGCCAGCGGGCTCGCAAGCTCTTTCGGGTTTTACGCCACCGTGCGGGTATATAGGGATGCCCGACGCTGACCCACTTACCTCGGGAAAATGCCCCACGCGCTCGCCCGTCTCGTTATGTACTATAGCACACTGATCGCGCTTTAAGCGCTTGTAATAAAAGTTGCCGGACTCCTACCGTACGAGGGGGCGAGATAAAGAGGGAGAAGAGGAAAGTCCGGCCCTAAAATCCCTGGCGCTGTAATTATGCAGCGGGCTCTTTTAATCCGATGTTAACCTTAGACGCGGGGATTAATTTAACGCGCTGATTTAAGTGACCTTATTGGAAAGGGATAATGGACGGGTACGCGAGCGCAGTCTGCAGAAAAAAAAGAAGAAAGTTGGCGGACCGGAGCTACGACCCACCTACCCCCTCGGGCCGCGGTGCTTTCTTGTAATTTTACGACGCAGCGCTCGGGAGTTTGCCGAAGTTGAGGTGAAACTCAGCGCCAAAGCGACTTTTCAACGGTTCTCTCATGATAAAACATTTGTTCAATTTTAATTTTCTAATATAGTAAGATAGTTTCGCTGAACTTCACGGCCGTAAAAAAAAATGGCGAGTCGTTTTTTTTTCTGCAAAAATTACTCCGGATTGACGCGCCCTCGTTTCCTTATAAAATTATGCAAGAAAATAATGGGTCTGAGTTAAAATTTTAAAGAAAGGTCTTAAAAATTAAAAAAAAAAAAGAGTACGTCTTGTAAAGAGCAGAGCACACTGCTCAAGATAGAGAAAAATAAATGTATATAAATCTCGGGCAGGAAATATCAAATAAAATGCAGAATAAAAAGATTTCCTTGTTTCATTAAGAAAGTTTATTTTGATGTGCCATTTAACGAGGGTTGGGGATAATTTTTTTTTCTTGTTAAATATGTCCTATAAAAGAGCCACGTATTACCTCGACACTTTTTTGTTCAAACGGCGAAGCGGAGATTTACTCGCGGCCACTCTCGTAAATCCTCATTAACGTCGCGCGGCCATCCAGTACTTGGTTACTTCGGCCGCGAAATGCCGGTTTTACCTTCAATTTCCGGACTTTACGATCGAACGCACGACCGGCTCAAATTAATCTTGGGGTTTTCGCCCCCACACTCCGGTCCATTTCTCATCGGGCGCGTCCCCGGGTCGCGGCGCGCGTCTCGACGCCTCACTTCATTAAACCGCGGCCGCGCGCCAATTGCACCGGGGAAAACATCATTATCACCGGGAGGGGGGAGGACATCCGGGCCATTGTTCTTTCGACGGGTCGCAGGGAGAGGCCCACGAAATTCCAGCCACTCAAGGATCATCGTGCCGGTAGACGAGTGCCGCCAGACCTCCATTGTTCCTCACATGCGCTCTACACGCAATTAACCCAGAAACGCGTCAGACTCCGGTCAGTATCCAGGACGAAACTTTACGCCGAAATGCGGCGGAGATTCGTAAGGCTCCGCGGAGCAACGGGCATTACCTCCCTTGTTCCTTCGCCTGTTTCTTTTGTATTTTCTTTTTTCTTTTTTTTTCAGCACCCACCCGCGCACTACTCACAAACCTCTAGACTTTATGCTTCACCCTCATTGCTAGCTTTTCTTTTAAGTCTGTCTATTCTCGTTTAATTTAACATCATCTACTGTTTTTTTCATTTTCTCGCTTAGCTCTTACTTTGAATTCTGCTTGGCCAGCCGAGGTCAGTTTTTTACTTATTCGCTGACCTTAACGCCGAGTGAACTTCAAAGAAATGATACCGGACTTGCACCTGAAAGAGCTTTGAACAATTTTTTTTTAGAAAAGTAATATTTTAGACTGGAAGAAACTTTGCTTTCACGTTGAAGGATGTGAATTAATAACTTGCTTTATTAATTCTTAAAAGAAAAAGAAAGCAAAGTTGTTATGGTAAAAAGGAAACCAGCAAAGATTTTACGCTTAAAAATGCTTCGGGAGTTTTAGAATAAATGACGCGAAATAAATTAACTTTTGATTTAGTACAATTAGTTTATTAATTGATTTTCCATTTTTTGCTTGAAAGCCAATTTTAATATTCAAAGTAGAAACTAATCGAAAGTTGTTTCGTTCCGTGAAACTTTCAAAAATAGATTTAATACAGATTTAACGATTATGCAATAGATTTAATACATAATTCAGATTTAACGATTTGCAATTAAATGTTATATGAAGTCCATTTGACTGGACATTTGTATAAAAATAATTGTATTTCTAGTTTATTCTCTTTTGAAAATTGATTCGAAGCACCAGCATACAATTCCTCATACGAATTTACTAATTACACATTGTCTGAGCCTTTCTGATGAATATATTTATACAAATAGCATCAAATACGCACTTAGCGACAAAGCCGTGATTACACCAGGACCATGAAATTTGCAATACATATATCTTTACTCGACAGGACAATGAAAATTTCCTTAAAGCCTCTGAATGTTCAAGTAGATATTTCAATAGGGTGCCGTACAAAGGTCTTTGCATTACATCTTTCGGAAGCGAAGCCGAAAGCGGCTCTTTAACTTGTCATCTCCAGAGGCGATGGTTAAGTCAGACCTACTAGATCATTTGAAGCGCCGCGCTACTGTGAGCGCGTGCACACGCGGCGGTGTAAAATCCAAAGACACTAAATAGCGCGCCGCGGCTCTCGTTGTCGCTTGCATGAGCATTATGAGAATTTTTCCGGGGATTTCGTAGCGTAACCGGCGCATTATTTAGAGGCAACGAGCCCTCGTGCAAACACCAGGGCGCGAGCCAACTTAACGGCAAGAACGCGTGCACGCGTTTAATGTATGAAGCTACTTTAATTAGAATATTACGGGAAATCCCGCTCGCTTTGATGCAGCACCTTAGCCGTTCGTCGAGGGGTGGGCTACTGAAATATTTTACGCGATTCAGTTGGTTGAACTTTAAAGACTTCGTTTTCTACTTTTAATTTATTGAATCTGCCGACTCGCTACTGTGCAGGAGAGTACAAAGCCTCTTCTTTTTTATTTGTGTTCCACGTCATATTGGTATTGTAAAAGGGTTTTTGAATGCACCGAGAATTAATTAATATTAATATTGAAATATTTTCAATACGTAAAAGAAAAGGTTTCCTTAGTCAGTGTTAATTAACTAACGTGTATCCTCGGATTTTATAATTAAATTTTAATCGGATAATAGAATTTAAAACTTTATTAAGTCCAGGATCATTATTGGAAGGTTGAACTGGCATGATAAATATTTTAATTATTACTGTTTTTTAATGTTCATTGGAATTATTTCGCCGAGCTTGGGGCAAAGCCGAAAATGCCGAAAAAAAGCCTCACTAGGAACGAGATCTCAAGATTTCCTTAAATTATTTAAATGCATGCACGACCGAAAGCAACCCTCGCTCAGGAGGAGAAAGCTATATCCGGCGAGTGTTGCGTACGGATCGGGTTTCTCGATTTTATTCCATTCCAAGTAAATCCAAGGAGACTCGAGAACCCGTCTACAAAATAGAATCGAATATAAAAACGACTGCTTTATTGTAATACACTGCAAATGTATCCTTTTTTCACATTCTGTCAAACGCTACATTCATACCTGAAATTCAATTCTCGTGCACGACGTAAATTCTATCGACAAACAAAATTTGAAGAGTCACGTTCTCTACGTTCAATTCTGATTTTTATATTAAAAAAAAAAACAACTTCTTTCATAGTTTAATAAACCCTCGGTAAATTAAAAAGATAGACAATATACAAATGGCATTGAAAATAAGCACGGGATCGTTATCTTGCATAAAGCATTTCGCAGCTCTCTGAAATATTTATTGACGTTTTACGAGTTTGATATACGTCGACAATCTCCAAGGCGGCGGTGCTATACGCTGCTTGATCGCTGTAGCATTGAAAGGCATTCGAAGCAAAAAAAAAAGAAAGGAAAAGAGAAGAGTATAGGAGTGGGCGAAGGCGGGATGATAAAATTCAACGTGGCTCGAGCTAGAACTGTGAGCCTAGGCGACGCGAGCTTTAAAGCAATTGCTCGAGTTTTTACGAGCTCCACTATAGCACATTTAATGCTTTTCAGAAACTGCGATCAGATATCCCGCGTCGGAACGCAACACCGACGCACTCCGCGCTTTCAACCGTAAGCCGTGCAGAGGGGCCTGCGTAAAGGGGGTGGGAGGCACGGGAATAAGCGCAGACATTCGGTCATTTTCGAAGACACGCCTACTTCATAAGTTATCAAACTTTTTTACTTTCATGACAGTCGCAAATTTTTTTTAATAATATCGTTTCTTTTACGACGCGCGCAATAACGTTTACCGTTACTACTGGCAAATTACGCCGAAACTTCAGCAGTAACAATGGGGATATCCGCGTCTCCGAGGTAATCGACCATCTTTAATGAATCCATATAGGTTTTCCCCTAAAAACTCGAAAGCTCTTACTCGCGACTTGAAGAAAAAAGCTACAATTTCAATAAAGTATAACAATAAAAGCTCTCTATTTGCTTCTACGTTCGAGGTTGCATCAATGCAATCTGCCGTCACGGACAGCGGCTTGCCGTCGTGTCGTGACCTCAACAGTCTTCGCGGAAGCCGCTGGTGCGGCCGCAAATTGGTGTGATTTTCAAGCCCCCGATACTTATGGGTGATTCAGCGACTTTTACGCTTTTCCGTGAGACAGAGGGAGCCCCGCGGGCCTTAGCGTAATTACAGCATTTTTTTTTTTACACTCCAGTTACGCGTTGGGCATTCATCGCACGCGCGAGTCCGTGCACACATACACATGAGAAAATGCGCGCGAAAACCGCCGCCAGAAAATTCATTATGCAAACTTTGCCGTGCCGCTCGTATATATAAGGCGACTATCGCGCGATACCATCTGCAAATATGGTGCGAAATTATTTTGCGGCGCATTTCGCGACTTTTCTGGCCAACTATTTGGTTTTAACTAGCTGACATAATATCGCTGTTTTTTCTATTAATTGTACTATACTTTTGATAAGTATCGCGTTGTTCCCGAAAATGCATTTGTCGAAATAAAAAAAAAATGTTTATAATGTTTCAATAATAAAGTATGAAAAACAGAGCAGTCAAAGTTGCAACGCGTCCATTCTGAAATACGCTTTTCTCCGCAACAGATTTGAATTTATTGTGCTTGTACAACGCTTTGTAAAAAAACGCTTATTATCCTTTGCGAAAAGATAACAAAATTTATACAGAAAATTACTTTTATGGTTTCAATTTATAAATTCATCGTATTCATAAAAAATAAATTTAAAAAGTAATTGTAATGCAGCTGTTGTCAGGGCACGTAATTTAATTTGCGTCTCTAGCAATTCACGCGGGTCCTAAAAACGCAATAGCCAGATCGGATACGTAGCATCAATCGCACGCACTCCTGAATAATAAAAAAAACACAAGTGAATCTCCAACGCTCTAGTTGTCCTATCCATATTCGAACTAAACCCGGCGCTCCACTGCCTCAACGGGCACATAATGATGAGAAAGGGTGCCGGCAGCTCTCCTGAACCTGTACTGCCTGAACCTTGCGCTCAATGCCTGCCTGTGCTTGTAGCAATAAAAATAAAAATAAACGATGCACTTGGCGCGTACAGGGGAAGGTGACGGGGCGCGTTAAAAAAAGCAGGAGGAAAAAATAACGTCGCTTCCAGGGGCCGGGAGGCTCGACCCTCGAGCGCACAATGGACCGAGTCATCTTTCATCTCTCGACGCGGCACGCGCCGCGGTCGCATCTGGCAAGTCCACGGGGGGTCAATTGAAATTGTGACGAGGCGCAGCCAGTGCGCGGGGGGTGCGCTGGCTCCCCCTTTCGCCCCGTGCACCGCGCCGTCGCTTTTGCACCCTCGAGCTCTTGAGACGAGGTTGCGAGTCTGTGTGTACGGTGGATTCGCGCACGGGCTCTCTGTGTACGTTAGACCGACTTGGGGTGGGTTTCGCAAACGCGTGGTCCCCTCCACGCGCCCTCGAAGCGGTGAACCGCGATTTTCGGATTATTATATCTGTGCGAGAATCCAAGAGCGGCTTTTTTCTACGGTGAAATTATTTTTTAATTTATATCGACACGTCGTTGACCGCTCTATACGTATTTTGCCGATTTATGGTTTTTCCGCACCTTCTTTAAATGAATATTGATGAAAAATAGCATATATAAAAAATTTAAGCTTTAAAATGGCAATAAAAAAGATAGGTAAATGTAACTCTTCGATACGTCTATTTATTTTTTATTGAATCAAAGTAATTTATAAGGATTTTTAGAAACTTTATTGCTTTAGAAAATACGTTAATTTATTTCAAAACATTTTTATGCGAATAATAACTTCCAGTGACCTGCATTCTTATTTCTCTGGAGGTGTAAATTGTATAAATTGTCCTTTGCAATTGGCCCCATTAAATGCAAATATTTCCCCATTGTATTCTAAACCATTTAAAAACACCTGTCAGCGTAATGAACAGTGTGGAAAAAATTCGCGTTAAATGCTCAGGTGGGTTCTTTCCCTCAGAATAATGAAATTAATTAATAAACGGAAAGCCAAGTGGTATAATAAAAAATTGTTTTATGAAATAAAAAAAAATTCTGCGCGTGAACGTTAATAAGTTAAATTGCCTCTATTTTGCGAAAACCTAAAGGTCTCCCACGAGAGGTGTGCACTCGTTCGCTTTGCTCTCCGCTGCATTCCGGAATAATTGTCGCTGGGGAAATAAATAAATAGCTTTTAAAATAAGTGTGATACTTGAAACACTTAATTATTTAAATTAAATCTTCACCAAATGTTTGTAGGTTTGGCGAACCGTCAATTAATTTTTTATATTTTATGAAACTATCTCTACCTACTTATCGATGTATATGAAGGTAAACTGATAAAAAATTAATTACACTGAAAATTTATGGATTATTCGTAATAAATTAATTATTTATTTATCGTAAAATTATTTCCGCATTAATGTTCTCTTTACTTAATAAATTATAGTATTTCATGCGTAATTGGATAATCTAAAACAATTTATGAAATTTATTAACCTCGCGTGTAATAAAAATAAAAAAAATAATCAATAAATAAAAAATCCATAAAGATTTCATTGTAATCGGTATTTCTCATGATGTGATTGGTCGAACTGTAGATGTTATTTTTTTTTCAATTGTTTGTTGTGACGATATTTATAAAGTTAACCCGCATTTTAGCACGCGCCTGATCTAGTAATTGGAAAAAAATCGTTATCAGCATTTAAGCAATTATATTTTTCAAACGTATAGCTCGCTTTTCATCGTCTAAAAAATTCAGACACCAGTGGCACCTACAGGACCAATGCAAAAAAAGCCATCGGTCGCAGAGTGCAAAAACTTTAATAGAGCGTAGAAAAAGAGAGAGCGAGAGAGACAGAGTTAGACAACGAATTCACTCGCGCGCCTGAAATGAAAGAGTAACGAGCGGCATGAGCGGGTCGGCTGTAGGTCTTTTAAGCCTGTGGACCGAGGCAGCACCCAGATTCCCGCCGGCACAGCCACTCATTCCTCTTTGGGCGTTCTGTCCGCTATCTACCTTGCGGTCGTCCCCTTCACTTTCCTCGGGCGCGAGCTGGCCCCTCTCCGACCGCGTGCGCGCCTTTGGCGTTTCCTTCCTTCCTTCCTGCCGTCGTCCCTTTCAGGCCGCGCACGCCGAGAAAGACGTCTGATTAACTCGAGAGATCGTCCGGGAAAACTTCGCCTCGCGGGGCGCCGGAAGCGCGCGAGAATGGGGGCGGTGCGGCCGCCAAGTGGGAAAGAACTTAAAAGGCAAATAATGGCGCGAACGATAACGGCCCCGGGCGAACGAGCCGGCTAGCGGCCTCCACCCCCGACCCCCTCGTGGTAGTCCGAGGAGGCTCCAGTTGGATAAGAAACTGTTCTGTACTTTATTTTTCTTCGAAAGTGGCCCGCGCGCGCGAGCGGCTTCTTCACTCCCTCGTGGTCGAAACTCCTTTCCTTCTCTCCCCCCCGCGGCCCTTTCTTTTTTATCCGACTATACTTTTTAGTTTATTTCCTTCTCTGCTCTTGCTCCGTTGTTGCTGGGAAAGTTAAAGCCGCGCGCGCAGCTATTTTTCCAGCGTCTTTTTTCTCTTTATCGCCCGCGGGGATTTAAAGGTTTATTATTGATGATATTCGGACAAGCGTGAGAGATGGAATTAAAATGACTCGGGTACTTTTTAAAAAAAGACTGAAGAAGCACGCTCCGAGAGCTTATATAATATGGGACGGGGCGAGACACGATCGCGCAACGATGTTTCGCGGGCTGGACGTTAAATAATGCGATTTGTTTTAAGTTTTAATATCAACTCCCTCGAGGACTGCCGCGAACTCCTCTTTTCCTTTTAATGACGGAAATAAACAAGAAGTTCCGTATTGCCAGAGAAGTCAGATAACGCGGCTGGGGCAGCGACATAAATTGATGGGAGGCAGTCGCATTGGAAAATCTTTCTCGGGAATTAAGGTTGCAGCGAAGTTTTGAGAGTCGAGATTATCAATAGCAGACACTGTAATTTTCATGCTTATGCTCGTGCTTTAAAGGGGTGCGTTTTTTACAAAAAAAATATTAATTCAAACTTTGAATAATTAATATAACAATAGTGTTATTAAATATATGGTACAACGTTAGTTAAGTTAGCAGATAAAAATAATCAATTTATAATTTAAGAAACTTTTTAACTCCATATAATGAATAAATAGTCGTTAATCCGGTAAAGTTGAATCTAAAGATCTTTCTTTTTATTCGTTCGATTCTGCACGGAAAAAATGTTATAGCAAAAATTACTACGTTCTGTAGGAACAATGGGATATACTCAACTTATGACGACTTTTACTATAAAACATAATAAAAATTGCTGTGTACTTTATAATGTTCCTATGGAACATAGCCATTTTTCTGATAACATTTCTTTTCGTGTGAAATAGTGATTACAAAACGCTTTTTATTCAAAGCAATAACAATTTCTCGCGCGTCAAGAGGGGGTAACTTTCTCCGCAAGTATCGCCCGAACTTTGTTTTCCAAAAATTGCAATTACGCGCCGGCGCCGGCGTCGGTTCGTTTTAGCGAAGTTTCATTCAGCAGGGTCCCCGAAAGTAACCGATGTACTTTCAATCGACAAAGCCATTAGAAAACGTTAAACGCAGTAAATCGCATTACTCCTGGGGACGAGCGTTCGATATTCGCAAGTCGAGGGAGAGAAAGAGTGAAGGTAAATAAGAGCAAGCGAGAGCAGAATAGAGGCGGGGGTGGAAAAAGGAAAGGAAGGTAGAAGAACGATTCGTTGCGATGAACTTTATTGCTGCTCGTTTGAAAGTTTCCCTAAACGACTCTGCAGCTCTTTTGCTCTTCTCTCGAATACACGCTTACGCACGATCGCCGTCTCTCTTCCCGCCTTTCTTCGGCAGCTGCCGCTGCCGCGCGCCGTTGCTCTCTATTTCCGAAGTCCTGGTCTGAAAACTTAATATAAAGAGATATTAATCTAAACGTAAATCGCAAATATGGGCATGGGATTTATGCTAAAAGTGTGCGGAAGTCCCGTCGGATTCTGATAAATCGTACTTGTAATTCCACTGGTAATTTTTCCTCGTTTTTTTTTCTTCTGTACTGAGTAGTTTATTTAAGTTAAGACTTATTTATTCAACAAAAAAATTTGATGGATTACTTAGAGCAAGAGAATTTAGAAATATTTTCTAAGACTCTGCGTCTACTTATATTTAGAGGAATCTTTTAGGTGTAGGAGGCATTTTATCGATAATTTAACAATTAATTTTTTTATATTTTTAAATTTAAACATCTTATATAATTATTGAAGTATCTGTGTTCATATATCTCAACTAATACAATTTTATTTTGATTTAGGTAATAAGTCTGATTGGCTGACCATATCCGTCTGTAACTACTGACAGTCTGTTTCATTGTGAGTATGGTATTTAATTATTTTTAATCATTGTTTTCTTATGTAAATGCCCATATATTTATCAGTGTTCCTCATTTTTTAATTATTTAAAAATGTGCATTACTTTTTTTACCGAGACCCCAAGAAATGGTATTGATAAAACGATACTGCAACGTCCATATACTTTATTTAAGTAGTAATAATTTTCGAATGCGTTCGAAATAATCTCCATTTAAAAACTACCGGAAATTTCGCGATCACCCTTTTTATATGTAACTACCTGCATGAATCATAGCAAATTTAAACCCAAAAATCATAGAAAACAATAGTCGGAGCAGAACTCCATCGGCACGGTCGACGCCAGCTCCGGCCGCCTCTCTCTTTACATCTTGTTTACCGGTCCGCGTGACTCGGTTAAACCAAGGGGCGAGCGACGGACGGCGTGAACGGGAGCCGATTTAATTCATTTACCCCGAAACGTAAGACAGGGGTGGTTGGCTCGAGGACTGTGCGCCGCCGTGGACATCGTTGGCTTCGTCGCAGTCGCGCAAACATCTGCGAACTCCTGCCTGGGGGGATGAGACGTGGAGAGCCGCACGCGGCCGGCGTCCCGACGGCCCTTGGGGAGAGCCGAGGAGGAGAGACCCGTGGTAGCCCGATGACGCGGCAGTGGCCCGGAATTCTTCTCCGTGAGAAAACGAGCGGTCCCCGTCCCACGTCAGCGCTGGGCGCGCCCAGTCCCGCAGAATGCCAAATTCCAAATCTGAATTGCAAAGCCAACTGGCGCGCGGACTTTGCAGCTTTGCGCGGGATTCCGTCTCTCTCTCTCTCTCTCTCTCTCTCTCTCTCTCTCTCTCTTGTTCGTTTTCTCTCTGTTACTCTCTGTATTTACGGTTGCGCCAATCGTATTCCTTGGCCACGGATTTGCGTTAGTTCGAGGTCTTATTCTTTATAAAAATTTTAAAGACAATTTCGGATAATCTTGTGTAGAGCGAAAGTAACATTTTTTTGTCGGTTGCATTACACAAAGAGAAATGTTATAGTAAAAATTACTATGTTCCGTAGGAACAGGGGGATATACTTAACTTTTGAAAATTTTTACTATAAAAAATACTAAAAATTCCTACATACATAGCAATTTCTACTATATAAATAGCAATTTTTGCTATGTACATAGCAATTTTTAATATGTTTTATAGTAAAAATATACTATAATATTTTATTTTATATTATATACTATATTTTTCTCAATGTATGTTACGCGTAAAATTTTTTACTTTTTTTTTACTTTTCACTTGCATTGCAGTAGGTTAGCCTTTAAAGTCTCCGATTTTTAACAAAAGGCACTTTTTAGAAAGTGCTTAACATTAAAACGGAAGTCATCTTTTGATAAAGCGATTCATTATTTCAACCATAAAGTCATTCCGAGAAGTGCAGTAGGCGCTACGCTTGAATTACAAGGACTTTAAAAAAAAATGTAGCACTTTATGAGGAGAGTATCTACTTACTCAGTTCTGACGCGAGGACAGTTTCAAAAAAGATACAAGCAAAACAACTTTTAAATTTCATTTCTCCGTGGCGTACACGTACTTCCTCGCTGATTTACTCTCGGCGACAAGATGTAAAAGCCATCGTTACAAGAGTTTAAACGTTGCAGATGGATTGCATCGAAATTTGAATCGGCGTCATTCGAAAACAAAGGCGTAAAAGCAGCGAAATCGACATAGTTTTAAGGGCGGGACTTTCCCGCGGAACTGCACACGCAAAATTATATGAAAGCACTCGCGGTGCGTGGCCCACGCGCGCCCGCGGAAGCGGCAAATTGCGCATTATTCACTGAGGCCGTCGTAACGCAAAGTTCGAATGGGTCGCACCGGGGAAAAAGCTTTGCCGCGGGAATAATAGCCTTTTACGAGGTGACTCCGGAGGCGGTCCGCGTAATCCCCGCATTAGGCCGAAACGAGGCCGCACGCGCGCTCCGTTGATTATCCGCGAGCTTGAACGCGGACATCAGCTGCCGACCGGCCGGGCGCAGGAATCCTACACACGCATATTCATATAATATATGTGCGTACATATGCATACACGGCGGAGGGAAAGTACGCGATGTCGGGAACAATGACGAGCGGAGTAATTGTGCGGCGGACTCGCCTTAAACTGTGAGCTGTCCGTCCGCGAGCTGCCCAAGGCGGCCCCACATGTCGTGTATGTATGCAAGGGCAGCACGTCAGAATAATCCACGAGATAGAGAGGGGCGGTGAAAATAATAATGCAAGGGCCGAGCGCAAATTTAGCGAGCGCGTTGGCCGCGGCTGTGTCTTTCTCGTACGGCTTCTTCGAGTTGCGGAGCCGTGAGGCGCTCCGTATTCCCGTGCTATCATTTTGCTCCCGCTCTGGCGCCTCCCTCTCGTGAGAACGCTGTATACCGTGCTTCTATTTACGCTGGTTAAGCGGTGCTTCAAAAGATACTGCTTGCTTGTGAAACGATGGGATTTAACAGCTCTTCATTATACGCTACTACTCGAATGATAATTGTTAATTTATTAACCTTTTTTTTACAATAGGTTTTATTTATTATTTGGGCATTAGATTTTCATTTTTTTTTGTTCAAATAGTGTGGATAGGAATAATGGAAATCGGTGAAATGCGATATTAGGAAATGGACTATTTAATTTACACTTTTAAGAAAGAGAATCGATCTAACTTTTTTTATAGAAATAAATTTATTTGTGCAAGTGACACCATTTTGTAGTCCAAAGCATCGACCTATTCTAACTTTAAAAGGGTTAATGTATTATTGATTTTTCTTGGAAAATAAATGAATTACTTATATATAGGGATCCCTTTGGTTACGAAGCAGTCGATTATTCCGCAGTAAACAAAACCCATTTGCTTGCTGCACAAAGGAATTTCAATTAAATAAAGCATTTTTTGTTCCCCCAAGATCCTCTTTCCTCATAATGACCAAGCCAAACGACTCGGGCAAATTGAAGTGACGCAGTAGGAGATGCGTAATACGGTGGCGTTATTTCCCAGCTTTGTTTTTTGCGGCGATCGCTCTCACAGATGGCGGTTCCGCAGATGCGGCGACGACTTGTTTCCAGCTTCCACGAGGCGGAAAGATAAAGCGGACGTCCCGCGTTGCTCGATTTTCGCGTCTGTCCCTCTCCTTCCCTCTATATATCCCCGACAGTCGCGTTCTCCCTTCCCTCCTATATACGTAACGCTCTGCGCTCGGCCCGCTACTTCCGCCTCCTTCTCTCTTCACCCCCCATCGCTTTTCCCTCTTCGGCGATCTCACCAACTCGTTCGCTCACTCAATCACCTAATTCTTTTTTCGTTACCTTCCTTTTGCTCTTCATCTCTTCCTCTTTTTTTTTTTAGGCGAGGTTCCATTACTTCCCTTTTTATTAGCTTTCCTCTTTTGCCTTATCTCGTCCCGGCTACTTTATCAAGCTTTATTGCTATTTTAATAATATTCACTCTTATACAATATTCTCTAAAAAAACTTATTCGCTTTATCTTTGCGAATATTCTATTATGACTTTTGAGCGACTTCCTTTTATCTTTTTTTATATATACGAACTTTATTCGCGCAGCTTTAATATTTATAATTGGTAAGTGAAAAAATCCTGAATTCTGTCGTAAAATTTGCAACGACACTCCCTTTGAAAGCCACGTCACAGAAATGCAATCACGACACAATTCTATAGGAAATGATCACTGCAATTTTTATCCAAAGCTAAGGTGGTTTACCGCACTTGAAAATTTTGCACGAAAAGCTCCGTAATTCATCCCGGAAAACCTCCGTAATTTTCAGAGCTTTTCATATGAAAATTTCTAGTGTTGCAAATCACCCCGCGATTTCGTTACTTTTTTCCTTGCGCTGAGATCCATCGTGAATCTGACACAAAAGTTGCCTCGGTTTAGTTTCATCCAAATTAAAAAATTATTCAAAAATAACATTTAACCGGGACCAATATTACTCGAATAAATTTACGGAGCTTCTAAAGTCAGCTAAATGCAACGAAAACACACACGACCGAAGTAACCTCCCAGAATCCGATTCTGCAAATGGACAATCCATTGTTTCGTCTGATACGCATAGTACAGCAAAGTGCATAATCGAGCACGTACATTCGGACTTTTCGTTAAAGCCCCGACTCCGCACTCCACGGATTCATAATAGAACGCGCCGCATCTTGAATGTGAGCCACGTTATTCCGAAAGCGAAACGACAGAGCAAGGGAGAGGAGGAGAGGCTCGACGAACGGTTTATAACCGTTTATATGCCAGGCTGCCCGATTCATCCGAACGACTTTCCGAGTTACGATCAGCTTACTTGGCAAAGAGCGGAATCGAGCAGCCGTGCACCGCCCGCCGGCGAGGAGTTTGCCGATCGGTTGATCGGCCCGAAGTAATGACCCAGTGATATGCAATAAAACGATTCGCCATCTGTTTTTTTCCTTCCCGCAGACTAGACCCTCGTCTTCCTTTTTTTTCGCGGGGAGCCTCGGGCTTAAGCAATTTTTATGTATACATTCGCGCTGCTGGTACTTTAAAATCCGCAGCTTACTCGAATTCTGGACGAGATCGCTTCGTAATTTTTATTAGATCGAGAATAAAAAGATTTTTGAAATTTTGCCTGTAATATAACCTTAATTGCATTTATTTATTATACTGCATTTTTATAACGCGTCTTGAATACCATTGCTCGCATTTTAAAATGTTGAATTTTTTAATACTACGTGAGTATTTAATTTACTGCATTCTCATTCGCTTATAACGAAATATGAAAACAATTGATAATTTTATTAAACTGGATCATGTTATAATAATGAGAAAATTGATTAAACGGTAATGCCTGCGGTATTAAAGTTTGTGTTGAAAGCGTCATTATTGTACTTAAATCCTCTTCTGAATGGAAATTGAATAACCGGATTACTAAAGTATTACGAGTCTCCTAATCGTGCCGTGACAGTGTACAATAACGATTTGGTCAATGTTCCTGGAAAACTCGAGTCGAGCCCCGGAAGAAAGTTCGTGAAAGTGAGGATCGCTCGTGCGCTATAAAAGAGGAACAAAAAAAAGGAGGAGGAGAAAAAGAAAGGAGTAGCGCATCCCCCCATGAGACTTTGAAACGATTTCTTTATCGACAAATCTAGTGCAATGAATATTAATGGGCCTAAACGTCATTCGGTTGAATCGAGGCCGCCACCGTTGCTGTCGTCGACTACCGAGGCTCTAGCTTCGTTGTCACCGTACCGCCGCTGAAAGACGTAATTTCCGGCAACGTATGACGCGCTCTATATTCCGACATTCTATATAACCGATTCATTATTCTAAAAGATTACGATGCGATATCTGCGGCATTAGTTATCTGCAGTTGCTTTATTGATGATCAAGCGTTCCCTTCTTCGTTTTATAGGTTCGCTGCAGGGCTAAGTTTATTTACATCACCATTTCGTAAAGTTACTTATGCAATGTTATTTATATCGAGTACGTATCTTTTTAATATTATCTGAGCGACACTTTAAATTGTTTTTGCTCAAAATTTTATTTTGAAGTCGTTACTTGTTATAATTGCGTCACTTTTTTTGGATAATTAAATGCAACAAGTATAAAACTTTTTAATGAGCTTTCTCGCTATTTTTAAGTTTGAGTTTTGTAGAAAGCATTGCTCATAAATCAATAAAGTGAAGTGGCGTTACACCGAAATGGAGTTTAATTAAGTTGTAATGCATCTATTTGTCATTTGTGTTGTAACGAGCAAAGCTTTACTTAGAACTCAAATTTAAATCGATAAAGGACAGCATAACTACGTAAACTACGTTTAATAAACTTAATTGTCGGAAAAGGGCAATTGATGATATAATACTGAAAACGACCAATGATGAAAAAAGGCAAAATTAAAACTTGAAATTAAATCACTTAGCTGCCTACAAATAAA
Organism: Sycophila sp. Sp_5; assembly: GCA_018906775.1. NCBI lineage: Eukaryota > Metazoa > Arthropoda > Insecta > Hymenoptera > Eurytomidae > Sycophila > Sycophila sp. Sp_5. Next base: position 1,567,584 of record JACCID010000039.1, read on the forward strand.
AAACGAGAATTTCTCCACCCGCGACTGCTTTTAATGCCGACTAAATTAAAGTAAGCGACACAGATATCGCGCGCAAAAAAGAAAATCGCTTAAATTCAAGAGTGAAATTCTCCGGCCTCAAATGCGCCAGGCCAGAGAAAATTCAATTGGATCTCGTCAGAATTAGAGATCATAATTAATGCAGCCGTTAAAACGTCACACGGCCCTAGGTGAACGAGGAGCTGACGCTTTAATAAGCACTCGGGCGTGAAGTGCCGGTGCCGCGCGCGACCGCCACCGACGAAATTCCTCCGCTCCACGAGCTCCGCCGGCGAAATCTCGATGGAATAATTGACGAAAACCAACGGAGTAGCAACAGATGCTGCAAGCCGCGGCTGCCGAGGCACCGTCGGAAGGTCGACGACCAAACTGCCGCGTATCGATTGCTACTCTCTCTCTCTCTTTCTCTCTCTCACCTAAACTCCCTTCCGTCCCCGCGCACCCCCGCCTCTTCCTCTTTTGACAGTATCTGCGACGCCTTTTGCAAGTCTCGGTCGATCGCCGCCTTCGAAATGGCTCGTCCGGCGCCGTTAACGTCAGGCTAGCCAGCGCCGCCGTAGGGGTGGGAAAGAGCCCCGAGACAGCCGATAACGCCGCCGAAATCAGAGAGTCGCCTTCCGCCCGCTTTTCTTTTTATGCGCCGAGCAGCCGCTTTTCTCCCCCGGGGGAATCCCCGGCCTCTCTCTTTCTCCGCCGCCGACGTCTTCCCGCTTCTTCTGCGATTCTCGGTGCTCACGTGAAAAGGCGGTTTGATGTGTGCGCGCACGTGCTGTCTAAGAGCGGAGATAAGACTCTGCGCCCCGGCGCTTAATAACACATGACTGCATGGCTTTTAGCGGTAATGTGAAAAGTTCAATGATTGCTTGATATATTGCTCTAGTATCTTCAAGAGATAAGAATATCGCGAAATTGGATTTTAGGAATCAAAATGTTTTCGTATCAAATTTTAATATGGAGAGTACGCAGTTTCAAAGAAAGATTACATTCGTGAAATTTATAAAATTTTGTTGAGTGTATATTTAAACTTCTACTTTTTAATAAAAGATATTATATATTTTTAAAAACTGAGTACTGAGAAACATTGTAAAGTCATCTTTTAATTATATTAATAGCGTTAAAGATTAATTTGTAATAATCTTTTATGAAATACCTAGTATACAACATTCTTCATCTTCATTTTATTTTGAGAGGTGGTTTTGATGGCAATCATAAGGCGTATTAAAAATTCTTTGATAGTGAAAGAACGTCACTCATCCTTACCGCTTCATTCTCATACTCATTCGAATATTCCACCAATACACGGTGAAAATCCATCATTCTCGCGCTTTCATGTGTAGGCGTCTCTTATCTCGTCATCGCTACTTCGACTTTTGCCGATGACATCAACAAAGCTCTCTGAGGAACCCACTTATTACACTCCATACGACCGACATCGATCATCTTCACCACGCGATATCCTCCTTTCTTACGGGAAATTATTTTCGTCAAAACTTTTTTTTACGACAGCGAATTAAATTGAAGATTCTCCGATAGATGTATTTATTATTAAATTAAATTGTTAATCTTTCCTCGTGATTAATCTTCAAAAAATGACGGATTTTTAATGAAAGCACACGTTCTTTTCTTGCCCAGGGAGTGATACATGAAAGGTACCTTTCTTAACACTTTCTATACTAATTTATACTAATTTCTGGAATGCACTTGTTAAATCAATAATATCCATTATCTTAGCATTTCTCGCGTACGTTTGCATCACGCATAAATACTCTGCGTTCACGTGCAAGCGCAACATTGAGTTCGCACAGGCTTAACGCGCATCGATGGTCTGAAGCTTTCAGCGCTTGCAAGGATCCGTGCCTCTCTCTCTCTCTCTCTCTGTCTTCTCATCTCTCTCCATCTCCTTTTCGCGAGTTGTTTGTCTCACAGGTGCTCGCTGTATCTCTTGTCCTCCAGATAGGACCCCACGAGAGCGTCGTGGGAGGGTTTACAATACTAAGTATCTAAAGTGCTCGTACGAGCGTTTCAGCCTGCGGATCATGTACATTCTAAAATGTATTGAAATGCCATTCAGACCACACTTGGAATTTGCAGCCTATTTCTCTCATTGAATTACGGTGAACTTACAAGATTTATTATTTTATATATTTAATTATTACACTGTTAACGGACTAAATTTACTTTTTCACACATTTTTTTTGAGTAGGTATCAGTTACGGTGCTCTTTAATTTACAGCATAAATTAATATGGCTATAAAAGCGCGCATAATATCAAAATTATTACGGTGTTTAAACATTCATGATTATTCAGATGGTAATACCGTAATTCTGCATTTGATTAATAATTACACACGCACAGTTAAATAGTGCATAATACGCCGAGTTTATAAAAAGAAAAAGAGTCTTCGAAACTTTATTCTGGAAAATTTCCTGTAAAGGAGAGCAGCCGAGCGAAAAGCTTGTAAGCTTCGTGTCCCGCACCATTATAACGTTCGCGAGAAACCAAGTCGTTACATGGGCTGCTGCGCGATCTTACCTGTATTATACGCGACGGGAGCCGGCAATTAGTTGCAATTTGTCAATGTCTCGTTGCCGTGAGCCGCTTATTGAATGTTACGCTGCTTACAAACACCGCACGCGAAAAAGAAATACACACTTCGGAGCTCCGGGCTTTCGCTATTTTACCCTCATAATTCATAGGCTGATACTGCTTTTTCTCGCGCATTTTTTGCCACTGATAACGGGCAAACTCGAATGCACCGACATTGCATGTGCTCGGCGCAGTTGATCGCTCAACAAAGCATTTTTTTAAGTACATATCAGCTTCTAACAAAAGCAAAATAATATTTTCTTAAATTGTGCTGATGCAAGTTTTTTAATTTATATTTTATATTCAGTGTACTTTATTTAGTCATTGTTCATATTTTATCAGCAAACTTGAACAGAAAAAATCTGCACATGAGATGTTCCATTGGAGGTACTGTACTGTGGATTTCCGAACTTCTAATTCCGTGAATAATTTTTCAATAAATTCGAGCCTTTCGGAATTTCCTTTACGCTTCATCGTCCTCGACAATTTCATTGAGTGACAAGAACAAAAGCGCAATTAATAAAACTTCATTAGTTCCGGGGTCCGCCATCTGGGGAACATAAACATAGAATTCAGCCCATATCTCAGCTGCCCACCTTGGTGTCATCATCTCCATTTCCACCCTTCTCTCCATTCGCCATTCCCCTTCAACAATCCTTGCACCCGATGAAGTCATTACCGAAAGAGCGAGGGAGAAAGAGAGTGAATCTCATGCGAAAAGCAGAGGGAGATCGAGAGAAGGCGTGAAACTTCCCTTAATATTGTTTTATATCGCTTTTCGCGAGCCCAGTCATTTGTCAGTCGAATACCCCATCCGCGCGTCCCTTTCCCTTCGTCTAGTGGCGCGTCTGCGACGCCGAGGATGCCGCCGAGCAATTTATAATTTGTCGAGCTGCCTGCGGTCTGCGAGCCAGAATCCCCGACTGTTTCATCCCTTTTATTTGCCCATTGTGTGTTCTCTTCGATTCTATTTTTAACGAGGAGACAGCGGCCGATCGATTTGATTAAATATTGACGCTTTCTTACAAGAGCGAATAATACTTTAATTTGGTATTAAAAAAGTCCTCAATTATTCTTATAAATAGTAGGTATTTTAATTTAGAATCGAAAATATTAAATTCTTTATTTACTTTAGTCTGTGTACTCGAGTATTTTTACTTGCTGAAAGATAATATAATTTTATTAATTGAAGTAATAATAATATCGGTCAAAAAATACGATTCATCAAATTTATTTGTACCAAAAATTCAAGATCACTATATGAACTTGAACTTCCATCGATCGCCCTCGTAACTTTCCCTCTCAGCACATCTATTTTTATATTTATAGTTCGCCACCCTGCTGTCGCCGCAAATCACTTTGTTCTCCGTCGACACCCAGAGAATCGAATCTCCACCGAAAAAAGAAACACAACTTACGCGCGGCGCCTCATCTCCCACTTTCTTTCTCTAAATAATTTCCATGACTCGGGATGTCGAGCGTCGCGCAGGAAACCGGTAACTACGCGCGCGCATAGCGTGAACGTCGTGGTCGTCGAGCAAAGGCGAAGGGGCGTCTTATCGCTTTATGGGGTATGCTTCCCTTTAAAGTAGTCGAAAAATGCGCGCGAGATCCGCGCACCGAGGAGGAAGGGGGGCTATGGTTAAAAAAAGGGAAGAAACAGGCGCCGAGCGACGCGCCTCGTTGAGCTTGCTTTGGGAAAAGTTTCCCCGAGCTTGGAGAGAGTTTAATCGGTCAGAAAGTCAGCGCGCTGTAAAGTATATGTTTGCCTTTCTTCGTGCGTTTTTTTCTCCCCTTATCCCGGCAGATAAGATCGCGTGTCGCGAGCTCCTTTTCATATTTTATATTGTTACGTGTCGAAGTGTGTAATGTAATACGATACTTTGATATCTTTGCATCGCAATTCCCCGTCAAGTACAAGGATGCTTCCTTTGAAGAAAAATATTTGCATTTTTTTTTGCTGATACTCACTTCGACGATTAAATATGATTTTATACGATTCCCCTTCGTTTAAGCCTCTGAAAAATGCGTTTTACACTGAAAGGGAGATGTGAAAAGAAAGTATAAAATATATTCACTTTTTTTTATCCCAGAGTCTTTAATTAAGGGATGCAAAAAAAACTTTAATTTTCTCGCGTAGTGAGAGAGTAAAAAAAAGAAAGCGTGACTGCGGAGCACAACAATAAAAATTATGCAGGAGAATAAGGAACTCATTTGTGATCCTGTAAATATATTGTCCTCTCAGCGGCGCTAAAAATTTCATCTCCCGCGCTCACTTAATCAAATCAACTGTATACATATATACGCGGCTGCAGCTCGCCGAGGCGGAGCAAGAAACGAGCTAAAAGATGTAAAAGGTAATTTAAAAAGCACGCGCGTTTATGCCAATCTCGCTCGGGGTGAAGGAAAAAAAGTGCCGGCGTCGAGTCGAGCGTACGCGTCTTATGTTCGCTAGTTGAGAAATAACCCTCGAGGTATTAAGAACGACCACTGTTTGTCTCCCTTTGTTCTCGTGGGAGGTAAGAAGCGGTAAGCTCGCGCAGGGCCTCATCAGGAATGGTGAACGGACCACGAGGAGTTTGGAGACGGGGAGGAAACGTTAAATATTAAGTTTGCAAATGGATCTTTGTTGGGGCGAGACTGGTGAATTCAGCAGTACGGTCCGACAGGCGACTGAGGTGACACATTCCTCGGTAAAAAATTTGTTTGGTAGAGATATTTAGAGAGACTTAGGCTTAAAATTTTTTAAATCGAATTATGAATAATGGAAATTTGTTTGGTTGAAGCAACTTCTTTTTACGTTACTATAGGTACATCGATCGATACGTACGGAAACATTTGAAAAAGTAGATGGACACGGTGATGAAAAAAAAGTTGCAATGGAAAAACACAGGCAGGTAATAATAATGATAAAAAAAGACGACAATGAATGGAGAAAGTTCCGAGAAAATCTTTCAGGAAAGATCGTAGGCCGCGCCCATTGGTTATTTTCGCCCCCCAATCTGTCATGAAAGCATTTCTTTCCTGAGGCTCTGTCATTTTTCATCATGTAAATCGGACAGAAAAAAACGTAAGCTCATCCTCGAGATACATAAATAGGATTTCTCACTTTGAAATTACATATTTACGAGGAAATATTTCACGTAGTTTAGCATCTTTCCAAACGACAAGTAAAATATCAAATCCTTTCTTACTGCTTATTTCGCGGACACTTATCTTACTTAACAGCTGCACATACACACCAATAAACTTGTTAAAAATAGTACGTTTAATTAAACAGTAAAACAACAGTCAATTTTAAGAATTTAACTTGAGTGCAGACAACAAATACGTAGCTTAGAAAACCGGGCAAAAAGTTTACGAAGGAAGGCACATTTCGTTGTGTCAATAGAGAGTCGAGGAGAAGAATTCATGGTCGCTGTCGGAAGCGACAACTCTCGGTCGCCTCTTAAAAACGCGGATCAACCCGAACTCCTCCCGCAGGAGCGCGTAGCAGTCGTAAAAGCTCCGCTTCGCTACGCGAAAGCAGCACTGCTTTTTTGCAAAAATAATCTTACGAGTGAAGTGAAAAAATCCGCACTGCTTTCCGTTGGCTAACATGTAGCTTTTACGAGCTTTCGTTAAAGTTTCTTACTCCAAGCTTGCGATTTATAAAAGAACTGCGCTTAAATAATTAATTAAAACTATTATTGAAATTAAATCTTATAACTGCTAAAAACGGGTATCTCACTTCGTCTGTAGGCATAAATTTAAAAAAAAAAACTGAAAAGTCTAAAAAATTGATCTGGTCCCATCATTGAAGTAAAACAAAATCTTTGATAAACATTAATATGTTTCTTTAAAATGAAAAAGAAAAATGCCACGCATGAAACATGCAAAGCAGTCGTAAAAAACCGACTAATCAAGTAGATGAAGTTCCAACAAACTCGAAGCTCCCTTTTCGCTCGCCACCCCCAAAGTGTAATATCCACCTACCGCTTGGCACCGAGCGACCTCCAGAAAACACTTTCACCCCCGAGTAGCGCCGGGCAAACTCGAGCCGCTCGTTGGCGTTCGAGAGGCCCTCACCCGCTAAAATCGAATGCAAATATACGCGCGAGGCAATAACACACCGGGGGCCGACCTTCGTTTGTTTGTCCACTCGCTTCCCGTAACATTTTCATTCGCAGTGTACACACTGAACTCTCTCCGTCGTCTTCGAAATCCATAGAAAGAGGGAGCCGGTAGGCGAAAGAGAGAAATAAAGAAAGAGCGAGAAAGATAAAAAAGTGGCCCCTACAGTAGTGGCCTCTCCGGGGAGGCCGGGAGGAGCGCGGAGCTCGTTATTAATTCAGCGCGAGGCCGAACGGAATTACTTTCTATCTGGCCAGGGCATGCAGATTAAACGGGCGCGCGTACGGAGTCTAGCTGTTATGTTCCATTTGGACTGCGCGTGTATATGCCTTTATCTCTCTTTGTCTACGTCGGCTCCCGGCGCGGGGTGCTGGGGCGCGCAGTCGACACTTTAGTCGAAGCTTTAGCCGGAGCTTAGCCGGTGCCAAGTGGCGCTAAGCGCTGCTCATTGTCCACGAGGGATGACTCTATTTCAACGTGCGATTTAATGCAGGCCCGGCCGAGGCGAGACGATGCCGGTGAATTAGAATTGAATTCGAGTCAAAGCGCGCGCCGCGCCGCGAGCTTAAAGGCCACCCCGGGTAATGTTTCTTACGTGAGTTATTTTGTACAAGGCGGCTTGAATGCTTAATTTCTTCTATAGTAGCTCGCGAAGCTAAATTATCGTACGGCAATTCCTTTCTCTTTTGCGCTGGGATTATCAAATTAGTAATGAAAAAATTATGCGAAACTTTTGAAATTTCTATTTACTCTTTAAGGGAAAATTAAGTGATTTAAAGTTTACAGGTGTTTAACAACGTCTAAGTAATTATTGCTTCATTTCAAAGTTAAAAATTGAGCATTGTTACCATTATTTAAGAAACCACGTTATTTTCGCGCCAATGCTCAATTCATTTAAGTGTCATCTGAAATATGCAGTACAAATTAAATAAAATGTACCGCAGTCTAGACGTCATCGATCTGTAAAATTATCTTCATCACGCGCAATACAATTTTATGGCGATTTATTACATTTATTTCCGGACAACAAATTATGTGCGCTCGAGTAAATCTATACGCTTCGACATTATTTCGTATTCACTCCAAGTGACACATATAACTCAAACTTCACGAACCGATTTGATTGAAATGACGAAGGAAATCAACTCCCGATAGCCAGATACAGTGTACCTTTAACATGATTTATCCCTACTAATGAATCGAGCGTGAAATCCTTACGGTATAACAGAATTGTTCAGCAGCAGTAATAAATAAAAAATTTTTAAAAATTTATATAATTCTCTTTCATAATGCTGGGTCAATAAAACAACGGCGTAACAATAAACAATTTGTAAAAATTATGATTTTTTAAAAAAAGTATAAAATTTTAGTAAAAATTCTGTCCTTCACATAATTAGAATGTCAAAAGGTCTGCCTTCCGACCATAATTCACCTATAGTCCTGGACACCCTCCTTTTCGTAGTTATTGCGTAATTGTATTTGGACCAATTTGAATACATTTAAATAACACAGTATAATTTATACATTAACGTGCACGCTAGCAAATAACTAATCTTTACCAATTTCTTTTATCAAAAAAAAAAAAAAAAAAACTATTACCCTACGTCTTTTTATTGAAACATCGAAAATAAGGCTCTCTCATCCAAAATTGATATTATACCGATACAATACACCTACTCGAAATCGGTATAAAAAAAACCATGCTATAGAACCAAAACGTTTCTTCCAGCATAAATTATTCAAGCCTCAAAATTCTGGCAAAATTCAAAAAGCCACAGAAATTCGTTGTTTCTCGAGCTTCACCAAGCGAGAAGTGGGTATGGAATCGAGTCGCGAGCGGGACACGCGGAAGCGAAGTCGTCGAGGCGCGATTAACGTACACACGATCCGTCGTGGCCATTACTCAAGAGAGACGGCTGGAAGGGCGAAGCTCTAGCCCGCGAGGAAAAAATCTCCGTCGGCAACAAAAAAAAAGCGGGCGAAAAATATAACGCGTATGCGATTTCGAAGGGCAGTGGGGTAGAGAGGCGGGTGCACATCCATCACCGTGGCCCTTTGCGCTCCCGGTTCTCCGGCGTATGTCTCCCTCTGTTTCTGGCAGCGTTTGCCTTTCAATGAAATTCTAATGAAAACATTCACTTGTTTTGACGCTTCAAAGCTTTTTTTCGGACGAGTGCCGCTAACTTTTGACGATTCGGGATTTATATGCTCGGCCATTCTGCCTGAGCGCGGTCCGTTGTTGTTCCTTCGTTTATTTCCTTTTTCGAGCTCTCGTGACACCTGCGACAACGTGAAAAAGATCTACCTTGGCTGAAGGCAGAATGAAGATGAGAAAATTTCGCATATGGTGATTTGAAAAAAGTGCGCAACTTTTGATGATCTTGAAAATGAGTTATCGCTAATCGGTTTTGTTGAAAATTACATCGAAGGTACTTCATCTCATTTCGAAATGTAGTTTTGCCTCAGTTGGAATGTAAAGGTTTTCGAACAACTGGATTTGAAGTTGTAATCCCGCTGTCTCTCGTTGCTTAAAAAGTTTTCCAACTGTTCCTGACGGTGAAGTTACAAGCTGTCAATAAACTTTGAAATCAACTCGAAACAGCTATGAATAGGTAAAACGGACTTTTTAACTCAGTAAACAAAACTTTTTTTTCTTTGTTGAAAACTTTATCAATATGGTTTTCAAGCTGTCGCTTCACCTGTAATTTTTAAATTTCATCAAATTCTAAATTCCAATTTTCTTGTAGACTCGAAGCCACACGCGTTATATATTCACCACCTGAAAAAGATAAAATATAAATCGAAGAATTAACTTGAAATAATCAAAACGCCTATACGATTTCGTTTATATAAAGTCGTTCGATCGGGGAAATAGTACCGGCAAATCGATAAACTACAAATTAAAGCGAGCGGCACTCGCGAAATAAATGACCGCAGATACATTATTTTCCAACCCAAGTTATTCGCTTTATCATTCGGTGGCGCGACAATTAATTTACGATAATGCACGAAGCAGCGAAAGATAAACACGGCCACAAATTAGGATCGATAACAAAAGAAGAGTGGGAAGAATATCGAGATCGGCCGGTGCGGCGCGTCGCCAGCAGAGTCTAATTGGAATCCAATCAAGACGATTAATCGCTTCAAACGCGGCGAGACCGCATCGCGGCCGAGAGTACCGACGCGGGCGCTATTTGGCTATTTAACTGCGCGAGCGCCGATGCGTGGGCGTGCCTGGCCGGACCGTCCCGACCATATATTTTACGCCCGAGGTGCCCGCCGCAGACTGCTGCGCCTTCGATGCGGATTTCGAGCGTTGCGACGATTGTTCTCCCTCGGGGCGCGTGTACGACCCGCGCAGCGGCGTCGAGGGGGAAGATACGCGCTCGGCGCGGCGATAGACTTGACTACCCGTCGTCCGGTATAAATTTTCCGCGCTTCATCGGAGACTCCTCTTCGGTGGCGCTCTCTGTCTCCCCCTTTTTTCTATTAGTTCCCGCGCGCGATGTCGGTGGATGAATTTTTTTATTTTTTCTCTTAGTTCGGCGCGCGCGTTTTAAACGCGCTTTATTCATGAATTGAATCTGATCGTCGCGCTCGAATGAGATTTATGTGTGCGGCATTGTGAAACTTTTATCGGGAATCCCCCGCTCCGAGTTTGTCGATATATTTTAGAAAGTTCGATTATTGCTGGACGGTTTATTGGCGAAGTTGATATCCAATATTGTTTAATTGAGGAATAAGGTTTATTAATTTCATCAATTTAATTTTAGCGAACGTTTTGCCCCCTATTTTGTCGTTTCGGTGAAAATATTTGTTTACGGCGCTTGCTTAATTTTATTTCTCCCTACAACTTCAATAATTACGTTCCACTTAATAATGAACACTTTAAATCTGACCTACTGATCAAACGAATTCCGTAAATTCATTATCAAGGCTTGCATAATTCACGGTTCCATAAAATACTAACGACGCGACGCTCTGTTCAGAATGAAATCGAGCGATTAAATACAGAGCGATAGCTTAATAAGGCAAGCTGCGACGCTGAAAATTATTAATTAAATTCAGAAGCGTCAGTGTGGGGGTTGTTTCGCCAACACGGTGCGGAGGGGAACAATTTCGAGTCACGTGGCTCGCGCCTTGCGCGCAACTCAGGTTCCTCCGGTTAATCGGATTATCTTGTCAGTGGGACTAGAAGGCGCGACAAATTGCTCGACCGTACACACGGAGCACACTCGAACGAGACGTCTCCTTCTCTCTCTTGTCCTCATCTTGCCACAGACTGCGGCTGCTTTCATTAGCGTTGTTGCCGATGCTGCGCAGCAGTGTAGCCCGCGTCCTCCAGTCTCTGGCCACCGAGATGCTCCTCGCTAATGAGATAGCAATCACCGCCGCTCTTCTTTACTCGTTTAAGCTCAATTAATTAAATTTATAAGATACCGCCTGTCGGTGAATCGCAAGAAGCCGTTCCGGGGTCGACGTGCAATTTACGCTGCGGATACTTGCAATTAACATTCGAATGTTTCGTCGGTATTAAGCAAATTCTATTTGTAAAACGATTCAGCGAGTAGTAATAATTTGCTTTTGTTTTCAAAAACGTGGAACTTATATTTTTATGCTTCTGGAATGCAGGGTTTTCTCAAAACACTTTCGAGTTTGAAACCGTAGCAATAGCAATTTCATTAATTAAATTCGCGAAATATTGCACTTTTAATGTGTTTTTTTAAGTGCAATTTCAAATCATTCAAAAGTGTGAAGTTGAGTAAAAAATAAACAAAAAACATTGCTATCGGTACAATGCCTTAAGCGAAGTTACAAAAGGAAAGTCCGCTAGTCGAAGTAGAAATAAAAAAAAAATAATGAAAGTTGAAGATAAGAAAATGTTAAAAGCTACACTGTAAAAATGGAAGGCTTTGATTTCGAGGGAAGTTTTACGCCGCGCCCGTTAGAAGCTGTCAAAGAAAAGCCCGGGCGTTAAGATACACATGGAGCAAAAAAACTAGTCTGTTTAAGAAAAACCGCTTAACTTTTCCTCTTCCCATGCAAAATTTCGCGTGTAAGTCCTGCGAGGAAAAAGCCCTCGATCTCTTCCATCACACCTTACCCAGCGGATTCGATGTGATCCTATATATACGGGGCGGGCGTGAGGGTCCTGCACCGCTCCTCCCCAGAGGTACATAATTTAATTAAACCGTCGAGCGGGTCGCTGCCGCACGAAGATTCCGCGGGAGAACGATCCGCCGTCGCGCGTTCCACTGCGACGCGAAGGCAGCGGAAAATTGTTTCCCCCCACCGTCCCCCTTTGGCTTTCCCCGCGCGCTGTGTAAATTCGATACGGCAGATTCGTTAACGTCCTTTGGATTGGAAGGGACGCGGCCGAGCGAGACGCCGCGCAAGGGTCACTCCCGTGCACTTTCACCCGGGTTACGGGCCAGATCGGGGCTTTCCTTGTTTATTGTGATGTCGATCGGCCAGGCGCCGGGCGCGCGGGAGAAAGAGCGTTTCGCCTTGATTTACGACACGCTGGAGAAATACTGTTGCCGGAGACAAAGGAGAGCTTAAGTGGACTGAATGAATTCGCAGTCATTTTATTGGGAGCACTCTTACTTTTCGCTACTCGATGCACTATGCTTGATTGACCTTTTTCCATCGAGGAGAACATTGCTTCTTGCAGACGGGAAAGTTTGTCGCAAGTTTCATAAAATTTACGATGTTAAATTATTTTGCAAAGTAATTTTACATAAATTGATTTTTTTTTTATTATTTTTAAAAACAAATTTTGTACTTATTCTTTCAGGCGAAATTCTCTAAAAAATGTAGTGTATAGCTCAAGCGTGTTTTAGTTAATAATACTTTTCTGCCCTAAGCTGTGAATCACAGTTTCTAATAACATATAATTCTTAATACGGATAATGAAACTACGCCTGTACTAATCGACATTTTAAATTCTCAAACTCTACTTAATATGTCGCAAAATTCTTTAAAACACCAAACATACAAAAAATAAAGGCCAATGCTCTATCAAGTAGAAATCGTAACACGAAATTTCAACCCAATACGTTGAATAAAAATCAAAGCCACGCCGTAAGCACGTGAAAACCTGCAAATCGCCATCATGCGAATCTTATCGATCGGCAATGTACCTTCGGGAGAGGCTCGTTCTCGCAGGATTCCGTATAGGAACTCGGCGTGGCATATAAGCCCGCATCTGCATACGACCTGCTTTCTCACTCACGGCGCGCAGTGCTCGCGAGCTTTCGAGCCAGGCTCGTCCGCAAATCGCGCCGATCTCCGGGAGGCCTCACCGGCGGCCGCCGCGCAGAGCACGGCACTGCAGAGGGATGGCGCGCGCCCCGGAGCTCGCAAGCACTCCCAAGGGTCTCCATAGTTGCCCATAGTGCTTCTCAAACAGCAGCGAGCGAGCTGCGCCTTCACCCCCCGTAAACCCCCTTCGCCCTCTCCATTCTTCATTACCTAACGGCGGCGACCTCCTCGGCGAGCACTCGAGATGCTCGCGTGCACGCGACAGCGTCGGCGAATCGACTCCGTATCGCCCGTTGATTCGCCCCGGCTTTATCTCTCGAGGCAGCGGCGAACCCATCTACTTCTCTCCCTTTGTCGCTTAGCTTTCCGTCGCGCGCGTACGAGAGTCTGCCACCCCCTCCGGCACCCCTGGAAGTCTAGATTACTCGGGAATGGGTGGCGGTGATCGCGCGAGTCGGAGATGCCGTCGATGATTATTTTGATACATTTGCCGCATATGGAAATTCCGGGAAGGGGGAGATACGCGCGAATGCGGAATTGCTTTTCGATAATCATCGACGCGGCGGTGGTAGCGCTTTTCCAGCTGGAGCGGCAGCCCTTTTTGGAGATGTTTTTTTATTCGATAGGATCGTTTTGATGATTCCAAATGACGTGTTTAAGCCGTGCTAATGTAAATATTCAAATTGACTAGCAGTTCATGGAACAGTGCGCTTTGAATATCAACTCGGTTTACGACTGATTTTATGCTGCAATTATTCAGGATTAATAATCCATTTGGAAAGGTACAAGTTATACCGATACTTTCTATTACATTTACGCAATTGACTGAATAATAATTGATTTGCAGAAATAATTTTGAAGTTTATTTCAATCCGAATCATTAGTTATGACGAATAATTAATATCAGACATCTTGTAATTAAAATTAAATCCACGATTATTCTCTTCTCGGGGAAAAAGTTATAAATTCTTGATAAGTCTAGCATCAAAGACGCGGCTTTAATAATCCGCGGTCAAACAGCGACGTTGAGCAAAGTCATCTTTAAACATTGCGTTTCAACGGGAGAATCGACGGCTCCCCGTTGGCGAATTAGAGGCAAAATGAGATTCGGCGCCGAATGCTTAGCCTTGACCCATCTTGGCGAACAAAAGAGCCGGTGTAATTAGAGTCGACATTCGAGATAAAGGAGGTATAGGCGCAGAGGGAGGGAGCGGAGGAAGCCCTTGTCTCGATTATCCGCGGGCCCCGTTCGGCTCGTGGCAGCTGTCAAAGGGCACGCAGGAAGTTAAGCAGCGCCCCGAGTGGCAGAGCTGGAGGAGGAGGAAACGACGACGGAGACGGAGGAGGAGTTCGATCGAACAGGTGCTGGCAGTCAGACAGCCGAAGGCACGAGGTGGGGGAGGGTTCGATTCTTTCAAAGTGTCTGGCGCATCCAACGACCCTAGGACGGTTGAAAGACGGAAATTTTAAATAAAACGGAGATATACCGATGGCTCTTTGGGCAAAAAAAAGACAGAGCGAACCGAGAGACGTATGGCCGAGATGCACTAGACTCGAGTCTGCTTGAGAGCTGGAGGGAGCTGTTGGAACGGGGCGAATCACTTTCTTCGTCCGAACTATCAAGATTATTGTCAGGGGACAAGGGGACATCTTTATGGTGGAATTAAAGCTATTGATTTTAATTGCTTGTCTTACAAGATAAAAGTAATAAGCTGTGCGTGTCAGGTTTCTGATTGAATTTTTAATGCAAAGTTTATACCAATAATAAAATCGATTTACATTATAAATCGGATTATGCGTAAATAAATTAAAAAATTGGAAAAAAATGGGTGCATCGTTATTTCTAACAATCGTAAAAAAAACTCCGAGAAAATATCATTTCCATATCATCCATACTGACTGGCTTTTTACTGCTCTACCATACAGCTCGCATTCGATTTCTCAATTTCGCTTTAAAACATGCAACGGGATCGTAAAGCGCAAGAGAAACAGAAAGAGAGATCATTACGAGAATGGAAAAACATGGAGGAAAGCAATATCAGAAGAGAAAGCTTGTATAGGAAGAGACGCGCGGGGGCGAAGGAAAAGAGGCACACGTCGGATGTGTATAAACGAAATGTTGGCTGCAGGGGTTTCCAGAACGATCGCTAGATTGAAAATCCGCCAGTCGATCTCTTCCCTCTCACTTTCTTACTAGCGCCCTTCGCCGGGGCGACGTTTCTCCCTGTCGCGAGCGCAGTCGAGCATACCCGCGATGCGCGCATTTAACTGGCACGGGACAAGCTGCGAGCACTCGAGAATCGCGTGTATGTGGAGCGAAAAGCGCGACGATAAAAGATCCGCTTGCGTGCTGCGGTTCAAATGCCACGCGATATCAACGCCTCGGCTTATCCGCTCAGTGAGAAATCAGAGTTTATGGGCTGCGATGATTAGCGAATCCGCTTCATTGTTAATCGGAGAATTTAATGCAATAATAATTCTCTTGATGACAAACTAACTAACTAGTATTCGTAACGATTTTCAAAGTAAAGAATAGTAGAAGTAGCAGAGCAAGAATGTGGTAGCTCCGGGAAATTTTACGTTTACAATTCACAATGTTATCTTATCGTTTTTTAATCAGCAACGAATAAACGATAAGGATATTTTTTCGGCAATAAAGCTTTTACGTAGTAACAGATATTATTCAGATTTATTCGTCAACATGAAACTTAAGACACGGTTGAATTTACCTCAATGGATCGCAGGTACTGGAGGTAAGTGAACTTACGATTGACCTATATTGAAACTACACTTGGCGCAAGCTACAGGTGCTAGTTTGCCGTGTCTTAAAAAAATCTTTTATTTAATGCTCAAATTACATTCAACAGTGACGTTAGTCCTGATACAATGTGGTTTCCTGTCAGGCTGGTCATCGCCGACTATAGCGCGCCTCAACAGTCCAGATTCGCCGATACCGATGAGCCTGGATCAAATTTCTTGGATGGTGTCCATGGCTAATTTCGGTCGGATTTTCGGCAGTTTCACCGGATCGTTTGCAGCGAACTATTTCGGCAGCAAGCGCACCATATTTATCGCCTCGTTTCCACTAGCACTCAGCTGGTTGATCATCGTCTTTGCGAATAGCGTCGAGTGGATGTACCTTGCGCGACTGATCGGCGGCTTGGCTGCTGGTGCGGCCTTCAGTGCGTTCCCTCTGTACGTCGGCGAGGTTTCAATGACGGAGATCCGTGGCGCACTGGTGACCTTCGCTACTTGCGGATCTCCCGTTGGCCAGGTGATCGCCAGTGTCTGCAGCTCCTCTCTGCCCATAAACCACGCCGCCTTGGTTTATTTCGCCTCCAGCATCCTTCTCATGGGTCTGTTTTTTAGGCTGCCCGAGTCGCCTCATCATCTGATTAAGAGCGGAAAATTTGACGATGCCAAGGACGCCATTCGCTGGTACAGAAGTGATAAGGGAGTAGAGGAGGAATTGGAAGCGGTGCGGGATTTTATGTCTTCGGATGCTAAAGAAAAATTGAGCGATAAGCTGAAACTGTTTAAGAAGTCTCACATTAAAAGAGCGTTCTTTATAGTGATAATACTACTTTCGTTCACGCAAATCTGCGGATTGTTCAACGTGATATTTTACATGGAAAACATTTTAAAAGATGCGCAATTTTCGTTGATCAAGCCCTCGAATTTAGTCATTTGTGTTAATTGCGCCTATGTGTTCGCTGCTAGTTTAGCTATATTTCTGATAGACAGATGCGGTAGAAGATTTTTGCTCTTAGTATCATCAGCAGGTACGGCAGCCTTTATGTTTAGCCTCATGGTTTACTTTATGCTCTTAGACTCGAACGTGAATACGGAAAACTTGCAGTGGGTACCTTTGGTGTCCTTATTACTTCTGACGTTTTCCTACGCCATCGGCGTGAGTCCAGTACCGAACACAATTTTAAGTGAAATATTTCCCGCGAATATTAAATGCATTGCCTCGTGCATCGCTAATCTCATTTTAGCCATCATGGCCTTTTCGAGCGTAAAGTTGTATCAGTCATTACTTGACGCAATGGGTCAAACGTATCTGTTTATGACTTATGGTATTATATCACTATTGATTATTCCATACACGGCGTTCTTTGTACCCGAGACAAAAGGTAAAAGCTTGTCTGAGATACAAAATATTCTAATGAAAAACAGATTGGTGTAAAAAAATATCAGCTTAAGAAGTCTCATTTTTTGTAACAGTGTTCATTTTATTTTATTTTATTTTTAATATTATAATGTAGTGTATATTATGCGACGAAGTGTAGTCGAAAATTGCGCGCAAATGCACGTTACGCCCATTTCACGAACTACGAGTAGTGTCGCTTTCTGAAGCGTGCTCTACAGTGCTTGATATCCTAGATCGTAGAAATCCATCGAGTAATGAAAAGTAGAGTCACACGAAAGTGTTCATCACATAGAAATTATTTTAAAAGGAACGTATTTTTCACTGATCGAGATGTTGTTCAGGATCGGCGGTGCCAATGGCGCTTCTGCATTTGCGATGCTGTTTCGGCTGTATTTTTAATAGACAGATGTGGTCGTAGATTTTTGCTGTTAGTTTCGAGAGCAGGTACGAGCGTCTTTATGTTCGGCCTCATTAATCACTTTACATACCCATAGATTTAAAACATAGACCCGGAGCACTTGCAATGGCTACTTTTCCTTTTTTTGTTCCTCTTAATATTCTTCTTCTCCACGTAGGTTTAAATCCAGTGCCAAGTGCCGCTTTAAGTGAAATATTTCCTGCGAATATTAAATGCACTGCCTCCGTGCATCGCCCGCCTGACATTAAGCAATATGACCTTTTTGAATTTAAAGATGTATCAGCGCTCCATTAGTTGATGTTATGGGCGAAGCTTACGCGTTTATGATTTACGACATTTAACCGTTGATAATTATTATGTACACCGTATTCTTTCGAAACTGAAACGAATCGTAAAAGTTTGTATGAAATGTGTAATCGTGCAATAAAATGCTGATATACAAAGCTAATAGATAAGGTTTTATATTATTTTTTACTTCTCCTTATATACGAAAAATGAAATTCTGATGCAACTTATTATTGAGAAGTATATAAAAGATTGTGAATTTACAAAAAATTTAGATCCGTAAAAATTTTGTTCAACATTAATAAAGTTTATACAAAAAATAACAGACACCGTTTTAGTCTATATCGCTGTAAATTTCGAACAATGTCCACAATCGAAAAATAAAACGTATTTCACCATTAATGTTTAATGGTGAAATATACCCGCGGCATGGCAACAAAAATGCGTTTTTTTTCAATCTCTCAAAAAGAACTTACGCGAGCATGGCGTAAACATCATAATAAGCGGCGTGATCGTTGTTTGCCTTTCCCCTTTTATCGTGAAAGGCAGTAACAGGCAGGGGTATCGGCCGAGCGGAGAGTTATTGAAAGAGACGCATCGATATGCGCGGGGATAGCTTTGGAACTCTCGGGTCCCTCACTCAGCGCTCCGCGGTATAGGCGCTGGCGCGGCACCGCCGACGTTGCGGCAATATCGGGATGAGTTATTGTTCGAAGAGCACAATGCACTCAAATATGGAATGAAGCCGAGAAATTGATAAAAAAAAATCTCGTCGATTTTTTCCCGCGGGTCTTATAAATTTTTTCCCCCGACGCGGCGCGTCCTTTTAAAAATTTACGTGCCGACGCGCCCGCGCTCTCGCTCTCTTTCACCTGAGCCACCGCCGCCACCGCCGCCGCGTCTATATATTTAATGGACGTGAGAGAGCGCATTAAAGTTACCCTTAAAAATTCTGCGTTTTGACTTTTATTTACGCGAGAGCTTACTCGGCGGTTTTCGCCGTGTGGAGATAAAATATTAGGAAAGAGTGGAGAGGGCCATTTAGGTGGCACTGTTAATTAAAAGGGTCAGGAATAATTATTTATGTTTTTCTTACTCCCGTTATATCAAGACTCTTGCTCAGAAGATATTTTTTTTTTTAAATTTGCAAAAGGAAATATGCAAAAAGTTCAAGCCGATTTAATAAAGCCAAGGCATTGCCCCTTGCGAAAAATAGGTGTAAGGAAACATTAAAAAAAAAATATGTTTATTAATAAATACATTGATTAAAAATTCCTGTTTTTTATACCCTTTCAAAAACATCAGTCTTTGTACGTTTCTATAGTAAAGTTCTTTTAAAATAAGATTTATTAAACAATTGTTTACATTTAACATGCAACATAGGAAAATTAAAATAAAAATACCTGATAATGCTCTTGCAAATAATGTACAGAAGCTTAATTCAAGTATTTTGTAAAACGCATAATAATTGGCTCTCTGCACTTAACACACCATTATCATCTCAGCTCATGCGTGCATGTACACCTGATGCTTATAGCCAACAAAGCCCTTTTATCTCGTCAACGTCGGAGCCACTCAATCACGTAATCGAGTAATTCGACGTCAAGACACCTCGTTTTTTTTTTCCTCTCCTCCGGCGGATAATACCGCAGCTGCGATTCCAATTAGAAGCCACGGTGACGCCGCGCGAGCTCTCACACGCGCACATACGCTGGCAGAATCCCGACCGCATGTGTGTGTTCGCACCGCCGCATCGGACCGAGGCGCATGTGCGCGGGGAGCGACTGCCGGGCGGCGCGGTCTGCGGCGATGGGAAAGAAATGAAGAGAAATGCGAGTCGCTCGAGGGAGACGGACGTGGGAAGTGCGCTGAGGGGCTGCACAGATCAGCGGAGCGTGCCAGCCTCGTCCGCGTCGACGACGTCGCCGTTCGCTCGTACGCTCGTCGGCCATCTGAATCGATTAACGGCCAACCAAAGGATAATCGCATGATTTGCCCGATCTCGGCGAATGCGTTAATGACCGACCCTGCCCGTGGCCTTCCCCTCTTTATCGATGCGCCTTCTCTTTCTTTCTCTCGCTTTCTCCCTGGCTACGCGTTTTTCTTACGTCAGTCGTTCGGATTAGCCGCAATTCGAGAATTCAATTCAATCGGGGACAATGCGCGCGGTGCGCCTCGATGAGTTTGTCCCGGATGTTCGGGGTGATCAAAATACTGTGATTGGCCTTTAAAGCATTCGTCAATTATTGTTCATGCGTTCTCGTTGGGGACGGCGTATTTTTTTTTTATTCTTTTCCAAAATTACTTTTTAATTTACTGAGGGAATATTTGAATAAAACGAGTATCGGATGTTTAACTATTTTAGAAATGCTATTTTAACGATATTTTAGTACTTAAATAAATTAATTAGTAAAAAACTTACTTTTTAAAAGTGCAGCGTAAACAATTTTTTGAAATTCTAGCTAGCACTTTTCATGAATTAACGAACGGTTATGTACACATTTCGGTAGTATATATATCTCAATTTTGATTCTACGTAACACTTTAAAGATACATTAACCGTGAGTACCTTCAGGGCAAATGAGATTGTGGTTTCGAATACAGCTAATAACAACCTATTATGTTCAGTGTAAATGCATTTTCAATGTAATCGCGCAGTGAACCTGCAATACCTACGCTAAGCGAGATTCACTTCGACCTGCATGCTAAATGAAACGAGGACGAAAATTTATGTAACGTTTTGCTGCTGTATTAATTTAATTTAATTATTTTTCTTAAAATCTAAACTAATGATTCAATCTAAAGTTGATCAAAGGATTCGTTAAAATAAATGAATTATTACACTTCGGTAGATTTTTTTTTAAATTACTTGTCAAATTGAATTCTTTTAAACTTCCAATAATGATAACTCCAGTTCTCGAGTCCTAATAAAATTCAAATATATTTAAACTCTCCCGCAGCTAAGAACGAAAATTCGCTCAATTTAAATTCAAGTAATTTTCAATCTCGCTTAAATGAAGGGAATCTCCATTCTTATACAGTAGCGAAACCTCGCGTTCGCGCCGTAAAAAAAAAGGACAAGGGGGGAGGGAAGAAGATACCCACGGAGCGCGCGCGAGAAGGACTAGCGAACCGTGGCGAGGTCGGGAAAGGGGCCGACCAAGGCGCTCGCTGAGCCCCAAGATATACAAGAATTATAAAAAGTAATTAGCGGGGGAGCGGCCCGCGGATAAGATGTCGCGATAAGCTGCCTTAACGCGGCTCGAGCCGCAAAATTCAAAGTAGGGTGGCTTCATTCATTTCTCAGTGGGCCGCGCAAGTCCGCGGAGTACCTTTTCGCGAATGGCCTTTTAGTCTAATGCGTCGCATAAAATCGCAATTAAAAGTGAACGGGGAGCACGGCCGTATAATAATGTCCCGCACTCCCGCGGAACGTCTCCCTGCGCTTTAGGATCCGCGGGAGCATCCCACGGCGCCATTTAAAATCCATGTCCTCGTATAACTCCTGAAGCGACGGACAAGAGGGACTTTATTGGAAGTCGAAAGATTTATTCATGATCGTCGGAGGACGAAGGGACCGGCGCGGCTGAGCGGAGCGAATGAAGGAGGAAGGGACTGAAGCACGCGCAGCGTTTGCGCGGTGGCGATATGTTTGATCTTAATCAGCGCATTTTTTTCTTGGGGTCTATGTGTGATAAGAAAATGTATTTATCACCTGCTTCCGTGGATTTCGTTTGTTTTAACTCTTACGGTGCATTTGAATCACGTGGAAGGTCAAGTTGGCGATAAAAAGAATAAAATATCGAATAGCCGGGTATACGTTATCGGAAATTGTAGCTCTTAATCTGTATTAATGCATTTGCAAAGTAATCTGCATTATTAATAAAATTTGCATATGAATTCTAGAATATGATTATTCAAATTTGCATAAGCAATTTGGTAGCGCAATTACGATTATTAAATATTTAGTATTATTATTTTACTGAAAATTGATGTATATATATAGAAGAGAAATATTTAATCTTTATTGTAAACCCGAATATAAGCTTATAAACTATTTTTTAGCTTCCGTTTTTGTAATGCAGTTAACGTAGTTTACCTCTTAACGGACTTTTCTATATAAGTTACCTGGCTCTAATAAATTATACAAAAAAAAAAAAAAAAGAAAAATGTATATTACGATAACTTTTAAGAAAATCAATAGTCCAGAAACGAAATAGTTTTCTTGCAAACGAACGATTTGTACTTTTTGCCGTGGAAAACTTTCTTCGAGAATTTATTCAATCCCACCGCTGACTTTTACCACATCCGGCTCCTCCAGTTTTCATCATTCCGGGACAAATACCCGCTAACTAGTTCCAAACAAGCTTATAAGATAATAAACATTAAAATACCTCGATTCTCGCTTTTATAAGATGAGAAAAAAAAGTGCGGAAATTTTTAGGAGATTCCGCTCACTCCATAAACTCCATATAAATCGTGCGAGAACCAATTACGCGAGGAGAAGCCGATTTCAACTACCTTCGGAGCCCGTTCCTCCTTACACTTTAATAAGTTTTTTCGCATTTTCCCTTCATTTTTCCGCTCAGTGACTTTCGGCGCTCGCCTCTCTCGCTCCAGCTCCGTCTCCCTCTTCAGCGGCTTTCTTCACCGTCTAGCGCCCCCGCGAGTCGTGCCGCCGTCTCCTCCACCTCCTCGACACTACGTCAGCACGCGAATTTTGAATAAAGCCTTGATTTACCGGCTTTTACCCAGGCGCTCGTAATTCGGCCGAGTAAACTTCGAAAAGTGCCGCGGCTACGTTCCTCCCACCCATCACATCTCCCTCGTCGCCTTCTTCTTCATCTTCTTTCGTACACAGTGCAGTCGCCCGGAGCGCCGGGGCCGTTTACACGCGGGGCCGCGATAATTTCCATTCCCCTTTCCCGGATTTAGGAAAGGATCCGCCGCGGGGGATGAGCCCCGAGGTGACGGGGGAGGAAAAGACGCGCCGTCGTCGTTCTATACCTATCGGCCCTTCGCCCCCTTGAGGACGGGCTTATTGATGGATCGTTTCTTTTATACGCGACCATAACGAGGACGTAACGACGAGCGAGATACGCGACGGCGCCCGGTGAATGAGGGGGCTTATGAGGCTCGATAAAGAAACGAAACTGTCACCCGGACCCGTCACAATTACTTTATCAACGCCGGAGAATAAAGCGACGCGCCGAGGCGGTGCGCGCACCAGTCGCACCACCGGAAGATACATATCGCGACTTCCTGATGCGACCCGGTAACTTTCATGCTCGTCTTTCGACGCAAATTCGCCGTTCGTGACTTTTTTTAACTGCACAGAAATTTCATTTGCGCGAAGGGTTGGAGAGGGTGAAATGAGAAAACTACAATGGGTTGTAGTCCAATTGCTATTTTGATTTTATTGAGCATTAAAAAAGTATTTCTACGGGCACTCTTAGCGAAAATAAAATTTTAATTTGAACTCGGGATTTCGCTAAGGCGGCATAACTTTTATGCCTACTATCAAAGAGAACTGTAGAGGGTAATGCAGATTTTTTTCAATATCAGTCATCGCTGATGGCAATTTAAAAGTTTCGTACTTCGCGAGAACAGCAACATAGATTTTGTAAACATAATAAAAAGCAAACACACGGAGATAATTTATTGGCGAAATTTTATTTGAGTAATTGTAAAAACTATAGAATAAGTGACAAATTTTACAATTCTTTGCGACCATTTCTACCAAATGATTCACCTGATCTCTAGATTATTCATCTCGCTGATAACATTTTTGCAATAAATTTCTCACCGTACTTGTTCAATTTTTTTTATATAAAGAAGTTCAAAAACATCTTTGTGGAAGCGAAATTCCAATCAATTGGCAGCGGGTTTTTTCCATGTTCCGTGATTTTTCAATTTTCAAAGCTTAATCTTTTATGACTCCCGGTCTTTTATTACTACGAACATCGGTGAACAAGAAAAAAAAAGCACTGCTGAACGAAGACCGAGAATGACTTCGTCGGGCATTATCGGCTCGTACCGCCTTCGACGCGCCGCGTACTCTATTCAGCGTCGCTCGCGGAACAAATGAGACAGATTACGACTCGCGAATTCTCGGCGCGAGAAAAAAGGAGCCTTGAAATCCTATGAAATGGCCGGGAGCTCGCGTCGTCTCCCCCTGAAACTAATTGCCCCCCTTTGAAAAAAAGAAAAAAAACGTCCCGAAATCCAGGAACACGTGCCGAGACACAAAGCGCATTATTACCAGTCGTCGCTGGAATAATGAAGAGGTTCGGCGCGCGATTTCGTGACGCACATCGTAAAAATCACAATGCCACTCGCTTTTACCGCGAAGAAACACCGGTGATAATCCCCGCGTATTCTTTTCCATCCTCTCGTAGTCCGACGTCTCTTTCTCTCACTTTCCGTCGTCACGTTTCTGCTCATAGGAGAGCACATATCTGTATGCGCGCGAAACTCCGCGAGGGAGCAACTGCACGCGAGTCCGCCCCCTTTCCTTTTTTTGCGCCCGCGGCGTAATTATCTCGCAAACAGCTGCGGCGACGGTTCCCTCGGTGACCTCGCGAAATAAAGAGCGTACGCACACTCGGCGAACTTTCGCGACCAGATATCAAAGACTCGACGTCTTTGTGCCTCGGAGTGCTGCGCGCGTTCGTCGAGTGCGTCTGTACCGCGAGGCGGTGGCCAGAAGGGGAAAAAGGACGACGTTCAGGGGAAGCGCCAGCGATTGCGTTTATTCCCCCGTGGACCGGACTCTCGCGTGAGAGCGGACTGATTGTGGCCGCGAAAAAGGCCGCGGGAGGTGAGAGATCGGGGAGTTGAGCGCCGCACTGACGAGAAAACGACCGCGCTAACAAGCTTATCGTTCCTGGCGTCTGCTTATTTTCGCTGCGGGGGTAATCGCTTCCTTGTCTTTTTCGCGTGAGCGGCGTAAGTACGTGGATCAGACGTTTTTTTTTCAAATTTACTGGAATTATATCGTCGAGGTTTCGTCTTGTGTTTTTTTTTTTAATGGACAAACGTACACTTCGGTTGTTTGCAGTTAAAAGTAGAACATATTCCGAATATATTCTGGAGCACTTTTTCAGAGAAAATCTCGCCTTTTCCGTGGAGAGAGAGAGAGAAACGCACTTTTATGAGTTACATTGTAAAAAAATATCTTGTAAGATTCTTGTGGAGAGAAGTCGTTTTAAAAATCTCTCAAGATCTATTTTTTTTTGTATAGTGTGCATTTAATCTTCGCAAAGTGCTAGATAACACCGACGATATCTGAAGCTAAATTAAAACATGCATCCTTTCGCTAAAGGCTACATGAATGTGCATATATAAATTTTTAGGAAGGAAACGAGACACATAAAATACAATAACAATTTAATAAATTTATTCGTTTTGCATACTTAAATTTCCTTTCTTTTCTGCACATTTTCATGTATGAGGATTTTTTAGTTTCACTCTGAAATTAAAAATTAATATCTTTTATTTACTTATCTATTACTGTTGTTTATCATCATAAATTTTCTATTAATTTTGCCGTGATTTTATGATAGAATGTATGATTTATTAAATAGATGCGGAATATACTGATTTCTAATTGAAAACTATATTTTCCTGTAGATATTTGATTCGATTTTCCTCTGTACGCACAAAGCCGATAAGTATTTATATTTCAACTAACAGATCACAAATTACCATCTATATTATTAACTGACAATATTTTTACCAAAACAAATCTAAAGCAGATCAAAAGTAAACACTGGCATTGAAGACTGCTACGGTTAATCACCATTATATCGCAAGCAATTATACTCTAGTGAGCGCACTTCGAACGCGTACAAAATAAATCGCGGCAAATTACATAAAAGCGCAATTAATCACTCGGGCCACCAAAGGGTACGTCACCGGCGAGCTCCTGGTATCGGCTAACGCGCTCTAATTATAAAAGCGCAAATACGAGAAGACACGAAGGGGTCGCAGCTCCGCCAACGAAAAGTTTCCCCGGGTCCTTCTAATCAAACAACCGCGAGAAAATGCGCCTACGTCGAAATGAATGTTTATACACTTAGGCTCTTTCATTATGAGCGCGGGTGGCTCCGCCGCCGGCAGGCATTTCCCTCGCGCTTCCTCATTGATCCACAAGAGCTTCGGGCGCACTATTTGCAATGCTCTCAAACCCAGCCGGCGGTCCGGCCTTGTATTTGAATATTACCGCGCGACTCCGTCCCTGCAGGGCCGCCCGACTCTTTATCTCCCTCCGCTGCTGAGGCTGAGTTTTGCTTACACATGCCGCGAAGTTACCGACTTTTTGTCGCGGATATTGAAAAACTGGAGAAATTAAAGTCGCGACGGAAAGCGAAGGGGAGAGGAGGTATCAGTGCAGATGAGCATTCGTCTGGGTTGGCTTTCGTGAAAGGAAAACTTTCTACTCGTGCATTTTTATTTTATTTCTTTTTTAAATTCATGATATTGCATGCATTCAATAACTCTTAATGTTATAATGGTTTGCAGAGTAAGCTTTTCATTCATACAAGCTTATTATTAAATAAAACTCTGAATTCTATTCAGAGTTATTCACTGTGTAACTGAGTATATTTGTATAATACAAATTTTATAGTAAGATGCAACTTAAAATACTTATTTATAACTATGTTTTAATTATATTATATATAAAAAACGTTTAAGTTTGATAAATTAAAAATGTCCATTCGACAATGTGGCCTATTTTTTAAAAGATCTTTATTTCGACAGAAAAGCTATTGCATTAATTAAAAGTGTTCGTTCTTTTTTTAAATTAATTTTCCATCTTCAATAGCGTCTTACATTATAAAAAATTTGTTGTACAATGCAACGCACGAGATTTGTTTAAAACATAAGTAAATAATGGACGTTTTACTTTTCGAGTAGAAACTTTGCAGTAAATTAAAATTACAATTTTATTCTCGAGGTGAAAGTCAAAACGTTTTATTCTGTTTACGGTATCAAAAGAGCGCCTTGGCGTCGAGCAACAAACGAACGGAAACAAAAACGCAAGCGCAGAAACGTAAACGACTGAAACAGCGTATTGTAGAAAAAGCCGAGATAGAGACGGATTAACTTTGCCGGCAGTGATAGAGAGCTCGGGAGACTCGCGGCCGTGGAAAACTGGATTTTTAAGTAATTGCCGGGACCCTTTTCAGCGGTTCAGTGGATGAAAAAAGCGAGAAGAAGAGCGTCTCGACTATAAAGCTTTCATCAAGGTGAGACCGACGACTCGATTAAATGATTAAACGAACCTCGAGGCGCCGTATTAATTCGGCATTATTCTCATAGCGAAATCGCATTTTCTTCCAGATCCGCGCGCAGGCTTTTACGCCCATCTTTTGTGTCGCGATTTCCTTACGCCCACCCCCTCGCCTTTGTCTCTGTAGCGGCGAAGTCGTGGCGCCGATACCACCAACGAGTCTCGGTCTCTTTATTGCATCTGAAACGGCATCGCGCATTAAAGCTGAGAGGCATTATCAATATTTGCCGTAATCTCGGTAATTGTATTCCGCTTGGTTTTCACTTTGCGATCCAGAATATTAATTTAATGCGGCGATGGCTGCGATCGATCAGTGAAAATTTGCAAAACCCCCCTCTTTGCACGGAGTTACAGCGTTCGCCATTGTTAAATTAATTATTTCGTGGAAGGATGAAGCGATATTTAAGTTTTGAATTTCAGGAGTTTAAAAATGAATGTTCGCTCATTGCAGCTTAGTTGCTTAACGCAACGCTTGGTGCGTACGCTTACTGCATTATTCATGACAGGTTGATTATTAACGTATATTTTGGCACATAATCGATATAACCTTATATTCTTCTCGCATTTAGGAACAGCGGCTGTGAGCACTGGAAACTTTATTAATTATTAACATTTTTTGCATTTTTATCTATTGCTCTCGTTTTATTTTTATACTTTATCTATTGTAGCGAAAGATCATACAAATTACCTTAGAATGAAAATACATTATTGATTATTATAAATTTTTAATAAAATTATCACGAAATAATATTCTTAAATTACATTAATTTAGGGAGAGCTATGCTTTACTAAGACTGTAATATTTTATTATAATATAATACCGTGGAAGACTGTCAATATTGGACAAATTACATTAATCCCTTGAAAAATTTGTACGAGTTATAACAAAATTGTTTTTATTTGCGGTACATTGTTACAAAAGATTAATATAATTGTTCCAACAATGTCAGTTTGTGAAATATTAAAATAAATTATCATAATTTTCAATAAAGAATTTATGTAAATGCAGAGTTTATAAAAATTATTCGTTCATTCGTTCCACCTACCAAAATACATCATTTTGAAAAAAAAGCATAACATTCTCGCCTCATCTCTTGCAAAACTAGAATGCGAATTCAGCGAAATATCGAAAGCTCTCTCTGATGGACAGGCGCTCAATATGTCGAAAACTGAAAGAAACAACATCGAGGCCATGTTAAATCGGAAACAGTCATCAGAAAGACACGCGAGGGTGGGAGGTGGTTTGGATTCGGTAAAAGTCTAAAAAAAAATGAGGCGTCGCAGTAAAATGCGGACGTTTGACAGATTGTTAGCTCGACTCGTAGGCCTCCGGATTTCAGCAGTGTCCATTCCGACCGCTACCTGTCAGGCCTTCCTCCCCCGGTCTACGCCCTATCGCCGCGTGCCTCTCCGTCTCGCTCGCTCGCACGGTCCATTTCTAACGGCACCGCGGCTTATTCGTGCGACGCTACTCGCGGAACCGGCGAGTTGGCAGATTGCCGGGATTAATTATGGTCTCCCGAATAGCTTGCGATTTCAATCGGAGCTTGGGTTTTTCACCGCCTCCCTACCATCACCACTGCATCGACTGTATTGCTCCTGCGCGCAGCTCTTTTTTTCCCTGCAGCGGAAAGGAGTCGCATTTTATGCGGCGCTTTTAGCGTGGCCCACCTATTTCGTACGAGCCATTTGACGATTAAATGAATATCGGCAGGGTTATCGGGATTGACGATTCCAATATCAGGAGTTGTTCTGTTTTGCTGACAAAATATTCAATAATCGCGAGAGATGTACAAAGCGCTGGCTACGAAAGTTTTGTATTTTATAATTTTTTTAATGTTAATGATAAGCGCGTACCTCTTCGCAATTTATTTATCATGAATACATAATTTATTTTTATATGTATAAAATTGCGGTTTACACTTCTCTCGCAATTTTTATAAAATGATTTTTAAAAAATTAATTTTCTAACTTTGCATGTGTATTTTAATTTCGATCGGTTACCGCACGATGGTGGTGAAGGTTTATTTTTTACGATACGCGTGACAAAATTTTATGTGAATTTTTCACGTGCACACCCGCTTGTAAAATGCCTCGATTATATATCAATACTCTTTGAAGTATTATTTTCATCGTTCCATCAAAGAAATTGATCCACCGCAGCTTTTGCAATTTTATTAAAAAGCCTCGTGCAAAAAAGTTATGGTGAATCAATTTTTGCCCGTCAACATATACTTCTGTTAATAATAAATACTAATAAAAATACCATTTGATATTTAACAACAGCAACACATCTACACTTTTTTACTTTTATAAATGATAGATAATTATAAAATAGACGTCACTTTTACAAAAAATATCGCTACATCCGAATAATAAATTATGAAAAAAGTCGCAATCTTCACATTGCGTGAATTTTCGCTTCCGCCACTTATCTCCGTACCGCGATGAGCGACAGCGCAGAAAAACCTGCTTGCATTTGTTAAACTAGTGCTTTTAACTCAAACCATTTATCAATCGGCTCTATCTCACTCTCTCCAGCGCCACTCTCGTCACAGGAACTCATAATGAATTGTCAATCGGCGAGACAGGGCCATTTTTCAAGCATCAATATTGTTTCGTTTCAATTTTCCGCGTCACCGCGAGGGCCGCCTTCAAAGAGCCCTGCTCGCATTGCGGCAGGATAAACTGTTTCCAATAGAGCGATCAAGCCATCAACTCGGTAATAACACGCCGCGCGGCGTCTTCGCCGTGGGGAGCGAGCGGGATGAAGGCAGAGAAAAGAGCGAGAGAGGACAAAGCCAGGGGGAGTTGGGAGAGGTGCACCGGTGCAATTCAAGGCCTTGGCAAAAAAAAAAAAAAGGAGCACCGCTCGCACACGTATACACGCTGCACGAGAGAAGCGACGAGTCGAGAAAAAGCGAGCGAGGCCTGGTCAGCGGGCGGGCAGTGATTCCGTGAATCCCGATGGCTCGCACGCGCAGGTGTTTCGTTCGCGGGCAGCTGCAATCACGGCGCCGGCATCTGCCGCGCTTTTACGGGGCCAGGAGGCCGCCAATTAGCCAGCACCGAAACACGTGCCGCCCGATGCACACGCCGCGAATTTAGTGTCTTCTTATATTTTTTTTTTATTTTTTTTTATCTCCTTCTCCATCTTTTTTTTCCATTCTCTGTGTTACCTGTTCGGACGAGGGTTCCTCACTCGGGTCGTCGCTTCTTTTTTCGGAACGACTCCCTTCTTTTTGCGCCCGTCGAAAAGTCGTGAGGGAGTTCGCCATGCTTTTTGCGCATGCCGGGCATTATTGGTCAGCTGATTTAGCCGTAATGCGCGTGGTACGTTCGGTGAAATGTAATTTTTATATTTCGGTTACGGGGAAACGCAGGAGATTTCGTTATTTCTTATTACGGCGAAGTTTTCGCTTTTATGTCACTTTGAAAATTGTGAGTTATGCTACTCGAGTACGGAATAAAGCCATTGATGCAACGTTACGATATTGCTATCGATTCCGCGGAGGTCAACTGGTAGAAATGTTTGGAAATATTTCACTGCCCGTTACTATGTATGTTATTTCAGGTTTTTTTTGTTAGTTTACTAAATAAATATTTTTAGCGCTGCGCTCTTTTGTGACTGCTAGATGAAAAGTTAAGGGTGTAATGATGTAAATTTACGGAAAATTTTTATTTTACTTTGGAGCTCGCGTAGGTTGAACAATAAAAATGACTGTCGGACAGTAGTATAAATGTGTAAAAAAATATTAACGTTAAAATACAATGTTAAAAAAATATTTCAAATCGGAAATTTATTGAAGTAAAAGAGCTGAGGCCTTTATTTTCAATACATTACAAAATACATTTCTTATTTGCCCAACTTACGGTGCTAATTTGGTTTTTTATATAACTATTATTCGAAATTGATACCTAGAAAGAAAAACAGTAACGAACGTGAAATATATAAATGCCCAGGCAATTTTGGTAAATTCGCTTCCTCGGCATTATGTAATAACGAGGAGATTTAAAAGCAGCTATAAGGATGCGCACAGCTAAGTTTAATTTCCTCTTGCACATTTCAAGACCCTATAACTTTTTGCGTCAGTTGGTCGGCGAAGGCATTATGGTCAACATTAAGGGGCATTTATACCTAAAAAATTTCAAAAAATCGATTTTTGTTTTATTGCATTTTTTATTTTGAATGTATAAAAAGAACGAGGGGCAAAAATATTAAAAATTTATGGATTAGTTAGATTTCAAAATGCAAAAAAAAAAGAACGAGTAAATTCAATTTTTTAATTTTTTTTTACGTAAAATTCTAGAATTATTTAAAAAAATTTCATTGTAATATTTCCCAAATTTCAGTAATAATATTTCAATATAAGCGGCTAAAATAATTCCGAGTGTAAAACCTACGGTGACGCTGGTGTAGTACATTATATATCGTTATGTACTTTTGAGTCGCTCTAATCTCAGTTTCATGTAGGCTGTTGCTATTCGCAAATTATTTTTTAAATTTTATGTAATTTTATGTATAAACTTCCCTTAAACTTCTTAAACCCTCGAAGGATAGCTGACATATGTAAACAGCTTACTGTATATTATTAAGTGGGTATCATTTCATTATTTCAAAATCTCATGAGTACAAGTTATACCATTTATCTCCCTATCCCAAGTCACAAATTCTCCATTTTTTTTGGCATCTATTTTTTATAAATTTAGATTCTTTCAAAAATTTATTATGTTATTATTTTGTTTTTATACTTATTTAGTGAATAAAACATTTTATTTAAAAAAAAAAAAATTAATTTGAGGATTATCCAAATGAAATATTTGACATATTTAATTAGATGGTTTGATTAAATGTTAAATAGATTTTAATATTAAGTATTAAATAACTATATATTATTTTCTTTTTTACTATCGTATAATAATTCTACTGCTGATAAATTGAATCTCTGTGTTTGATAAATACGCATGATCATGTTATGGTAGTGGCTGTCAATAACTGAATATGTGATATTACCTTCCGAGGGAAAAGGTACATATAATTACAGACTATAAAAGGACGTATATCCTTTTAAAAAAGTTATTTATTTTTAACTTCTTTATAATCAATATGTTAGTGAATAATAAACTATTTTTTCATTTAATTCATTTGGAGTTAATTTTCCATCTCAACATACGCTTAAGATTTTTTTTAAAATCCCGTACAATTTTAGTTTAGAAAATGATCAATATTTTTAAAATAATCAGAAATATATAAAAGTAAACATTATTGCTTAGTCTACTTTAATAAAAACTCATAGAAATTAGTAGATTTAGTTAATGTCTGTTTTCTTATTGTGCTACCAAAATTCAATTCACATATTTCGATGGATTACATATCTAAATTCAAAGGCTGGCACACCATTATAAAACATTTTCATTCTTAATTAAACTTACTGACAGCACTGTGGAAAAAGGAAAGTCTTATGCATTAGTGATTCTTAAATTCTTAATATCGTCCCGAACGATTGTCTCTTCCCTTACGACGCTCCTTTGATCTGGATCTGCGTTCACGCGAGCGTGATCTGCGTTTACGGTCACGTCTAGGCGACTTGGAGCGAGACCTTGATCTTCTACCGCCACCACCTCCGCCTCCACCACCACCACCGCCACCGCCACCGCCACCCTTCTTGCGGCTGTACAAGTATCGACGGAGATCTCGAGAAATTGGTTTTAAATGCATGAAATTACAGAATCCTGATCTGGTACATTCCCTGCAAAAATAAAATTAATTTATGTAAATTTTATTCTTAAAATTTGATTACTTTAATTTAAGAATCAATAATATTGTTATTCTCATCAATAGAGCAATTTTCAAACTGCAAGAATAAAACAAGCATCATAGTGTTTTCTTACCCCATTTCGTATTGACGACAGCAGGCTTCACGAAAATCTGTTACTGGTGATAATTCTGCATAGACTGGTCGTCCACCAAACCATCTGTTATTAAGATCGTTAACAGCTTTCTCGGCATCTTCCTCTCTTCGAAACTTAATGTACACATTTCCTACTAGATGGTCTCCCAAATTGTCGCAAACATTCATTTCTTCAATTTCACCATATTTATCCTCACATTCGACAAACACGTCTTCAAAGAAGTTGTCATAATGCTCTTGCATTTCTTCATCAGACACATTTGCTACCACTAGAAATAATTAAACTTATTTTAGTAAATAATTTTAATATAAAGAAATTTGGTTTAAGGTTTTTACTTACAGTGAGAACCATCTGCACTTTTTGCGGAATTCTGGGGATTCACATAGAGGTTTTGAAGTAGACAAGTCTATATATAAACAAAATAATTATAAACATTTGATACAATTGCTATTATCATTACTAATATAAAGACATCCAAATATTAAAATTACCTGACTGAAAGTAGGTTTATTATGAATTCTAGAGCAGCGATCTCCATGTCGGCATGCACCAATTTTGAAATAAAATGAACAATTGACCCTATAAAAGGAAAGGAATTATTTATTTGTTAAAAAACATTAGCAGCATAAGTTTTAGAATCGTAAATAATACAATAACAAATGTAACACGAAAAATGAACAATCGGCACATAACCTAAATCTATTCGTCTGAAAGCGTGAAAAAACGGTGTACTTACTTGTCCTTTTCTGTTCCGAAAATGGAAGCCAAATACTCAGCCATGATTATCAATAAATGATGTACCCAGTTATTTAAAAACTGGAGTACTTTAAATTAAACAGACACAAGTGGTGATGAACACCACACTCGAATTTTCGAGCGTCGCCAAGTACCACTACAAGACAGGCGTAAAGCCATATGCAAAATGACGCTTAGACTTGTGTGCGCGCGTCATGCTTCTTCTCTCCAACGTTTCGCACATGCGCAGTAGGCGCAACGATTTATCAATGGTCGGTAAAAATACGCATTGCATACGTATTTCGACGAGCGTCAGCTTATACAGCGTCCCCATATTTATAAACTTCCATGCACTAATTTATTAAATTTTATAAATAAAAAAAAAAATTGAATGCTTAAATTTGTAAAAATATCCGAAAACTATATACTTTTAATAGAATGAGCAAATGATTTTTTATATAATTAGCTTAAGTTTATTCATTATTCATTCATATAGTACATCTCATTCACTTTTTTCATTTCCTTATAGAATATATAGATTATCTATTCAAATTAAAAATATTTTCTCTTTCAATTCTTATTAATGTACTCGAAAAATAATATTCTAATTGTTTTATCAATAATATTTATCAGTAGAAAATAAAACTACTAAACACTGTAATTAAGTGTTCATTTTCCAATGTTTCAATGGACAATTTATAAATTATCTGTTGGTATTTGTGCCGTCAATTGCAGACTAATCCTAAGTAATCGTCCATTAATGTTCCAATAGCAAACTGAAAGAAATTTTTTAAATAATTAAATTACTTTTTCATGATAATATTTACGTAAGAAATGTTATGATGATTTGAACTCACTATGCCAGTGGCATCAACTCTCGTACCAACAATTTTCAATCTGATTTCATCATCAGCTTGTATAACTACATCCTGCACATAAAAAAACATGTAAATTTTGATTCATAATTAACTGCCAATAAAATTTCAACAATTCCCCTTACCTCATCTTTTGATTTATAACAAGGAGGATTCACATTAGGACAAAATTGCATATCAGCTGGAATTGACTGTAATTAAAAATAAAATGTATTATAATAGTAATTGATTTCTAGAAAAACAAATAAAACGTTAAGTCAAAACATACATGATGTGAAATAAAGCACGACAGTGGTCCAATTTCAGCAAACATTCCAACCTTTAATGAAGTTAGTTTCAATTTAAAAATATGATTTTAATTTAATAAATTAATAAGCTTCCATACCTTATTAACTTGAGTTACAATACCATCAAGGACTTCACCCTTAAAAGGTCTGAATACTATTGCTTTGTATTTAACAGGGTATACAACAAATCCTTGTCCCGGTTGAATAATTCCAGCACCGATATTGTCTATCGTTGTAACAGCTACAACAAAACCATACTTTCCTGTACAGTTACCTTCTACCTCTGTATACAACTTTTGCTTTACTGTATCTAACAATTGTGGACCAAAATATCTCGGGTGAAGGAGAATCTCGTGATCTAAAGAGATCTAAAAAATAAAAAGAAAATTTGTAAAATGTATTTCTTTCACTTAAAACTTTGTTTTCTTTACTCACGTGGTAAAACATCTTTCACTGCTAAAACTAGAATAAATAAATTAAACAAAATTGACTGCAATCAGCTGATCATCCACTTCTTCGATTGTCGAAATCATACGTTAAATATGACTCATTAATCACCGTAAAGAAAATAGCAAACTGTACAATAATAAAAACTAAAACAGACGCTATGTTTAGGAGAGCTGTTGGATCTTTAGGTTATACGTCAAGCACGCCATGCCAAATAAAATGCCGCGAAAAGCCGGTTGAGTATACGTTTCTTAGGGTGCATCTGAAATGCTTCTCTTGATGTGCACGCATTTTCTTACAATCATTTCAACTGTTGGTACGAAACGACTGTTGGTAACTGACCGATGAACGCCGAGAATGTAGTACCCCATTTATTCAATACATGATTTCAAAGATTTTTTACTGCTGAATACAAATAGTAACAATAAAAAATAGTTTAGTAGAAAAATAGTTTAGTAGAGATGAGAAACAGGATATTTTAATTAACTTTTTCAACAGAATAAGTTGGATGTTCAATTTAATTTTTTTTTTATTAAATTGAAAATAATTTCATACCTTTAAAATTTTCTTGAATGAAATAGCAATTAATTCAGTAGAGATAAAAGTTAAAGAAATTAAAGTAATCTAACTAAAGGTAAATAATTCGAGGGTCGACAATTGTCTCTCATAGTTTTATAAAAAAAAAATTGTTCCATATAGAGCAGATAGAATTTTCGATTTATCTATTCGTACTTCAAACTTTTAACTTGACTACTTATTAATAAAATACTCTTTACTTATTAATAAAATTAAATAATTAGAATCATTCTATTTTTACTCTTTAACGAGTAGATGGGATTTACATGAATAAATAAAACACAAGAAAGTATTATATTATCT
The DNA here is from genome assembly GCA_018906775.1 of Sycophila sp. Sp_5. Classification (NCBI taxonomy): domain Eukaryota; kingdom Metazoa; phylum Arthropoda; class Insecta; order Hymenoptera; family Eurytomidae; genus Sycophila; species Sycophila sp. Sp_5. Next base: position 1,603,874 of record JACCID010000039.1, read on the forward strand.
ATGACGCAGTTTATTATACAATTACAATGTATTACTAATTGTATAATGGTAGGTAGTAATAATAATGATAATAATAATTGTTATAATATTGTTGCGTACCTAGATGTTAACATTAACGGTTTTCTTTAAGAATGATATGATTTTGTTTATACATCGCTGATTTCCATCGAGTCTCTTAAAACCTTACAATTTACTTCTTCAATTATTTTCTTCCGTCGTCTTCTTTTAATTAGAAAGAATATAGTATGTCCGACTCCACAATTTTCAGTATCCATTACGCACGTATCCTCTAAAAAAAGACCTTTAAATTCGGGTTAAAAAGATCCTTACCGTAAGTTCGTTATACATCCTAATAGTTATACTCTAATTTACGATTTTTTTCACAAAAGATCTCAATTGTCAATACGATCGATATTTCTTTTTTAGTAAAAAATGTTTTAAATATTTCTCAAATTGAAATCAATTTATGGCGGCTAAAAAGCCCCTCGTAACTTTTTTTAGGAAACTCGTTATACCGTGCTCTTTCGAAAAACTCGATTCTCAAAATTCACCAAAGCTTTTCTTCTTCGACTACTTTTTTTTTAATAAAAAAGACATTCGTCCGTTTTTTTTTTTGTTTTGTTTACATATCATCCTCATTCATTCCTCGATCCTTACACGTTAATACACATTAAATTCTACCGAAAAGTTGACTAAATCTTTTTGTCTGTTTCTTTATCCTTCGAAAGAAGATTACAAGTTTATTCAGTTTGCTTTATAGTCGTCTACGATTGGTATACCATGATTCGTCTCAATAATTTTTTTTAACGAGACTTTTTTTTCAAGACATCTAAATGGTTCGCGAAATAATACATCAAATGGCGAATACGTTTACTCCATCGTCTAATCGATTATTTTATATTTACAACGAATAAAGTGATGGCAGGACGGTGGCGTAATTTAACACTGAAAAAATTTCCTCTAACGACTCAACGACGCAACAAAACAATTATTTTCGTTCCGCTCGATAAGAACACTGCAGATACTTGCTGCAGTCATTTGGTAACACAATTTTCGGCGTGACATATAAAATGATAAGATTTATGCTTAGAAAAAAGAAAGAGTCGGTATACATTGCAGTTTTCAACTGCCATCCTTTTTCTCGACCGCTACAAATATCACATAGTTTTCTTACGTTAGGAACAAATATTAACACAATTCAATTGCACCAAAATTCTTTAAATGTACATAAAATAACATAATAAAGAAACGAAAGAATCGAAAAGAAAAATAACAAAAGGAATAAAATGGTAAAAAGGAAATGATTAAAAAAACTCATAGTGTCAACTGAAATCTTCGTAATGTTTTATTTTTCAAATAATAAAAGTTAAAATGTAATGAAATAATAATATTAATAATATAATAGAAATAATAATAGAAATAATAATGATAATAATATTAATAATAATATTATAATAATTGCTAGAATAATAATTCTACATCGAGCGTGGGATACGCTGTCATGTTGCACGAAGTGCAAGAGATAAGAAGAGGGGCTCAGGGGACATATTGGGGAAACCTACCAAAAATTTTTTAACTTCTCGTCACTTTTTTTTTTTGTTTTGCCTTCTTTCCTCGCTCAATATCTACACAAGTGCGTATACGCGCTCATAGCCTGGTCGCCACTTTTTTGGAGGCTCGCGCCTCTGCCTCTAAATCATCCCTCCGTTCCTGTTCCTTCCGACCTCCCTCCCACTCCCGCAGTGCGTGTGTACGTGCGCGATCTCGCGCATCGCTCTAGGAACTTTTTTTTTATCTCTCGAAATGCGCTTATACCAACGTCGTTTGGTCCAGGAGAATTAGCGGCGCACCCCTCTTTGCTTTACTTTACGGAAAAAAGGAAAATATATATCGCCTCCACCTCGTTCCTCCCGTCCCTCTCGCTACTCCGTTCCCTTCCACTCGCACGCACGAGAAGCCCACTATGTTCGGGATCGTTAATGTACAGGTAAAAAAGAAAGAAGCACTCCTAACTCGTCGCTTCTCGTCCTTTGCACATCTTGACATCGTGCAATTGAGGCGCAGGGCACGCGCGTTCGACGAATCCGAGAAACGGAGAAGGCGCTCGAAATAAAACTTCGCAATATTTAATTTATACAATAGACTTCTTCTCTTTTTTTGTTCTCCTCGCCTTCCCCTCGCGTCTCTTCGTCATCGTCGCGTCGACAATGAATGAAGAAATGCATCGAATTTTGTCGCTTCATATATTAATTGTATATATATTTACACGCTCGGCCGTTTGTATGTCCCACGATACTTTTTTATCGAAATTGATAATCGTATTCCTAATTATTTACAGTAAAATCAATTTCGCTGCCTGCTCGGCTTATAGTTATATGCGCTTAGCAATCTTTTTGTTTTCTCTTATTCCTCTTTTATATATGCACTATTTATAAAGATGATACGCGGCGCCCGTGCGCAGTATTGTGTGCTATTAGTGTTCTTTTATTTTATTTAAACCTTACACATATTATTTCATTTATATTATTAGATTGCTATTTATAGTTCATAAATACATTTATTTATAATCACACTCGCACATCCGCTCACACGAATACACGCGCACACGTGTCCGCACAGACGTATAGATCATAGCCCTTGGTTTTTTTTTCTCTCAATTAGCCTCCGCCGAAGCGAAGTCGTATATTGTTGCTGACTTAAAAACTATTGTGTATACTTAGGGTCGCGCTCGTGAATCTGAAGCGGGAATGATGCCTCGCTTTCACATAATTAAAAACAGCTGCGGAGAACTTTGACCAGTCGACTCTGCACGGATTCGCGTTCACCGTGCGACTCTTAATTTTTTTTCTTCGTCCCTCGTTTTGCTCCTTTACGTTTTTTTTTTATATCGCGTGGAAAACTCGTCGAAAAGAAGGTGCTGTATATTTACAAGCTTTAGGTTCGTAGATAGAAATCTGGATATGTGGAGGATTTTTGTGTTTCTTCTGCTTTTTTTCCTTTCGTCGTTATCGGAGGCGACTGAAATCGGCCACGCGCGATCTGTCGGCGTCTCTTCGTTCTTCAAATTTTGTTTGCCCATAGGCAAAATGAAAGCGACCCTGTTTTACTGGGGCGCACCGACCGAAGAGATCCGTTTCTCGCGACTTTTAATACTTGATCAGTTTTAGTATTATATATAATATATATTTTTTTTTGTTTTTACGTGTTTTTTTTTTGTTACTTCTTTGATCCTATTATATGTAAAATGTACACGCGAAAATTTGTATACGCTGTTTCTCACCGCGGAGGAAGAAGAAGAGAGCGAAGGAGTTCAAATAGTCCAATTCGCTCTCTCTTTCCGTGAGATGCTCTCAATCGCCTTGCGATTTAAAAGAAAAGAATTTGGAAAAAAAGCGTCGACAAAATGATTCGATGTACGCGTCGCCTCGTTTTACAGACAGCTCGTCTTTTACCCATGCGCGTATGTACAATCGTGTTAATTATAATAAGTAAGTAGTTACAGTCACTGCTCTAGGAACTTTGTACTCGCGGATGACTTCGAGCGTAACGACAGTGAAACGACCATTATATCGGCGACTTTCTCAATTAATGAAAAAATTCTCTTGTTCTTCTTTTTTTTTGTACAGTTGTCAAAGATTTGAGTGCAGCTCATTTATTCATAAATCGTGAACATTAGAGCGAGTTGAACCTATATTATATCGTTGCTCGCTTTAGTCTCGCGCAACTCATAAGCTAACGAATTTTTTACGGAGGAGCTTGAACGACGGATCTCTGCGAAACAAATGACTCCAATGAAAAGTATTCAGGCAAATTGATCAAAAGAAGTAGCGCGCTGTTTTTACCCACAATCCGAAGCAACTCCACGGCGAGCGAGGCGAGCGTCCAAACGAAAGTGACACACGTCGTTTCTGACCCTCGCCTCGCGCCGCGTCGATCACTTTTCTTCCCCTCTCTCCGAACGGTTTACAAAACTTATCAGTACTTATGCAGATAAACCTACGAAATGTCCCCTAATTTATTTACAATGCGACGCCGTATTATAGTTCTCAATATATCGTCTTTGAAATACTTTAAAAAAATAAAAGCAGCGAGGAAGGATACATCCTCTCGTGTCCGAAATTTTTGGTACTCGACGCTTCTCCGTCTTCGAGCGCTGCGAAGACCAACGAAGCCGTGTGTGCGAAAGAGAGACGCATTCCACCTGCGGTGACGGCATTTTTCAACGTTTATTTACAGTCCACTGTACAGCGACGTCCCCCAACGGAGAAACGAAAAAAGTGCCACCGCCCGAGTCTCATCCTGTTCGTTTCGCGGGGTGCGTCCATGTACTTCGTCCGCGATCTTCCAGCCAGGGTACGGTCAGTCGGTACCCCGGGCTCTTACTCGTTCAGGCCAGTCGGTCGGTAATTACTGGTAGTAGTCCGGTAGATTGCACAATCGTCGGGGTTGCGGCTGCGGCTGGCGGTGGTGGTGATGCTGATAAAGAGCGTCCCCCTGGGGCGCGGACTTGATGTGGTGTCACTCGTGGACGGAGGACTTGCCGGGGTGGGGGTGGCTGTAGCTGGCGGGTGCGCCGCCGCCACCGCCGGAGGCCGTGACGAGGCCGAGGGGCAGGGGCGAGCCGAGGGGCGTCGCGTGGGGATGCTGCGTCAGGCCCGGCGACGAGTGGGTCGTCAGGGCGAGCGGTGAGCTCGACATACTGCTGGCGAGGGAGGCGAAGACGGAGGGCGCCGGTGAGGCCATCGTCGGACTGCCCATCGCCGCCGTCGGCGGGTTGATCCGCTTCTCCTTCTGCCGCCTGAAACGACGATTGCTGATTTTAGCATGATTTGCCCCCAGGCGCTCGCTCTCGAGCTCGTATTGTTTGCGTTGGACAATCATATTATTATTATTTTTTTTTAAAGAAGTTATTGCTATCTCGTAGTTTGGGCCGACTAGAATAGTTCATGAAAGAATGTTACATAAGAAATATGCGAAAGTGAGACTGAATTTTGCATGTCTGCGACCGAGTGGGGGTCATAAAAGTTTGGAGGTATAAATTTAAGAGCCGTGCCATTTGAATGCGCTCATTAGGCATTCGAAGCCGGCGTGATAAGCGGTTAGGCGTCCGAAGCCTCCGAGGCATCGGCACAAACAAGGGAGAATAAAACGGCTTTTACGTCCAATCGTAGAAACGTGGAATAGTAAAATAATGTCGAGCTAGTCGTTTCTAGAAATGAAATTACCTGTTGCAGAACCAGACCCTGACCACTTCCTTCTCCATCGCCAGGCTGTCGGCGAGAACGGTAATTTCCTCGGAAGTCGGTTTTGGATTCTGTACGAATGCCTTCTCCAGCGCGACCCTAACGCTCGTCTCGATCGAGGTGCGCTTCTTCCTCCGCCTGCCGATTGCCTCGGGGGTCGTCATCGGATTCGACAGGGAGTTCGGGTTGTTCAGCGAGTTGTCCGCGTCCTCCAGCCACTTTTGCAGCAGTGGCTTCAGTTTGCACATATTCTTGAACGACAGATTTAATGCTTCGAACCTGCAAGCATAAATTCAACCTCAATTAATTATCCGTGAAATCGTCGTCTGTTTATTTATTTTTTAAACAAAAATATAGCGAAAATATGAGTACATTAAGAAATGACTAATCAATATTAAAATCTTCTGAATAACTCAAAATATTTTGTCAAAATAAAATTTCAATTGAATTGAAATTTAAACAATCTACTTTCTTATGCATTCGAAATATTTTAAAATGTATAAACCGTCCGACATTGTCCTTTGTGTCGAATCGAGAAAAATATCGCGCGGCAATAAAAGCGAAGCGAAGCGAAACGGGACTTTACCTGGAGATCGTAGTCTGTGAAAAGTCGTTGCCATAGAGTTTGCCCATGGCGAGGCCGACGTCACCTTGGGTGAAGCCGAGCTTGATTCTGCGCTGCTTGAACGTCTTGGCGAACTGCTCGAGCTCCTCGAGGTCCGTCGTTTCCTCGGGGGAGGGCTCCAGCCTTGCCTGCGACGGTTTCGTCGATGGCGGCGTGCCCGGGGGTGGCGGTGAACGCTGCTGTTGGCTCAGATTTCGGCCGACCAGACCGCCGCCGCCCCCACCACTGCCTCCGCTCTGCAGCGCCTGCTGCTTCTGCAGAGCCTGAAGTTGCTGCGCCGCTTGCGCTACTGCTTGCTGCACCTAAGAACATGAAAAAAAAGATTGCCTCGTTTAGCGCGTCTCTAATGGTGGTTTCATGATTATTGTCGAACATTTACGAGAGTAAAAAATGTATGCAGTAGCAAGAGGTGAGAAAAAATATGGTGCGGCAAAATATTCGTTGATTCGTCACGTTTACTTGTGTAATGGGAATAATGTACGGTGTCGAGGATGAACGCCTTGGGAGTGTGTATTCTCACGCATGTTTTTTTTTTCTCTTCGACATCGTGAATCGATTAATATTTTTTTTACCTCCGCGCCGTAGCTTATCCACGTCGATTCATCATTTATATTTTGGGTAAATAAAAAAAGATGTGATATGTGGAGGTTTCTCTGTCTGGAGGAATGAATGCGAGATTATGTAGGGATACGGGGTGCTTTTCATCAATCAAAGTGTACGCGGAGACGGGAGGACACAACATAAAGAAGTTTAAAAGATTTAGAAAATAACTTTCATGCCTATTGATAGTACCTGCATAGACTGCGAGTGCGGGTGACTCGATTTCTGAGGGTAGCCACCGCTCGGCAGCAATCCCTGCAATATTTTACATTTAAGACACTCTTCGCCTAGTACACTTTTAAACTAAAACTTTTCCTTTCTCAAGATTGTTTAATAATGCGTCCCTTTAACATGCAACGCGATATAAAAAATCCTACGCTCGATTAGCCATTATTTCAGAGGGATAATTCCACACCGGGATATAAAACAAGATGTCAAGCGCCGGATAATTATATTACGACACGGGGTGACTGTAGATGCCTGATACAGAAACTCGCGGCGCGTCTAGCAGGTGAGGGATCCGCAGGTCGAGAGACACCAGAGAAAAAAAAGAGATCAAGCACCGAGAGCCTCGAAATCGATTATCTTCACCCTTTCGAAAATGCAGATGCGGGAACTCGAGAGGAGCGCGCATATACATACGGCGCCGTCGAGGATCGGGGAAGGGTCGTAAAAACGTAGAAACACCCTTGCGGCGCATAAAGGGTTCTCTCTATACCCGGCGCCTTTTTCTCGGTTCGGGTCGCGTGTGCTCCGCACCTCTCTCTCCATGTGTGTACACCGTAGCGGGTTATGCTTTATGCTTATTTATGTAGACACCCCGTGGAATAACTTTACATCTCTCGGGGGCCGCACGTGCTCGCCGTGAATAGCTGAATAGGCGATGCTTGCGCAGGTACACCGCTGCACCTTTCGCGAAGGGGTTGAAGGATCGCGCATTTTTAAATAGAATGGTCGCGTGTCGCTATTCAAATTTGGGGTCGACCGACGCACCGACTGCGAGGGGCGGGATCGATCCGTCATGGGTAATGTAAGCGCGTTGTCTAATTTGGATAGGACGAGGGACCTGCTAATTTTTTGGCTTCCCCCTTTTTTTCACTTCCGATATCGAGGGGAGAGGCCGCGACGATTAAGCGAACAATTGATGCGGTTCATTCGCGTCTCTTTGATTTAATTTATAGATTAGCTAATGAACGATTATAAAACGCGGGTTAATTAGAAAACTGATTATTTAAACGAGTTAATCCGTTGCATATATAAACCGCGATAGAAAATTTATGTTAGTCTTTCTACGTGCACCCAGCAATCGGTTGCAGATTAAATTCTGCGGCAATTTTCAAAAGTAACAGTGCCGATAATTTATCTCAGTTATTTGTCAAGGAGGCGAGGTGATTATATACCGTTCCAAGCTTACAGCGAATTATTCAAATGACATTCTCGAAACCAGGCGTTTGTAAATCCTCTGTAATCCTTAACTTTACAAAACTCCGTTGTATATAAACGTCGCGCAGCCACCCTCATTATCATCATAATATTCGCGCGGAGGTTCCTCAAAGGTGCGACATCATTATTCGACCTTTGGCATCCTCATTGACTGCGGGAAATCTCCGGCGTGAGCGTGCCCAGCGTAAAGAGGCGGAAGGGCGTATTAGCATCTGAAAGAGTAGGTCACGAGCGCGCACAACCTCCGAGATGCACCCGAACGCATTCGTCGGAAAATCCCTCAACCTCCGGCCCGACACGCGTGTCCCCCTGGAACGAAAAAAGGGAAGAAAGGGGTGCCATGGAGTCGCGGCGCGCGTCGCGATTCCGTAGGACTGTGCGTCGGTCGTGTGTCCCTCTGTAGTAGGGCCTGGTGAACGAAGTTATATATATATACAAGCCGCGTACTCTCCCTCTCGGGTCCGTACCCCAGAGCCACGTGTTGGGTAACAAAGGGCGAGAGCCGCGGCAAGGTGCCTCAGGCTTCGGGGCTCGCTCGCCCTTAACGAATCGCCTCGTGCACGTATATATACATATACATACGTCTATTGAAAAGGGCGAGCGGGAGGGGGCGAGGAGAGAGGACTGCCATTAAATCCGCCGGGCGCAAAGTCGTTTTGTTACTTTTTATCCGCTGCGCAGCTCCGCGTGCGTCTGTGTACACGGTTGAACCCCATAGAATGCGCTTCGTAAATCTCGGCCTCCTCGGGCTAGACAATACCGATGGCGGATCCTTGCTGTTACGCGCCCAGGAGCCCGGCGTCTTGTATTGCGAGTTTACTCGATCGCGCGAGTGTATGTACCTTCGTAGGCTTGTTTTTTTTTTTCTCGCTCCTCTCTCTTTCTCGGCGCTCCTTTTTCTGAGGAGCCGACGGGCGAGGAAGATCGATAATTGAAGATGCTTGATGAATCGGTCCGCGGGCATATACGCTCGTAAGAAAAAAAGATCACGCTGCTGGAGCGAGAAAAAAATGCGGAGAAGAAAGGAAAATTCTTCGGCGAGGAGGGGGCGCTTTGAATATACGCCGAGGGGAACGCTTAGAAAAAAAGCGTGACAACGGGTCGGTAATGAAAGTAAATAGGAATATTAAATCCCGGCAGATGGAAATTTTAATCTTTTACGAGCGAATCGGTTTAAGCTCCTGACAAGTCCTTCGTACCATTAATTTCTTTGTTGTAAAAAAAGGATTTAAACTGCGGCTCTATTATGCACCCAGGAAAAGTCGTTTATAAAAGCCGTCCTAATGAAAATTCGATACCAACCTGATTCTGAAGGAAGAACTGGGCCTGAGCGGGTAGTTGACCAGCCGCCGCGGGATTAGCCTGGAAGATGGCGAACTGTTGCTGTAATTGTTGCTGGAGCGACTGGTGTTGCTGCTGGATAGTAGAGGCCAGAGCCTGGATCTCCTGCGGGCTGAGAGCTCCCAGAGAGCCGTGCATCAGGAGTTGCTGGCCGACGAGTTGCGCCGCTAAGGCGGCCTGTGAGCTGCTCGTGTTACCGGCATGACTACCGGTCAACTGGCTGCTCACCCCCGAACTTGGCGACGAGGCGCTACCGCTCGTACCACTGCTGCTGTTGCGCTGGGACACATCGGTCACCTGTCAAGCAAAAATTTCTCTATTTATGTATGACCTTTTTTAGAGAACTTTGTAAAAAAAGTCTCTCGATGAAGAACGCATCGATTCGAGTGAATATGAGACTATTTTGAATTCTCTGACTTTCTCATTTTAATGGAGTTAATGCGAGTCAGTACCTTTTTTGTACTGAAAAAAAAATTCGTAATAATATGTCATAGCGAGACCCTTTGAATTGCCAGTTCCTTTCAGAGAAAAAAAAGTCAGTAACAATCTGCATCACTTTTAAAATTTATTTAGAGTTTTGCCATGGAGGCAAATCGAATGAGTTCAAAGTGTGGTCGCACCAAATTTACAAAAAGACCACCAAGAAGCGGTCGTTTCCTGCAAGATCGAGCGGATTTTTAGCGTGACGCAATGTGTATGCCGGGGAGCCGCGAGAATGCCGATCGGAAAATCAAACCGTTCCACCCTCCCCGTTAATACATGTCGCGCGAAGGGCAAACGCCGACGAACAAAGATGCTGTTTACACTCGGCTAGGCCAGGATATTGGTCACTCTGGTTCCTCCTGCGCTTTTGTGTTCCGAGCGGCCAGAACTTCCCGGCGCGTCGACGTGGATGCGTTCCTTCTGAGGGGCCGAGTTCCTCCATCCACCCCTCACGACAGCCCACGCGCTGTTATTTATTTCTCAAATATTGAATCTCCGTATTTTTTATGCACGTCTCACTCGTGCTACGGAAATCGTCCTTCTGTCTTTCGCTCGCACTACCCCACAGATAAAGTTCTTTACTTTTGTCCCGGCAGATGGTCATTTTCAAAGAGCAAATACAGATTTCTTTGATATTGTAATTTATAAAAGTTTATTTTATTTAAATAAATGGTTGGCTTTTTAATAACGTTTTGAAATAAAAATTTTTAATTTTATTAAAACAGAAATGCGCTGTCAAAACTGTACATAAATTAAGGATCAATATTTTTTCTGGTAGAAAAACAGCTCTGATTTCCTCATAAAAAAAACAAACAGTACATCCCCCAAACGGTCATTCCTGAAAAATCCCAAAGAAATCGTGGGAAGTCCGGACGTGCGAGTCCCTGACACCGATAACGATCTTCCCAACGGGTAATTTCTAACGCCGCCCCGAGGTCAGGCTCACCAGTGCGGAATGTCGTCACCTGTTGTAGTCGTAATTAGCCGCCCCTAATTTTCGTACGAACATGAGGCTTCCGAGAGCACCTGCCCGCGTCGCTAAGCGCATGACCGTCGGTTCGCGCACGCGTGCGACGACGGACCCCAAAGTCAGTTCCGATTGCCCCGGTGGAGTACAGAAACACCGAGTAGCCGTTTCCCTTTCCGAGTGACCGACCCAACTCGCGCGCGTTCGCCATTCATCGCTCCCCCTTTTTTGGCCCCATATTATGCATGCGTCATCGCGCCCGGCGAATTATCAATATTGAGGGTATTTCATATATCTCTGACGCGTGTCGCCGGTTTGTTGGCGCTGGGATTAGGCTGTAAAGAGTACTACTCACCAGGTTGAGGGCCTCGCGGTCGGAATCGATCGAGTCGTGATCCAAGTGGGCATCGTTCACGTCCTGCACGTCACTCGCGATACTGCGATCGTCGCCGCTGAGGTCACCGTCCACATCGCCGTGTAAATCGGCATCTGTAACATTAACGATTTTTTATAAATAACATTTTACTTTCTTATTATTTTTGTAGATTTTTATAAAGAATGTTATTTGTACAAATTATTCAACGATAAAGAATCTTTGTCAAATTGACATAAGCGCATTTATCAAAAATTAATTAATATAAATAAATTTGATTTATCGAAGCAATCAATCTTTAAACGTTTGTTTATTTTAGTTTAATTACACATTTTTTAATCAACACGAGTCGCTGAAGTAAATAAAGTTCAATTGGTCGCGATACCGATTATCAAGCACAACTAATCACATCCAAATATCGAATAAAAATAATCATTCGATGTTTAAAAAAAACACAGAGAAAATATCCGCTTAATCAATATACAGCGCGACAAAAATCGGTCGTCGAAGCAAGAAAATTTGCTAAAAGAGCCACCGAGAAAAAAACAAATCGTACAATCGTTGTTGTTCTGCGGTCGGTACTTCCGGTGATGTGCACGATAACTCGTGGGGATTTTGGTCGGCGTGCTGGTGGCGTGTAGCCTCATATCGGCGAATATCATCCTGGGCTCCTCCAAGAAAACCATCTTACTCTTGGCTCGGCTGCAGCCCACCGCGGACTCCTCCTCACTGCTCTTCACCGTCACATCTATACACTCTACCGTCAGATCCAGCCCGCGCCAACTCGGCAGCGTCCTTATCACACTTATCTCACTTTGCTCTCCTTCTTCGTGAGCGTAAAAAAATAGTTATCACTCGATACGCAAATTCAACGAGCGCCGAAAAATAAAATGCGGCCAATCCGAACTCGTCAGTCTCATGAATATTCCCCGTATGATTATTCAAATGAGATCGTATGGAAATCGGCGCTACGCGCAAGCTCGACGTGCTGACGTGCGGGCCGACACCGAGCGAGTGTGTGCAGTGACGCAACGAAGTCGGCGGCGCGGCGGCCCTAAGGGCGAGAACTACCCCCACCAGCGGCGAGAGCCGGCCGGGGCCAGCCATTGGCTGCTCCGATCCCCGGCTCTTATTGGTCGTCCTTCTCTCTTCTCTCTTTCTCTCTCGTTCTCTCTCCTACTCGCTCGCGAGTCGAAGGTGCACAAAAAGTTACCCTTTTACCGATCCTGCCCCCTACCTCGTGCCAGCCTCCCTCGCATTATACGCAACCCCTTTAGAATTTTTTTAAGCGAATTCGCGCGAGCCAGCAGCGGCCGTCTCTCTTTATTGTAATCCCTTTTTGTAAAATTTGACGCGCGCGCGTGTTGGTCCTGTGCCGCTTCGACGCAGCGGCACGCCGTCGATCGTATAACCGATTTGGCGGTGATCTGGCCGCCGCGGGTTTACGCACTGTAACGGCTTCCATTACAATGATTACTTCGATACGCCATGGGATTAAAATTTACGGGCGATTTTTTTATTCGACGCGCTTTATCTCGCCGCTACGCGGGGCTTACACTTTTTCTCTGGCGCACTCGATTGCGAATGACGGCGAAGGGGTGTTGCTCTGTGGCCGCGGTAATCGCCGCTGCGCCATTCTACGTGTCTGGCTCAATTTATAGTTACTACGACCCCAATAAATTTTTTGTTTGAAATAACATTTTTTTTATAATAATCAAGGATTTTTGTAATTAATAATAATTATTTTTGTGTTTCAGAACCAGAGGCAACTAGAGGCGATCTACGAAATTATAGAGGTATTTATTAAACCATAAATAATTATATACGATGAATATACATATTTTTGTTTTCTTATTGAACAAATACTACCACTAAAAAATGTTATATTGTGAGAAAGGTATCATATTTCTCTTACGTAGTATATAATGATTATGTGACTTTAGCGTGATATATATCGTAATGCCGGATCTTGATAAATTTAACGACAATTTCGTCAAATCCTCGCATCGTGAGAACCAAATTAAGCCTCGGATTCTAAAAATCTAAAAAAACCAGACAAGATATTGGCGAATCGATTCCCACATATACGCTTTAAGCCCCACACAAAGGTGCACCTCCGACTTTTTAATTTCCAAAAAACGACGTAAAAAAGCCTGGATGCTCCCCGCGCTGTGGGAAAGTGTGCGCCTGCGAGAGATAGCAGGCGTTTCCACCCCAAAACATTTTTTTCAACCAAAGGGTCACTCTCTGACGTACATTATAGTCACCTAAAAAAGTGAGTTTTCGCATGACAAGAGGGTCCTCGACGCCGCGTTCCCATGCGTGCCCGGCGTTTTGGGGCGAAACACCGCCAAAAAGTGAGCGATGCCCCCTGTAAAAATCGTCGCTGCGCTTACAGGTAGCCGTCTCGCTCGCTCGCGATGGGGGGATGAAAATCTCGCGCGTAAAAAAAGCGAGAAGAAAGGAGAAGAAAAAAATTCCTACAATCCGGTGAATCTCCCCGATGCAGTCGAGATTCCGGGTCCAAAGTCCCCGCGTTGTACAGCCGTCGGGGCTATCCCCTCCCCTCCTACTACTCGCTCTTTCTCTCTTAGTGTGTATACGGCGCTCCACCTTTTTTTGTACATATAATGCGCGCGAGCCCGCGCGTACCTGGGAGATGCAGATTCCCCCGAAATCGTAAAAAAAAGAGAGAACCGAGCCGCGGGTCAGGTATAGAGGAGCGCACATCCTCCGGGGCTATATAGGATCCCAAACTGCGCCGACATAATGAGAGGAGAATCTAGGAAAACACGCCGCACAAAGTGCTCTTACTTTAAGATCCTACGGAATTTCAGTTACTTTTGATATCGCGCCCGCTCTAGTTTCCTTGTTTTCTTAGTGCCTTAAATTTCTTTAAAGATTCTCCTTAAATAAAAAAGGAATGAAAATTAGATCTCGTTTTTTTACTCCAATGTAAAATTTATTTTCGCTTCGAGCGAATGAAAAAGTCTTTAATAAAACATAACTGTGGAGTCGTAAAAAATAACGTACCCTTTGCACACGGCCGTTCCTGCACTTGGGGTTTAGGCGGCTCTTCATCCTCGATTCCGGGATAATCGAAAAACGTTGAAAGTCGTGAGAAAGCGAGCGCAAGGTGCGAGAGGTATGAGGTGAAAAAAAAAGAGCGTAAAAGCCGCGATCGCGACTCAAAGGGTACGTCGCTTTTTGGGGTGATTTCTCTGGCTTTCAGAAGCCGCGCGCTCTCGCACACCCTTTAACCTGACAGTGGTCGCGAATACACGTGCGCTGACAACCAACAGGCACCGCGGGCCTCTAAGACGCACGCGCGCGCGCGCGATCGAGAAACGTTACGACTTTTTTAGCCCAGCTGCGCCCTTTCCCTAAAAGAGATGAGGCGCGCAACCGTCACTTTCCCACTTTTTTCGCTTTTAGCTCGCTTCGCGTGTAACGTTCGGTCGACTCCCGTTCTCCTTCTCTCTTCTGGGAAGCTTTGCACTTTTTTACCGGCGAGAGAGGCGCGTGCGAAATCGACGACTAGAGAGAAGGAATCGACGTGAGAGAGAAAGACGAGCGTACGGTAGAAAACGTTTGGTGTCGTTAACGAGAGTCAACGGACTTTTTCGCGGTCTCCTTTTCTGGGAGGTACGTCAAGCTTTGGTGGTGGAAAGGAAGAGAAACGAGCAAACGAGGTAACAACCGTTTTTTTTCTCGTAACGGATCGAAAAGTCGCAGGTACTTCGTCGGTGTACGTGGAAGGTCGTCTTGTGACGGGATAAAGAGTCGCGAATAGAACTACGAGTTCTGATTGGTTGGCTGGCATGTGCTACGTGAATGACGAAGACAAAACCAAAGAGAACAATTCAATCTGCTTTCGATAAAAAGATTTTTTTTTAAATTTGTATAAGGGATGAAAGATAAAGTAGATTTAATGACTATACTTAATAAACGTTTTTAAAAAGATAACTTAAAAAATGATGTCTATATGAAATTTCACGTATCACTTCTTATTTTCAAAGGAGCAACTATAGAATCGAGTAGCCGGAAAATGCCAAGCTTCCCAATGAAATCGTCAATCCCACGAGAATGAAATCGTCGGGTGGAATTTACGAGTGGCTGACAAATCTCGCGGCACTCATTGGCATCTGCAGAAAATGCCCGGGTAATAAAACAAACGCGCCTTTGGAAAATCCGACAAAAGGAAAAATTTGTTCGCAGTCCCGTCACCCACGACGCGACGATAGTCCGAAATTTTCCCAGGCGAATTTGCACTCCAGTCGGAAAAACAAAGCGGGAGAAGAGCGCGATCGTCCCGTCCGAAAATGAAGGCAGGAAGGAAACGGCGCCTTATTCATCCTCTTCCGATATAAATGGGCACCATGAGAAAATGAGATATTGCGCAAGGGGGTCCGGGGCGCCCACGCTCGGGGACAATGCGATCGGCAGCGTGCGCGCCGTCTATCCATCACCCACGCATTCACTCACAAATCGCCGAAAATGCGGCGCATTCTGCGTCGGCGCGCAATGGCCCGAGGGGTTCTCTCTCTCTCTCTCCTAGATGCATCGCGTGTGCAGCTGGTTTCTCGTCCTCGGTCCTCCCCTCTCTGCCCTCGATTTCTCGCTCTCCTTTTTTTTCGCCGGGCCCTGAACGCGCGGGTGTGAGCCCCTGCGCGATCGCCGGTGGGATCCCGGCCCCCGAACCTGACCGTCCCGTGTGCACGAAGAGACCACGCGCGGGACGAGAAAATTGCGTGAGTCCGGGGGGAGCGTGCGGGGAAGGTCAGCAGGAGAGAATAGGAGAGGGAGGACCGGACGTTTTTGGGGCAGCGCAGCGGTCAGGTGATATAAAAAGCACAGTGACACTTGAATTCCGGATGTCTCATTGACGGCTGCGACCTGTTCGGATATGTGAATTCTCGACCTTTTCTTTCACCGGCCGCGCAACTTTCTCACACGCATTTAGGCATGGATTTCGGTTAAAAAAAAAAAAGGAAAATGGTGAAGATGCGTTGATAGACGATTTTTTTTTGATAGTAAATATTAAAAATAAAAAAATGTTAAAGTGGGTTTCACTTTTTTATATTTTGATAAATGAGGTGAGCGGAAATTTAATCTCGTATTCAAATTTTTTGTATCTCTTCTGATTCTCGTGTGTGTGGGAAATGTAAAATCATCCTGTTCGAAATTCGAAAAGGGACTCTACCTGAATTTTCTTTGTAGACATCAAATTACGTGGATACGTTGCACTCTGATACATCGATCAAGTAGTGAATGAGCAGAGTGACATTCAGATTTCGGACTTGTGAATGACCTGCTCGAATTTAAATGTTAGTTACCGATGATGCAAAAGTTTCGCTTTACGGTGTATATTTCAACTTCTTTTGTGCTTCCAAATTGTAAATTTGTTTATTTCGCCGTCATTGTATCCATTCTAGAGAAAATGTTGTGCCTCGTTTGAAAATGAAGAAACGGCGAAAACTCTAATCGTAATCACCTTTCCCGCATTAGTCTTGGCCGGCGCCCCGACAAAAGCCGGGCTTGATGAATAATCACCTAAAAATCATTAGGCATCCTCGGCGTTTCAACGCAACTCCAAAAATTTCCCTCGAATCATCCGGAATCGTATAATAAGCGAAGCAGCCCACTTTGTCGGCTCGCCGCTCGGTGAGAAGAAAGCGAGAGAGCAAATAAGGAACCGTGCGTTTCTCCGCCCACGAGCAGCGACCCCGCGAAAATTTCCATCTCGCAGGCTCTCGATTTCTGCCTCCCGGCGCTCTGCGTGCAGCGTCCGGTAGCGGCATTTTTTCCTCTGTTCCGAGGCGAGAAGCCGATGAGGAGGGCGTGTTTTTCCTCCTTCTGACCAGGGCATCTACATAAAATGTCCATTTGCCCGGGGTGCAGGCGCTGAGGTATACACCGAGTCGACGGGAAAATCGTCGAGTCACGCGGGACTTCCTCCTCCCGGGCTTGCCGATCCAGCCCGGCGCCGATCCCGTGCTAACGAACGCGAACAATAGGGCAACGTTATTTTACGGATCTGCTTGATTTCGCGGTCGCCGCATCGATCATACGTGCATCCATTCGTACGGCTTTTCAGTTTCCTTTTTTCTTTTTTTTTTTTTTAATACATAACCTCCCTGTCATATACCTCGTTGGCTTCTCTTTCAACATCGAACAAAGTTAATTTTACGTCTGTTATAGGATTTCAGCGGGCGAATGGCCGTTTTTTTTTTCATCCACAGTAAAAATAATGGCATTGCATTTTTTTGCACTCGAAATAATTACCTTAATTTCGACCCGGTACGGAGAAATTTTGAACGACCCGAGAACGATTCTTTAATGCAAAAACAATAGCCGCTGTCACACGGAGCTGCAACAGCCGATGCACAGTCCAATAACCCATCATTGCTAAAAATTGCCAGTGCGCTCATTTTATTTTTTATCCCGGGAGTAAGAGGCCAGAGATTAGTTCTGGTTTTACGATTTTTCGCGATGATTTTTCGGCCGAAACTGGCGGGGCCCGGTTGCGGTCGTTCCCGGTACCAATAATTCTAGCGTTTTTCTAATTCCAGTCCTTTACGGCGAGGAGGGCGGCCCGCTCGCTCTCTCACCCCGGTGTCATTCCGAAATTTTCGGGCACCGGTCGCCAAAATTCTGCAAATCGATGTATTCCCAATTCGCAGGGGCCGCTTTCTCTCCTTTCTCATTATCCGCCTCTCCCGCGCGGTCTCTCCTTCGAAATCCTCCGGGACGGCGAGTCGCGAGCGAGAGCCAGGAGAGTGTATAGCGTAGCATCTCGCGCGCTGCAACAACGATGTTCGGCCCCGGTCCCCCGGTTCTTCCTTCTCTTCGGGCTCTACTCTTCTCGTCTCGCGCGCGACCGATTGCCCCCTTATTTCCTCTTCCTCGAACTGTTTATGGGCTTTCGTAAAAGAAGCATGGGGGCGAATAATGAAACATTAGAAGCGCTTCTTTCCTCGAAAGTCATTCGGCGATAAATGACAAAACTTTAACGTTAAACGTTTCTTTACACGATACACTGCAGGTGTGTTGCTGCTCCAAGGTCGGCATCTTCTTCGTCTCAACGTTGCAACCAAAAAAAATCATCTGAATGTATGTAACTATTATCGTATAAGTCGTAATTCACGAGTAATTTGAAGTATTTCTCAAACACTATTTTTTTAGTTTTTTTACCGAGATATCGGGCCACGATTATCACAGCCTTTTATATACGTCGAACTAGCAGCTGTAACTTATTATATACTTAATAAAAATTCGTGCTCCTATAAATTTAATAAAAATTAACGTTAAAACATTTTTGCAAGACGTAAGTATGTTATACATAAAATATATTTTAATCGCTGCACGTTTTAAAATACTGAAATATTTGTCCGCAAGTTACAGTGTGCTATGAAAACGCGCAGCTTTGGAGAATTTTCTTCTTTAGCTCGTCCGAATCTCCATAAAGGAAGAGCATCGCCGATGCACTCGCGGCCGATCCTCGTTCGGATCGCATTAGAGCATGCCGGATTTTTTTTATCCTCCTCCGTCGCTCGTAAGACTTCCAGCATCTGCCGCGACGTTTTCTTCCGAGGCGGCCCCCGTGTGTATAAATTGTCCCGCTCGCGCAAGGGCTGCCGCACAACAAAGCGCGCGCGCACAGCGGGCCCCGACGGGGGAGGCGCTCACCTACGTAACGCACACCGGCACGGTGTGAGGGCCCCGTCGGCCGACTTACGATTTTATTAGGGCCCCAAGCGTCATTCGATTATGCTACCTCGGTTTTCCACTGCGGGTCACCCCGCGATTTATGCGCGCCGGGGCCAAGGTCCAGTCGCGCGTGATGCGCGCGGGGGAGCCGGAAAATCAGAGCTCGTAAATTCACACGTGCCTTTCAGCGGCTACAATGATGTCCCGGGCCCTTGCACGCGCGATTGTCGTGGGGACGATCATCGGGAAAATTTTTAGTTGCGTCGTGGAGATGAAGAGCTCGATCCTTGGTTATTACGGAATTTCCTTTTTCTTTTGGATTAATGTTTCTTGAGAAAGAACGCTTTTAGTAGTGATTCCCAGAGCTGCTTCCTAATACTCTTCGAAATGCGCGTCAAGACTTTATTCTCCATTCCGCCTCGATAACTTTTAATTGAACGCGTCCGATAGTTCAAAGACACAACAAACAATGAAAACGAGTCACATGCGCGAGTACATTATCCTCCGGATAAAAGGATCTTTATAAACGAAACGTTTTTTTTTATATCAGGCGCCGTAATACATCCTCATACAAAAAAAATCTCCTCGGCGTATATAAAAAATGAAATTCCATAAATCTCGCTTGCGCGAGAAGAGCGCAGCATCGATCACCCACGGAGCAAACGGGCGCGAAGCGGTGCCATCGCGCGCTTCAGCCTCCATCGCGCTTAAAAAAAAAGCAGCAGCATCCCCCGGCCGCTTGAAAAATTTTACAGCACACGCGCCGCGCGGCAGATTGCAGCGCAGGGGCAGCTAAAGGGTGTCGGTCGGGAGCCAATGGGGCGGCGGCGACGAAGGGGTGGACCGCTTCTGCAAAGCTGCGGCTACGGCTCGGGACCGTTAGGTCGGTCGCGTGCCGTCGCGGGCCACGTGGCCCCGGCGCTCTCGCTTTCTCCCTTTCACCGCGCGACCAAAGGATTCCGGGGGTAGGCCCACCTATGTGCGAGCGCCTTTTCGTCGGATTTACGGCCGCCGAGCGCGCGGCGGAGCAGATTACACACTGCATCACCTGTGTGTTTCTAGCCAAGCTTACGCAACGCGTCTCATCTTTTAAGAGTTTTAAGCTCAAATGCAAACCCTTCCGCCGTACTCGAGTTTCCGCACGCCCCTCTTTTTTTTATAAAAGATGGGGTTGCACGCGCGGGTCCATACCGAGTGCCGCAGGCGGATACGCGGCCTTTCCTCTTGCGTAATTCGGTTTAAGTCGAGCAATGTGTTTTCAATCTTTTTTTTCTTA
This sequence comes from Sycophila sp. Sp_5, assembly GCA_018906775.1. Classification (NCBI taxonomy): domain Eukaryota; kingdom Metazoa; phylum Arthropoda; class Insecta; order Hymenoptera; family Eurytomidae; genus Sycophila; species Sycophila sp. Sp_5. Next base: position 1,623,935 of record JACCID010000039.1, read on the forward strand.
ACATTTTAGTTTTTTTTTTTTAATAATTTAAAAAATAATTCAGTCGTAATATACATTACGAGTATACGCTCTCTCCGGCAGAATCGACTTTTCGTTCGGTCTCTACAAGTTACAATTACAAACGTATATATTTGATATGGCATTAATTGTAGTTCTCCAATAATACCCTCTCAAAAAAATAAGAGAAAGGTATATATTATCTTTTTCCATTGATTCAATTAATGAAAATTTTTTAATTCACCGGGTTCGAGGCGTATAAACCAACAGCCGACAGCTATATATCCCGAAATTCGGCCGGCAGCTTTCGAGCGCGTTGATCGATCTACCGCAGGCGGCTCACCAAATTGTTTCCCCCGATGTGGGCGGATATATCGGGCGAACCAGGTAAACCGATCTGGCGTCGTTAATGCCACCGCCGACACGTGTAAACGGGGAAAAATGGGCCTCCTCGCGGCAGCCTCCTCCGCGCGGGGGGCAGATGCTCGCGCGTGCCGAAGTCGGGCTGCGCTTTTCCCCCGAGGCCGTTCAAAACAGTTAGTCCTGTTTAAAAAACAGTTACAAACACCGTCGAGGCATCGCTTTTCCAATCGAAAGGTGGAGGATACGCGCTTCTTCGCGCGTGCCACCCGCTCGATTTCAAGGGCGGGCACGACGCGACTCGCGTGTAGACATAGCTGTAAAGCGAGCGATCAACGCCGCAGATGCGCTTAACGTGACTGGTGAAAAAAAAGGGGAGATCGTTCGTTCCTTATTTTATTTTTTTTTTTAGAATCGGTAGGCGTCGGTGGCAGATATTTCGAAATTGGAGGATAAATCGATACACGGATCTCAGATAGCCATCTCGATTTCTCTTAATTGTATGCCGAATTACGGACGAGGAATGGCCACATGGAAACGGCTGATTAATGACTCCAGGAGGGTAAAAAAAAGGTGCCATTGGCGTCCGGCCAATTTCGAGTAATTTCTTGCCCGCGAGATACGGGAAATGTTACATCGTCATTGCGTCCGTGTGGCTGTGGGTGTCGGCGCGTCTGTGTGGAACGCACGCGGAGATATTTAGGAAAAAGGCTCACGTCCGAGAGTCTGTGGCAGCGGCGGCGCTGCTACCCCGCAGCAAGCGTAAGGAAATGAGTCTATGCATATAAAAGAAGGGCGTCACAGGGTGCGAGAAAGAGAGGAAGTATTCCACGGTGGAACATTCGGTCCATTTGGAATCGCCCGTGGCCATGTAGCCCGGGCTCCGCTTGGCAGTGATGTATGGCATTCTTGGACTTGCATATTGACCGTTTTCTGCACGCTTTCAAGCTGCTTGAAAACTTTTGTTTGACGTAATCGCATCCCTTGTTCCTTCAATTGTTGATATATTTTTAAATTTTTTCTCGTATTAGATCATACTATTTCTCCAATTTTAATGTATATAACACGCTAAAATCTGATACAAGCAAATTCTCAGAGAATAAAAGCTGATAGAAAACTTTCAAAGGAAAATAATTTCTTAAGCACGCTTTCCTTACTTTCTTCTCTTTCTCGAAACTTCTGCGTTCACGATTAAGCAACATACGCGTAGCGTGTACAGGCCCGGGGTGCATCGCGATCGAAATTATTTGAATATCCCGTAGTTAAGATTCGGCCGGCGTTACCGTAGCGGCAGCAGGGGCAGTGATTGTCGACTCGAGCAGTCCAGTCACGTGGCCCCTGCACGTCATACACGTCAAACTTGAAGCCCCTCCGGTCGCTTCTTTCTCGCGAGAGAGAGAGAGAGAGAGGAGAGAGAGAAAAGGAGAGAACGGGAAAGGAGCCCTCGACCACTTGGACGTGTCGGTGCGCCAGCACCGTATTTCCAAGAGAGTACAGCCATAGGGGAGGTATGAGGACCCGAGGGGCTGCGGGACGACGAGAAGCGCGGCGCTTTACATTCTATTTTCACGCTGTACTGACCCCGATTTATGCGACTTCCTTAACGTATTCGCGAGATATTGCCTCCTGGCACGTGTCGCCCCGGCTAAGTCGACATTCATTTCTCCAGGGTGGGGACGCCGTAAAGGAAAAGTCGCGCTTGTGACAGAGAACCCGGACTCGATCGAATCGCCCCGCGGCTATGCTGATTTCCCCTGCATCCGATTAATCGGGATGCCGCACGCCGCCCATTGTCCGGGGGCGAAGATCGATGTTTGTTTTTGGGCACAAAGCCAATTGTTCGTAATAGGCGATAAAACATTTTTTAATCAAGCACGGAAGGCCGCGCGCGAACTCATTGAACAGAACCTAATCGTAGTGGAAAAGCGCTCGTAAATCACGGAGAGAGCGAGCGCTTGAAAAATTCCAAGCAAATCAATGGCGCTTTATTATCCGGGAGCGGCGTCAGTGTTAAGTAGTCGATAAGTCGCGGCGAGAGGGTGAAAAGTGACCAGTAGACACTCGCAAGGAATTTGTACGCGTTGGACTGCATTACGTCGCGCGCCTCGCACACGGGGGGTTGCTGCTTTACGCGCGTCACCGCCCCCGCTCGCTCTTTTCATGGGACGCCGAGCACTGCCCCCTTTTTTTTCCGCCCTCCCCGTTCGCTTCTCGCTTTTTTCTCGTCTCCTTCGCTCTCGCTCAATCGTTGCGCCGGGGTAACCGAGTTAAATAACGCTACATTACCAGCCCCCACGCGGGACGCACGGAGCTTGTCCGAGTGTGAAATACCCTCCGGCTTATCAAGCTCCCGCAGAGCTTTTTTTATTATCACACACCCCCTCGGACGCTGATCTGCTCCATTCGATTATGGCTCGACCCCGATGCAGCCACTCGACGAGTCGCTTGCCTCGATTGGGAGGGAGAGAGACGGAGAGACGCTGAGGCCATTGCAATGTTTATATACCTAAGGGCCAGTGACGCGTTGCGAAGATGAAGAATTATATTGGCCACTGTCTTCGGCTATGATCTTACAGCCTTGAACTAACGATGCTCGTGTTTTTTTTTTATTCTTTATACGCTTCAGCGGTGGAGTTAATCAATAGAGATTATTATATTGTTGTTTTTGCTGTTCGAGTGATAGAAAGATATGGTACGTAAGCTCTTATTTCTCGTATCTTTTTATTATCAGTGTCAAATTAAATCCACTGTCGCGTTTTGCCGACCACTCAGCACGAGAGCAGGTTCAAGGAACAATATAATTAATTCCATAAATTACTTCAATTTACTCGTTAATAACTAATGAATTGAACGAGTCACAACGTTCAATTCAAAGCGTCACGGCAAGAAGACACTCGAGCAAAGCATTGCCCTTAAAAATCAATGAAGCCATCGAAGCAATATGAGCAGTTTAAGAATCCTGAAGGATCGCCCGGCGCTCTTGACACAACCGGTCATCAAGAAAAGTACCCTCGCACGCACCATCTCGCGAACGTGCGTCCGGCCGAATCGCTGATCCTCCAGAAATAACCAGGAGGGTTGCACTCGCGACGAGTGTCTCGAATGTCATTCACGAGTACGCCGCGCTAGGATGATTAGCGTTGTCTAGACGTCGTACTGCGCGAAACGACAATCATTTCGGAGGGTCCAGAAAGAAGTCTGCATCCCTCTCTCTCTCTTTCTGTCGACTATGCCCTCGGGGCTTTCCCATTAGCGATAGGTCCATTCGAATACTCCTCGGCCTCGCGCGCGTCGCTCGCGGATACGGCCGCTAGTGTGTTATTCCCGATACGGTGGGCGGTCTCGAAGCTTCTGGGAAATTGCATTGCGCGTTTAGGATACTCTGCCTAGATGACACTGATTAGACGATTTTGCCATCTTTTGGGGCGATTTTTTTATTTTACGGCGCGATGCCTAGGAAGCTTAAGTGTGTGAATTTTTAGGAAGACGGGAGCTAGAACGGTCTTTCTTTTTTTCCGCATCAGCCTATAGAAACGAAATCGATTCCTCTAATACGTAGCAATTTTTTCCTGGAGAGCGAGCCCGTTCAATTTACGTGGATCTAAATCTTGAAAGATCCGTGCGGCTATAGAGCCAAGCGATTTTTAAACACATAAGGGGTAAAAAAAATTATTCAATAAGTGAGCGATTTAAAACAATGCATTATTGAGGAAACGTTTATTCGAGTGGGGATCCTTTATACTGCCCCACCGAAATCATGTATCTCCATTTCCGCAGCGTTGGCCGCAGTCCCGCATTTTCCTCCTATCGACCTCGTTCGTTCTCGTTCGGTCTCTCCGCGCACTGTCGGAGCGTATAGCGTTAGCTTAATGGCGAGTCGCGCGTATCGGGTTTCTGGAGAAACGTTAAAGATCTTCGGGGAAACGTGGCGGGAAGAGCGATCCCCCTTTTCCGTACCTCTTTCTCACTTTCCTTCCCTTCATCTCCGCGCCTTACCTCCAAGGCTCTCTTCTCGCTCCTTTTTTTCACGAAGAGAGAGAGAGAGAGAGCGAGAGAGAGAGAGAGAGAGAGAGAGAAAAAAAAGTGTACCGTGTGCGAGCAGCGAGGTGGCGCGCTCCTTTCTGTGTGCGCGCACCCCGTATTTCTTTCGACACTTTAACGGCGTTGGACGTTCAAAGTAAGACTAGCGTGGAACATAAAAAAGCGTTTAGTGCTGACCGTTTTTTTCTTATTTATATTTGTGATTTGTAATTTCTGTGAGGTTTTTATTCTCAAGCCAGTGATACTTTAGTTTGTCTTTTTGCATGGAACCGTACAGTGCCAGGTAGAATTGTATAATCCATCTATTGATTGAATAATATTCGACGTAACTAGAGTTGTCTATATTATACTTTTTACACCCTATACAATACCGGTTTTCCAAACATTTTCGCGGCAACTCATCGTAAATTTTACAAGAAAATTATTTTGGTGCAATAACGCAACGTCAGAAACGAGTAGAATAAATAAAATTAAAGTTTTATACCACGTTTATCAGTAGATGCGTTATTTCAATTCACACCAGTGTATACTTTTCATTACTCTCATAATAAGCTCGCCAGATGTCACGTCTACAAAAGCCCCGAGATTTCAAATCCGTAATACAAACAAAAATCTCGAGAAAAGCGCACGGGCGAGGCGCAGCCCCGAACATTTTTTTCCCGATAAAACGCCATTCACCTTATGAATCTCGGATAGAGCGTTTCCTTGCTCGGGCCACCCCTCCCCATTGGGTATACCGGGGTGAGTATTTTTTTCATGAGGAGGAAGGGGGAGGGGAGCGGCTCGCGGGTAAAGAACCCATCTCGAAGAATCTTGACGATCATCAGCCTGTTGCGAGCCCAGGCCCTCTTTTCATCGGCTCGGCCGGACTCGGAATATATAAAAAAAGCCCCCGAGGGTCGCACCCCTCGTAGCCCACCACCCCCGCGCCGAGGCCAGTCGCGTGCTACCAGATAGCGAGCCGCTAATTGATTATAATAAACGCCAAAGAAGTCGGTGTGTGCCGGTTGGGGTTGGCGCGCGCCCATTTTAACGCTCGACGTGAGCCTAAAGTGCCATTTCCGCTTTTGTTTCACGCTGATCGATCTTATACTGCGCGCCCGTTCCGCTTTGCTCCTTTTTACGGCTGACTTTTTCCTCCCCGCTGTGTAATTCCCATTTGGTTAAAATTTTTGTTTTATTAAACGGCTATAATCTGTTATATTTATTAACATTACGAGTTTTTTATATTCGCATTGAGTTTACGATAATAAATGTATGATTAATTTATGCTGTATCAATTCCAGCGCTATAAATAAGCGAGCTTCATATATTTCTCGACAGGCTCCGCCTTATTTATTAAGTAATTTCTCTAACGGCTTATAAATCTCATTTTACGCATTAGCGGCAACTTTTTAATGTGCGAAGATCACGAACGAAGAATATGAGGACGCAGTGTCCCCGCGCCATCGTCGGGAGGTTTTTATCGGAAGCCAATTAATTACGCCGACGTTAATAAAACATTTCCCGAGGTTTGCGGCTGCCGCGTCATCGACAGGGGCACGAAACATTAAAAAAAAAAAATAAGCTCGGCCACACTCATCGGCTCGTAAATTTCGAGCGTATAAGGGAGAGCTGACGACGGATAGCGAGCGTCGAAAAGGGCCAGGAGAAACGCGATTATGCAGGGCGGGCGCGTCGCTCGTCGACGTGGCGGGGGCGTTCAACAATTTATCGTCTTCATTTGGCCGTGCTCGCGCGCGTCCATATTTATTGCGTCGTTACGGGCAATATGGCGCCTATTAAGCGATATACGAGGGACCGCGTCGCGAGCTGCCGCCAATCGAATTAATCCTCGCTCTCTCCTTCTCGCTCTCTCTTTCTCGAGCGTGAACCCACGGCGCAGCGCCGGCAATAAGCTTAATAAATATTGATTATTTAATTAATGTATAATCGTAGCGTGGGACGGGGCCACTCTGTATCGGCAGTCGATTGGCCGCCAGGGCTCGCCCACTGTCCTCGAAATAGCCGCTCGGTAATTGACGATCGCGAGTCGCCGCTCGGCTACAAGATTAGATAAATGCAATTCGCCGCGACTCCGAGTGAAGCCAATCAATAGCTCGGCAGGCCTCGTTCTCGCCTCGGCACTGTGCCTTTCTTTTCTCTCTTCTCCTTTTTTTTTTTACTTCTCTCTTGGATTCGTTTCCGACTTGATACTCGCGACGGTGTCCTCGCCGTTCCGAGAGCGAAACTCAAGGAGGAAGCGGCGCGGGATGAAAGGGAGAAAAAAAGTGGGCGGAGTGCGATGCACGGGGCGGGCGCCGCGTCGTGAGAACGCGACGTGAGTCCATCGACGGAATCGTCAATTGCGCCTCTCATTGGTTAAATTGCTAATTGCCGAGCGCGCCGCTCCACGCATGCAGACGGTGCTTTTCGCCGTCTCATCGCGCGAGCGCCACGGGCGCGCGGCGATTAATTTTTCGGCTCGAAAATTAATCCTCTTTAACCAGCCTGATGCAGCAGTCTCCATTGTTGTATCCGCTCTGGCCTCTCCTTGCTGTCCGTTTCCGTTTCCCACTTGTCGCACATAATTCTCCTTTCTTCTTCAGCCGACGGTGCCAGGGAAAAAAGGCGCCAATTATCCACTAATGGCACTCGATTGATTTAAAACGCGACTAACACTTTTTTCTTGCTTTCCGGCCGATAGTTTTCTGGCGATCGTGTGAATCGCATTGCAGCGACGCGACCAGGATCATCGGATGATATTCGAGCGTCGCGTGGATGCGCTCGTAAACGAATCGAACGGACGATCCGCTGATCAGGGGAAAAAAGTTGCGCATCGTGAGAAAGGCGAGAGAGCAGCGGGGAAAAACGCCGTCCTGGAACTGTTATATACACGTTGGTGCAGTCGCGCCATGGAGGCTGAGTGCTTCGAGGAAGAACTCGGTGCTACTCGTTTTCCATTTCTGCTTACGCGATTAGCCCGGCGCACGCGTGCGAACCCTCTCGTGGCTTTCGGCTCTGGAAAAGCTGCCGATCGCGGTAATGAGTTTCGAGGTTCGCTCGGCGATCATTTTTTTTTTTCATTTTCTTTTCTTTTTTTTTGAGATTTTCAAGGTCGAATCTGATGAGCAGTGTAAATGCACTTATTATCTTCGCGAATTTCTGCTAATTCCGCGAAGGCTGCACGCATAGCGGATCGCATTAGAGGTCTAGTATGAGGCTGATTATGCGCGAGGGGCAATCGAAGATACCAGCGGCTAAGCTAATAAAGTTATTCCACGTAATTTTCGCAGAAACGAGCGACTGCAGAGTGCGCTCTGCGATTAGGTGCATCGTAAATCTCAGAAATAGCATTTCGCAGAGGATAAAATTTATATTAATAAGTGTTTTTTGTGCTCTCGTATCGATCTCGTAACTACTAAAATTTGCAATTGGTTTTCATTAAATACCTGCGTAAGCAAAATACGTTCTTCAGATTTCGTAAAAAAGAAAGTTTGAAGCTCTGATCGAAGAGGAATAAAAATACTCCCGCCGATAAAAATGTTGGAGGAGAAGGCGATCGGGGAAAATTTAAATTCGCCCACCCCGAGCCACGTAAAAAGGAGCGCAAGGTGTTTGCGCAGAGCGGTCACGCGCGTCAATGGGAACGAAGTCGGAGAGGAGCGTATATTCGCGCGCGATTGAAAGCACAGCCGCTCCTTTTCCCGCTGCGGGAGCCATCGGTCGCTCCATTTGAATAACAAAGTCGCCCGAACCGACGAGGCCGACTGCATTTTCGGTTTATCGGCGAATACATTATACACTCCTCTAACGCTGGCGCAGACGCCCTTTTACATTATAAACGTCCGTGCCGACTTAGCCGTTTTATTGACCGGCCGGGGTTTTCTTAACAGGGGATGAAAGTGCGTGCCAACGGGAGTAGTGGCCGGAATTAGAAGGATTTTTTTGTCGCCGAAATTTGAATGGTCGACTTCTTTGACCTACGATGTTTCTTAAGAAAGAAATGGACATTATAGCATCTCTTTCATTATTTATTGCTGTAACTCGGAAAATAAAGTAAGTTCTTCTAAAGCGAAATTGAAATTAATGTATGTGAAAGAGGAAAATGTCGCGATAGTATCCTTTTACGTTTTGTTTACGGTTACGCGACAGTTTTCACGATGCAGTAAGTAGCTTTTTTTTGTATATTTAAATGTTTTTTCACCACCGATCGCATTGCGGAAGTTGATACGTGACGTAAATTATGTTGATTCGAAGCTCGCTCGAGTCTCGGAGTCGTGAAGTGCAAGACGAAGGAATCCCGTACCTGGCCATATTCGAAAAGCAGGTGTCCCGTACGCCGCGCGCATGACTAAACGCTCGGAGTGTCGTCATTGCGACCATTCACATAGTCTACCTGCACGCCTCGTCACAATCTAATCTTTACCAATCGAAGTCGTGAGAATTGCTTTAAAATAATTTGACGAAGGTTTCGAAAACGCACAATTACTGTAATTCACTTGATGTCGTTTTCAATTCGTCGAAATTCAATCAATTATGCTTATTTTATAGTGAAAATTCGATATAACGAGTTCATCCTTCATTCGTTAAATGGATAATTTAGTCATCAATTTTTATTTTTAATCCATTACTTTTTCTTAAAGGATTAACCAATAAATTTCTAAGCAGAATCTTAATTAAAATAATATTTGCTAAAAGCTTAACAAATTGAATTTTAAAGTAAAAACTTATGTGTGCGTTTGAGCGGCCTTGACATGTACATTAGACCCCTCGGATGGTCGTGCTTTCTCGCGCTCATCACCGGTGGCGCTATACAGGCCAATCGGAAGTGCGTCAAATTACAGAGGACGGCTCGGTATTAAATGGCCCCTAATGACATGCGCTCTCTCCCCATCCTTCTGTCCCAACTCCTCGAAAAACTTGCGCAGTGATGATCGACCCTTTCGTGTATATATATATATACATTATATACGTCATCCGTGCAAGTGTCGGCAAATTCGCGGAATCGACGTTAAAATGAAATTACTAATTGAGTCAGGGGCCGCGAGAGAGAGAGAGAGAGAGAGAGAGAGACGAGCGGGGCTAAGTAGCAATAAGACAAACAGCCGGGCTTAAATGCCATAAAAGTAAAACACAGGTTCGCAATGACTGCGTTTTCGTAGGCAGATATACGTCCGCGAGTCCGCGACGATTACGACCGGTTCGCCGGATTTCCGAGAGCCCGTGGGCCCCGAGAGCACCGGTTTTTTGTCCGGCGGTCGCCTCCTGTCCGCGCGCACGAAGAGCCGGTGCACCACCTCCGGCGGAGGGAAGGGACTCGGTCTTTGAATAATTCTGACTGGTGTACTCGCTTTAAATGTTGACCCAGTTCGTTGCTCCTCTTGCGTTTCGCTCACCCTTTTTCTTGCCTCTGCATCTGCTTACGCGCTTTTTCTTAGTAAAGGCATAATGCACTTTTACCGTTATAATTGTGGCTAATTTGTATAAGATTTTGTTGTTGTTTTTTGTCATCAAGCTGCTATTCCGAAATTCGTTTTGCATAAAAAGATAAATAGCTGTTTTCAGGAAAGTCGTTTTATCAAATCTATCTTGCAAAAAATAAATCATTAAAAAATGTCGTCGAGCACCAATATCAAGGACGAAACATGATTCCGTTCGGATACCGAAGAATGCCAAACAGCAGATGTATCGATATTTTCTCGTCATAATTCACTTTTTCACAGTTTCACGCGCTTTCCGTACCTCCCTCTCACGGTCCGATATTTTTCTCCGTTTTTTTCCCTCACCCCAATGTCCGAGAGCTTACGGCCAGCGTAAGCGGCCAGGTCGTGTAGCCACGTATACGACGCAACGCAACCCCCGCCCGCCGGTGAAATACGCCGGCGCTCGCGGGACACGTATATACAGCCCTCGTAAAAAGCGCGACGGCGCCTGCCAAGGGCATAAACGCGCGAAATGTCAGGCGACTAAGCGCCGGCTACGTGTGCTCAGCGGAAATTTTGACGTTTCCCGTTATTACGGACGGGAGTCCGGAAGGTTCTTACGTCGGGCCTCGGCTACACATTCGCCCAAAAGGCGGTAATTAAATTTTTTTTTTGCGTTAAAGTTTTACGCCGGTACGTTGTACGAATTCAAAGGAACTTTTTAGGCGAAAACTAGAAGAACGCGCTTGTGATAAAATGTTTTATAGCCTCGGTGTAAATGATAAAACACGCGCGGTGAATGTTTTGAATATATAATAAGTGAAAGTAAAAAGAATACTTGGTTTTTATTAAATATTTTCAATGCTTAATTTAACTTTTCTGTCAGAAATAAGAAATTACGCGAATTCTCAATCAAGACCGCAGCCGGGCCAAAAAAGAGCTGCAAGTAGAGAGAAAAAAAAACATGGGCAAAACATTTTGATTAGCTACCCCTTAATGGAGAGAGACTCAGGGTCGCTGCTAAATGCAGCCTCGAAATTGCGGCTCATAATGCGAGTTTTACGCGGAATCGCAATGCTGCCTTTAACATACATAAAAATCCGTAAAACGTAATTTTAGCGCGGATATTTTTTTAACCGCACCGCAGAAGCGAGAAAGAAAGAGTTGTAGACGCTTTGCACGACGGTGGCAGAGTAATGATCACCGGGCCCCCAGAAAAAGCGGGACGAAGAAATAGAAGAGAGAAGGGAGAGATGAAGAAAGAGAGACAAACGAGGGAGAGCAGCAAATGAGGAAGAAAGGGAGGCCCGGAGGCGCGCTCGGTGCAAATTGCAAATTGTTCGTCGATTATCGGCGGCTCTCCGTACATATGTGTGTCGAAAAACGTCAGTAAGTGAGAGTGAGAGAGAGAGATTTTTACGAGCAGTCGCGCGCGCGTGCGCCCGGGCGATGCCGCGGGGGTCGGCCCCGCGGGCCGAAAAACAAATGGACAGAATGACAATGGCGGCGCACGGGGCGCCGCGCAATAATTGTCTTTATGACATACTTTACGGAGAACGAAATTAGCCGCGCCGCGGAGCCGCATACAGGACACCCGATAGCTAATAAACTCCGACACTGTACTTAGTGCGTGACTGCCGTAGAGCTTCCCCCTTTTACGAGGATCGGTTAGATTAAATGTGGCATCTTTTGGGAAGGCGGCCTCTATACCCGAAACCGCAACGGAATGAACTTTCGCAAAAGTCCTCTTTCGATGGTTCCCTGAATTCGTTGGGATTTGACAAAATCATCGTGCGAGTGTATAAGTTAGAAAATTAAATCACGTGGACTGTCGACTGACATTGTCTCCGGCCCTTAAGGTTAATTGCAAACACAAGTTTACTTAATTAAAAAAGTAGAACGGAGAAAACAACTTACCATGCAATGATTCTGGCGACGCCGGGTCCTTCTCGACTCGACCGAGCGCATCGCTTGCTGCAACAAATAAAATGCGCACCATCAGTCCCGTTGTTCCTTTAATTCTTCTTAAAAAAAAACTTTTCTTTGAACATTCAAATAAAAAAAAAAGACCGAATGATACCGGCTTGATTCTTGATATAATATTGGCCAGAGATCTATCGTATTACCGAATTAAAGAGACCGTCCTCTTATCGAGTCTCCGCGCACGCCTAACTTCATTATCGTCAGAAATACTCTGCCGAACTAATCAATCTCGATGGACTCTTTTTTAGCTTCGGCCGCCGTCGAGCGGCGATCCGTATCACCTTATCGTCCTTCTCAAAAGTACACTCAAACCGAGAGACGATCGACAATCGAATTATGGCCATCTCCCTCACTTCCTGAGGTGTCGTTCCCGTGAAATGACCATCCGCTGGTGATATTCAAATGATCTCTCTTCGGTACCCCGGATCCGCACAAATCGAGCGTAGATGGTGGGTAATTCGAGCGCGGAGATGACCGCCATGCGTCACCGGCCAGTTTCGCGCGGGAGGCTGCCGGGGAGCCGATACGACACCCTGGGGGGCTGCAACTCACCCCCGGGCAAGATAATCCCACCTTCGGCGCGGCCGCGCGACATTTCAATACGGACGTGAACGCACAGCGGCCGAAATACGGGCCGCCGGCTGTCCCGCCACGATAAACTGCCCGCCGCCTCGGCTTTTCGGGGGTTCGCCGGGGATTCCCTCCTGCGGTCTGTTTTGTCGAAAAATTTTTCACCGGCCAATAGTGGACGTCTCAATTGGAGGGATGAGCGCGCGCGTATAATGCCTGCCGACGCACTCGATCATCCCGCCCGGGGATGGGGGTGACCTGGCGCAATGCGGGTTTTTTTTTCTCTCGTCGATCTTTTAGGCGCAGGGAGGGAGGGAGACAAGTTTCGGGAAACGCGTCCTTTTAACGTCAGTTTAAGGCGGCATTAGCGATTGTTGGGACGCGGTAATTGAGGCCCGCAGTTCCCGGCAGTTTCAGAAGAGTTAATTCGGAGTTGTGCGTCGGAGAGGGACGAACCACCGGAAGAATGCGGGGTGCTTTTTTTTTTATCGCTTTGAACATTTTTAATGCTTCCATGAATTGCAGACTCTAACAGATTATGACGATGATAGGGATGTCTTTGACAGTGATAAATTGTGTAATTTTCGATTAATTACTGAAGATCGGTATCAATGACCGTATAAATGTAATTACGCCATTTGAATAATATACACGTTAACAATAGTGTAATGGTGAGGCGACGATCACGTGATTAGATAATGACTAATTTATTCCCAGAATTATTTCAGATAATTGATTGATAAATACGTGTGAAATAACAATTCTGTATTTATAATAAGTTTAATTATCGTTCTTTTTTAACGATATACTAAATTCCGTTATATAAAAACAATTGGATTTATCTTTTATAATTGTTTATTAAAGGCAATGTAAGTACTTCATTAACAAATTTTTCTTATCGGTCAAACTCTTATATAAACCGCGGGATTTCCTTTTACTACAAATACAAGGATAATGATTAAGATAAACCAACAAAAGCATATATGAGTATCTTATTAAAATACTTATCCGTAATGATACTCATTCTTTAAAAATTAATACAGTCAGATGTATAATATTCATTGGGGGTGCAGTCCATTTATGCGTAATATTTGACTTTCGCAATTAAGCTGAACAGTGCATATTTGCTAGTGCATATCTCATTTTCATCGATAACCTCTACTTATGATACAAAATGAATGAAGCCGCAGATCTGTTATTATTCATCGATCCACTTCATTAATGTACATAAACGCCTGCAGGCCTTTCTATTAGCGAGGGTAAAGAACCTCATTCAATCCGAACTAAAGGCGTCGCAGAATCGTAAATGTGCGGGGGTGGTATAGGGTAGTGCGAGTATTCCTAGAGGCAACGGGGTAAAGTGATTCCCGATCGAGGCCGCGACACCACTGACGAGTACGACTTCTGACGAAGTGCCGACGAAGTCGATTTATTATTAAACTTCGGGCGCGCACTCATCGCGTGCAGGGAATTTTAGTATTCATAAAGAAGGCTCGAAGACGGACGAATTGCGGAACCACGATCTCTTTCTTCCTTTTTTTGCGCACGTGACTCCCCGAGGTTCCTGGCCGCGAACACGCTTGAAAAATTTTCCCCGTAAAATTGCTTTCTAAAATGATAGTAGCTGATTTGCCGATAAGAGCTCGTACTTTTAATTAATTTACCTAATAAAATTGACTCCACACGTGTCGCGTTTGATTTTAATTAATTTGACCGATTAGCGAGATAATTACATTCCGCTGTATCTTGTTTTTCTCGCGTTTCAGATAAAAAAAAGAAAGAACACGAGAAATCACGTATGATTTTATTTATTCCGTCGTCGACCTCGTAAATAAACTTATCGATGCTTAGCTGCGCATCAAATTTAAAATCTTCAATTTCCGGTATGAAATCGTCGGCTGCATTTTAAAGGAGCAGGGGTGCACCAGAGATAAGGTCATTGGGAATGAGCATTAAGAAATTAGCTGGGTGTATACGACTCGACTCGCGGGGATTGATAAGAAAAGGCGCGCACTTCCGTAAGCAAACACACTAAAGAATTCATAATACTGGCGCCAGGGTGGGTAATAAAAATGGGAATAATCCAGAAGTCTCATACTCGACGGCCGCTCGCCCTCCCCCCATCCCCCACGCGACGGCTCTCGTAAAAAATTCATCCCTCGTCATTTGCGGTTATGCTAGACTGACCACAATGTCGGCGCCGCTTTTCGTCTGCACGATAATACGTCTTCGGAAATATTTGCGCTACTACACCTTTCCCTTTCCGCGTCTTTCTTACGTTTAGGTGAATTAAAGTTATTGTAAAACGAATCTGATAAACTTGAAGCTTTTTTTTATAAGTTTTGTTAATTTCTTGTCTATTTTTTAAAAAAAAATAAAATATTGAATGAAAGATGCGTAAAGATTCATTATTCCGTGCAATCAATATTCATTTTTGCGTAACTCAATATTAAAATAAATTTAATATTAAGTGAAATAAGTGTGCAGTTATGCATCATCAAGAACAAAGTTTTGTAGTTATACCTTGATGAAGAAGTAGTTCTTTACTACATAAAACATACAAAAAAAAAAGTAGTGAAACAGTTTTCTTGTGAATCCCAGAGAAGACAAGGTAGCTAAAGCAATTTTTTTCACATTCTTACGATTCGTACGAGTACATTATCCTTACGTGGTCAGAGGAAGCATATTCACGGGGGTAGGTCGTATTCGTTGGGCGCCCGCTTTTTCCTTGGCCTTTCTCTCTCTCTCTCTCTCTTGCTCGGCCCACCATGAATACAAGATGCGGCTTTGAATCTAGTTTGCGTGGCCGACCGCGCATCAATTTTTTAACAGCCCGCCCCATATGCAAGCGAATCGCCGATATGGAAAACACGTCTCTAACTCCCGCGTAGGAGGGGAAAACTCGGGCGTTACGCGCTGGGAATCGCCCCGAGAACTGCCCTTGCGCTCGATAATCACGTGCTCAGCGGATAAATCGCTTCCTCTATATTTGATACTTTAATTAAACCAGACGCTTTATCACGAGGAGAATATTTTCAGTTAACTTCGCGTAATAAAAAAACAATGCAGTTAGTCGCGGCAGAATTATTATTTCAACGCGGAGGCTTGAAAAATAAAATGGGCGAACGAATTGCAGCTCATTTCCTTTGTAAGAAGCGTAATACACTTGGAGCGGGGATAAATTTAAACTTCTGCCTCGCGTTGCTTTCGGGCCGAGCGTGATAAACAGCGCGGGCAGTACACAGCCAGTGAGAGAATACAAAAGTTCGCGTCCACAAATAAACGCAGCGCCGCGGCCGCTCTAATTAATTTACTAATTAAAAAACTTAAATTAATGAGTCTGTTCGCGAAGGGTGGAAAAATTACAGAATTTCTCGCGATATACGCTGCGCGCGGGCTGCGGGGGAGAGCGGAGCAGTCATATAAAACCCGTCGCGATACACGGGCGCCCGAGACTTTTTCCAATTACAAACGGCGCCATTAGCGGCGGGGTCTGTCTTCCTTCCAGCCGGCCCCCTACCACTCTCCACCCACCCTTTCGCGATTATTTTTAAAACAAGAATATTCCCTTTCCGCCGCCGCGGCAGGTCCTGACGAGGGGGGCGAGCGGAGGGAGGGCGCGATAATGGCGGACGTTATGAAGAAATAAAACCCCCCTCTCCACCCCCTCGGAGCCTGCGTACCTCGCGGAGAGTTCCTTTCTCTTTCGCGCTCAGCTATCTGGACTGCGTCCTCCTCTCCCACCCGAGCAGCCTCGTTCCTCGCGTTTCCATAACGACCGACTCCGTCGGGTGGAGAAAGAAAGAGAGAGACGCGTGCACACAGAAAGTGAAAGAGGGAGAGAGGAGCGGAGGAGAGCAGTGCTCCGAGGTGCCGCCGCGGGGGTGTGCTTTCTTCTCCCCGGCGGGCTGGCGTTTTCTCCGCTGCCGTGCGGCGAAGAAAGGGTTCGCCGTAATTCGGTACGATACACACGCGCGGTGATGAGTAAAAATGGACGGTTGCATCTCGCCTTTTTTTGTATCGCAGCATCCGTCTCGGAAAATGATGAGGTCGAACCGCGGGCTCGACTTTTTTCTGATTTACTCGGCGAAATTTTTCATCGCAATTAAAAAGGTTCGGGGTATGAATCATCGAGCGAATTCCGGGTCTCTCTTTTTTTTTGTTTTTCATTTCATTTATTGTTCGTTTAATGTTTTCGGTGAACCACGGTGAGTGCATAAAAGATGGGAGATATATAAAAAAAAGGGGATCACGGTCCAAGTGCTCAGCTAAAAAATTAAGCAAACACGAAATCCTTACTCGCAGCGAGTTGCAAAATTTATAACGCTTACCCTCGGGTCGTTCGGATGGCTTCGGAGCCGCGCGCTTCTCTCTCCTTTTTTTCTTCACAGTTACGTATTTCTCCGAATATATAAAAGGCGCAACAACGAGCCGGACCGAGCACCATTGGCTCGTTTAATGCAAGAATAAATACGGCGAAATCCTTCAATCAGCCGAGACTCTCGGTTTTCCACTCAAGAAGTCACTCTCTCTCCCTCTCTCTCTTTCTCTCGGTTTTACTGTAGATCGAGAGAGGCTAAAGCCCATAATTGATTTATTGTACGATAATGGAGGCGCTGGCGAGCTCCCCTGGCTCATGAGCAAAAACGACAACGTCTTTTTTACCTTCCAAGAATTTTTGAGCGCAGCTAGCCGGGGCGAGCGAAAAAACGGCCAGTTTATTGCCCTCGTTATCGGGGGCCGGCTCGCTTCTTTACCTTCTCCGGCTCACTTTTCGCGGCGGCTGCGAGAGGCCTACGGGGGTTATACGTGGAAGCGACAAAGCCTCGCTCGAGTTGGCGCGGAAAGAAAACGCCGCCGCCGAGTTGAGTAGGTTCCCTCGCCTCTCGTTGTCTAATTAAGCCTCGTCGAGTCGGAGATAAAGAAGGTGCGCTATGAAAAACGCCGCTGAGGCGCGAGAAACTAATACTGCCGCCGCAATCGCGTGGATTTAGATACCGCGTCATTACGCCCTGCTTTATATCCATTTCAAGTGAAATGCATAACATTTTATTATTTAGATCTCTCACTTTTTCATTCTTTGTCGCTACTGCATATACAGTCGCTTCAATTATTAGTAGATTCGTAGATTGTACAAATTCTCGTACAAAAAAAATCCGCTATATCGCTTTCATCAGCACAAAGAAATTTAGATCTCATTAACGCCCCGACTGTAAGTACCGCGATCGATCGATCGATCACGAGTATCGACGGTGCTAATCGCCGGCAAACAGCCGCGAAGCGATGCCGGCGAAAAAAATCTGATGGATCCGAAAATAATTGACGGGGGAGATATGGGCGCGACGATCGCGCGCGAGAGGCACCCCGGCGAATCACGCCCCTTTGGGCGCAGATGGGCGCTCCTATTGTAGCCTCGCGTCCGCGCCGAGGGTGAAAGAAGCGCGCGCGGAGACATACGAAGAGCGCGAAGAGGCCGGAGCCTTTCGGAAATTATTCGAATTTGATGAGGTTCTCTCCGTCTCTTTTTCCGTTGCTGGATCGACGGCAGCGTCCGAGGGTAGCAGAGCTCGATTATCGAGGAAATCACGAGCGCGTGCCACGAGGGTGCAACCCCTTTTTTTATTGGCCACGTCCCGCGCTAAATATCTTTTCGCGCGCGAGGAGAGAGAAAGCGACCCTTTGACTGTGCGGGGGATGTCCCGTCGCGATGCTTGTCGTGATTCTCGATCGCGGGGGACTCCATTGACGGAGTGTCCGATACTATGGCCACTAATCTTTTTTTTTTAGATGCAGGGCATAGTCGTATATAACGGGATGTTTAGGTTGCCTTTAGAAATATGAAGTTGTCTCCTCTGGGATGTAAACTATACGATCGTCTATAATCTTAATAGCTTTTCGGAAAGGAGAATATATATTCTGCTGTAATTCGTTTTAAGTACTGCGTTATAGTCGTTCGTGTACATTTTTTCATCAAAAAAATTCAAATAGATAATGAATTATACGGTTTAAATCGAGTTTCACGAAAAATAAGAGAATAAATTCCTTCTGTTAGAAAAAAATAGCGTTGTCCAGCATACATCCCTATCTCTTTAACTGCAGACAAAAAGTATGCACCAGTCTACATAAGAGCGATAAAACGGAAAAATCACCACTTCTAGTAATATTTGCTCAACGACTCAGCGACCGAGCTGATTTTTACGAGTGATGTACCCCAGAAAGATCTCTCCAAGCAAGCGTGACCGTTGTCACTGAAATAATGCCGGTCAAAGAGAGGGAAATAAAAGCGCGCTGGCGCAATCGACGATTCGCCGATTCAATGGCTCGAGATTCGGGGCGCGCCCGTTTACAGTGCCATTAATCGTCGGAGGGAGGATGCCACGACTGTTCGCTGGCGCGCTGAGAAGGCGAGTAATTTTCGAAATGAGCCCCGGCGCTCGGCGGGCGCGCGACGACGACGACCACCAGCGTCGCCTATACTTGTCGCGGCTTCGTTAAGTCACCGTGAAACTGCAGCGTACGGAGTAGCGTCGTAAAACATCGAGTGGATCGCAGCACGCCGAAAAATAAAGCCCGCCGGCATATATATGTAGCGGACTGCGGAAAATTAAGGACCGTGTCGTGCGACGTGAAACAGTTTGGCGATATTTTTACACGCAGAAATCATGATTTTCGACGATTTTAATATTTGGCAATTGGAAATCAATAAAAACTTAACGTTTAGTTACTTTGCAATTTTAGTTATGCAGCGTAATGAAGAAATAAATGTATAAAGTGTTTGTACTTAAGATGAGGGATTTCTCGTGAGAAGACTCATTACCCGAATGAAAAATATGCGAGTAATAATTAATAATTAAGTACCGATTGACGCTAAAGCGCAATTTTTCCATTAACTTTCATAATTTTTCTTCGCGAGATAAGCGTATTAAAAAAATGCCCGCATAAAAGAGCGTTTAATTGCATATTAACGATAAAGCTCCTCGCACACCGCCCCGGTCGCGCTTAATAGCGGTTTTGCCAGTTTTCGCGTGATTTCCGCTGATAAGGCGAATTATAATTAGCACGTCGTTTCCGCAGTATCACATGCACCTCGCGTGCATCTTATACGCTCTCTCGACCGCAGCATGAAATATTCATCGGATGCAAATCGCCGACGAGGTATACACGATAAAAAAAGAGGGAGAAACACAGAGAGAGAGAGGGAGAGAGGGGGAATGGAGTAATCGAGACACAGAGAAAAAGACGGAAAAGGGACGAGCGGGAATGTACAACAATAACAGAATTTCGACGTAATTAGCGGGTAAAAGAACGGCAGAGTCGCGAGTGCAGTCCCGGCAAGGAGATGCGCGACTTCGGCGGCGCAATTAAGAGAAGAGTAGATATATCCAGCGCGTGCACTCTGCTCGCGTAATTGCGTGCGGTAATTAGAGAAGTTTGTCGGCAATTACCTATCGCGCGATTTCGCTCGCCTCCGAGCGATTAGAAAAATTCGTTCAATGCGAGATCGGCACCGATACATTTTTTTTTATTCAAGCCGACGATTGTGCCATTGTTCGTCGCCTTTTATAATCCTCATGCACCCAGGGATCGTGGTTTTTTTTTCATGCACCGCCGGGAGATGCAGAAAGGGAAGCACGATAGCGGCGACGCGTTTCATTTTTTCAAATAAAAGAAACGGAACCGCGATATAAGTGCGCTAACGAGCTTTCTTCTATTCGCACTTATTCTATTGTGCTTTAGGAAGTTAAATTAATTTCGTCGATTTCGAAAATCACTCTTTTGCTATTAACAGTAACGCTAAAAAGCGGAACATACGACAACGGAAAAGTAAATTCTTCGAGCCATCATCTCACAATCCATTATCCCCGATTGCTTCTTATATATTTTTTAGCGGGCGCAGCACGTGAAAGCGCAAGCGCGAAATACACAAAAGGAACGGAAAAGCTCTAGCGTATATTACATCTGGCAGTCTCAGCCCCTCCTGCCGCAAGCTCTAGATAATTCCCGGGGCCAAGAAGAAGTTTCTAATGACGGAAAATCTAATATATATCGCGAAGCGGCGGTGCTCGGCCATGCGCGGCTTTCCCCGTAATTAAGTTATAACTAAGGGCGCCGCTCCCGATCGTCCGGTCGTATAGGTATACGCGGGCGACCGCGAGAGTGGAAAACAATAAGGGGCCGCGCCGCTAATCCGGCGATATATTATATCCGATGAGAGTGCTCCTGGCTGCCCGAGCCTCCGACTTCACGATACAGCCATTCGGCTACGCCGGGAGTGTCGCGAAAAAATTCTAGGGGGGAGGAGGAATGAAGTCAACAAGCTTTGTGGTTTTTGTATGATTGCAGAGATAATTACTTATTTTTAATTATTCAGTTACATTTTACTTGCAATGGAGCAATATTAAATAAGGTTTAGGTTTAGGTCTATTTAATAAAAGTTGCGACTATACGCGATGTAAGAATTTCTTGAAAGAGAACTAAGAAATGATTCACAACTTTTTAACCCTCGAGATTAAAAAAAAATACGTAAAGTACTTCCAGAGCGTGTAATTTTAATGCGAGTAAAGCAAACATTTTTATTCCAGCACAATAAATTCGCCCGATACATCAGCAACAGCAGTCGCGCGACCTTCCCAAGACATAGTATAAGGTCTAAGGGCGGTGGCCGCGAAAAAAAGTTTCCTGGCAGTTAATTATTTTCCGGCGAAAATATCGATGCGGTCGCGCGCCCGCGCAAATGAACGGTAGGAATCAGGCGGGAGAACCGCCGGCGGGGCGGACTTCTTGTATATATAGTGATATATATATATATTATATATATATGGGCGAGAGGAGCGGCAGGCGCGGAAAAGCGGGAGGAACAACTCGATTGCGCGAAATCGAATTAGGACGAGCGCGAGCGGAGATGTAATTAATTAGTTCAAGCACCATCTTGCTCCTGACAGGAGCCGACAACGGGCGGATATTATTTTCATTTTCAGCCGGGGCCACCGCCGTGGGAGAAACGCCCGAACAATTCTTAAGTGAATTCGAGCTAATTTTTATTGCGACGGAAATCAATATTCTCATTCGATTAAGCTTGCCTTGCTCGTGCGACTCGCGGACACGGCCAAATCGATGTGGATTTTCGCTCGAGTGCCATTTATTTTATATATCAAGTAGCTTTATTTTAAGTTATTTAAGTATGTAAGCTGTGAATGTTCCACCTTTAATTTACAGCTCGTATAGTAAAGTCTTGCCTTTCTCGGATAAATTATTTCGTAAAAGAATGTTCGATTAATTCAAAATGAAGTATTAAACGCGTCTGACGGACAACAAACTGGAATTTACTTTGAAACATCCTGTTAGCCTCTCTTTTTTTTTAATAAAAGAAAAATGCTTTGGATAAAGTATATAGGATATGTTAAAAGGTGCTCAGACTTCAAAAAACGACTTGCGCATGTTTAAATATACACTCGCTCGTGCGCGCGTGCGAAATTTTCTTATTTTTATTGCAACTATTATCTTTGAAATCAACTTTTAATCATCTCGAAAGCGAAAGTTAATTACAATATTACTTTGCGCATGAGTCGCTCATTAAACATCCCCGAGAGGATTTTCATTCACTGCTTAATCAGTATATAGGGACAGGGGATTTTTAAATTTTTCCGCACCGGCGGATGATACCGCCGCAGCGTGCTGAGCGCCCCTCACATAAACGGCCCGGCAACGTGTGTACATCCTACGGTGCATAATGGTTAACGAGGGATCCAACTCATAACGCTTAATTAAGGCGCAGCCATATTCGCGGGGCAGCCGAGGGGGGAGGAGGCAGAAAAAAGGAGCTGCAAGCGAGCGCGATCGTGACCGGTCGAGAACGCGGCCAGATCGCCGGCCGATAGCGATCTGATAAAGACGCCCTCCCAAGATCGCGGGAGCCTCTCTCATGGTGCGGGTAATGAAGTCCGCGGGGATTATCGTCGGTCGGCGCGCCGCGCGACTCAATTTAAGGCTACCGCGAGAACCTAGGCGCCCGATGCATTTTCTCCGCGCTCGTTGTGTATGTGTGTGTCGGTATAAGGTACGAGAGGGAGCGAAGGGCTTTGTTTTTTCGCCGCTCGCGGGGGGCGGGGGGGGGGGGGAGGCTCGCTCTTCTGTAGCGGCAAAAATTGGAACGCTTTATCGCCTCGTGAGACTTAGTAATGAACGATGACAATGCGATGGTCAGGATACACCGGGTGCATCCTTTTTTTGCATCTGCTTCGTGGTGCTGCGTTCATGTACGTGGGAATTAAAATTTTTCATTATCATCGAAATATTTTATTAAATATATCGCTTTTATTTCGATCGTTCAAATGCAACGTTACGCGTTAAGTCGCGAATTTTTTTTTATAGACTGTTCGAAAAAAATTTGCGCACATTCCGTTAACAGTATCTGAAAATGTTTATATCTTCAAATAATCATTTCGTATACGATTTCCATCAGTGTGTGCTGGACGTTAAAACCGTGGAATCGACATGTTGTAAAAGTTTCTTTTTTACGAAAAACCATTTCCTCCGGAATTTTTTTCCCTGGAAATGAAAAAAGCTTAGTTTTCAATGAACTCGAAAAGTAGAAAGAAATAAAGCTAAAGTGGCGAGAAGAGAGCTTTAAGCGTCTCGGACGGAGGGTGAATGGCTAATCGAGAGCGGGCTTTCAAGCTCGAAAGACCGCGCGGCCGGTGAATTCTCCATCGGTTTTCTCCATCGTCCTCGGCGGTCGGGGCCTATTTTTACTCGCCACCTCGATAATCCTCCAAATCGATGAACGCACGGGAAAATCCGCCGATAATGCAAAGCGTAACTGACATCCGACCTATCGGAATAATCCGCTTAAGCTATCGTTATGAGCTTAACGGTGAAACACCGCAAGTGCGTTGCCAATATTTCATTAAAATTTATGCGAATTAGCATACGCAAGACTCCACCGGTCGACCCACCGCAAGAACAAAGAAACAGAAAAAAAGTCTCTTTAACGCTGTCAGTCGTCATCTAAAATCGTCTCGGTGAAAAAAGTAATATAAGTAAGCACAAAATGCGATTTCGCGAAATCGACCGACTTTTCGATAGAAAAAGAAAGAAAAAGCGCGATTATCTTGAGGAATACCTACAATTCAATTCTAAGCCCTCGCGGAATTAAAACGTCATTTATTCGGATAACGAGCGAGTGAGTTCACAGACTTTTTTTCTCGTCGGGGCATTGAAAAATTTTAAATGCGCGCGGGACAATTCCAAGCGGGAATCGGGCCCCGATAGGAATCGCTGTAAGAGCCTTAGCCCCGGAGAGGAACTCGCTCGATCTAATCGAGGATAAGAGGCGCTTCGCGGGGCGACGCGCACTCGGAGCCAGTCCGCGGGGACAGCACAGTCTCGAGTGGGGTGTGTTTTAAAATGGCGTTTCGCTCCCCCTCAGGAACGCGCGCAAGCGCAACCCCAATCGCTCCGATCTGCTTTAATCATTGAAAGGGGCTTGGTTTGCATTTCGAGCTTTTGCTCGCGCTGTTGTTCCTCTACCGCGGTACGTGACGCCTCCATATAAATTTCCATGGCGAAGCCTCGGCTGGATTCCTTATTCTTTGAAGTAATTTTATTTTGCTCGTACAAGATTCTTGTAAGGATTTAAAATATTAATTGTTTGAATTGCATGGAATTTTTAGTTTCTCTGATCGTTGCTACTTGTAGTAATTTAAATTATTCATTATATACGAATTTAATTAAGCGGGGCAATTTCCATTCATGAGTTTTATTTTAATTAAATTCTTACATGCATTATACGTACATTATGCGACTGCAAATTAAATTTCACTGATTTATTCGCAGAGACTTATAAAGTCATCAAAACATACTGTATCTAGAAAAATATTTTCTTTCTGTAAGCATGCGCATAAATAGCACCCGACAATAAAACGGCGAGAATCACCCCAAATGGAATTCACGCGAGATCTCTGCCAATTACGGCGCATAAATTCGTCTCGTCGCTCGCAGGGGCCATCGCAACGTCGCTCATTCCGCGCGCAAATGTAAAATTGAACCCGGCCAATGAACGCCGAGCCAGGGGGTGCGCATAATGGTCGCGAGCGGAGATGAATCCGGGGTGAGTCGTGCGGCGTGGGGCGGCAATCAGCATTAGCCGTGACAACCAACCATTACGGTCGCGTGGACTTTAAAGCCGCGGAGGGGTCGCGCGTCGGGGGAGCGAACGGCCCATAGGCTGAATTGCCAACTCCAACTGCGCGATAGATAGAATTATGCTTCTCTCGCTTCCTCCGTAGGTGGACGTTTCGAGCTTCCATTTTCAAGTTCGGTAGCGTGTAGCGTTTTTTATTTTTTGCACCGCTGCCGACCTCGGGACAGGCGCCAGTGCACACTGCCCCGCCTGTGCCGCGCATGTTGGAACGTGGTATCGCCAATCGGAATCGACCGGGCGGCCAATTAAGGAATTGAGGAATTATGCACTCGCAGATGTAATTAAGACCTCGCGGTTAATTGAACGAAGTCTCGGCGCGCGGTCCTTTGTTCTTTTTCACGAGTTTGCGTCGCTCACGGCGCCGCTCATTTAATTTTTTTTTCTCTTTACACTCGCATTCGCCGAGGAACGTCTGTGAGAAAACACTCGCGCTTTCGCTTCGCGCTGACGTAGGTTGTCCTTTTATGCCTGTCTATTCACGCTGTAATTTCACTTTTTTTTATTACACGTGAGGAAGTGCGATATATTTAATTCAATAGTGCGATGATTGAGGCTGAGTTATGTATATTTTATTAAAGAATATTTCGTATTCATAAGAAGTTCGCGCGTGGAAAAATTGCTTGGGTATTATGCGGAGGTTTAATAAAAATGGTTAGAGCTGAAATAAGTTCTCATTATATCCTTTTCTGACGAAATCTGACTAAATTATATCTATAATAGAAAAATGTTTCCTATAAATTTTTCGCACATTTTGTATCGCTCTGTTGAAAATTCAAAGTACGCGTAACGCGGAACAAATAATTGTACGCAAATTCTTCAAGTTTTACCAAACCTCACATGGAAATTTAAACGTAAAACTGCAGAAGTTTCGTTTACGCTAGTAACAATTTCCAAGGAGTCTCGCTTAATCAACGTTCATGAATAATGCACCGACATATAAAACAACGCGCGAATCATGTAGTTTTTACAACATCAATTTCCTCCATAACGCCGCGTTAAAAATCCGCTGCTCCGATAGCCATCGTATCCCAGCGATAATTGCCCGGCAAAGTCATAATGGAAGATACTCACGTATCCTGAAGGCAGGCCTTGCATCGGCGTGCATTCTCTTCTTGCTGCGATAGTGACAGATCCCGACCACCATTGGAGCGATTTAAGCTCTTGTCACCTCGAGATGATGCTGCTCCCGGACAAGAAGTCCACGCCTCGACGTGTGAAAATAAAAATAACGAAGGGGGAAAAAAGAGGGACAGGCCGGCGGGACACCTTCGCCGCGTTCTTGATTAATCGCGTCGGCGGCACTTTTCACGTCGCGCACGCACTTGAATGGGCAGTCGCGTGCGGGGGACACTTAAAGCGACGTCCGCCAACAATGGGCCCGAGGAGCTGAAGAAGGAGAGACGCGGAGTAACGGACCCTCCTTCGGAAAGGTGTGAAGAGAGGCGCAAAAGAATGAGCCGAGCGCCGCCGGGGAACAATGGGCCGAGCGGCTACTATTTCGGAGCTCGCGTGGCGGAGGCGACTCGTCTACTGGCCTCATAAGAGAGCCGTCCGCTGGTCAGCAGCTTGCCCCTCTTCCGTCTCTCTCTGGCCTGCGCTCAGCTGGCAGCACCCCCGCGCGCACGGACCACCGTGCGCCCGAGCACTTCCATCCCCCCTCCCGCGCTTCCTCCCTCGCAAGGGTACATACATTATCCGCCCCCTCTCCCACGCGCCTCGTGATCCGCGTCGTGCGCCGGGGGCCCTTTGAATTATAGAAAGCCGCTCGTCGTCTCTATCGATATGTTCCGAGTGAGTGCGAGTGGCCTTTTAATTTCGTCCGCCTCCTCCTCTCGAGGAGAAGCCGTGCGAGACCCTCCGGCCGCGTGTGTGAAATCGCCCTGCCCAACTGTGGCACAGCCTCCTCTCGCGGAGCGCGCCACGAGGAAAAGCACTCGGTGTTTGCTCGGCGGGGCCCGCGGGGGGAAAAGGGGGAGGCCGAGTATATACAGGGGAAGAGTTTTTGTCGAGGTGCGCCTCGTTCGCACTTTCAGCCGTTGTTAAGTTGTAAAATGAAGTTCGGAGAAACGAGGGAAATCGCCCTTTACGACGCCGGGAATTTCTACTCCTTTTTTTCCTCTAGGCTCTTGGCTGCTCTCTCGGCTCGTTTGCGATCTTCCGATGGGATGCGGCGACGTCTGTGTGGGTACGCTTCTTCCCGGAGTCCACGGCGACTTGTGTTTAATGCGTCATCGGTGCGACTATGGTATTTTAAGAAGACGCGGGTGGTCGGGACTGTTTTTTTTTTCGGGCGCTGATGGTGATATAATGTATTCACGCGTTTAAGGGGGATCAATTGCGGCCGATCGATCGGGAGATTCTCCAATTTCGTTGATTAATCAATTAGAGCTGTTTTAATGCAGCCCGCAGCGAGAGCGCGGCAGCGTATGGCGCGTGTGCTACTAACTAAAAAAAACGCGACGGTGAATTATGCCTCGGACTGAAAAAAACTTAATTGGCCAGTTTATAGCTCTGTTCTGGTTCGATGCATTTACTCCCATTTTCTTAACTGATACATCAGTAGGTTCTTAATTGCAATTAGTCCTTTAGCAGGATAATCAAATTCCTTTTAATCCCACTTTCGTATAAACGAATAGAGAATAAAAACTAGGTTATTCCAGTCTATTCGATTCTATTCACATCAAGAGAAAAAATTTGCATTACTTTATAAAATGCATTATATTCCTCTTAAATTCTCTTTTAATGCACGATGCGCGCTTTCACATTTCTAATACGATTAATTAAAAAAAATGAAATTCTGTTTACAAATAAATACAACATATGTTGTTCGCGTCCTGCGTTTGAAGGCTCGCGTGCACAAAATTGTATAAGTAAACTCTGAACATTGTTATGAAAACGAAGTCAGAAGCGAGCATATCCGTTAAAATATTCCGTACAACAATCGATCCGGACGCTTATTAATCCCAGCAGTTTCATTGAGCTTAGGATAGATGAGACGCGCGCATAGACAAAGAGTGCAGCGGGGCTCGGGAGTGCGCGCGTGCCCGTCGCACTGGGGCGCAGCGAAAAATTGGGGGAGAGAAATAGAGAGAGCGGATTGTACAAACAGGGAAATAGGCGCAGCCGGCCTCGCTTCGTTTCGCTACAGTCTGCTCCAATCTGACACTATTGTGAACATATTATCAGAGCGGGAAGGCTGCGCGTCAAAGACCTCGCTCGCCCAGCCGGATTTTACACGGTAATAGAGGGAGTTCGAAAATTCGCCCCGGCGTGACCAATTTCGACGTCGTAAACTCACGATGAAATTTTACAATTCTACGACGGTGTTTGGACTGGTCCAATAGATACTTTTTCGGAATCATCTTAAATTTACGTATTTTTCTTTTTTTTTTTTAATTTCTACTTATTTTTTTAAGAAAAAATAAATAACCGAGAAAAAAGAATCTGTATATGTAGTAGGGACTTGTTGAAAATTTAATAGAGTTCACAAAATTTCAGAATTAATGATCCTAAGAGACTCTCTCGTCCGAACGCAAACTTTTCTATTCGCAATGGGTACGGAACTTTCGAAAATGATAGACTCTGCTTGACCATTGGTCATTGGAGAGCGGAGAGGAGTGCTTTTTGAAAGAGCAAAGTCTCGCAGGCGGCGATCTGTTCATCAATCATTGTGCCCGACGATTTCTGCAATAATTGAGTTAAAATTTACTTTTCTGAGAAATCCATTAACCATAGTCGCTCTAAAACGCTACAATGTGGGAGGATTCATAGTAACATACGAAGCCTACTGTTAATATTTGCTCGGGATTGTATCAGATTTTTCGAGAGTGTCAAATATCTTCTTTTTTTTTCGTCAATCGACACAAGCCGACTTTTCACTCTCGATCATCGACGTGTCCACAAGATAGCACAATACTATAGAAATTATTCTCGCTCCTGACAATGCGCACTTATTATTATTTCTAATTACGTCGTAGCTTTCCTTAAAAAAAAAAGAAACAAATAATAATAGAAAATCTAATTACGTCGACATCGTGCGAGAGTCAAGTGACGTAAAGCTCGAATTGAAATTAAATTGTCCAGAGAAACTAAGTGATTTGTCCACATAAAGGCCAACATTGTCCCGCTGCAGCAACTCCCACTCGAGGCAAGAAAGGAGGTATAAAAGCAGTTTTAACGAGATAAAAGGCGGGCAACTGAGACTCCTCGTCGAATCGCGGTAGCGCTCGCGCGATGCGTGCTTTCGAAAAGCGGCGCGCAGCATCCGTGCGTCCGCGGTATTTTGACCCCACCCACGCTGTAAGGCTAGGTCGGCGCCCCTCTCATCGGGAGAAAAAGAGAGAGAGAGAGAGCGCAGGCCTCTCCCCTCGCGCTTGACCAGAGCATTGTCCGGTGAGAATGGAACCATTGTCGAATTGAATCATCGCTCCAGCGCGGGGTGGAATATTCACGAAGCCGATGGTCAGTCGCACCATTATTGTCGAACGTCGCTAACACCCGTGGCGGAGGAGCACCCCCCTCCTCTCCACTCGAAGCGCGCGTCGGGCTTTTCTTGAATAATCGGCCATTCGCGCGAGCGCGCTCCGAGTGAATTATTGGCCTAATTGTTGTCCGGCCCGTAATGCCCGTTTCTCCCGACAAATTTCCGGGCGGGAAAAAAGAAGGAGGAGGAGAGAAAGAGAGACGCGCGCGACACGTGTCCAGAGCGCGGTCCGAATTTCAATCGGCGAGGGGTGCAAAACTGGCCGAGAGAAATCCGATTACTTTACGTGTTTGATCAAAAATGAAAAATCCTGAGGGCACGCGCCACTTCGCTCCCGAGGGGGGAGGGGGGAGGGTCGTATATTTAAATGGGCGGCGAGAGCGCAGTGGTTCGTGGGGATATATACGGGTGTGAATGAAACGAGAGGGGGATAAAACGTGAAACGTGTTTATTTGGCGATGCATGCTAATATGAATGAGGCCCTCGTTTAAATATGCGTGATGTTTTTGAGGGGCGGTCATTCATGCACCGTCAAATAACATCATTTTTCGACGACCGTGTACTTCGTTTGAATGTAGTTGACGTGCATTTTGGGAATTAATGTCGTATTTACTAAGTGAAATATACTTAGATTTTAGACAGATATTCTGATTCAATTATTTTTTTGTAGCATCGGAATAAATATTCTACTAACGGGTATAACGCGTAACTATTTTATACGACTAAAATTATTTCGTGAATAAATTTTAATACGTTTTATAGCAATGTCAGAAACTAAATTACCTCATTTTAATAAACGATGACAAGATGTTGTAAAACATTAAATATTTCATTTTTAATTTATTTAACTAAACGACTTATTTTAAACTACAATAAAAAATATTTAATTCAATACCAACAAATAGTGCACTTCACATTAGTAAGTGAACACGAAATGAAAGGATTTTTTCCCAGGTACTCGAGTCTGTCCGTCACGTCGAACACTGTATTGGATGTTTGTTTACGTTCTTAATAGAAGGATTTTTTACGCAATTGATGCCGCACGCGAGCAGGGGTGAGCTCAGGAGAGCTCGCTGAAAATTGAACAAATCTGGGCATTCAGGTATATAGTATCCCGTCCCAAAAAGAGCTCAACGCGGAAACAGTGGCCTACTCGTCCACAGGGGTTGCTCCACTCTCTCTCTCTCTCTCTCATTTGGTCATTGTTAAACCCCGACAAAGCAAAGGCGGCGACCGAGGGGTCAAGCTCTTTCTCTCTCTCTCCGTCCCTCCCGCTCTCCTTCCCCCCTTCATGCGTCGCGTGTCATATCATGACCGCCACTGAGACTATTTTATACATAAGGGGCTCGCACTCACTTTTTCTCGACTGGCGGGTAGTTTATACGCTTCATCATGATATACTTAAGGGAAAAAGCTCCGCGCGTTATGTAAGCGAGTGTACACGGGTCGAGGGGTCAGCCGGTGTAATACGCGCCGTGGTCGGACTACATCATATGCCTGAGATTTTATGAAAACTCGGCCAGGGTGTGTATCATTTTTCATAATTCTAATCTCCCTCGCCGCGTGCGCTCTAGCTCTCTGTGTGGCGGCTTCCGCCAAAAAAAAGATCAACCTTCCCCTCCTCGATTCATTATGTCCGTATTCATAAATAAGCCGCTCCGATGACCGCGCGTTTACACCTTTATATATAAGTCACTTGCACCGTGTACGTGCTTTTACAAGCTTTTCACGCGAAGGCAGCTCGTCTTTATTATCGCACCCCGCTGGTAAGCCCCGGATGATTGAAAATGCGAAAAACAATTTATTGATTTGAGTACGCTGGTAAAAAGTTAAATATTTATTAAGTCCTGCCCGTTAATTCTACCCGGATTTAAAAGCTACAAAAGTTACTTCGTCAGCGGTGTAAAATAATAAAAATTTTAAAAAGTCTCCTTCAGCCCCGGAATTCCCTGCGACTAAATTTTACAAGTGTGCACCCTCGAAGCCGAACAACAGCCTACAGCCACTTTAAAAAATCCGGAGTTTCCCAAAAACTTTCCACGTGGAGTTTCTTTTTTTATGTCCTAGTCGAGGGAAAAAATTCAAAACACCGAGTAAATTGTTTTAAAAAAGTCTTTGAGGCCTCGGTCGTAAAGCCGTAGGCCCGTCGTAAAAGCTCGGAATCGGCCGAAAATGCGGCAGCCGGGGGGCGCGCGCTAATGAGCTCGAATTTCTACCTGAAGGCGAAGGGACCGGGCGTCGCGGGGGCGGCCGCAGTAATTATGCATGCGGGTTGGCGAAACTGCGTCCGCTAAGTAGCTCGCCGCTCGCGCGGCCACGTACGGGGCGCGTGTCGACGAAAAATTTTGCCGGCATTCTTCGGCGCACGGAGCGAAATTTTCGCCGATGGAACCGGCACCGCCGCCCTTTGTTGCCGCACAGGTTCAATCCTGCGATTTGCAATTCTAATGCTCACGTGGCCCCGCCGACGATTATTATTATTGTAATCGGTGGGTCATTATCCTTTGGGTCGGTCAAATGAAATAATGGGCACGATGATCACGGATTTTGCGCACTTCATAGCGACGCGGAAGTTAAATTCTGCTGCGACCTTTTGTGTGGACGCGATTAACATAAATTGTACTTTTCATTCGGACAGCGCTTTTATTTAAGTGATTTTGACGTTTTGGGCAAATCATCCTTAGGGTTAACATTTAGATTTTAAATTTTCGATTTTATACCGATAGTGGGAATAGTTATTCTTTGCAAAAATAATTTCTATCGGTGCGTTTAACTAAATCATGTCTAGGACGGATGAGCAAGTAAATCCATTAGGACCGTAAAATTTCACTCTAAGCAAAATTAAATTGCCCTTAATTGCAGCAGATAGGCTTGAGTGGACTAAGGAAAGTACAAACACCGTAATAAACGAAATTATTATTCCCGTCGTAAAGAGATAAACGTTTTCGATGCTCGATGATTATCGAGGACACCGAATTTAGCGAGGTTACACCGAGAGGTCTAATTGCTTTATTGCCGACCCATCTAGGTCCGAGTGTCGTGCCTTCTTTTTCTTTTTTTTTTGTTTCGTTTTCTACTGAGGGAAACGCGCATTCCAGATGCTCCGAACGCGCCCGCCACGTCGGAGCGAGAGAGAGAAAATCGGGCCCCGCTCAGGAAGTAGGTATAGTAATTTCGGGTGGCTCAACCCTGAAATTAGCAGGCAAAAAGCCGAAAGATGATTTTCCAAAATAACACGCGGCCTCCTCCGCTCTCACTCACCCTCTCTCCCCCACCCGCCCAAACAATGGGAGAGCAATTTCCCGAGCACCAGCTGCTGCCACCTCTATCTGATTTATCATCTCGCTCTCGCGCTCCGGCGGCCCTCTTCGATTAGTTTTTACTAATTCCTCGGGTTTTCATCAATCTTTGACATTTCTCATTACTCCATCGCAGCACCGATCAGCTCTATATTGCCATTCTAACGAAAATATCCGCACAGGGTAGTAATGAACGTTTAATGCGGATCGAGGCGCGCATTTAATGAATGGCCATACTTTAGATACATTAAAATATCGTCAGCTTGATGAATCTCTGTCCTCTGTAGGATCGGCTCTAGACGAACTGAAATTAATGCAATAAATTGAAGAAATTTCCTTAATTCCCCTGTATATCTGCGAAATTCATGAAAGAACCGCAACCGCGTGTTAAAATTTCATTTGAAATCCGAACTGTCGAAGGGGTGTACGTACACTGCCTTCGTTAAAAATTTACGTACGCAAGAACTTGGATTATTACTCGGTTGTGTATATATAAAGGCGCAACTTGAGCTGGAGAAGCTCCAAGGAAAGGCGAGTTTTACAAAATATATATAAGAAAGCGAATTGATCAGCCGTTAGCTTGGCGGAATGTGCGACAGAGGAGCAGATGGGGGTGGCAGGGGTTGTTCAATCGGTTATTGATTGGAAATGTAAGCCGGGACAGGAAGAGGAAAAGAAAGAGAGCGGGGGGTAACGGTCAGTGCGGGGACCAGCCGACAGATGGCCGCTGGTCAGTTCTGAAAGATCGCGCAGAACCAAGGGGACCTTATATCGGCCTATTCCATATTATTGCCGCGAATGCTTTTAGGGTAATGCTGAATTATTGCTATAATTATATGCGAATCAATTTAATCATACGCCGGCCGTTCGATTGAGTCTTGCAAGAATCGGGCACGGTTTAATTTGGAAATCTCATTTCTTCGCCAATTCCGTTAAACTCGCCTATAACAACATATGTTTTGTAATGATAGTTTTTAAATTTTCTTAGTAAAAGGTTGTAAGCTTTCTATCGTCCCAATGGCACGTTTGTCTGGTACAATTTCATTTTAAAATAAGAAATGGTCATTTTAGTCGTAAACTATACACCATTAGAATTCTGGGAGAGTTTCGTGTAAAAAAATTTGAAATAATAGCACACGTAAAGAGTGCGATCATGGTAATCTCTTCTAGTAAATTTATTTATTAAAATTCTCCCTTAGCTTTATGCAATAATAATAATTTCATTTTTAACTTTAACTATATAATTAAATCTAAAAATCTCATACATTCAGAAAATTTATCTTAATATATTTATATTTAACCAAAACTAAAATCATAAATGACTCAATTGTCACCGTACTAATAGCAAAGCATTGGCGAAAAAAAAACAAGGCGTTAGGCGCCGGACCGCGTGGTTGGGCGTGCCGCGATCCTTACACGTATGTGCGGCGTGGAGGAGTGGGTGAGCGGCTCCCTCGCATTCATCCCTCGGGGCAATCTTTTCAATTTAAAGTCAAGTATTATGGTTTAAATTGCATCACGCTTACTTCTCTCAATACCCCGCGAGAGAGGCGAGGCCGCAGAAGAGGAGGCACACGCGCGCACCCGAGAGAAGTCCGGCCCCTCCGCGCGCGCAACCAAGACTCAATCACGCCGCTTAACCTCTGACCCCGGGGCTCACGCATCGCGCGCGCGCCTCCTTTCTTTTCGATCATTTCTCTTATACTCTCGCCCTGACATTTTTCATTTTACGACCGCATGGTAAATAGTATGATTTTTTCACGACTTTAATTTAGCGAGATGAATTTTTTTTACGCTATTCCGCCAAGACTCAGCGAGTTTGTTTGCTTTGCGTATAGTCCCTCTACTTGAAAATCAATAATGACGTTAAAATAATCTTGTATCTAAGTGATTAATTAGAAAAATCGTGATTAAAGCAATTAATTATTGCATTTAACAGTGAACAGCGTTATACAAATCGAATCGTTATTTATCATCACATTTTATTAAAGCAGCAACTTATTAAGATATCCGCGATGAATCATAGTGCTTCATGGCATTAATATTCGGAAAGCATTTATTTAATTTTTTCCAATTAACTTTCAAATTTATATTACGCTGAAAATCTAAATTATCCATCTTGGCGATCAAACTCGAGATCCGTGAGTTCTAGAATTTCTGCACGCACATGCTCTGCACCTTCCCTCGTTTTGAAGCAGGTGCGGTCGGATTTTTCGGGAATGCGCGAGTATGTGGAAGAAAGGGAAAGGTAATACGGAGGAGCAAAAGAGCGAGAGAGAGAGAGAGAAATTACCGCGTAGCGGGAACCCGTCCAGTGGCTTTTTGGATCCCGACTTATACACGGACACATGCTCACTTATACCAGGCGGCGGCGAAGGGCTTGACCTCTTGATACTCGGCACCCACGACGACTTCCGTCATCCACTGGAATCCGGTTATGCGCGCCGCCCGTATATAACAACATAATTTGCGAAGTTCGCCCCGACGCGAGCTTTCCTTTAATACACTTTTTGCACGCGCGCTCACCGAGGGGGGGATATATACGATGTTTATTTTAATATCTTGCTAATTTTATGGAGCCGTTCATTTTGCCAGTGCATTAAGTGAATTTTTTTCACGGCGACGTTTTCTTGTTTCGATAAATTTGCCGATTTATCTTCGGCGCTGCTTTTCTTTCTTTTTCTGAAAGGGGGCTGATGAGAAAGTTATAAACTTGCCGGTCGTTCGTTTTAAACGTGCATTTTTTTTTCAAACTTCTGAAAAGTTTGCGATACGATTTATCGCTAATTCATTTAATGGAAGTCGACGAGTTTACGCGATGCCTCCTGGATATAAATCTAAATTATTAGTATTGTGTAAACAATGCATTTACTCCATGGCGATTAATTTTTGCTTTAACCGCGTTTAAACTTTGACAATTTTTACCGCTCATAATTTATTCTTTAAAAAAAAACACACACACACAATTTTTGCATGAAGTAAGTATGACGGATACTAATTTAATTAGACACACGTAATTCAGGATTGAAACCGTATTATCTACCAATAAAAAATTTAAAAGGTCTATTCTGAAGATTGTACGGATTTCAAAGTCAGAAGGCAAAGGTATAATTTTTTTCTGCGGTGCCAAAAGATAGTAGCGCGAATTGTAAAAGCGGCGGTGCATTCCGCGAGATACCGTGGATCGAGTGTTTTCTGCAGCGTTCCCCCGATTAAGCCATACAGTACGATCTGGCGGATTAATCCGCCATTAATATCTCGCGTGGAGAGGGGCAGCTCCTCTCTCAGGCTCACGATATATCATCGGCGCGCAGGCGGCGGTGGCACGTAACGTTTATAATATCGGCGCTCGGGCAAAGGCCGGAGCATAAAACGGCGCGAAACCGCGTGTATAATGTGTGTAGCCTTGACCCTCGGCGAGATGCGCGCGAGAACATAGGTAAGGAGGCGAGCGGCCGACGTGATTCAGAAAGAAAAACGCAACGTTTCGTGTAAGTGTAACGTTCCGCCGTGAACACCAGAATCTTCCGCACTCGCGCTCACATTTTTCTCACGAATTTTTCCCGGAAAATTATTGCTCGCTCGGTGAAATTATGAAAATTTTATGTTTTGAAAAAATAAATCAGTTTGAACATTCAACGATTTATGTAATTTCACGTATGAACAACAGAACATTTATAGATTTGATAATTACATCGACATTAATTTAGAAGTACTTCAAGTTAGCATAGATTTATTTGTACATAATGAGGTTATACACATAAATTAATGAAATAAAATTTATTCACGTTTCTCAGACATTTTCAGTGCACTTTATCAAACCTGCGAAGTAACGTGTATTGCATTTTTCATTCAGTTCTGAAGGATTGCTTACGCAATGTAATCTAATCATCCGAGATAAATAAATAAATTAATTAAAATTCACGCGGCTAAATGAGAAACTGTAAATTGAATAGCCAGAGCCTCGCGGATGAAATTGATAAACACACGTATGCGAGAAGCTACGCATCTCTCGGCTGCCAATCGAAGTAGCCCATAAAGGGCGTGTAGCTCGGAGCTACGCGCAATTTTCTCCGCGTTACAATGAGCTGCATGGGCGTCTGGAAGCCGCGACGTGGCGCGCCTTCGATGCCACGAGCAACAGTCGAGGGGGTCGGCGTATAGGTAAACGCCGAGATGGCGCGAGATAACGCGTCGGCCCGAGCTCACGATATCCTCTCGGAGGAAGGAAGAGAGGAGCAGAGGCCACGAGCCCGCTCGGCCGTAACGAGACGAAAAATGAAAAGCTCCATCGTGACTGTAATAACGCGTTATATGCACGTGGACTCATAACGTGTACGTAAGGCGATAGTCGGGGCTCTCGGGGCAGCTGAAGGGTTCCCTTCCATTTTTCCCCGTATTACGTTTTATCTGTGGGCTCGCGCGCGCGCGCCGCCGCCGCGGTACGGACTACTCCCTGGCCGGTGCTCGCGCATATTACCGGGCTGTTAGAGGGCGGGGTCGGCTGATGAGTTAGCAACGTATTGACTTTATAATAATCACGTTAGCCGGTCCACCCGACGAGGCCGGTCGACCGACTCGTTCTCTCTCTCTTTCTCTCTCTTTCTACGCTCCCCTTTGCACCGGCGAAATATCGAGGTAATACGCCTCGCGCGACTCCTTATTAAAAAGCGCGCCTGCGCGCGGCTCGCCGGGCGTATCTCACTCTCGCGGTAATTGTGCCGCTATATAACGAACAATCTCGCGGATAATTTTATTTTAATGTTATCTTCGCGTTTAAGTGAGGCGCGCGCGCGAGCCAGACTACCTACATGTATACCCTAAGCGTCCTCCGAGCTTCCCGCATGTGTATACATATTTCGTAGGTTTGCGTTAACGATTTCTTTGTTTCTTCGGCGAGGAGCTGCAATTTTGCGCCGAGGATTTTCTCTTCCCCCTTGACAATGCTCTTAGATTCTGATGGGCTATTTTCTGGGACGTGTATTACAAGCGTGCCGAGCGCTCTTGGATTACACGATAATATACACTATACCGCCTATGGTGCGTTTGAATTAATTCGTCGACGATTTCGGTGCTGGCAGCGAGGACTCATCGGTGTACTGTTCGTTTGTAATTTATTTCGTGCGCGCGGAAGGGAACAAAAAGTTGAGTATCACTCGGGGATCTATATACGCTTTAAAACCCGATTCTATTTCTTCTATATGTCGCGGGGATTATACTTTTTTTTAAAGGCAATTAAATATGTTTCTTCTTTACGATGAGTACAATGGCGGAGCTGCGGTAACTGTATTGAGATTCAGGTGGATCCGAGCATGTGTATATAACAAATACTCGTCGGTATGAGAGGATCAATCGTGACTGTGCGCTTTGGGTCCGATGAATGTTAATAAAGCATGTAGATCGGCCGAGGCTCTATATAGAGCTCGAACGAGTTGTAATCTCTTTATATCGACATTTCGTTCACTAACGTAATGATCGAGTTATCCCATCTACTCCGATACCAATCCCCTTGTTACCAGATTAAACATGTATTATTATCCGGCGCACTCTGTTCCTTAAAACTAGTTTTGACGCTAAAAATTTGCACGAAAAAGAAAGAGCCCGCTTAATCGCTTTAATCTCGTAACGAAAGAAAGCTAATCGTTTCATCAAATTAGCATCGATGTGCAATTAGTAGCGCGGCAACGTTGGAATCCTCGGTTTATTAAAATCATCGCCGGCGTCGCAATTAGCAACTCTTCCGAGGAAAAATGCCCCCGGCAAGTAAAATATACACATTGAGCCAGAGTCGGAGAAATTTTCCGCGTGTGCCGAGAGGTTCGGCGCTGGCGCGCGCCTTATCTGTAGGCCAGAATTTTTGCCCCGACGCCCGGTATATTAATAAATCACGTAGCGAAATTCTCGATAGAAGCAATAAATAAGGATGCATCTTACGGCGTGCTTTAACAGCCGCGACTACTATAAGTTTTCCTTATTAACGAGCCTCATATAAAGGGAATATCGTGCCGCGGAGGCGCGGCGCGACGGTTGCCAGGCAAGAGAGGTGAATACCGGCCTTGCTGACCTCCAATCTCACCTCAATTTGCCTACACACGCCGCGCGCGCCTTCTCTTTCTCTCTCGCTCCCTATCTAAAATTATGATCTGAAAAATGCCCGGCCTGCCCTATCTCGTGCTACGACGCCGCCTCTTCTACTCTCTTAGCACGCGAGAGGGAGAGAGAGTCGCTCGCCTCGTCGTAATCCGTTAATTACGCGACCGGTCTGCGCCGCTTCGCGCGCGAGCGATAAATTACTATCGAAATTGATACGTCCATACTCTTCCTGAACTTGGCGTCCCGCGAGCCGAGAAGCCTTCCGAGCCCTTCCCTCCTTATGCACTCCTCCTCCCCCTTTTTGCTCGGTTTTCGATTAGCAAGATTTCGTCGCGATGGGGGCAATTTCGCCGCGCGCCAAAAAGTGACGGGGAGAGTTATGAAAATTGTAATTGATTCGTCACTAATGGCGAGCAAAGTGGTCCCCCTCCTTTGCGCCCCTTTTATACGCGCGGGCATTAACGAGGTGAAAAATGGCGATTTTAGTCGGCGAAGAGTCGATTAATGAAATAATCGACGTTCCGCGAGACCGATGCGAACGATAAATTTTTGTCGACGGAGCTAAGCCTCTAGGCAAAAAAAAAAAGAAAGGATAACGCGATATCGACCGTTAATAAAGTTCTAGCATAAACAAAGATATCGGTTGCGGGATGAAAATTAATGGTATAGCCAAACAGAAAGAGTGCGGGATTTTTGGCAA
Source organism: Sycophila sp. Sp_5 (assembly GCA_018906775.1). Taxonomy (NCBI): domain Eukaryota; kingdom Metazoa; phylum Arthropoda; class Insecta; order Hymenoptera; family Eurytomidae; genus Sycophila; species Sycophila sp. Sp_5. Next base: position 1,663,068 of record JACCID010000039.1, read on the forward strand.
GCAAACAATCTCGCGTGAATAAATCAGAATTCAATTCCAGGCCAGATAGCATCTCTCGCCCAGTATATTTCTTGCGAATCCTAAATACCCAAATAACCTGGATATCCGCCTGGCTAACGGGAGCTTTTTCTCGTGTTCCAAGCTGCTATAGTGCAAAAAGGGGGACGCGAAGGTGGGGGCGTCGAAGGAGAGAATAAAGGACGTAGGTGACAGTTTAAGTAGGAAAGTATGTGTTTCTCGTCATTTCTCTCTCTCTCTCTTTCTCGCTCGGGCTCTCGAGGAGCGCATTTATTTCTTCGCGAATGGCCGGTGAGGCGCGGACCGAGGCAGCCACCCGGCACGCAACCCCCTGATCGATTTAGCGCCAAATGTCGCCGTGTTTTACACTCGGCAATAATAGTTGAAATCTATGTTGCCAATATATCACGTCACCCCTTTTCTCCTCGCTCCTTCTCTTTCTCTCCGGCGGCCGAGATTGCGCCCGTGCGACCCCCTCCCTCCTACATATGGAACGCCACCAGGACACATGTAAAGAGACCGACGACGTAAATGTAAAAGTAAGAAAGTTATGCCGATTACTTTGGTATACAGCGGCAGTTTAATCTCGCGACTCCGTACTTCATCGATTAATGAAACGAGAATTTTATTGTGCATTGCCCGGTGCTATAGTTAACGGTATAATAACACGAGACTTTCGAGATAATATCCGACGTACTTAAATTAATAAAAGTACATTTCAGCTTGATGAACGAAATTTATTTCACTCCGACAATTTTAATTTAAAAAAAAAAAAGAAGATGCGACGTTACTAGCAGAAAAAACTGTGACGCGCTCGAGATTCAGCGAAAAGAAATTCGGTTTACGCAGAAGCCACTCAAGTAAGCGGAATTTAAATACCTCTGAGTGAGCGGAATGCTCCGTTTCTCTCGAGGAGAGTACGAGAGGAAAAAAAGGGAGAAGCGTTCGTCCCGAGGGAGAGAGTTGCATCGGTACAGAAAGAAAAGGACCCCTTGGCGCAGTCGGACGTAATTTACACGGGACAGTACTACGTTACACAGTCCGGCAACTTTGAAAATTACTTTTTAAGAGGCGATCCGCTCGCTCTCCTTTGCTCCGGACTCCCGACCGGCGACACTAAATCAATTAAGCCGAGTCGCGTTAATCGATTCACTTTTTCTCGAGCATTAATCGATGTAAATCGAGTGTTAAATTAAAGAGTAATTTATGCGTATTGTAATTAGTTTCTCGATATACACTTGCCTCGAATTAGCATCGTTTATTTTCATCGCATTAAACCGCATCGCGCTCTTTTTTTGTATCGCAGGACGAGCTTGCGGGAGCTTGTAAAAACCCGACTTTCCCATCCCTATCAATCGAGCCGAGTGGCCTATGCATGTAATAAATAAAAATGCTCTTATACAGTAGCCGGCGTCTTAAGCGAGTAGTCCTCAAACCTCTCGAAGATGAGATAGACGCTCGCACGAAGAAAGATCGACCTCGGGGATGAGCGGCGCGATCGAAAGAGAAAGACAGAGAGAAAAGCCGAGCGGAGGCGAAGTAGCGGTTTTAAATTCCGCGAGTCAAAGGCGATGTTTGACATGGAAATGTTGAGCGATGCATTAAACATGTTGCGGAGTGCCTCAGCCCTCTCCGCCTTTCTCCTTTTTTTTTCGTACCCTTCGAGCAAAGAGGCGAGCGGCGATCTCTCGAGATCGAGCGGGAGGGGAGAGGCGATCAGGTCTGTAAGCCGAACTGGAGGAGCCCGCGAACGACGCGCATTGTGTCCGCGGGGGCCGGCTCGGTGTTTGCTTAAGCAAACGAAGGGGCGCCGGGGATCGGCTTCCGCCTTTTAAGACCGCCGCGAGGGAGCATCGCCGGATGCTGCGGATCGATAGCTCAAGATATATCTCGGCGCGAGCCTGCCCCGAGGTGTAGGATCGCGTGGTATTTCGTCCGGCGCGCTTTGTACTAAAACGTGCAATGAGGAGATTTATATCGGATGCGGCTAAGTGCCCGGGCAATCGTTACGCAACGCTTCGGGGTGTGTATGATGACTTGTTACTCGATGGATTCTGCGATATGGAGAAAGTATCCGTCCTTTTTTAAATAACTGCTGAGTCTCGGTTTTCTCTTTAAACTTCATATTTAAATTATAATTTCTGTATACCCCTCAATTATCTAGCTCTGATTTTACTTGCATTGAGAAAAGTGTTTTGGAAAAATTACTGTTATTCTAATAAATATCTCCATATACTGTATTTAGTGAAAAAATTACTATTCTGTATAGACATTTTACTAGAATTCTAGTAAAATTTATATTACAGAATGGTAATTTTTTTCACTAAATGCAGTCTTTGGCTCCGCTCTCAAAGTGAATGGTAATTTTTCCAAAACATTTCTCTCAGTGAGTACAATTATATTTAAACAAAAAAAAGGAGGAAATATATACTTTTTTGTAAGTTTATTTTCACATTTTCTTATCCAAATTGCAATTTGGATATCATGATATTCGCGTTAATAATAATAAAATAGTAAACAATGGAGGCTTATTACACTTACCGGGTGAAACGCGTAGGTGTTTGACGTGGAGGGCTGAGGGGCTTCTGAGATCAGGAGTGTTCGCCGGGGTGACTGCAGGGGGCGACAGATGGGGGTGTGCTAGACCTCCTCCACCTGTCGGCGTTGTGGTCGTCGTCGTTGTCGTCGTGCAGGCGCTTAGGGGCGAGGTGCGTTTTAGGCTCTGTTCCGTTCGCCACGACACTTCGCTCTCGCCTATCCACAATTTTCCTGAAACGATTAATAATTATTCATTATTTTTTATTAATTTTTTTATTTAATGACATATCAACGGACTAACGTCCTTTATACATTTTCTGAGGATGCACCCCTAAGGAAAAGAATTTCTCGTAATTTCGTTATTCCAAATTAAATTCATTTCTTTCGATGCATCGGCCTGATCGGATTATCTACTACCCTCGGAAAGCTATTACCTCTCTGCTTCGATCTTTCTTATCGAAGAGAAGAAATTATCGGGTAAATTATTTCTACCGTATAATCAAAAAACTAAATTATCTAAATTAAGTTCATCAGTTCTAAGACGAGGAAATGGAACAGTGTAAAGCCTAAACGAGAAACTACTGGAAAATTTGAAAGGATAATTATCTCGTACAACTCGACGGACGAATGCGCATACTTTCGTAAATTTATATTTGACACGTTATTACTGCACAGCATCGGCTAGTATCCGCGAAAGCTCGATGCGTGACGCACTCGTAATATCCAGAACGAAGCAGGAGGTTGCCCGTGGATACGCGGCGAGTTTATATTAACGGCCGACGTACGCTCCGAGGAAAATCCGAGAAACTGAGCGCCTGTTCAAATGGTTTCTCCGCCCCCTCATGCGCGCATATAATAGTTCGCGTAATTAGTGGCAACTCCCCCTCGCACACTTTTGCCTGCGCATATCGCCTACGCTTCTTACTGCCGATGTTTACGAAGCCCGGGTAGATGCATCCTCCAAGGGGTGCACACCGCGAGGGTGAGTCCTGTATCCAAATATACTTCGAGGGGCTTTCCCCGGTTTCCCTCGATTCGCCGTAATTTCCCGGAACAACGTTGACGAGCGCTGCGCATTCTGTTACCAAGTGTCTAATTACAAGAGAGGGAGAATCGCTCTGGATGAGTGCGCGAGATGCGCTTATTTACGCTGCGCGATAGAGTACTCCTCGACTCGTTCAAAAAAATTTTCCGACATTCTTCTGCTGATGACTGGCTCAGCCTCCGGAGAACCACCCGCAGCCTCGCCAGTACACCTAACCAAATGTTCCTACCTCATTATTCCTTAGAAATAAGATAAGACGTACGATCATCCTCATCCGACGTTAATTTCGTTAACTGCTTTCGCGTCGGATAAAACACAATGGAGCAATCAGCTCGTTTCCGCGGTTCTCGTGTACCAAACGCGACAGAAGATCATCTCGGCTGCAAGTCATCCGCGCTCCACGAAAAAGAAACGTCAGGCACTAGGAGTTGCAGTTCGACGAAAATTTCCCCGACGGAAGGGGCGGTGATTGGGAGCTGCGGGCACTTCGGCCTTGTACGTGGCGGTGGCGTGACCGATCCGAGATTATACCCGAGATGCGCAAATACACGCGCCTCCGCGCTCGCGCGCCACACGCCTGACTCACTCGCGTTATTTGCTTGATGAACGATTTGCTCCGCTTTCTCTGTCTCGCTCGCGCGGTGAGGGGGGGGGGGAGGACGCGCATCCGTATGGTCGTCTCCGCTATTGCCTACGATGCACTCGAGAGTGTCGCGCCTCCGGAGTGGAATTGAAGAGAGCGATTCAGGTCCGCTGGTGCGGAAGAGGAAAGACGCGCTCTTTCTCTATTATGCCGGAGACAAGATTGTCCGATGTCTCTTTCTCTCTTTCGGTGTTAGGCTTCAGCGAGTTGCTATATATATTCTGCTTTGTATTGTTGCGTTTAGAATTTAATTTGGTTCTACTTGAGTTACAATATCTCTCTCTTGGTTGAGTTGAACATTTTCATTTTCTTTTATTTAAAAATAATTGTCTAGCTGTTGGTCTTTAGTTTGCCTGCTCGAATTTCGCTTATAGAAGATACAACTGATTATTTTTAATCGATTTTTTTCGTATCAAAATTATTTATGGAAAAATCGTTATTTACGCCTCGGTAAAGGAGATGCGAAGTTTCTGCATTAACTAGATCTGAAAGTAATCTCGCTAATGTGTCGATGCTGGTCGACATGTCAAAGCCAGTGATTTGGTTTCGGCAGTCAGGAGCAATGGCTGTTAGGAGCGCCTTCGGCGTAACTTCGGGCCGAGGTCCCTTTAATCTCGTGGTGTTTGCATGGCGCTGCGCGCAGGCTTTACGGTCCACCTCCCTGGCCGGCCTGTCCACCCCTGTGGGGATGCTGCTCTCGGCGAACCGGACAAACGAAATAACCCTCATTTTATACGACCTCGAGGGAAAATTGAATTATCTCCGTGGCTTTTCCTTCACGACGGCGACTCTCCTCGAGGTTTTATTAAGTACACATTAGACCTGCCCCTCCTCTTATTGCACGTCTGAATATTTATGACGCCTGTTTACATTAGCTGTCTTTAATTTTGTAGTGTTTGCCTACGAATGACCGATAAATTTTTTAAAATCCCGGCATTACACCGAAATGTTCCTTCAGATCAGTTTTAAGGTGTACGGAGTTTGTTCTTTGATAATGCTGTTATCTCTTTCTATCTTGAGATTGTCTTGTTTTTTTTTCGGAATAAAAATGAGGAGAATATTCATGATAGATAATGCGAGATACAGGGAAGAAAGTATCTATAGAAAATAAAATAAATGAGTATTATTAGCATGAAACTACGATGGCAAGATTTAATTAAACCGAAACTTGATTAAGCGCCACGGTGGATTCGCCTCGACTTAATAACAGCCCTGCCCGTCATTTATTACGGGTGCATTGAAGATTTGCGTATAAAGTAACGTCTCCCAGTGGCGGACCATTAATAACACTCCCCCGTGGAAGGAAATTCGGAGCTTGCGGACGCGCGATTTTCGGAAAATCGAACACTTGTCCCTTTTCCACGAGTCCGGCGTATGCTCCGGCCACTTCGCATAAACAGAGCCATTCGTCTGGGGCTAGCTCCCCCGAGTCTTTCGAGTCCCTCTCTCATTGCCCGGCTCCGAATGGTCGCTCCTTTTTTCTCCCCCACCCCCCTCTTCTTTGCATTCCCGCTCCCTCCGGCGGACACACTCCATTCACGGGTTTATCACTGTCCAGATAACAACGATTTACCTACCGGCGAGGCTTTGCACGAGGGTCCGAGAGTAGGTGTGTGCCAAAAAGAGAAGGAAAGTCGTGGAGGGGGAGAAGAAAAAAAGGCCAGATTACCAGGGAGAAGAATAGACGAGGCGAGAGTGCGAAGGAAAAAAAAGAGAGAAGTCGTGGAGGTGGGTTCTGGAGTAAGAGAGAGAGAGAGAGGGAGAGTGAGAGTCTGGCTCTCGGTCAGCCACCTTGCATTCGGGAGTATTTCACTTTAACGGCCCCCCGGGGGATTGGCTGACCCGCGCCGTCTCTCCTTTTATCTGGCCTCTCGCTCGCTCCCTTCAGCGTTTTCGGCATAATGGACCAGCATATTACTTATTCGCCGAGCGGAGTGTGTCCCCGCGCGAGACCGCGAGAGCCGATCGTCATTATACGTCGTGCACCTTGTGTGTATATACAGCCAGAGACGAAACGGGACTTTGGCCCCTTTTTTTTTATCCCTCCTCTTTCCTCCTCCCTTCTTCGCGTCTTCTTCCTCCTCTTCTTATTTTCGCTTTCGTTCGCTTCCTGCCTCTATCGGGAAGAATTAATTATTCTCGGAGAGCTTTTCAATTCGGCCCCCGCGAAAGGCGAGCGAGCGCCACGTGCCCGGATATGGACTTTAAAATTTATTGGCCTAGGTAATGGAATAGTTACTGACGTGCGCCTCGAACGAATTCTGAAGCCGCTATTCTGATTTCAGCAGTCATTGTGCCATTATTGCTCTTCTTTTTAAATTGAATTCTGTCGTTTATCCATTTTTTATCTGCGTGTTATTTGTTCCCTTTCATTTTGGAATGCTTGATTTATCAGAAATGAAAAATCTCTCGCAAAATAATTTAGCTTCAACTTTTACAAGAACAAATGTTAGCCGATAAATAATCTTAATTTTGACTTGCGAATTTCGGTAAGATATTGAGAGTCGAGGGTGCAGCCGAGCGTGGCAAAAACGTATTAACGAAAGCAGCCTGCGCGTACCTCGGAGGAATTGAAAATTCCAGACCGCCTCGGTCAAGGGGTTGAAGCAGAAAGAACGCGCGCGCAAGTCTTCGAGATAGGAGACGAGGAGAGGAAAAAAAAACAGATAGCGCGAGGGGGTAAGTAAAACGATGGCGGCGGCGACGGATAAAGCGTCCGATATAAGATTAATAGTGGAGGCCGATGGCTGGGCCGATGGTGATTCCTCTTTGAAGGTGGACCGTGCACTGGGGCACCGGCCAAATTGAATCCTGTTTAGGACAGTGAGTGAGAGTGAGAGAGAGCAAGAGGGATGGAGAAAAGCTTCAGGCTGCGCCCTCGGGCTATCTACCAATAAGTAAATTGCCCGCCACCTATTTCTTTCCTTCTCCTTTGCTATCGTTCGCTCGATCTTTCTTTGAGTTTTGCAACGAGGAAAGAGGGAAGTGGGGTGGGAATGATGAAAGGCGATGTTTCGTGCGGTATCTGTAATATTTCGGGCGGAATTTTTGTAAAGTTGGGACGATCAGTGTTTCGGATACATTTACGTCTAAGTTCAAGCCAACCACGAAGTACTTTGAATTCTCGCTTATTTAAGTTGCACACCTTAAGAGTTCCGTTTATTTCGTTCATTTACAATCACCATAAAATAAAACACATTTTTAAAAAAAAATTTATTGATATGTTCAAATTAAACAATTCATTTATATAAAATAAGCAAGCGTTCGAATAATAAGAAAAAGAAGCGATAGTCGCACACATATTCGGATCATAACGGACCCCAGTTCCCCATTCATTTCAATAACGCGCGTCCATCGGTAATTCTCCCCGCGTCACAATAATCAGCACTCGGTTATACAGTGCTACTCGCCGATCCGCTGCATCAAGACTCTTCTCGTCGCTTATATACCGAAATGCCGGATCCTTTGAGACGGAGCCTGGCACTTTTGTACCCCCCTCCTAGTCGAACATCGGTTTCTTTTGACGATCTCACATATAATAAGTGCGCGTCGAAAATTCATCGAGCGGGATTACGAGTTTGATTGATGGCCGCATTCTTGCGTAGTCCCGAGGCGGAAGCGCCAAGCGCGGCATTTGCTTATCGGATATGCGCCGAGTGTACGTGAATGGAGCGCCGGGGCGAGATAAACCAGCGTGACGGAGGACACGAGGCACTACGGGGCTCGTTACGACTTATTACCGGGAGCTGGGCCACGCTAATGGATGTACGCCGCTAAACGTACGATTGAGTACAGCGCACCCCGCCGGAGATGGGAGCACGTGTCGACCGACCAAATTCAATGGACCGCTATGAACGTCGGGCTTTCAGAAAAACACCGCGGTTCGAGCTCTCCTCTGCAGATTAACGCGCGCTCGCGTGCTTAGGCGTATAAGCTGCAATTAGAGGCGATGCAATTACGATTGTTAACGGACGATTGACGCTGAATTATTTTCGAGGTTTTCATTATTCCGGAATTGCGTTTAGAGTCTCTTGCGTAACGATCGAAGAGATTCGGAAGAACGACAATTTTTTTTATAGCATAAGTAAGTGACAATTTTACAGAATAAATAAAACTGATTACTTTGATGAAATGTTTATTTATTTAAACCAGATAAATTTGCAATGAGTAAATCCTAAAGAAAAATTCGATAAAAAGATTTGATAACGCACGCGGAGTGAACCAAAAAGTGGAATAAAATAAAATGCTTAAAGTGTCGTTGCGCGATTTAACAAAAATAAGACTCTTAATTAATTTATTCTAACCGCGTAGACGAGGGAGAGATTGAATCGTCTCTGGGTTTAAACAAGGCTAACGTTTTTCCAATTCTCTTTGGTTACCCTCGTTACTGCGGCTCAATCGATATTTCCCTCTCCTTTTTATTCTCCCAGCTCATCGAGTTTCGACGCGAACTCTGCCTTTAATTTAACCCGAAAACTATTTTCCCACCTTTTTGCATTTAGATTAAAAGCTTTAATTAAAAATAACGACCGCTTTATCATTTTTTAATGAATCATCGCGCATTTGGCTATACCACAAACTGCAAATAAGACAATCTAAATGCAGGATATTCTATCGAAAAATATAGAAGTAATGGGAATTTTATTATACAATAAAAATTTTCACTCTATCTTTTCAACGATTTTTTATTCATTAATCGATGAATTGAAAAAAAGTCGCAAAAGTAGTGGAAATATTAGAAAATTCAGCCACTGGCAAATAATCCCCGACGAAGAAATTCGAAACTTCCAGGAGCGGGCGCGGGTCTAACAGCCGCGCCGTGTCTACGTACGCGCGGAGAAAGGAAATCGATAGAGTCCGTCGGCGTCTCGCTCTCGAGGCGCGCGTAATGGGCGCCATTTTTCCGTGAAAACGCGAATAACCTGGTGGTATTTCATCGACGTAGCGCGCCAGCGCCGGCGGCGTCGTAGGAGGAGGAGAGGAGGTCGAGGCCACCCCGTGGAAGGGTTCGCTGGGGCGCAGGCGCGAACCGCCCTCCCGCGACGCCACCCAGCGCAGGGCATAACTCTCGCTCCCTCGGCCTCGAGCACACCTAGCCAATCTGCATGCGAGCAGCCGACGCCGCGGCCATTTTGTAAAACGTGAATTTAAAGTAGGACCAACCCTTTTTCAGAGCCTCCTGCACTGTTGACTTTTGGTGGGGTTGTTAGAGACCCTTTTTATTGGGGTGCCTTTAATAGTCGCATGCAAAGTAGTTGCGTCATTGGCTGAGGGCTATTTTGATGGGGAAGGCTTTATTGGCTCGGGGTTGGGTTTGATCAATGGAAGTGTTTACGTTGAATTGGAAAAAGTGAGAATTTAATTCTCAATTTTTTCATCATTTATATTTTAGAAAAAAATTATAATCTGCAAGGTAGTCTTAAGAATTACGATGTTTTTTTATTACATTTTTCAGTGATTTACAAAAATATACGCGCGCAGCTATTTATCAAATTAATTATACTTCGAAATTCAAATCAAATGAATCGCATAATTCAGATGTACTGATATCGATAATGAAAATTTGTTACAGATTTGACGAGCTCTGATCGATGGCAATTCAAGGTCTCATGTCAATTACTTTATTTTCATCGAGTAGCATATTTCAATGAAAAAATTAAGATGATGATATACGCATTGTTTGCGTCCTATCTGATCAATCACGAAATTATTTTATTCATTGCCTACTTTAATAAGGTAAGAAACTTCACTTGATAATTACATTTACATAGGCCTCACTTAGTTTTATTAACCTTTTCCACAACACTGTTACCTATAGAAAATATAGAAAAATTCAGGGTGTCACAGTGACGCATTGAAATTTAAACTTTAAAAAGGAAAGAAAAAAAGATCGGGAGAGCCATGTTGCCGGCACGCGCGCAGTGAAAAGCGAGGTACAGTGTCGCGCGCTCCGCGAGCGAAAGGGGTGAGGCCAAACGAGGAGAAAGGAGCGAGAGAGAAAGGGGGGGACCGTCGCTACACACGATTTTAAAATTACAATGGCAGACACACGTCGCGGCGCAATCTATCCATCCATTCGCCGCGCCACAGCCTCTCGTGCTTGCGCTGCTCCTGTGCCGAGCATCTGCGTTCGTTCTTCCTGCTGATAGAACGGGGAGAGAGAGAGAGAGAATAAGAGTTCACCCTTATTTGTGTCGGTCGCGTGCCAGCTCTGCCTAATGCCGTGAGCATCTAGATATGGATATCCATTGTTACAACATTAAGTTTCTCTGTGGATATTTGGCTTTCCTGAATAAATTTTAGAATTAAAAACATTTATATTGGATTATATAATTAATTATCACGAATAAAGTAATCAATTCGATTTAAAAAATACTACGATTCAAGATGTGTAGCTTTTATAAAGTAGAAAATAAAAGTATTTATAATTGTTTCGTGTACTGATGATAAGTAACGCGTAATTGCTTGATTCAAAGGTTGGAGTAATTATTCAAAAATATTATAATTTACAAATTAAAAAGCGCAACATTTCTGTAGGATTTGCTGCGTGCAAAGCGCACAGTTTAGACACGAATAAAGAGTGTAAAGGAAAAAATTATGCCTCTCGTCTACAAGCTCGATAAATTATCCGAAAAGACAAATTTATTTTAAACCCCGTAAAATCTCCGAACGCCTCGACTTTTCCAATCTCCGCTATACGGTCCATACGCCAACACGAACCGAGCACGCGCATTATGCTCCTGCAGCCCTACCCCCCTCCCCCAGTTTCTCTCTTCTCTCTGCCAGCGACACCGTATAACTCGGTCTCGCTCGAATTTTCATCGTAAAACTGTCTCCCTCCCCCCTGCATCTCTCTTTGCACTTTTGGCCCTTTTTCGAGGACCGCAGAGATCACCGCTTTGGCACCCTTCCCTCGAACATTTTAAACTTTCGCTCTCTGCCCCCTTCCGCGCGCGTGGCTCTTGCGGCAGCCTCCCCGCCGTATATACATAACGTATAATACGTACACCAGGCTCACCTATGGGCCGGCCTGCGCGGGCTGCGGAGGTTCGACTTCGCGCGTTTCGAAAATCGGTGCAACAAAAGGGGGGGACCCACACACACTGCCGTTACGCAATTCTTTTTCATCTCGGTGACAGACGAAATGCGCTCGCGCGCGCCCGAAGCCCCGGTGTCGCTCGACGCGCGCCACCCCTTTGTTATATACAGTCGAGGAAAGACGAGAACACGACTCGACCATTTTGATTTTTCTAATGCACGCGCCAACTGCTCTTGTGCTTTTAAATTCGCCTCACCGATGACGATTACGGGCTTGTTAGGATTCGTGGAGTAAACCTCTTTCGCTTTCACGACCGCGACTCCTTCTTACACAGTTTGCTCGGATGCCTTTTATCGCGCTGAATAGCGCTTAAAAAACTGTCGAAGAATTCGTCGGTAATTCTGAATGATATTATTTTTCAATCTTTGTTTGTTCTTTCTTTTTTGAAGAAACAATTTTATCACTTAATTTTATGCATTTTTAGCTAAGCGAGTGTCTCAACTAATTGGCGAATTCAATAATTATTGTTAAATATTCAACAGCATTTACATCTATGCTTTAATTTTCCTCTACGGGATAATCATAATTAACTATAGTTTAGAGAAATTAAGTGCGAACTATTTCACATTTAGCTTCGCAAAGTTATCAAACGAAACATCAGGAAATATCGCTTGTAAATCGCTTTGTAACGGAAAAAATATAATAAAGAAATATGCATATCGCACCGCGGCGAACTCGGTGCTAATGAGCCGACAGCGGCGCTTTATTTCACTTTTTCACTCGCGCTGCGCACACAAAGGCGTCTAGAAATTAGAAAAGTTCTCTCGTCAATTCTCGTACGCTGCGTTCGCACGTGGCAAAAGGATCCGTAGAAAAGCGCCGACGTCACGTGCTCATGCATATGCATATCCGGCCGCGAAATGCTCGCTCATCACCATACGCGCACACGTCTCGCGTTGTGGGAGCGATATACCGAGGAATCGCGCGAAATTCCACAGCCCTTCCTCTATGCCTCGTTCCGCCGAATCACGCTTGAACCAGCCTAATTAATCTCGCGCCCTTTTAACGTTATTCTAAATAAAATTTTATTGCCGGTTTCATAATGCACCGGAAGTAATGCCCGATTATTTTGATTATGAGCGATCGCGAGTTGATTAATCGTCTAAGCGCGTTAGAAAATTTCACGTTTTCATTTCCGCATGTTCGAAAATGAAAAAAATTAGCCGGCGCAGCGATCGCCTGAGTGTGGAATGTGCCGCGGGAGTGAGATTTTTTTTTAAAATAAAAAGAGGGGAAGGCGACCGTGCATTTTTTTTACTTCTTCATTTTTTTACACGTGACCATCGTTGGATAAAATTTGAGAAAGTTCGGACGCAATGCGTTTTCGCCGCAGCGGGATTATGGATATGCGTCGAGCGTGCACTTTTGCGAAACGAGCGATGGAGAGGCCGCGATTATATGCTAATTCCGGGATAAAATTTGCGAACGTCGGGCGGATTATGAACGCGGCGTTACGCGCGCGAGTCTACGGCGAGAAACTTTTAGTTTCATTCATATAAACTTGTCCGATTCAGTGTGGAAAAGTGAAAGAGTTCCAACGGTTTAATTGCGGATGCTTAAGAAAAGCCGAGGGACGTGAATTAAAAATAATTAGAAAATATTGCGCGGGTTTTTTACGAGCTCAATTGCCGCGTATATTTTTTTTCATAAATTCTAATAATTTAAGAGAAAAAAAAGTAGAAATTGAAAATTAATTTCTTGGAACATTCAATTAATAAGCCTCTTCTGTTACACTACATATAGAAAGTACTTCCATTCTTGCCGTATGCTTCGTACAAACTTTATTCCAAAATATTCATGAATTTCAAATAAATGAAATTTACCGCGGCATTAACACTTCGTTAAGCTGTATAAATATTTACCAGTACATTAACTTCGCGTACTTCCGCATAAAATTTAAAAAAAAATCAACCAAACGGTTAATACGCCTTTCTAAAATTTAATCGCCAAACATTTCGATCGGATAATTAAGTACGCCGCTTGAAAATCCCGTAATTGGACGAAGATTTACAATAACGTCATAAAGCCCTTTACGCGCCATGATCGAAGCCCTTCGATTTCTCCGGCGAGTCGGAACGGAGCCAGTGGCTTGTAAAAGTGCGTGCGAGACGCGGGGAGACGAGACAGAAAATTTCCCGATTAAACTGGGCGCGGGTATGGGGAGTCGACGGTTGGGCCGAGGTGCGCGCGTCTCGAGAGAAGAAGAAGTTGCCCGCGCAAGGAAAGGTGAGACGAGAGGGAAGAACGGGGCGCGAGGGGTGAAATTCGTCGCGATTGGCCCAGCCGATCGTTTCTGGAATGCGCCGCTGCATCGACTCTGTGTGCGTCCGTACGCGCGAAAGAATATCTCCGCTGCGTGGCCAGGGTATATAAGAGCGGACTCGCTGCGGAAGGCTGCCGAGACTACCAGTTCGACGGAATCGAATGGGTCGCGGGGTGCTTTAGTTTTCAGTTTTCTATAGGAGGGGCAGTTTTTCGTATGAAAAATATCGAATCTTTAATTTTATACCGAAAGTAAAATTATTTTTAACTATATAATTACAATTCTTTTTAATTACGAAGCGTTATGAATACATAAATCATTTATATTTTCTTAAGTTTACTTAATATAAAATTATATACTTAAGTATAAGTACATATTTATTATATTTACACTATTAAGTATACGAGCATATATACTGCCTTAAAAACTTCACCTACTTTAAATACTTAATTACACAAAGCACCAATAAATTTCCTTTCTAATAACGCACGAAGGAAAAGTTAAAAAAAAAAAAGAAGCAGCCAGTAAATTTATGATAAAAATTTCACGTAGCATCAAATCGAGCCAAGCGAGGCTATATGTACTCTGTCGAATGCTTAATACAGCGAGCGCGGGGCAAAGAAAGGCAAAGTCGACTTTTCCGCGAGCGAGATGTTGTTGCACCGAGTCCGCGAGCTTGCGCGCGCGCGCAAGGGAGCGAAAGAAAGCCGAGGCAAAAGAAAAAGAGGAACTTAGGCGGGCGGTCGATGCCGTGCAGCTGCCATGGCAACTGCGGGAGCAGCGGCAGCAGAGAGACGGGAAATCGACTTGGAAAAACTGGTAGCATTGACCGTCTCCGCTGTGCCTCGTCTCGCGAGACGTTGCGGAATTGCTGCGCGCGCGCTCGCACCAGATCGTGCTGCTGCGTATGTACCCTGCGACGGCGAAATTATTCTGCCCCTCGAGTCTCTTGCATACGATGATTGCGCAAACGCCGCCGAACTCTGAGCGATGAAGATTTCACTTATCCGATCTTGCGAGTAGTAAATTGCTTGTTCGTTTAGGGTTCTACGCGAGATCCTCGAAACGCTTTTTTTTTTACTTTCTATAAGTAAGTTTAGATTAATCACGTATGACACGTACATTAATGACGCTATATAAGTAGAAGTCATTCGGTGTTAAACAATTAAATATTCTCTTACTTTATAAATAATTAATCGAACGTATTTTTCACTATGTAGTAGCAGTATCTTTCGAATTTCTATACATTACGGAATACTTTGTACATTAATTTAGTAATCAGCTGGTGAATAACACCTGCACCGGCATTAATTACATTTCCTTTTTTTATCGTTACTTTTTATTACTCGATTGTTTCGAATGAAATTGCAGTGCATAACGCAGCACAAATTAGTATTCGGTATTATGAAAATCATCGCACGTGATAAATCGCTCGCCGGCTTATAGGCCGATTTACATCGAAATTTCTATTTTCTTATCTGGTGCGCATTAGCCTCGTAACCGTCCGAGGAAAATATTCGCCGCGAGAAAGAAAAAGAAACACGAGCGCGAATTTCGGATCTTATCGGGAAATTTATGCCGACTGAGCGTACCGCGTTTATACATCGCGCAGTTTCTAGCGGCGTGCCAGGGCGAGCGTATATAAATAAAAAAAACTCAGTCGGTTTCGCGGCCGTATCTATCAATCAGGCCTGCGAGTTTCGGAAGTGCACTACGTGATCTCGGCGCCTTTATCGCCCCAATGGAAAGTTCCCTCTCGCGCCCTTCCGCCGACGCCTTAAAACAAAGTACCCGCGCTTTTTAGCCCGCACCGCCGATAAGACGCACGGCGAAGGCAGATTAAACTCTCTCTTTTTTTTCATCTGTTTGTACTGTGCGCACAGATAAAACGCCATATCCGAATGTCAAATAGGTGTAAATTCTAGAAAATAGAGGATTAGATAAAGTCATTGAATGACGAAATCCATTTTATGTACTTGTCTTCTTACTTACGCCCAGCGGAAATATCTAGGGAAATCGTCTCGGCACTTCCGAAGTCTTTCGCAATTAATTTTTCGAAATTACGCGGGCGCCTTCTCATCGTCAATGACTCTGTTCCGCGGCGCGCGCTTATGAGAAACCTCGTAAAATTTTAAAAGGGGTCGCTCTCGCCGCGCGTGGAGACAATCAGCGTCAGAGGTGAAATACGCCGGTGCTCGCGAGCCCGATTTTTAGCGTCGCCAACGCGGCAATCTACCGGGAATCGCGGTTTCGTCGGCACTTCCGTACGCAAGGCGGTCGCTCGCTTAATTAGTGCGACCTTCCCCGACCGTTAAAGTCAAAGAGCGCGAAGGAGACAGTAAGCGTGGAGCACACAACCGTCTTTTCCCTGCAATTACAATATCTTCTTCCGCGGTGTTAATATTCGGTATATGTACCGTCGGGGAAAGGCGTGGGTGAGTCGTCAGTGTCGACCGGGACTTGAGCAGTCGATAAACAAACGGTGGAGATAAAGGTCGCGGATACGAGCCATTGGTAAGGTGCGCGGTGATAAGGGGCACACCTCGATTTTCTCGCGGTCATGTATATATTTCTTTTTTATTATTATTATTTTAACGCTTCTTCAAAGTCAACAGAATTATCGGCTGTGCGCGAGCAGCTACGTGAGTAATGCAGAATAAATCAAGCGATGAATTATGGGCGAGGCTCTCGTTATTTCCGATGATTCTTACGCGAATTGAGAAATAATATCTTCTGTTTTTCGATTGAGAATAAATATACGTAAACATTGATTGGTGTATTGGCGATCTGCCGTTTTATCGGAGGCCTACGGAAAAAATTTAAACAAAGTAGGTCTGAATAAATAGATTAAATATAGAATTTATGATTTTATCGCATTCTTATTGTATGCCTTTGATAAGAACGTCAATAATTTACGATACATACGATGGTACAGCAAAGGCGACGGGCATAAAACTTTATTTAGGATAAATGCTACACTGTATTGACACGCGATTTTACGGCATTTCCTTTAGAAAGAACCTTTCTCTCCTTACCATTTATTCGGATTACGCCCGGCGTCCTAAAAAAATAAGCATCTTAAAAAAAAAGCGTTATTCACACCGATGAACTCGACAATACCTCGGCAACCATAGGAGCATCGGTAAACTGAAGTTCGAGCTTCGATTACTCAACGCTCGCTTTGCAGTTATCATAAGAATCAAACCTATCGCGGCGAGTTTAAAAAAGCGAGAAACGTGGGATCGCGGCGCGACGCAGATTCGGCGAGCGTGATCGTCCATTAAAAAAAAAAAGACCGACAAGGAAAAAAAAGCGGAGCAGAAACACGGTCCCTCGTGAAAAGCCTCGTTTCGTCACACTAGCCTTCCGTCTAGCCGCGATTTAGTCTGGCAAACGTAAATAGCAACACCTGCGACCCGAAGATCCACGGCCACGATTAACTCAGTCGTCTCGACACCTTCGGGTCTTCGAGCCTCGCTCTTCCTCCCCCCTTCTTCTACGGGCGAACGAGAGGAACCAGAGGGCCGCCGATGCTCCATCGGATGCGCCGGAGGTCGTCCCCTGGTCGCTGGTATCTATACTCAGATTAGGCCTGTAAACAGGCGTCTATTTGCATTCGCGGCTGGTGGGCGCCACTGCTTCTCGCCACTATCGGCGCGGCGGTATCGAGCACCCTTTGCCATTTATTTATTTTTTTCGTCTAATAAGCTCTCTTACGATTTCCTAATGGCCCTATCGGACGGACCCATCGATCCTCACGATCACCCCCTTTCCCCCTCAAAGCGCGAGCGCATCGCAGCAAGATCGAGGTGAATTGCGGTGCAGTTGAGTCCGACGATTCTAACACTTTTAGCAGTACTTTTAGACAAGTGCTTTGTTTTACGTATGATTCCTCGTGTGATAATTGAATTGAAAAGGATCATATTAAATGAAATTCAATTATTAATCTGATTGAAACAGTTTTTTACGAATTAAAGATATTTACTAGCAATGAACACCATTCGCGAATTACTAAAATTTTTTTATTAATTTACGTTTTAAGAATTAATAAATATTATTGGTATTAAATAAAGGTAAGCGCTTTTCATGTTAAGTCAACATTTGAAATTTTATTTTCACCGTATTGATGCGTCTAGTATTTCTGATAGAAGTCTGTCTAGCCTCGTGTGGTTTTTGTTCGTTGAACGAGGGAGCATAATGTGCAAATACATCTGATTGATTGGATGCACAGTTACGTTGAATCAAAATCACATATCAAGTTAACTTTCCCATATGAAGAATTTAAAAAAAACTTATGTAATTAACTAATATTTCACTTTTATGTAATCACGATTATAACCGTAAAAAACATTAATGCTTGCTTGATGAAAAAAAGTATTAATGAGAGGCGTGCAATCATAATTACGCAGTCGTAAAAATTGTTACGAAAAAAAAAACATTCAGGCTTTGCAAGAATTTTTCCGTGCGCGAATAATAACAAAAAAGCCTATACGAGGTAAACGAAAATTACGATAAAAAAAACAGATGTCACCAGAGTTCCTTCGGGGCGAAAAAGTGGCAGATTAAACAATTTACCAAGCAGTTATAAGAGGAACAAAAGTCGATGAATCGCTGAACCGATGCCACAGCGCGATAAATCATCGTTTTCTCCTGGCCCGCTTTTTTTTTCCACTCCTAGTTGAGCCGCACACACGAATCCCCGCGAGGATAAACCACTGTCACTCGCAGATTACGCTACCCTCCTTTGTTATCTTCTCTCTCTTTTTGTATCTGTCGCCCATTTCCATGCGCACACAAGTCTGCGCCCGCGGGAGCGATGAGAATTTTCGTCGAGCGCGACCGGGCAAATCACGGATTTAAAAAAAGAGGAAAAAAAGCATATACGAACCGAGAGAATGAAGTGAAAAAAAGAGAGAGAAGCTCCCCTCTGCAGCCGCGAGCGGCGTAAAAACTGTGTGAAAAAGCGTTATTTCGGGGTGAAATCCGACGCGCGAGTTCTCTCGTTCGCTCCTTTCTCTCCTGCGTTCCCCGAGCAGCCGCTCCCTTTTTAACCCCCTGACGAGTGAAAATAAAAAAGCGGGCCCACTGCGCGAGCGTGGGCAGGTAAATTTCACGATTCTGGAAGATCGCGAGCGTGAATAACGCACAGGGGCGAGCGAAAGGGGGTACAGAGAGCCGCGCGCATCCTGCATATTCACCGATTTTTCGGGTAAATTCTTTATAGGGGGGTCGGGTGAAAGGATCGAGAAGGAGACGGCTGAAAGGCTCCCGATCACCGCGGGCCTATAGAAAACTGCTCCTCGAGCCGCGATTCCGCCGCGGTCCCTTACAATTTTCCTATTTCTGGGTCATGGGAAGGTTACGTAAGACCGCGTGAGGAGACGAGGGTTTACCCTGATCTTGGAAACTGATTTTTTTTTAACGTAGACGCACTCAATGCTTGTACCTCCACTTTCCCTTTCCACGACGCGGGTCTCGATTAGTGCGCGAGCCGCTCGGTCTATTAAAGGGGTTGCCCCCTTTTTTTTCTACGATTCCAGGAAAGCGAGTACTGAATGGAGGGCAGAATTATTATTCCTTCTTTCGGGCAAATATAAACGCTCCTGCTCTTGAATATCGACCATTCATTCAGTTTTTCTCTTTTTAAAGACTGCCCTTTGTTCCTCGTCTTTCTTTTTTATCTGCATTCGGACTGTAAGAGCCAGCGATTAATAAATTCAAATACGTTTTATACTTGCGATTGAATGCAAAGGAAAAAAGTAATTTTTCGTGATGTTTTTTTTATATGTATAGACACGGCTTTCTTTTCAAAGCGCGCTCTAAAAGTGCACTTGATACCACAATAGTATGAATATGTTCTTTGAATAGGGATCCGGCGCTTCCTTTTTAATTATATTAAATATTCAATTTGATTGAGTGGATTGGTAACATGTGCACGCCAATAGCAGGAAGAATTTCAAAGAAAAAAGATACACTACATCTCCGATGATGATAATTATTACCTCTCAAAACGAATTCGGAAACTTCCGAGCGATTCCAGGCGTTGACCCCCGGTGAACCGTTAATTAACGTAAATTACCCTCGCTTGAATCCATCATTAAAACTCGCAAAAATATCTAATAATGTACAATAATAACTTACAATTCGACGCGCCGGCGCAAGATGATTAATTCAGATAACATGTTTACGCAAACGAACCAATCAGCGCCGCCGCCGACACGCACTGCTCAGGCCAACCTAATTTGACGTAAGAAAGAGAGACGTCCGGAGAGTAGCAGCATCCTGCAAGAAAAGAAAAAGGCTGGTGCGCACGCGCGACTTCGAGGGGAAACTCACGCGAGCGATCTTTCGGGCGTTAATCCGGATCCGAAGACGCACGCAACGGTACATAACGCTAGGCCAGCGGAGGGGGGAATTAAGGGTGGTTTATTTTTTTCGAGCGCGCGGGGGATGACGAATGAATGACAGGACAATGCGGCCGCGCTGATGCACGCGAGCCGCTTTATGACGATTCAATATATCGCGAGCCCGCGCAGTGCGATGCAGGAGCGGGTCTCGGATTTCTTACGGACCGGCGAAGAAAGTCTACGGCGGCGTCTTCGGGACCACGAAGAAAGGCGCCGCTTTTCTTTCGGCGGGGATCTATTTTCTTTTTTTTTCTTAGGGGAACCTTGCGTGCATCTTATTAGGTGTATCGTTCGTCGACGTATAATAGAGGTTTTATTTGGTGGGAAAGTGCTTCGCTAAGCTGGAAAATATTTTTATTATTATATATTTTCATCGGAAGAGAGCACTATGCGTGGTAAGGACGTAAAATCTTTTGAGTGTCGTAACTGAATTTTATTTCACGTGTAAAATTTTTTTTGTTTTGCTTGGGCATAAAATGTGTATCTCTCATTTGCGAGGCTATTCAGATGAGTGCATGCAAAGGCACGATGAGAATGCAAACCGTAAAAATTTAAAAAAAAAAGACTGAAAGAAAAAGCGCGGACGAAATTAAAAGGCAAAATATGCGCTTGTATCAACAGATAAATCTTCACTCAATAACGAATGACAATGCGGTTATCCGACGCATTGTCAGAGAATCTCTTTGAAATTCCAGTAGTTGGAGCGCAATTAATGATCGACTTCCTACATTCTCAAACGACAAGAGTCGCGCGGAACCGATCGTTACCGTCGAAGGAAGAGCACATTTATTAAATATCCTTGATTATTTTTTTCGCTCCTATTTCAAGAGCACAACCAGCGTGAATCATCGCGATGCACGAATCGATCCATGCAATCCTCGACATGTATGAAGCGCACGTGTTCGATACAAGATTTCCCTTCGCATACGATCGCGCCCTTCAACGCTATGAATCAAGCCTCGTGTATTTCAGATTCATTGAATCGATGCCTTTGGCGGTTTTGTCGCATTAACTTAATTAACAAGGCTTTTCTTAGTAAAATACATATAATTTCAAAGCTGCAATAAGAGTTACACTTTTAATCGTTCTCAAAGGTCGCCAATTTTAATTTAAAATACAAATTTTTGCATTATTTTTAAGCTTACCAAACTGCTATTCACTAAGCCGTATAAAAGATTTCGCAACGGACAGCATACCATGACGAAAAAAAAAGTTCGCGAGTCGCATCGATCACAACTGCAAGGGATCTAAATGATATTGAGCATAAAAAAAATTTCATAATTCTCTCGAGTCGGCCGCTCTTTTAAGCGACGCATCAATCGGTCGCGCCCTCGGAAAATCCTCAATCGGCTGGTCGCGCGCGACCTCATTTTTCTCTTTCTCTCGTCCTCCGGCGATGCTCGCCTGCGGGAGCAGCCGAGGTGTGACTTCACGAAAATCCATTATACGGGGTGAATCCACAATGAATCGGCGCAGCGCAGCTGTCCCTCGCTCCGATCATTATACCTCACTCTCTCCTTCCCCGCACCACATCTCTGATCGTCTATGCTGTAGCTTACCGTTGGACTAGACGCAACTCGTTGCGCACGCTAGTGTAGCAGCAGAGGGAGACGATCGGATCCGTGCAATGTACGAAATAAAAAAAAAATGAAGCGCGTGACGCGCCCGTCGTCGGCTAAATAGCACTCGAGCGCTCGATCATGGGGAATTATGCCTCAGCGGCGCAGAAATGAATTGGCCGCAAACGCCCGGTCGGCACGCGATGACTCTCGACTTCGCTGCGCGTTTCGCGTCCCTTTTTACGGAGATTTCGTCTCCGTTTTCAGTATTTTTTTTTAATAGGACTTTTTTTGCGAGTTTATGCGCCGCTATTTTTGGAGGGGGAGTGCAGCGAACGTATGATGGGCGTAAATGTGCTTGGTAAGGTCGCAAAATGCAGATTAACTCTGACAAAAAAACGCATATTGTGACTATTATAACGACGAGTTTCGACAGTTCTAATAATCAATCTTCAATTTATCTAGATTTCTAGTAGTTTCCAATAATAAAAGTCATTCTGAATTTACGTTGGAAAAATACGTCGTAAAAAAAAATTAAATAGTCCCTCATTTTTCCAAACGTATTTCAATCTGTAACAAGCTCGCTTTTTTAACCAACACAGATATTATTATAATTAAAAAAACGTAAATTATTTTATGTAAAATAAATATACGAACATTGCGCAGTATGCTGCACAGGAATAAAGCAGATCTGCAAAGAAATCAATTTCTCCCTATCTCACAACGAGCAACACTTTTTTCCGATTCGAGTCTTGGTCGAGGACATAAATATCGTAAAAGCAGCGACGACCGCAGCGTCGGCTCCGCCGCGAGGGGGCAGCATCTACCTTCCAACCCTGGGAGCAGGCCCCGGCGTCAAGAGCGATTTTCTCCGCAGGGGCGCGAGCGGCCGGTCGCTCCGTGAAAAGAAGCAACAAAAACGGGAAGAAAACGAAGCTACCGAGGACGCGGGGGGAAGGGTCGAGGAGCTGAATGCGGGAGGGCGGCACGATTGGCGAAATCAATTCCCGACCAATTTGTGAGGGCCTTTGAGATGGCGCCTTTAAAAGTGCGTAAATAAATAGATTCGCAGGAGTCGCGGAAAAACGCCGCCCGCATTCATCCCCCTCGGGCGAGGGGGTGGCGGTGGGAGACAATAAGCCGCCGAGGGCTGCTGCTCACTTTTTCGCCCTCGCCGAGGACTCAAAGAGTGGCTGCGGCGCCGGAACGCTCGCTCGATAATCTAATAAAAGGCTGACGTGCGCCGCGGTGGCGGCTGTTTCTACCCTGTTTCTTTTTTTTCCTTATCGGCTCGCTGCTTTCCTACCCTTTCCTTCCGTTTTCTCTTGACATTAAGGGATGATTCGAGGGTAAATATTAACGCGAAACTTTCAGACTCCCTTCGTGCAACTTCCTCCTTCCGCAGACTAATGCGATTTACATTGGATTCGATTAGATTTTTCCTGGTACGTCGGGTTCACAAAGTATTAAACGCTGACGGCGTAGATAATAAAAGGCTTCAATTGATTTCAATCAATTTTGCGATAAGTAGATATAATTATTGTGGATGTAGTAAAGTAACTTACGCAAAGGCGACTTGATGTATTTTGGAAACTCACCTGTAACGTAAATAAAAAAATCTTCATTATTACACATTTATAATTAAATTAAAAGTAGGAGTAAATTAAATGTAATATAAATGTATTATAGATATTGACAAAATTAAGAATTAATATTGACTTATGCGTTCTCTATATAAATCTAAAGGATAATTCGATTGCAAATATTAATAAAAAGAGTCCAAATAAATTTCCAATGTACACACGCTCAATGTGATTCACTGGTCCCCAAGTTCCTGAATGGCCGCTCCACACAAGGGACTAAATTTCTATTTCCGCCTGAAAATCGAACGTTGAATACGTAAAGTTATATTCTGATGCAGTCCCATTCTTCGCGAACAATGGCGGGGAAAGGCAAAATTAAATAATACTCGTGGATATTAGGCTAAATGGATTCTACCCCGCGATAGAGGTAAAAAGGGAAGAGACTCGCCGGGCGGGGGAGGCGAGTGAGAGGAAAGGAGTCTTTTAGAGGCACGCCGACTCTGAATGGAAGAGGGTTTTCCGCCCCGGGACGAAGAGGGGCAGCGTCCCCCTCGAACCTCCGCCTTCGCGTTCCTCGCCTGCCCTCCCTCTCTCCCTACCAGTCGCTATATTGACCGTCGCTTGCTCGCTCGCTCCTCGCGATTCCGCATTTTAAAGGGAAAATTTCCGTTTACTCGGCCTGACTTTTGCCCGGCCCCCGACCCCGCCCGGACGACTTTTTGCGCGCGGCTCTCTCGCTCGCTCCTTTTGAGATTATTCGAGGAGCCGCGCGCGAGTGGCCGCTCTCCCGCGGTTATAGCAGTTCAGGCGGAAAATAACAGGACCTTTTGCTTGTGGCAGGTCGATCCTTTTGCGTCGGCGGAAGCCCTCGAGAAAATTGAGGCTCTTCTGCACTCTCGAAATTTACGTAATCGGCGCGCACTAAGATTGGACAATCGGAAAATTGTCGTCCCCCATTTTACTCCCCTTCTTGCCCCGTTCCTCTCCCCCTTTCTTGTTTGAGACGAAATCATTTTCACTTGATTCTTTCGTTTAAGTGACGGTGCTCGCGTTTTTCTTACTTTGCGCTTTTTTACTTCGCAAAATGCACCGCTTAGTTGTATAATAAAACGACGATGTTTAAAGTTCGATCGTCCGCTTAACCTTTAGGGCTGAATATGTGTAACTTCTCTTGAATAATTGATATAAATTGCAGGGAATTATAGCAAGAATAAACGAGTGTTTACTTTTCATCATGAATTATTGATTTACGACTTCTCGTTACTCAAGATTTAATTGGATAAAGCTTAAGCCTTAGAAAAAGTTTATTTTTACTTTTTCCAAGGCGAACAATCAGTTTCGTCTTTCAAGGTACTTTTTCTAATGCACTAATTAACCAGCCTCTCAAAGTGACCTAAGAAATTTGCAAAGTAGCCGGTACATAGAATAATTTAAAATAATGCATTTCATGAATGCGAAAGCATTTTCATCGTGCAAATCGAATCGAACCAATCGGTAAAAAGTAATCCGATGAAAAAGGTTACGGTCACATGTCGACATCCATAAACAGAATATGTGCAGACACACACGCGCACAGCCACGAGGTATAACCGAGGCGAGGCCAGCGCGGAGTTCTTCCTTATTATTCGGAATCCGCGTATCCTCAAGAGCCTCGAAACATTCCTTTCTCCCCGAGCAAACAACAACGGACGGGACTCCTCCTCCCTAACCTTCGATTCTCGAATTTTCAGCGGCAGTACGCCGAGTGAAATTGTTTGTCGGATTCGCCGTCGCGACTCCGTGCCAGGACACACTCGTACGTGACGACGACTCATCGCCGTCCCTTCCGCCGCCGGCCCCTGGTCTTTTTACGGACGCCCCCCGCGCGGGATTTTCGAAGGACCGGTCGAAGCCCTCCCTCGCTCTGTTTATTCTACTTATTTTATCACGCGGCCGTAGGTACGCGAGGAACACGTCGCGGCAAACTTCCGGTAGGACCCCCTGGTCGCGCGTTGCCTATCCCGCTGTCTGTATAGTTGTATCTTATTGTACGCTCGTTTGAAAGTGGACCTACGGAGGCTGCGATTTATTTGCTCGCGTGCCTTTCGATGAAATCTTCATCTTTTTTTTCGTGAAACTTTACGACTGCTCGGTGATCAAAAGTGAGATGTCCATTTGACTTTGTAGATTTTATGGATACTTTTGGCTATTTTTTATTTCTTATTTATTATCACGTCGGGCAATTAAGGAACTTTTAGGCAGAATTTATTAAATCTTCTATTCAGTGAACAGATTCTATAACATATAACGAACATATTTGGAGACTGTGCCGTGACGCTATATGGGCAGAAATCTGCTCTAAATTCTATTGCATTTTTAATACGCGGTTATATAACTTTAGGGCCGATTCGCATCACGATATTGAGGGCGCACGCCCACCGATTTTGATTGATATCCCGTTTTCATTTTCGCGCCTTCGCTAAATAGCTTGCGCACGCAGATTGTTTATTTCATAACGTCAAGCTCTCGACAGAATTTAATCATAACACGCCAAGCTATCATAATAAATAATGTTCTAAAAATCTAAGTAAACGTTAGTTACAACAGCATAAATGATGGTTAATTTTCCGGCAGAGCAGCCGGGAGAAATTTTCCTGTAAAGAAAGCGAATGCAAATCGCGTCGATCAAGTGTCCAGAAGCCACTAGAGTGACATTAATCTCACTGACGGGTGGCGAAAAAACGCGCCTGCTCGTTGGAAGAATAATGCATCGAGCTCTCATCCGCGTCGCTGGAGTTATTCGCGGATAAAAAAGTCGCGGAGCGCGAGTTTACTGTTACGCAAGACAAAACGCTCCATTACCACTCATTAGGCGCGCGCGCGCGCTCTAAGAAAGCCGCGGTGAAAAAGTCGGCCGGACTGGACGAGATTAGGAACCGGTATCGGCCGCGGCTTCCAGAGAAGTCGTCGACACCCGGCCACCCCCATAAGGGGCAGTCTCCGCGCGTCGGTAGCGGTGTCGCCGCGGATATGCGTATACTTTTTCCCGAGGGGGAAGCGACGCGTACCGTACGACACGGGGGCCATGCGCTTTGTGGGAATAGACGAGAAAAAGCTCCTCGGCCTTTATTCCAGAAGGACGCGCGCGGATAGGAGCTGAGTAAGATCGAAGAGCCGTCGAGTGGATTTAAAGCATTTTTTGCAGACGAGAACGAATACCGGGATCGTCCGCTCAGTGTTTGCGCCTTTCTTACGCGAAGACGCGATCGGTTAATGATTTATTAACGATCGCCGATGCCGATTTGTAAGAGTTCCATGTTCATGTAAAC
Organism: Sycophila sp. Sp_5; assembly: GCA_018906775.1. Taxonomy (NCBI): domain Eukaryota; kingdom Metazoa; phylum Arthropoda; class Insecta; order Hymenoptera; family Eurytomidae; genus Sycophila; species Sycophila sp. Sp_5. The sequence goes on from JACCID010000039.1 coordinate 1,689,531, forward strand.
GCGGCTCAGGCTGGCCATATAATAGTTTTCAGAAAAATGTTAAAGCGTGGTAGTTATAGAGAGCTTTGAAGGAATGTAATTACATCTGCAATTGCTCTCAAGTTTAAATTACAATGTTACCTCGCATACATTCGGTGTACAGAAAATTGCTTCTAATAAGGATAATTTTAATAATGTGTGCTTGTAATTGCGGAGATTCATAAATCTTGAGGCTCTTCTGATATGCAGAATACTTCGCTCTCAGTTGCAATAAAGATATGCATCCGCAACATGCAGAAAATGTCGTATAAACTTTGAAATTACAGTCGCATTGCAGGAGTCATACTCCGGTTTAATTGAGGATTAAATTTTTTAAGTAATTAAAATTTTGCTCCACGGCAGATTGGTGGAACTACTCGCATACTGCATTAAAACATTCTATCTTAACTATTAAGGAAAAGTTATAATCTTTAATTTGCAAATGCTGTCTATAACAAACGTTAAAAAAATACGGCAATTAATAATATTGAATTTAACAGTCCATAAAAGTTGAACTCGAAATCTTAATACCCTCTATTATCTCTCATTATCGAGCCTCTTGAGAGGCGCATTACGCAGTTTTTACCATAATAAAAGCCATCTCTAAAAGCCATTTATTAAATAGTAGCGTCGCTCGCGCTCCCCAGCCAAACTCGTAAAATCGCGAGGAGAGCGCTGTGGTCTCAATGGAGCCGCGGCGCAGCTGCGTAGGCAAATGCACCCGGCGTCGGTATAAAATTCCGGGCAATAAAGCCCGGCGCTATTTGCATAATCTGCGCTCTCGAGGCAATCGTTCCTACGGAGCATTTCTGTCGTGATCCAGAAAATTATCTCTGCAGACCCATTACGACCCTCGGCTTCTTTTATTCTTCGCGAGATCATCGCCCCAGTCTCTTTGCATGTCCACGCAGACGCGTGGTCTTTTATGGCCCGTTTATTCGTTTCCGCGTAGTCGCATTTTTTCTTAATTGGACTGTGAGCGCCGACGCCGCATTCTGTATCCAAAGTCTCGCGAAGATTTTCGCGCCTCTTCAAAGTCGAACGATTTATAGTCCTCTGTATATACAAAAATTTTTTTTTTTCTAAGTGCACTTTGATAAAACTTTTTAAAAACTTGTCGGATCCTTAAACAAACCATAATATTACTATAGATCTTTCACCAGTGTCTGCTTCAAAGGAGCTAAATAATAGTATTAAAGTCGCGTTACTTTCTCGCAGCACCTCAAAGGCACACGGCGAGCGAGCAGCGATCGCGTTGCAGTTAGGGGTAACGAGCGCGCGACTGTGCGAAGTGTTTCCGCTCGACGAAAATGAAACGGAAAAAGGGGGAGAGAAGCCAATGGATCCGGCGTAAGTCAAGAGCGGCGCCTAATAATCCTTAATGCCCGAGTGGAGCTACTTTTTCCAGATCCCCAGCGACGCGAGGCACGAGCGTTCACATCGCGCAGCGTTTCGCGATGAGCGGCACAAAGGACCGGGAGAACTCGCCTCGCGCTTGATTAACGAGAGTTCGAATAGGTGGATGTTTAAGTGCGCCGTCGAATATGACGCGGCGCTGCTCGGCACCCCCTTTCTCACTCTGCGGAGAAAAAGAGGAACGGAGACGGAGAGTGCGTGTGTATGTACACACAAGTGAGCGGGAGGAAGAGAGAAAGAAGGCGAGAGCGAGTAAAGAGGAGCGCTGATTGATATGTTTGCGGGGCGGTTACCGCGCTTCTCGCCGGTGGTTAGGTGGAGCCACCATCCACTAGCCGGACGGATGATTTAAGGGCCATATATTACGGAGCCCTTGGCACCGCTCGCTGTACCGCTCGCGCCTTTATTGAGACGTTCCACCGCCGCGCGCTCGCGATGAGAGCTTCCTCCTCCTAGCCGAGCCGAAGGGGGTAATGCAAAAAACTAGAGGGGGGCCTTCTTTCTTTGTACGCTATTAACCCAGACGCGAGAAACAATCATAGCAATAGGGAGACTTGTAAATCAAGCCCGCGGCTCCGCGCGCTTCTTTATTTGCTCCGTGGGTATACCCGCCAAGTTTTATTTGACGTTTACCATACAGTTTGCATGCTCGTAAGCGCACCTTCGCCGGGGCCTGTGTGAGAAGCGCCCGCTGCAGCCGCTTTTCAGGCTTTTCAGCACCGGCGTTTTCTATAGCGCATACGTCGTTGTTAGTTAGGCTCCCTTTCCAACTACAAATTGCTTATTACAATGGCTTGATTGTGATGTGTGCATCGGAAGACCGGCGTTCCTCGCTAATGATTTACAGGGAAGCGACTTGTTTCGCCGCCGGACGGGAGTACTTGTAAATTGAGTTTTAAAAGGCGGTAAAAAGATAATTAATGAAAAAAAAGAAGCGACAGAAGGAGCAGCAAAAATGGAAACTGCTGTTCTCGAGTTAAGTCGTTTGAGGTTCGGCGATGGAAAGCACCACAGCCGCAGGTTCTTATTAGAAAGGGGATATTCAATATTTCTTTCGGAGTTAACGAGCACGAAAGTTCCGATTGCGCTTTCAGCGAACATTTCTTCATTTGTGGTGAACCGTCGATTAGGGATGTACAAAAAAAAGGATCGCACGAGGTCGCGCTTCTTTGGACCGGTCGAACTCCTTCGTCTTTCGCCGCGGGTCTTCCCGAGAAATCGGCGGGTTTCGTGATCGGTACCAGTCGCGCGGCCGGAAAACGTCAGCCTACAGAGCCGGAAGTCCGTCAGTGATCAGCGCAGTTTCTGAACGATAGAAAAAAAAATCAATAATAGAAGAGCCTCGCTAACGGGACGCGGCACGAAAATCGATCGGCGCGCTTCAAAGGCGGACATTTGCTGTAAAATAGAAAAACTAAAGGTAAAAGAAAAAAGAACAAAAGAAAACGTAGGTCAGCAGAGGTTGAACCGAAAAAAAGGATGAAGAGAAGAGCGATATCCGAGGGAAACTCGCGAAGAAAAAAGGCGGAGAATCGTACTATAGCGGCGGCGGGAGAGGAAAACGACGGCACGAGGCTGATGAGCGAAGCGAAACGCACGCGATTCCCGGGGCCGCTGCTCCCCGCGCGCACTCGTTTCGTATTTTAAAGTTTATTGTCTTCGTGTTCCTCCTCGGCCGCTAATCGCTGCACGGCGCTGCTTTAATTGAATCTGGGGAAATTATCATTTTGCGAGATACTAAAGTTTCCCGTTCCGAGATGCTCTTGACAACCGATAATTAAGGGCTAACGACCGTAAGAGATGCAGCCGTCGATATAGTCCTGCTGGAGGTGGTTCTGTTGATTTAACCGCATTTAACAATTAATTTCTCTCGGGGTACTTGCTGCACGTAAACTTTCGATATTCCAAGTTCAAAGTTTTCCATCTACTTTACTCTAGATTTTCGTACAATTATATATGTATATTGTTAAAATAATTAATCAAAATTTAAATTACATCTTTTCTTTTATCATTGATTATTTGCAACTTGAGTTATTAATTTCTTCATTACTTTTGAAGACAAACTTTAAAAAAATTGTTTTATCAAAATATTTTCTGTACATTTTCTTATAGAATTAACAGAGAATTAATTCCCTTATGTAAAGTACTGACCGCGTGAAGTTCTTACGGACCGCGCAAGTGTGTAAAACAGCAAATCTCTCTCTCTCTCTTTCTCAGCCGCTACGGGACTGTAAAGTTTTAATGCTGGCCGGGCCGATTGTGAGCTTATAAAAGGGGCGCAGACGCGGGGCCACGGCGCGAGAAGGAGCATAAAATGTTCTCGCGGGCCATTCCGGGACTAATTGCACGGGCGGAGGGGAGGCAGGGGGAGGAGGATGAGCGCGCGTCGTTACATACATTGTTACACAATGATGAACGGGGGAAGAGGAGCAGAGTCTGCATTAACGACGAGAGGCGCGATCGGGGCATCATCCTGACGGCCAGGATGAAGTTGTAACAATGAGGCTCGCAATGATAATGCGGCCGAGCGGCGCTTTGTGCCAAAGTTCGGTGCCGACGAATAACGAGACGAGGAGAAAGAGAGGAGGCCAAGCTGGAGAAGGAGATAAATAGAAAATTGAAAGACGAGGAGGAGCGTGGATGAGGAGAAGGAAAAGGGTAATAAACGCGCGAGAAACGAAGGCAATGCGCGAGGATGAAGAGATAAAGGATGATTTTTTATTCGCGTAACTTGAAGAAGTTTTAGCGGTTAGTTTTTTGAGTCGTTAAAAATCTTTCCCTATTGCGACGAACCACTTTTTTTATTTTAATTTTAGAAAGATAAATAAATCTGTTTTAAATGCTCCGTTAAGAGACTCGCACCTATTATAAAAATAAATCGCGTGCATAGAATGTATATAAATGTCAATCTTACGCGTAAAATAAGTAAGATTTGATGCAACAATTTGTTTCGTACAACGTAACACTACACTTAAACTTTTTTTTAAGGATAAAAAAAAAGAACACAAAAGAAACGCAAAGATCGAGCAGCATGAAAGCGATGGAAAGAGACAGTGCAAAGGGAGAGAAGGCAAAAGATATAAAGAGAGCGAGGAGAAAGGCGAATGTTGAAGGCAAGGTAAAGAAAGAGGCGAACTTAGCCCCGGGAGATCATTAGCTCACCTGGCCTTGGCTTCGGGCCGGGAGCGAAGCGTTCCTACCCCCTTATCGATTCAACCCTAATTGCGCGAACGTTGCCGCTTGTATTGTCACATTACCCACGTAATTTCGCTCTCATCGCGCTCTCCATATCGCCCCCGGGCCCTCCTTTTCTCTCTCAACGTCAATACTCGTCGCTCGGGCCGCAAAATCAAAACATTAATTCTCGAGGCCGGTCCCCCGGATGATGGACGGTTTCGGCGTCAACCTGATGGGCCGATTTATTTTGTAATGATTTAATACGAAATTGTGAAAATGCATTTAATGACCGCACGCAACGAAAGACCTTTTTATTAAACGAAACAGAGATGCACGAGTTTACCTTTCAGCCGAGCTGAGCGGCTTCTATACCCAAGATGGTAACGAAGCGAAATTGTAATTACATTTATTGAGTACTGCATTAATGTACTTTTTCCTCGTCTAATTACAACTAGATTATTAATTCGTCGGGGGGTGAGCGATGCTTTTTCAATGATATAACCTTTTTTTTTATTAAAAAGCAATAAAAGGAGATAAAGAAATGAGTAATCAAAATTAATGAGTCGTAAATGGTCTTGACCGTGCAAAAGAAAAGGGAAAGAAAGAGACAGACAAGGCGATGGGAGGAGAGTATGAGAGAGAGAGAGAAGAATAAAAGAAGAGAAATAAGCAGCCACCGACGGATGGTCCGAATAGCTTTTTCCCACACGCATAGACGATAGGTATATGTATCGCGGATCAGCGAGAGCTTGGCTTATAGGTAAAGCTCGTGTAGATAATTACCGACATGCCGCATGAACCGGCGATATTAATCACGATTAAGTCGATTTTACGGCAGCCGGGCGTCTGCGCCGCGAAGCTCGTAGACGTTTTTAATGACTCATACCCTCCCCCCCCCCCTTCTGCATCTTTTTATAAATGCAGAAAGCGCATAGAAGAAGAGCGAGAGTGGTGTAGGAAATAAAATAAATAAAAAATAAACGCGGCGTGCATAGTATTATTGCGCGCCTTGCGATTAATATTAATACGTCTTTTGATGTTTGATATAGAGCCATTAATTAGCCTATAAATAAAAATTCCCGGGGGAGAATAAACGTTGCATAAATTAAGGTGCATATCGCCGGGGTTATTGTAAATAAAAATTCCGACCTTAACGCGGGTGAGGGCAATTTAAGCGCTTTTTACGCGGGGTCGGAATAAAATAATCGCCGGCGAGTTATTAATTCAGCGAGCGAACGGCGAATACGGTAATATCTCACTTAAGTCCCGGACTCCTGCACATTTTTTTAATTATGAAGATTAAAGTGAATTATAGAATTCGCTCTAATAAAAGTTTTATTTAAGCTGGCTTTACGCCGTTTATAAGCACTTATCCCCTTTTTTCTAGCACTTAAGAAGTTTATTATGAAGAAAATATAATTAAGACAAACGCGATACTTATTCCGCAATGTGATATATTGAGTTCGTAAAATAAATTAAGAAATAAAATAATATAGTAAATATCGCGTTTACTTTGCATTTTCTTTTTTAAAAAGCAAACAATAATTTAAAGGAGGCGTAAGCGATAAATAAAGAACAAATTGCAATTTCGCGAATAATTAAAAAAAAAAATGATAAAACGCTCGATTCATGCTACTAAATGAAATTGGAAAGCTGCAACAGTGCAGGTTCGTAGGCGCTCGGTAGCTTGGCGCGAAGGTAAACGCTCGGTGGTTTCGAGCCTTTGTACTCCTCTCTCTTATTTCATTAAGAATACAAAGATGACCGGCGAATGACGGCGATCATTTGCGGTGTACCGACGCTTCGGCTTCAATTTCTCCCGACGACGACAGGAGCCGAAGGAGAAGCCGCGGCTCGCGGCATAAATCAAAGCTCCTTCGCCCTCCTCCTACTCCTCCACCTTGTACTTTCCACTCTCGGTGTTCGCTGCGTTTTCAGATACCCGCGCCTCAAAATTCAAGATCCGTTATCATTTTTTTTTTTTATATAAAAAAGTGTACTTTTCATTCGGAAATTAAACCATCTTATAAATAATAAGCAGCCTCTTTTGAAAAATTTATTAAAATGTTGCGAAATATTTAAATGGCGTAAAAATGATAAATTTAGTAATTCAATTTGCTCTACATATAAATTTTGCATTGCAAAGTTTTATAAGGAGGATACCCAAAACGAATGATCGCTATTCAAATAGTTTCTCGACATTAAAGCACTGCGGTGTTCATTGTTGCAGATACTATCGTTAAGGAAGTTATTAATTTTACGCTTTATCAGCATACTTTGGCACAATTAGAATCGGGAAAAAAAGGCGGCATAAAATGTTGCGGAACTATATAATTCTAATGTACGCATTATCGCAACGCTCGAGCTAATTACGTAACAGACTTGATAGGGATAACGTTACGGGGAGTATTAACGCGTGTGGTACCCATTACCCACTTTGCATAACAGAAATTCTAACCCATCCATTTCCGTGCATAAAATATACCCGCGCCGCCCTTTACTTACTTTTTATCGGCGCAATCTGGCGGACTAATTTAATCCGCTCAGGTTAGTTCCGATTCATAAAGAAAGCGCTCCCTAAGCACAATGTGACCGGCGAGCCTAAGCCGTATATACCCCCTTGCAAGCGACTCGCCAGTAGGCAAATATGCCCCGTCCAATATAAATATCTTATCGGAATTGCAAAGGGCTGGGTCCGACAATGAGAGGCGCACATCGATTCCCATGTGAAAGCGCCGCGCGGTAGCGCCTCGATTTGTATAAGAATGGAGGCGTAGGAAGATGCTGGCCTCTTCGCCTTCTTTCTCCCTCTCGTAAGGGGGGGAACCAGTTATGAAGAGGCCGGCGCGCACACATACACCGCGAGCAGTAGCCCGCACTCGGTAGCTGGAAAATTCAAATGAGCCGTTCGCTCTACTCGCGAGGATGCGAGTTACATAAAATTTCTTAATTATCTTTATGCCCCCGTCGTAAAGTAGTCCCATTTCACGAGCTTCCTTCTTTTTACAGGTGAAGCTGCTCGCCTTTTACGAACTGAGATGCGGCTGAAATTAAGGTAAGCAACGCACTGTGTTACTCGCATTTTACCACTATTTTTCCGTACTTTATTTCTATTATACGTAAGCATTCGCTCTTTTTTTTTTATTCGTTTTGAAAAAGGTATAGCGTTTTATTTAAGAATAATTACTACTGCGCAACTTACCAACATTTCATAGCGTGTGTACTGTCCTCCTACTAATTTTTGCTATAAAAGTATTTCCCCTATAATTATTGTTTCTCCAAGGGAGCAGATAAATAGGTGCGCATTCAAAATTATCACTTTAATGAAAAATATTAATAGTCCGATAGCCAACTGAATGCACGAAAGTGCAGTTTAATTATTGTAATGAAGTCCCTAATATTCATACACGTCCAACAAAATTAAGTACTCGGACAGACAAAGTAAACGCGACGAGTAACAGGCTGTTTGCCGTTTGTCGCGCAGGCGTATTAACACTCGAGAAAAGCGACGTGCGCAAAAAAAGGTAGCCGCGAGCAAACAAAGCGAGGAAGAATACATCCCGTGGGCGTGTGCGTGTGCGCCTCCGCTCGGAAAAATTGCCTCTGCGCAACGAGTGGGAGGTAAAAGCCCATACGACATTAGCATATAGCAGCGTGACTCCGAACTCGCGCTGCTCTCGGCTCATCTGAATAAATATCGTATCATAATTAAAGGAATCTCTCGGCCTATAAATCAATGAGAGTCGGTTTATATATCAGCGACGCGAGCTCCGTTCTCTATATAATGGGGCGCGCGGTGGGGTCACCGTGGGGGGCCCCATCCGCGCGCTGCCCTATGCTAATGGCAGCGACTCACGTGAACGACGCACGGACCAGGCAAGATAGCGAATGATAAAGAAAAGCTCGCCGTGCGGCGTCTCCTTTTTTAATAACAAAAAAAAGGAGCAGGATCCGACTGTCGGCGAGTCTTAAATCTTCGCCCGACTAACTAGTTCATTTGTAAGTTCAGTCCTTGCGATCGTGTCTTTAGGGTTGAATTCATTTTTCAATCGTTTAAATTACTAATTTTCAATTTAAATTCCTTATTTTTTGCTTATCAAAACAAAAAGTTGACGACGTCTTTTTAAAAATGAGGGAAGCCGCTTCGTTCTTACATTTTATTAGTTTTTTTTTTCTAAAACTGCTCGACCAGTCAGTTTTACATACAATGAGCATTTCTCAAACTCTCTTCTCGAAATTTATATGTTCGTCGAAATATTGTATTTGCAGAAACAAAATATTTCAGCCAAGAATTTTTCATCCAAGGGTATCTCGCAGGATCGCGCGTGTGTACGCGAGACGAAATTTAATGTTTTATAAGTCCTTAATAATCCTACCTCTTTTTAATTTACTCGTTACACTGTAAACAATTTATTCATATGGATTAACTAGCCAACATAAGAAATCACCTTATTAACCGCAGCCCTGCAAAATATATATAACAAGGACAGGTCCAATAAAACTGCGCCGGGCGCGATATTGGTCGGCGTAAAAAAGGATGCACGGAAAATCAAGTCGCCAAGCCAAAGTCCTTACGGTGTCATGAGAAACGGCCGCTACCCGAGGAAATATCGTTCCCGCGGCTCGAAAGAGAGAGAGAGAGAAACGCTTTTCCAGGGGGGGTCTGACCTCTCGCGCGCGGATCTCGTGCGGGCGTCGGCGGTGGCCGGCGCGTCTGATGTTCGCCGCGCTTATCAATTTGTTAAAGCGGGGCGCAGAGAGCGAAGCTCCAGTCCGATAAATAACGCTGCTTAATATGAGCGAGCGCGGCTCCCCACCCGCGAGAAAGGGCGCGCGAGCTCCATCCGGTACTTTATTGATCCATCGATCAGGGTCGGTGCGCGCTGCCCCGGTAGGTGTATCCTCGGCCTGTGCGTGACTCCGCGCCGCTCTTCGGCTTCGATTCACCGTGGGACATGTACGATAATTTGTAAGCTCGATGAGAGATCATAATTCCCGATGAAATGCAAGCGCGGCTCTCCGTGACTCTCTGGAGCCGCTGTGCGCGCGCGCGCGCCAGTCGCGGTAAGCAAATTTTTTTGCCGCGATCTCTCTTTAAGTTTATTTTACGGCCGACACTGGATTTTATAATTCACTGATGGGGAAATTCGTTGACGGTGGTTAATTAATGCACGCGCGCGGATCTAAGGTACGACGGGTAATTTTGCGAATTTTTTGGGATAGTCATTGTAATTTTCGCGTTGGTGCTGCATTTGTTATTAAAGCGATTGAAAAGTTTATCGCACTTAAGAAAAGAGAAATGAATGATCAAGAATTTAATGTAAGGATTCGTCGATTATTAACGAGGATCTTGTAAATGTTGCTAAATATAAATATAGGTATCAAATGATCTTAATCTTTTAAAGAATTTTTCTACGGTACGGTTACATTACATTTATTTCAAAAGGTGCGGAAAAGATTCGATATTTCGAATTCACGCGTACATGTTTAACAGGTTATTAATTTATTATAATTGAATATACTTATCAAGCTTTCGTCGATACCGGCATAATGATAAATGACAATTTTAATCAACAATTTATGATCCGGTTCTCACGAGACTCTCCCACACCATTCATTCCGCAATAATTTATGCCTTGTCGACTGCCCAATACACGATTTATTCAAAAAGCGCATATCCTTTCGATGCGAAGCGTCATTACGACATTACAAAAATAAAAATTCAACACTGATAAAATCGTCATTAAGCCGGCGTGTTCGCCGTGGCAAAGTAAACTCCTCGAGATCGGCTTAAATCAATTAAAAAGATAATGGCATAATGGAGCAATTGTGAGTTCTCGGACAAAGGGATGAGTTCATCAAGCTCTCTTGCCTCTTTTTTTTTTCTTTCACTTCGAGCGGTCCCGAAAAAGCGTGGCTTCATCAATCAAGCGGTGGCTGCACTTTTCGAGTGTATCGCCGCAATCGAATGCTCCTCTCGCGATTTGCCGCACGGTAGTTTATTTTGCCGGGCTGCGGCGTTTCGCGGCCGAGACAAATTGACGTCAGTCCGCGGGCACGCGTACGCGGGATCAACAAAGCCCGATACAAATTAGATTAAATCGCCCCGAGGGGGCGGCATCTCTGCACCGCGCGCCGAAGAAAAGGGCCCCGACGATGATACAACTTGATAAATAGACGAGCGTCATGCGATGCTTAAATGGGACGGCTTCGCTCTCTCCCCCCCTTTGTGCGCTTCGTTCCGTGTTTGTATGTACACCCACACCCCCGCGAACGGCACAAAAGACGCGCGTCTGATTACGGATGCACGAGGCTGTGGAAGAACGACCCGGACGGATGGGGACCGAGAGCTCGAGATTTCTCGCGCGAGCGACCCATATGGTTCCGCGTTCCTAATTTCGCGCACTGGCGTGGGGGCATTTGCAATGCAAAGCCAGGCCGGTTAGGCCTTTATTGCTCTTAATTCAAGTCTGGAATTTCCGACATTTCGCCGAGTGCCTTGTGTGATCTATGCACTTGGTGACGCGTTTTCTAGAGAAAGAGAACGGCTGCGCGATTTATTTGTCGCTGATTATAAAAGTTCCTTACAAAAATGATACAGAAATTACTTGTTTATGTAAAAAAAAAAAATACATTTTTCAGATTGTAACTACTTCGTTTTACACTTCGTGGAAGCTTTTGTTATAAATTAACTGTAGATTTAATGCGGATTCAATCTTTAGAAGCACAATTTTCTGTTACACGTTTTAATAATATTTACGATTCTCGTATAACTTTTCGTATCCAAAAAATTGTTGCATGCAGGTTAATCACGTTGTCAAAAAATACAGTCACTTTTTGCGCCATAATATCACTCCGATGTGTTTTACAGCAATGGTCGAGCAACGAATCATCGTTAGACTTAAGAGAAAAAAGGCACCCCGATAGTATTGAAAAACAAGACAATGGGAGTATCGCAAATATTGGCTCTCCGGTGGAATTAAATCTCACGCGAGCTAAATTCGCAGAAAATAACTTTCGTTAATGCTCGTATTTCCTATCCATCTTATCGAACAAGGCACCTCGAAAAAGGCCGCTTCGCGTCTACAAACAAAAGGAAAATTCTCCCTCCCCCTCTGATAATTGAATCTTGTAATACACGGCGAGAGAGAGTGGCTCTCGGGCCGCCGCTAGTTGCAGATCTCGCGCGATCGCGGAAAAATCGCCGTGGCAATAATACACTCGGCACATAATAATTCGCCGCCGCGGCAATATAGATGCTCGGCGCATTGTGCAATATCGTGCGCCCGGCCGTATACAAGCCCCTGCGGTTTTTCGGGCCCCGCGGCCGTTTACCGTGGCCGCTGATCCGGTAAACGATCGTGTATTAAGAGCGACGCGCGCGGGGCCTCTCGTCGCGCTTATAGGATATGCACGCTGCTGCGGGGCCCGGCCAAAGGGGCCGCCGCTTTTGTGCGCCGAGCCACTGGACTTCGCCTGAGAAAGCCGACCGCCGACGTCTCAATGCGAGCGCGCCCGATCGAAATTAAGATCGAGGATGGTAATGACGCATCGGTGTAATCGTGCGGCGAGGAGCAGATCGGCGCGCTCGCGGAGACCGGGGCCGTCAGGCCCCGCACCTTTTCGCTCGACCTTCTCCCTCCACCTTCGCGGCTCCCCCGGTGCAGCGTGTATTATGCGTGGCTTTCGCCCGGACTTCGCCTCCTTTTACGAGGCTGAGTTTCCTCCTCCAATTTCGGGCCGCGTTTTTTAACCGAGCGGCTATTTATCATCGGCGAGCGGACGTCCCTTCGGAAATTCTGAATAAATTTCTTTTCGAAAAATTTCATTAGTGCCTCGCTGGTAACGAATCCAGCGCACTCGTGGATGCGAAGGCGCATTTTAATATTCGCTTCTTTTTGCTCAACGGTAAAAGAGAGTGAATAGACTTGTTAGAGAACCGATCGAGGTTTACGATCGATGCGCGTTGTGTACGAATGCGAAAAACTGAGGCATTCTGATGCTCGAACGTGCCATTTTAATTGTCGGTTGCACCTGCGCATGTTTATACACACGACCACAGAAGGTTGCAATGCATCTTGTTTGGTAAAAGCGGGCTTATTCGAATTTTATAGTCGCGTTTCAGGCCTTAATTAATCTTTATTCATCGATGATTTTTACTCTTTTATTTTTAGGCTTAATTTGTGTAATTGGCCGGGTTTTTACTTCGAGCACAGTAAAAGAAAGTAATTGGGCTTAATTCGTAAACGAGTGCGTTTGATTGCGTTTGATGTATCGCGAGTTTAATTAACTACACCGATCATCGCGAACGTCCCAATTTTCTCAAATTTATCGTATTTCACCGAATCTCACGTATATAAGTAACGCAAAAATAACCGATTCATCATTCTTATACACACACAACGCAGAGATACAGTTTTAAAGAAACATTTTAAGCCTTTACTCCAAAAAATAATACGTTCACCCATGACGCTCCATTTCCGCTTAATGTTCGACTGACTTTTTTGAAATTACGGCAATCGGCGCCGAATTCACAGCGCGGTTAAAATAAAAGGTAAGTCGGCCGAAAATGAAGCGACGAGTCGTCCGCGGGTTCGCGCGCGCGAAACGGGAACCGAGCGCGTCCGTTTTTTTTATTATTACGCTCCACGGGGACCTGTGCTCCGCGTCTTCCGCCCGGATTTTTTGACTTCCACGAATTCATTAAAATATATCGGCGTCGCTCTCGAGAGCTCGTCAACGGACGCGTAATGATAGCGTTGCCGGTGCCGCCTCACAGATTTATGTGGCCAACTCTCGTTCTTTCGCCGAGGTGGGCGTTCGGAGAGTCCCTCGGCTTTCTGTTATTCCGGGGGCCCGCGGTAATATGCCGACCGATGTGTGCACCTATATAATTGCTCGTCCCGAACTTTCCTTTTTTTTTGGAAGCATATATAGTGATATCTACACGCACGCAGTGAACAAGCTTGATTTAACTAACTTAAAATGTTGCCTCCTATTTTTCGAAGCGAAAATATTTATGATCTTTGTTGTTATTATTAAAAAGCGAAAAATCAACTACTTGTATAAGGGAAGAGTATAGTTTACATTACGTCAGTATGTGGATCTACGTCTTGTCAGACTGGAGATTAATTAGTTAATTAAGAAAAAATTTGAATTTTTATTAGACTATACTTTCACTTCTGAATCAGACGTAATGGATTCACTGCTCGAGTAGGGAATGAACACGCGGCTATTCATAGCGGCAATGATGCCCCCGAAAATCTGAACCCTTTAATTAAGTTGACGCGCTCACGGAAAAGTCTCACACGACTTTTCGGCTTCTCTTTTAGCTTCGGAATCATTTCAGATCTAATTATGAAAACGATTACAAGGGGGACCACACAAGTCATGGCTTTTGATAGGTTGCGACTTTACGGGGCTCCGGCCGTTGTCGGCTCGTATGATTAATGGAACAATACGCATCCGTGTGTATTTAAGGTCGGCTTTTCATCAATTTTAATAAATACGCGGCGAGGCGTTTAAGTAAAAATGAGGCGATGAAATATTTCCCAATCTAATTAGTAGATCGCAACAGTTTGTAACTTACCAAAGTGGTTACCTTTACAGCAGTATACATATAACGCGTCACTTACCTAAAATTGAAAAAAAAAATTAAATTAATTCATGCTTACAAGAATAGTAAAGAATTTTATTTATTATGTTTTTTTTTTTGTCAAAATTACATCAACGAAATTTTTCTAATCAGCGAGGAGAAAATCGATTCGGCGCACACTTTTAACAAGGGGTTCAAAAATTACCGGAAATTACCGATTCAGGAAAAAAGGGCCGCGCGCGAATTATTCAGGCGTCGAAAAAACGTCGTTAATAAGATCATTCCCAGTCGCGATGTAACACGAGCGAAAGCGAGAGAACAACAAGAAGTCCCAAAGGAGGCAGCTCCCCCCTTTTTTGCATGCCCCGGCCTGCGGGGTCCTCTCCCCTGCTTCCCGCGCGCGCAGAAACGTTCTTCGGCGGCGCGGCCTGGAAATTATCGGCCTGAAAGTGAGTAATTGCGCGCTGGGCAAAAACGGGCCGAGGGGTGTGTTGGAATCAGTTAGCGGCCGTTCGCGGCAGCGGGCGCGCGCTTTTTGTCTCAAATTTAATAAGCGTCGGGTGTGACGGCCGGGCAAAAACGGGGGCGGATAGGCGCGGGGGACCACCGCGCAACAAGAAGGCGAGGCGAGGAGGACGAGGCGCGAGCCGCCGGGCGAAGGCCCAACGCGTTGGGCCCACTTGGCGAGGTGGGGGAGTTACGTTGGTGGCTGCTGCTCGATGGGCCGATGCTCGTGCGGTTCCCACGTGGGTACAGAGAGGAACGAGGCGAACGGGAAAAGCGCCGAGGAGGGAGGAAAATGACGGAGCTGCTTTGATGGCGCTTCCAGCAACTCGTAAACAGCCGTCATCCCCGCGCGTAATAGACGCGCGGAACACGCGCACTTCACTGTTCTCCGAGTTTGCACAACGGTGAGCATGTGTTTCCGTAAATGTTGCGTGTACTAAGAGATGATTCGTGTAGTTTTCAGGTTCAATGCCTTAAAAGCGTAAAAGTGGTTTAAAAACTACGCGAAATTCTTTTAGTAGTTACATTTTCTTGAAAAATTTAATTTATATTTCAGATTTTCTTATTGATAGGTGTAAATCATTTTTACTAAAAGAGGACCAAGAAATTAGTGCAGGATAACAAACGATCCATACCTCTATACTCACAAAAATGGAGTCTTAGCTTTAGTACACAAATCCACGTAAACATTATCTACTTAATTCTAAAATGAATTTCTTAAATTGAAGAATATGTCTGCTTCAGTATAATATATAATTCTCAATAAATTTACTACAAATATAGAATCCGCTGAATTTAATTATAAATATTAAAGACTTTTTCATTTATTCAATTCTTTTTATTTTTTTGTTAAATTAAAGGGAAAGTAACAGTTAATGAGTCAATTTAGAATTTACCATGCAATCCGTTTATTCGAACAATCTACATCTACGTATTGGAAGAAAATTTTACGCTTTTAACAAATTAATCCTAAATGATGCTCTGCTTATCCACGGTGTAAATACGTTTGACTCTATAATAAGTAGATTTTCCAGTGCGATTTAGTGAATTGTTCTACCAGTTAGATTTAATTTTTGTGAGTGTAAGTAAGTATCTTAGGCGACCTTTGGAGATATACCGACTCGTTACTTAATTAGCGGTGTGACGGTGTGAACTTGTCGAGCGTCGGTAGCCGTTGGAGCGCGAGGAAAGGTAAAGCGTAGGATCGGAGTGGCAAGGTCGATTACGCAGCGTGATAATCCGACTCGCTAAAATTGCTCTTCCCTCCCAGGTCGCTTCCTGTCTCGGAGTTCGAGAAAGCCACGGCTAATAGTAGTCAAATTACAATAATGAAGCGTACGATCGGGGCGAAGTACCTTCCATTAAGGGGCATCGCGCCTCCTCGCGAGGCGAGCATCTCGCTTTGCGAGCGCCCGGCGTGTATATATCTATATAGTAGGAAACGAGCCAGACCCGAGCCCCACTTTTAAGGGACGCCGCTGCGCGGAGAACAGAAAGGACGAAACGCGCGAAGCGACGAAAGAGAGAAAGCGAGGCGGAAAGGGCTGATGGAACAGAGGGAGAGGGCGGCCGCCGCGTGCATCGTCATCATCGTCCGACGGCACAAAGACAGCGCCGCCGCCGACGCGAGGGAGTCGATCCGGAGTTGAAAAAAGTGGCTATGCTAAATAATAGGCCTCTGCCCGGATCCGCGCCGCGATCTCCTCTCTCTTTCTCTCTCTCGCCCATTTATGATCTCGCACCGCGCGGGGATCCTGTGGTAGTCTCTGTTTCTCTGACGTCAGGTGCGGAGAATTTTCGGAGGAGCTCGATTCCCCCGCGTGACGCGCGTTTATTGTCTTTGAAGATGAATTTGCATCTTGGGACTTTTTTCTTCAGCTTCGCGGTCCATTGGGATACTCGAACTTCGTTTATGACGGAACGCATTAGGCCGTATTTTTAGGTGGGAGATGAGATTTTTTTTACTGTTTATGGAGCTGAAAGAGTTCGGAGAATTTAAATTAAATCGTCGGTAGAGTGGACAAGTCCAAAATAGATGTGTGCTAGATTCGGTACGACGTTCCAGCTTTGCAACTCGTCCGCAGTCGGTAAATTTCAAATTAGACCTCTGCATCCCGTTGGGAAAACACCCAGGTATTAGAAAACAAGTTACGCACGTACACCAAAGCTGTGGCTCTTTACGTACATACATAGGCACTATTTGCACCGAAGGTTGCGCGCTCATCGCTTTCATCACTTACTTTATAGGGCGCCTTGATACATATATTTACGAAAGTACATCTAAACTTCTGCTTGTAATAACGACATTAAAATTTTTTCTATAAAAAAACTGCTCTTTTTTTTAAAAAAATAAAGAACCGAGTAGATAGAAGTATAAGATGTTTAATTAAAATTTGGATTTCATTTTTTCATAAAACTATAAATATACGTGATCCGCTTTAATTGACTGACCGAAGAAGTAAATCATTCTTAAGTTTATAAGTTCTCGTTTTTCTATTTCGAAAATATTATTATCACAATTTTGAAAATTATCCAAGATAAAAATATTCAAATTTCCAGTTATTTTAAAAAAAAAATGTTCATCCCGCTTCATTCTTTATCAAGTATGCACGCCATCGTTCGCAGTAAAAAGCATCGGTACACAATCGACGGATAAATAAAGAAATCAATAAAAGCGCGGCGGCAACAGTCCAATTGAAAATTCCTGCATGCGCGCACCAAGCCGAAAGGGCGGCGAGTATTATGCATGCACGGAAGGAGGCAACAATGCGCGCTTCCGAGCCCACCTTCGTCGTCGTCGCGCGCCTTCCATCTCTCTCCCGCCTCGCCTGCAAAAAGCGTCATCGGCAGGTGAATTTGCGTAGGCTTTCTGGCCGCGGTGACGAATGTAAGCGAAGTCCGAGGTCGGCAGGGAGATGAAGAGGGATCGCTCCTTTTTTTGGCCGCGCGCACCCGCGCCTTTCTTTCGGACGGGTAGATTGGACCTCGCGGCACCTTTTTTTCCCCTCCCGGCCGTCCCTTCGCCTAATGACCAAATTACCAAGTGGCACCCTCGGGCGGCGGCGGCATCCATCGCGTCCTATACACTCTCACTCACGCGAACCGCCGCGACGACACATTTGCACCGTCGCAATTTGCACGCGCGCATTTGGCTCCGGCGATAACGTGCCTCTCATTTTCACCCAAGCCGTGGCAGTCCCCGGGCCCGACAATTAGCTCCCGCATATATAGACTGCGCGCGCCAGCAAATTTTCCTAATGAGCGCGGGAAGAATCCCGGCGAGGAATCCGCGTTTTTCTGCGCCGCGCACGTGCGTGCGCGATCCTCGGAAGAGCCGAGCGAGCCCAGGGAACGGGTTGCGATGTATATAACGGAAAGGGAGAGATGCTCTTCTCCGCGCCGTCTCCTCCTCTCCGTCTGTTCGCTGCTCGTCCCGGCGGCTCCTAATGCCCGTCGGAGAGCGGGTGCCCCGGCGCGCCATGAGCCTAGCGGTTGATCCTTGGGCCGCTCCCGATCTCGATTCTCGCGATGGAAGAAAAGAATTTACGGCCGCTTCCGAGAAGCCGAGGCGCTGATGGGAAATCCTCGGACGATCGCGAGAAAGTCGCGGCTCCCGGGACCAGCTCCGACGGCCGGCGCGCTTCTCGGATGCGCGAGCCCGCGAGCCGATGGTTTTTTTGCCCCGAACGCGTGGTCGCTCGCAGGGAACAGTTAGAGAGGACGAGGTTCCTTCTGCTTTTTTTAGTCGTTAATCGAGGAGACAGGGCTCGAGGACGATGCAAATGTTTTGAATAGTTCGGTAGCTTCGCTGTTTCTTCTTGATGACACAAAGGGGGCTAATTGTACTGTAATCAGTGAGTTACGTCGATTCTATCTTGATTCTGGTTCATGATTAAATAAAATATTTTGAATTTAAAAGAATTTTCTCACTAAAGCAGTCGTAATTATACTGTATTAAGCGATTATTACAAACTTAGACAGGAATATATTAAACTGTCATATTATCACGCGACAAAGTTTGAAAAATTCGTTGAGTAACTTAACAGCTAACCATTAAGATTTGTTATGAGCTCTTTTTGTTTAATTTGAAGAAACAGAGGTATAGGAATAAATGAAATATAAGTGTAAGAATAAAATATTTAAGTGTAAGAAGCGAAAAATAGTTAACTGCAGTAACTCAAATCTTGCAACCCATTTTAAATAAATATCACTACTACACTATCCTCCTCTTAATATTCACAAAATAAAATTAAAAAAAAAAAGAAAAGAAAAGCTCCTGTCCGTAAGAAAAAAGTGTCTACAGCGTTTAAAAACACGCAGAAATCCTTAATTTAGCCCCAGGTAAATCTTTATCATTACCAAGAATTGATTTAAAACGCTCGAAAATACATTGTTCGCGAGAGTGCAGATCTTATCGGGCGGTATACCCGCGCTTGTGCCGCAGGGATAATCTGCACGCTGACCCGAGCGTCGATTGTTCATCCAGAAGGAAAGGGAAGTCCCCGTATATACACCAAAAAGCTCGCGCGTTATAACCGGCCAGCAGCAGCTCTTCTTCGTTTTACCTTCCTTCCTCTTTCACGCGCGCCTGCATAAATAAAAGAAGCGCGAGCGTCCTGAATAACGCCGGGCCGGGATACCGTGAGCTCGCCACCTGCGCGTCGTTTCCTGCCTAAATCGCCCGGCGTAATCGTCGCCGCTCACTTGCTCCGAATGGCAATGAGCGAACCGCGCGCGCGCGCGTATATCCGCGAATGACGATGATTTATGGCTCGTCCGGAGGTGCTGCAGGTATGAGTAGCTCGACCTTGCCAAGTAGCCGACTACCGTTCGTTCTAATTTGCTTGATCGAATAATTTTCATGTGCTAATATTTTCGAGATCGTTGGGGACGCGTGATTTTTATGTGATATCTTAATAACTTAAGAATACGTTATAACTTTTTTTATATATTACAGACTTTTTGATGCCTTCCACGTATCTTATACACTTAGTTTTTTTAAGCCTTGATCGTAGAAAAAAACGTCATTAACGTCGGCATTAAGCCTTTTGATTATTGAAATAACAAAAAATGAAATTATATGATTGTTTACTTTTGCATGAAAAAAAAGCATTGAATTTAGTCGTTGAAACATCAAAAAGAAACTTGCAAATTGAAAGGAAATATATATTGCTTATAAATTCAAATTTCAGTGTAATCAATTAAGAAGCACAATAGGCTCGACAAGCCCAATTACAAAAAATGTGTTTCTCATTCAAATAAAAGAAATTAGCCCCAGGAGAGCAATAATAAGGCCCGAAAAGGGGATAGTCATAAATTCGTCAACGAGAAGCGCACACATATCATTACCGGCGTCAATCCGTATTAAAAGTCGGCCGGCCGTGCGCGAAGATTCATTGAAACGGCGAAATTCAAAATAGCCGATCGTCGGGGTCCAGGTAGTTGAATGGACGTACGAAATACTCGCGCACGCGCACACCCACACTCGAGGAGCAGCGCGCACGTAGGGACCGTCGAAGCGTCGAAGGATGAATGAAAAAAGCAAAAATAGGAAGGGGGAAAAAGAAGTTGAAGGAACCGCTCGCTCGCGCGAGAGCGAGAAGGAGGAGACGCCGGGCGAGCAGCGCGCGCGGGAGGAAAGGGGACAAAGGATCCGAGTAGCCGCGGGAGCGAGAGAGAAGATGTCGAGAAGCGGAGGCCCCGGGCGAGGTCAGCCACCGCCCCCGCCCCTACACCTCTGTCCTCCCACTCCAGGCCTGATTACCTGCCGCCGGGGGCGGGACACGCTGTAATGAGCATCGTAGGGGTGCTCAACCTCGCGGCAGGTTCACACGCAGCACGCGACGGCAGCTCCGACCTTCTCTCTCTCTTTCTCTCCTCTTCACCTTTATCTCGCGCTAAGTTTATACGTATATATACATATACTTGTATAGACGTCGAGAGTATGAGGAGCGCTCGCTTTGCGTTCGCCGTGCGATCGATGCCTGCGAGACGACGTTTACGAGCTCGGGCTCCGGTTAGCTGCTCCTCGCCTCCTTCTCGTGGCCGCGGATGAAATTTTTTTTTTGTTTACGGATTATATGCGCAACGGGGTTAAGCCCCCCACGTAATCGTTCCACGTGCATATTGACGGGCTTGGTGCTGCACCTGCTTCGCGCCGCGTACATTTTGCTCCTTTTAATTGGGAACTGCGGCGGTATGCGAGATAATGCGAAATAATTTGGTGGTTAATTAATTAAGATCCGCGCGGTCGAGGCATTTGCTTGAATAAAAAAAAAGAATTAATTTTGCGACGATTAAAGTTAATAAAAATAAATTATCAGCTCGCGATAACGGAGGCCGATGATTATCGGAGCAATTTCGCGATGAGATCGGACCTTGCATCTTACGAATAATTATATCGATTGCGCAATGGCTAATTCGTTGTAGCATTCGGGTTAACTCGCCAGCTCAATAAAAATGACAATCACAGTGGACCCTCTTCATTCGGCTTATCTAGCAAGCATTTTAATTCCGTAAAAGATAATAATTTTGGATCGATCGCATTTATTTAAAATACTTGCGTGTTCTCACGTCCGTAAAAATGACAAAACTACATCTACATAGGAAAGTAGATAAAGAAAATTAAAAAGGCACGCGTTGTTTTTTATCAGTTCGTCGCTCAATAAAAGCATACGTAAAGACCCCCGCGTCAAAAGATTCCATCCGCACATTAACAAGCGATAAAACACGAGCAGAGTGGGAAGGTGCGATTCATCCTAAAAATACACGCGGCACCCCGGGAGTCGTATCTTTCTCTCTCCTCGGGACCCTGGCGATCATTAAAGGCCGCGCAGCATCCTATCCGAATCGGAATGCCGCAAATCGCTCGGCGGAATACAGAAGCCCGACGCGCGAAGGGGACAGCGCGGGGAATACGAAAGCAGGCCGCTGCTCGCCGTCCGTCAGCAGGCGTCCGCAGGATGATCGAGCGATGTTGTTTTAAGTTTTCCATGGGGGATCCTCCGCCAACTCCCCCCCCCCCTCCTTCGAGCATAATACCTCGGCCCTAATCGGCCTGTCCTCCGCCGGCGCTTCCTGTCCGGGAGAGACGTGGGGTCGTGTATATACGCGATACACGTATTCGCCGTGTCGCCGCTTGATATACACGAGAGAGAAGGAGAGAAGGAGCCAGCGACCCCCCGTCGACCCGGCCGTCTTCCATCTTTCAGGCCGGCCTCTTTTTTACGCCGACTCCCGCTCTCGCACGGATTTTCGCCGCACACCCCTGGGCTGAACGCGAGGAGAGAGATTCGCCACCCCTCCCCCTCTCGAGGGTGGATTCAAAACGCTTTACACTCTCTTAACGGACCTGTTGATTCTACACAACAGCGAGTGCGACTCCCGTCCTGTCAAGCTGTTTATTTTAAACCTGGAGTAGGCTTGGGTGGGCGCCGCGCCACCCCTTTTTTTCGCTCGCACTCTTCTAGAATTCGAAGGGTTCTCACCGTGTCATTTGTTCGACACTGGCTACAAGTCGCGCGTGTATTGTATTCGCTGACCTTTTTTATCCACAGTTCTGATTCTCTCAAATTTTTTATTCGTAGGTATTTAAGCTTTATATGAATGATAGTTATTTTCCTTTTGGGTACGTTACGTTGATGAAGTCTACGTACAGATAATTAAATAATTATTGGGTCACGAAAAAAGCGTTATCTTTTTTTTGCAATCTTTATATTTGAAAGATCTGTCGACTAAAAAAAAATTTAGTTGTACTAACTGTCATGTAAGAAAATCGTGCATTATAGTTTACTGTAACTGTATCATTATCTTTCTTTTTCATCAAAATCAAATTTTTTTATTTATTTATTATTATTATATTTCGAATTCTCATTAAAAGTAAATAAGCGATCATTAATATCGCGAGCCTGAAAATTTTTCATTGTATTAAATTAATCAACTTATAATGAAATAACTCAGCCGTTGATTTTATTATGACGGACGTAACGGAGATTCGTCAAAACGATCCGAAAAGAAGTATTGCGCGAGTATAATTAAGTCTTGAAAGCCATAAATTACTGCCGACTGCAAAGTTGCTCCCCGAGTATCAGAGATAAACCAGTCTTTCATTCGCTGATTACTTTTGCGTCGCCCCTTTTATTAAGCGAGCTGTTTTGAGGACGAGCGACTTTTATACCGGGAACAATCGTCCGGCTCTGGTCGAAATAGCCTCCCTAAAACTGTTCAAAGAAGAGCACTTTGCACGGGCCTGACTGCGGCTTCTTTGATACGTTTTACTTCCTTTGCAAACAAAATATTCTTTTTACTCCAGCTTCACAAAATTTCCGACGCTTTCTCAAATTACAAACGCTGAAAGCTCGTAAGAGTGTCCTTTCGGGAGAATTTAAAAGATACAGGAGTATTAAGACAAAAGAAAAAGCTAATATACTTTGTAAATGATATATTACAAGTTCATTTAATGGACAATAAAGAGCGCGATGAAGTTTGAAGAAAAACTCGTCGTAAAAATGAAATGCAGAATGTAAAGTAAATCCTCTGTAGTAAAAGAAGGAACCGGCAAAGTAAGTAAACAATTTCCATCAAAGCAGTAAAAAGCAGGCGCATTTAGACACGAGACAGGAGGAAATTGAGGGGAGAAAAAAAAGAGCAGGGGAAAGGGAGAGAAAACTGAGCTCTTAGTGTCTGGATATTAGCCACGGCTGCTGTACCATTGGCCCCCGTAAGCGAACGGTAATCATAATTTCGACGTACAAAACACAGACCCCCTCCAAACAACCGCCGAATAGCATAACGCGAAATTTTACGACTCGCCGCACGCCTGCTTTCCTCTCCCGCATGCCCCGATATACAATTAGTCGCCCAGAGCATTAGAGAAATTAATTCTTATCGCGATCTTAATTGCCGCCGGAGTAATTTTTTTTTCTCTCGCGCCTCGATTTGCATCGTCGCCCTGAACTCATTACAATTTCAAATCGCGAATCATAGAGACAGAGAAAGAGAAAAGGAAAAAAAGATAAATCGTCTCATTGTGATCTGGCATTGCACGGGAGATCTGCGAGTTTCGGTCGTATATAACTCATACCTTATCGCGCCTAAAATCGATATGGCACGGGTGCACTCCCGCGAAAAAGGTGCATTGTTTTTACAGCCTAGTCCGCGCGGGCATTACGTAAACAGCTCAAATTATCAGAAATAAATTTCCATTCGACAACTTGGTGAAAATCCTCGAGTCACCCGAGCACAGAAGTACTTACATGCAGCGTGCAACCGTACGATTTTTTTTACTTCTCCCTACCAGAACGACGGCGGCCTGTGCCATTCTCGCGATCGGCGAAGAGACCAGCCACGTAGAATTTACACCACATTAGTCGTCCGCGGGCAGGGTAATGTCCCCGCGCCTTGAAAGCTGTCGGCCTACCGACAAGAAAGGGGATAATTTCAACGTCTAATCTTTTTATCGCGCGGTGCGTTCCAAGATACTTCTGCGAGATCGCGAGAAGACTGGGATTTTTTGCCACGGTTAAGTCGCGACATTCGGACAGCTGAGAGTTGAGTACAGGCGAGTACGGAGCATCGTCGATTATGATAACTACGTCGCGAGAGGAAAAAGGCGGCAGAAATTCGCGACGCTCAGAATGAAAAGCGAGACAACGGAGCCACCGACGGGAATTTCTATGGGGGAGCCCGTTATCGAGAAGGCGCGCAGTTGTCATGCACTCACCGTATGTTCGATCCGTCATCGGCTCGCAGGTATCTGAAACAAGTAGGAGAACGGCTATTAACTATCTTGTGGAAATTTTTTTTTGTAAAGCGGAAAATTTTGTTTAATTTATATTAAACTATTTTTTTAACGATTTCTGTAGACCACGTATTTCTTTTTGTACAGCAGCGTTGATACTTTTAAGATTAATGCTTTTAAAAATAAGTGATTTTATTTTTACATTATTTGGGGTAGTGTCGCATTTAAATTTACAAAGGTGAGGATCTTTTGTGTTAATCATGTCTTCGGCTTAACCTAACGCGAGTAATTTATCGAATGACGTTGAAATGAATCAAATAATGCATTACACAACACGTGCACGAAGAAAGGTATTCTCGCGCGACCTAAAAAAATACGATCTGATTGCGTCAGGAATTTTTCAACAAACACATGTAAAATCCATTACAATAAATATAAATACCAATATTGTGCGGAAAACAAGCTTCTTTTGCTTCGTATACGCGTAAAGAAGGCTAAAGGCAAGTGCCACAAAAGAGAACAGGAATTTATCATTTCGCAGACTGACGATGTAGTCGCAAAAAGATAGTCTTTTGTGCGCGGAGAGTTCCTTTCTAGAAAAATTAATCTTTCCAGCCGCAAAAAATATCATAGATCGCCAACACCTATAATTGCATTCATTCATCGCTGCATCTACATAAACAATAGTTACACCAACACCCATCACCCCTAAAAAAAAACATTCCTAGAATCGGGTGTTTTCGTGCCATCGAGTGTCTCTGGCACCTTGGCTCATTAGGTCCTTCCTCGTAACCCTAAACACACGTTGCTGCACCCGGTACGTATTTCAATAATTCGCCCGCACAAATAATCATTCCCCGGAAACGAGACGCTCCGAGAAGCTCGTCGCGTCGCAACCTTGCATTTCGCGCGCGCATAATTCGCCGGTCGTTCAAGAATTTCGGAGAGAGGCGCGGTTTCCCGGTGTGTCTTCACCACGGGTCGCACCGGGCCGGCAAAAAAAAAGCGAAAGGAAGAAATCCCTCGAAGAAGCAGAAGCGAGATCAGAGCTCCCGATAAAGTCCCGAGAGCCGTCGCACACGTGCGCGAGCCCGCGGCATCTGGTATTCCGTTTTCGACCTGTCGAAGAGGTGCGAACGCGCGCGCGCCACCTCGGCGGATGAGGAATAATGCCTACGAGGAGAGATGGGGCTTTATCGGAGATGCGATCGAGCGCCTCCCTCGCCCGCGTATTCTAATACATTCTGCGAAATCGGCGCTGTGCGAATCGGTAATGGTGCGAGGGGGGAGCACAAGCACGGCGATAGACAATAAATATTGAAAGGCCCTCCACCTGCGAGCGGGCTGATTTATGCGGGACGCGAGTGAAACTGTGACCGGGAGGTGGGAGGGATGAAATGACTGAATCTCAATTAGTGATCCGTAGGCGTGTTTGAGGAGCGCTGCGGAAACGAGGATCCCTTCATTTTTTTGTTACCCACCTTTCACGGTGTAATTAGCGGAGGTCAGTTAGGCTGGTTGAATGTAATTCGAGTGGGAATAGACTGTACAAAAATTTCGAAACCGATAAGATAATTTACTGGAGTCAGTGTACGTATAGTTGGCACGAGAAAAAAAGAAGCACGGGATGATTAGCTGCGATGGTGAAAAACGACTAATGAAAAAAATTGAATGGACAGAGGCACTTTGATAATTGAGTTAGAGCAGCGGAGCCACTGAGATTGTGTCCGGGAGGTGGGAGGGATGAAATGACTGAATCTCAATTAGCGATCCGTATATCAAGAAAATTCTATAAAAAAAATTACTATAATATTTTGTAGTGCAGGGCCAGACTCGATGAATAAAACATTTTACTAGAAAATACAGTCCATTTCCTTAGCCTTTTACTACAAGTCTAGCAAATTTTATTATACTTTTTAGTAAAATTTTTTTTCGTTGAGTCTGTCTCTGCGTCCCAAAATAGTATAGTAATTTTTACTAGACTTTTCTTTCCAGTGGAGGCGTGTTTCAGAAACGGCTGCGGAAACGGGGATCCCTTCTTTTTTTTGTTATCCCTCTTTCACTGTGTAATTAGTGGAGGTCAGTTAGACCGGTAGATCTACGGATGAGTTCAAGTTCGACGCGGGACTCACGATCGCGTTTCTTTTAAATTTCACTGTGAGACATGCGGAGGAGTATGAGGGGTTCGCGTTCACTGAGAATGAATGCATTTACGTAAGTGATTATTACGCGGAGAGTAATTCAATTATTCGTAAGGCGATAATAAATAATTTATTAATTTATTAAAGTACGTTAAGTATGCGAATATTTAGCGACTATTATAATATTAAGATTTGAATGATAAATTATTTAAAATCACTCACGCGCAACGCACACATGCACCCATCTTTACTTTAATTAAATGCAGCGCCTTGGTTATTATATCGCAAGGGTACGGTACAAAAATATTCACTGCAATTTGCAATACATAAAAATGGCTTATTTTGCTGGAAATTTTTTTTTCTTTTTATATCCTTACAAGTTATTTTTTTTTATTTTAAATAATGACAACGGTGGAACGTGAAATTTTACAAATTCCGGAGCACTTATCAATATTGTTTCGCGTCAAATCAAAGAAATTACAATAAGTTAAAGGACAATTATAAATTAGAATCAGCGAACATCTGTTGCCACGTCCTTTTCACCGCGTTGAGCGATTGATTATTCATGCAAAGGATGTGTTCTGAAAAACAATCACTCGAAATTACCATACTGAATACGTTTCGCTTGAATTTTAATTGGCAAGTAAGAATTGATTCCGTCAACCAATCGTAATTGAGCTTGTAGCACATCTTTTTTCCTCCTCAGAGGAGAAGAAGCCACGTACCTCATTCTACTCCCAGAAAAAAAAAACTCAAGTCAACGGAGCGAGCAATTTTCGCGCATCCGCAGTCAAGATTTACATCAATCGGCCACGTAAAGTTTACTTGTTCCGGTATATCAAGCATCGAAAAACCGCCGTGCGAACAAACAAACAGCCGGACACCGGCGAAAACGGCAAACAAAAAGAAAAAAAAGCAGTAGCTTCGCGGTCACGTGGAAATCAATATACGATTGAGACGCGTCGGTGTGTATGGCCGAGTTCATCGACCGGTCTGTCAATTGGCTTATTTCATTATTTATCCAAGCCGGTATCTCTGCGCGCATTATCTCGATCGGCCCATCGTCGGCCGGCAAAAACAAAGTCCGCGCTCCTCCCCACCTGTGAGGAGAACTTCGGGGATAGGAATAAATCGGCCGAATCGAGAAATCGGCCGGCGGGCGGTCGGGCCGATTCGGGCGCTCGTGCATAACGGATGCGCCGTAATTAACGACAAACAATGCGCACGCCGCCGGCGGCATGCGCGTCGACCGCCGCCGTGAGGCAGCTCGGCATTAATCGATCGGCGGCCCCGCGGTGTGGGCACCGCAAGGCCCCCCTCCCCCAGTTAATCACCGCGGCCTTTAAGCAATGCGAAAATGCGCGAGAATCGCGCGGCTCCGATTGCCTGGAAGCCGATTTCGGCACGATCGCTCGATTAATGCTCGCCCGGCGATCGATTCGTCATGATTCGCGTGGAATTTCCTCACAATAGCCTGTTAAGGGGCTCACTTTTGTGATTAATTGTTTATCGGGGCTGCTCGCTTATTGTTCGCTTCGATTCTTCTTTTTATTTTTTGAAGGAATTTTTTAGGATTCGAACTTCCATTTTAAATTGTTGCTTCGATGAAAAAGTTCGAGTAGTAATTAAACACGGACTGATAAAAACTCATATTGTTAATGATGATTCCTACATTTATTACACATTTACTTTATGCATTAAGGCAGAAATTTTCTACAATTCAAATTCAAATTCATTTTTACGTAAAGTAAAGTACTTTTATGTAAAGAAAGTATTTTTATAAAGAGTATTACCTAAGGCTGTGAACATAAAACAAATTTAATTAAAAAAAAAAAAAACAAAGTTAGAAAGTAATTATAGACACCAGGAGCTTCAAAATTTATAGTTAACAATTTACAAAACGCTGCAACACGATTTTACTTGCTAAGGCGAGAAATTCCACTCGAAGAAAGTAATTTTTTGTCGTCCCTCTCATTGCGCAACAAAAGTTTTAAGAATAAAGTTTGATTACAGTGTAATGAATAGATGCGAACTTTCTATTGAATTGCTACGTACCTCATACCCATCTATTATTTCCCACTAACCAGCCAGCCAGCGGCGGCAGTTCGTGATTCATTAGTATCTCGAAATTAAAATTTCGAAAAACGATAAGCAAAAAAAAAAGAGGAGAGAAAGAGCAGAGCCGCGGCGACCGTAATGATAATCGAAGCAAATGCAACCTCTTTAATGCGCGCGGCGACAAAAAAAAAGGCGATGTGCGACGGCGGCGGCAAGTAGCATCGGCTCGCGTCAAAGGAGACTTCACGTGCGGCCGTAAGTGTGCAAAATTGTCAAAAAGTCATTAAGATTGATGATTATACGGGCGAGTCGCGAAGAGAGCGCGACGCGACGCGCGCACTCGGTAAAAAGGTAGCCCCGAAGAACGCCTCCGGGTAACGATCCGTCACCGCTCGTCCCTCTCCTCTCTCGGCCGACTCGCTCCGTCTTTTTCTAC
This sequence comes from Sycophila sp. Sp_5, assembly GCA_018906775.1. NCBI lineage: Eukaryota > Metazoa > Arthropoda > Insecta > Hymenoptera > Eurytomidae > Sycophila > Sycophila sp. Sp_5. Next base: position 1,718,618 of record JACCID010000039.1, read on the forward strand.
TTGCCGCACTCTCCATCTCTTTCCCTGGCCGTTGCCGCGCTTATCTCTCGCGTTGTATATATACATGTACATAATATGCACATGTGAACAGTCTCTCACGCGGCGCGGCTTTTTCCCACTTTCCTTCGTCGCTCTCGTTTACCGCATTCGCATAAAAATTTTCGTTGTCATCTAATTAAAAAAAAAAAGATTCATCGGACATTTCGAGAGGCACGGAGAATAAATAATTTTCATACAAAATTATACGGAAACTCGATATTCCGGACTTTTTTCTGCTCGCTACATAGCTGAAATTACACACTTAAAAAATACCCGCAGAATAAAATATCGTCTCCCTGACGCGCTTTTGCATCTTATTACCTCATCCCTCGCGCTCGCATTGGACTGTGCTGACTGGAGAAAGATTAGAGGCGTATCGGAAGTTCCACTCGAGCGCTAAGCACATTTACTCTACATATTATGTAAAAAAAAGTCTCCCACCTATTTGCGCGAGTTTGCATAATCATCATGCACACGCATTCACATGCGCGCGTGTATATTAATGCGAAAAATTCAAAGACACGCGTGTATACTAATGCGAAAAAATCAAATAAACGCTTCAAACATTCAAATGTACGATTGATCAAGTGTGCGGATGCACGAGTATATTCGAAGTACGAATTGGAAGACGCGATTTTGTCGGCTCTAGACAAAGAGCCACACGCGGGAACGAGATGAGAGAAGCGGCCGCGAGCGCAAAGGATATAGAGTGAGAGGAGCATAACTAATGGAGGAAAGAAAGTACGCCGGCGAAGGCACGAGAGATGAGGTCTCGGCAGTAAAGTCAACGGTTGCCGCCCCGGCAAAAAAGGCCAAATTGGCCGAAATGAGAGTTACACGGCGCGTATAGGCAAAGGAGTCGCGCGTATCCTTATACACTCGCCTGGCGGCGGGCTCGAGCGTTACGTATAGCCGGCGAGAAAGTCGTTTGGACGCGCTGCGCTTTGATTGACCGGCATTGTAATTTCCGAGTGGATCTGTCGCTGCTACCGTGATGATTCGATTAGCGAGTTGCATTTCACAGGGCGCGAATTATACCCCCTCCTCTTTCTTCGCGGGATGGTTACGTCGTCCCCAACGATTTCATTCTCGCGCGATTGTGAGAACACTCGTAAAGCGCTCCTAAACGCTCGTGCTTAAAAGCGGCCGGTCTGAAATACGTAATTTGAATATAATTCGAGTGGGAATAGACTGTACGAAAATTTTGAAACCGATAGGATAATTTGCCGGAGTCACTGTACGTATACTTGGCACGAGAAAAAAAGGAACCGCGGGATGATTAGCTGCGGCGGTGGAGAACAACTAAAGAAAAAAATCCAATGGACAGAGGCACTTTGATAATTGAATTGGAGCAGCGGACCCACTGAGCGATTGCAATAGCGCGCAGAAGCCCCGGAATGACCGGAGCAGTTTGCATTACGCCAAGTCGTTGGGTTTTTCAGTTAGCCGGGCCGGTAATGCGCAATTGGACGCGCGCCTGCATTACGCCCCGGCGATGGAGAAAAGAGAGCTGCCCGCTCGAATTAACGTGCCACGGCGATGCAAATTACTTTCGTTCGGCGGCGCGCGGGAGCGGAACTTCGACAAATCCTTTAAGAACCAGCCTCATTTTCCGAGTCATTTGCTCATTGCGACACCGCGCCGGGCGTTAAAAACCCATTTCGCCGCTTTGCTAATTTAACTTTTAGTTTAAATAATTACGCGAAACTGCTGCTTTTCATTAATTCTATTGAGCGCTTAGAATGCTAAAGGCACAGTCTTAATTGGATTTTTCTTTTGCACGGGGATAATGATTTAGTGTCCACTTATAAATTGAATCGATTGTACGATTAATATATTAGATAGTAAAATATATGAAAAAAAAAAGGACACGTAAGTTTTTATTAACAATGGATCAACGTGAGTCTTAGAATTAGAAGACTCGGTGGATTAATCGGCGGTGTTTGTACGTACGACCAGTAGCCAAGGGAAAAAGCGAAGGTGAACGCGCGCCAGAGAGCTACGTTCGAGAATTGCGACACTCACCGCGAACGGGAGTCGGCCGCGGAATAAATTATGCCTTTAGGGAGTAGCTGCGGCGCGGCAGCGCTCAACCGAATTACTTTTTCTGGACTAAAAAGAGCATATCAAAGCAGACACTTATTCAGCGACGAAATCGCTCGCCGTTCCCGTGCCTCGCTTTTATTCTTTATGTAACGGCGGATAAATAACAAAAAAAAAAAGGAGCAAGGAGAGCCGTGCTGCACGTTCGTTATACTTTCATCAAAATTCAAAGCGGGGCGTACACTTCGACGAGTCACTTCGATTCCAGTAAACTTTATATCCCATTATTTGATGAATACAAAGGAGCCTCACGATTACTTTTTGGGAACTTTTTGGGAAGGCCAGGCACGCATCCTTCGGTCATAATAATGGTTTTTGTAAATAAAATCTGATGAATTCGATTGAAAAAACTTTTATTATAAAAAAATAGGATGATTTAGTAAAAAATGTTTGATGATTCGAGGATGTTTGTATTTGAAAAGGCTTTTTAAAAACACTAAATTAGTGCGTAAGAAGAATCAGTTTATTTGTTTTTAATTGTTATTAAGCAGACTTATATTACCTACTTAATAATCCACTGGTCATCTCGAGATTCGAAAATGAATTAAATAAAAACTGAACAAACTTTATAAAATCCTCTACTGTTTCTTATCCCATTACACGTTGACAAAAACAACCGGAGCGACGCCCGGATGAACAAAAATTGCATGTATAATGAGGGTTCACGGCGGTTTCATGTCGCCTCCCCGTGTCGATCCATCTCTTTTCCGGACAAATCGTTTCTGCGAACGACAGATATTTCCCGGCGAAATACACGGAAAGGATCGGTTGGCGCGCGCCTCGCGCACAAAAGAGCCTGCGGCATTGTTCGCCGCCACTCTCGGACACGCGCTGCTGCATTTTCCACCCTTCCCCATGCGGCTGCTTTGAATATGAGCCGAGGCGTTGCCCGGGGTACGGTTTTCCCTCAATCGAGAGCACCTAATGCAATAAACGACGAATAACCCTTCCCCCGAAAAATCTCCCCTTCGACCCTGAATTTCCTCGCGCAATCGGCCTAAGCGATTTTAATGCAGTTCCCGTGGATGCGCCTGTATATTTTCTTTGTTCGCGCAGTCCCAACGGGCTTGGGAAATTCGATCTGCTGAAATTTTCGAAAAACAAGTCCGTTTCGCCGAGTCATTGCCGATCGATCGAGAGGAAACGATTTATACTTTCCGCAAAGGATTAATTATTTACACCGAATCGTTAAGGTCATCTCCATCCGATGATTCTCTCTCTCTCCCGCACGGAAAGATGAGACGGTAAACTCGGAGGAGCTATTTGGATTTAATTTGAACGACGATAAATCGGCAGGAGACGTCATAGATTTGCGCGCTGGACGGCAGATCGATATCCGATCGTCGACGCTTTTTAACCGCCGCGGTCTTATCGCCAAGCACAAAGGTCGCGATCGTCGCGAAACCGTGCAACGCCGACAAAGCAACGGCGACGGCGTCTCCGAAGGTGAGTACGCGGTAGCGATCGGTAGCCACGCGCGTAATTAGCATAATTGGCCGATTACGATCGCCGCGAGTTCAATAGGTTTAACGGCGCGCCGTAAAACAAATATATACGCGACGCCGCATTTTTCTGGCGGGATTAACGAGCCGGAAAAATCTTACTAATGCATCAATTACGCGCGAGGTCTGGCCTCGTTCGCCTATTAATGGACCGCCTTATCGCTCGCTACGACAAGCGTTGAAAGAGTCAATTAGCATTGTGTTTTTTCTTTGCACCCGCGAGGTTAAATAATCGAACGTACATACGCAGATGCGCGTCGTTCCCTTGATTTTTGCTCGAACTTTTCTTTCGAGTTCTTCAATTCCGCTTCGTTTCAATGAGGCAGAAAACACGGAGAGTTTTGCAGAATAAATGAAGAGAGTATATAAGAGATAAAAAAAAAAAGAGGTGGCAACGGAAGTTGTATTACCTGCAAATCGCTTTTTTCGAGGAGGGAAAAGGCCAGTTGAACGGATCGTTTAACCCACTTTTTCCCCAGGCCCTTCGACGCGCTTCAAATTACAAAGCTATGCCCCGTTTTTTTCGCTAGCTCGGCCTATACCTCCCTTCCCCGCGCGCTTAAAAATGCAAAAGAGCGACGGGCGCGCATCCCTCCGGCGCGCTTTATTAGTATTAATAACGCGATCACGTGACCAGCGCGCCGAGCAAATTTATGGTGGTAATTACCATTAGCGCGCTCGTGTGCAAGTTGGCGCACACGCACTAAAAAAACCAACAGAGTCTTCAATTCTATCGCTGGAAAGATCGCGCCGGAAGCATAACTCGATACGCGCGTACGCTCGCGCATTTCTGTCTCTCTCTCTCTCTCTTTCGTTCTCGCTCGCTCGTACTGTTTCGCGTCGCATATTTGCATGCGCGGAAATGATTCCCCGAGATTCGCCGGAAACACGCCGGCTAATGTTACTCGCGTCATTATAAAAAAAAAGTCCGCGGCTTACGCGACTGCAGATTCATCTCTAAGCTGCAGAAGGACGGGGATTTTATAAACACGCGAATAAGCAATTTTTTTTTCACGCTCGCATCGTATTTTAAGAGGTAAGGCTCCGCGCGGGAAGTTTTACGTTTACTTACATAAAGCCGCCAAGGTATTACTTATTATGCTGAAAAAAAAAACGCTTTACGATCTTTGATAATTAATTTTCATCTCTTCAGTAATTAGGCTCGACTTTTTTTTTGTAAGCGAACTTTTTATTTCGGTGAAACTTATTTCTTGTTACTGCATTCGTGATAATATAAAAATAAAATAAGTAGCAAATGATAAATTTCGTTTTAAGATTTTTCCACGAACTGCTTATATTTAACTTCCATCAAAGGAGTATACAAATTTAAAGTCAAGTTCACGTTTTTTATTTCTACCATTCATACAAAGTTCGAGATTGTAGAAAATCGTAGTGAATAATCGTATAAACCGTTTCTTATTTCCTTGAGATATAGAATTCTTTTTTCAAAATTTCCTTTAATCTACTAGTGACCCTTATACTTAGCTGCAATGAACGCATCAATTCAGTGAAAAGGAAATAAATTCGTCGAAAACAAGCGAATTTAGAAATCACCAAGGCATCGCCTCGCAGCTGGTAATACCTAATCGAAATCGCTCCTATGATTTAACGGCGATTGAGAAGGGGAAAAAATGAGGCAGGCAGTAGACGCGCGCTCGTCCGTTCGTTCGCGGGAGGAAGTCAAGGGAATCGCGCGGCTCACAAATAAGTGTAACGAGGCGTATAGAGCGCAGTTCGGGGAAGTACGTGACATGGTTTTGACCAAGCCTATATTTGTTTAACCCGGAAGGCGATGTTCCATTGTGGGGATCGCTGTGCGCGCAGGGGGCGCTCTCGCCTTCATCGTCGAGGAATTGCACATTTGCGGTCACCTCAGGCAGGAAAAAAAATGAGGAACGAGAGGAGCGCGAATAACACGCATCGCGGGGGAAGGGGCAAGTACGTGGCCTTGCAGAAACGTCGGCTAAAATTTCGTAATGCAAGCTTACGCACTTTTCGCGCGTGCACGCACGAATCGCGCCGAGATCGTGTTTCCAAAGCAGTCGTCGCAGATCGCACGGTATATGCATATTTTGTTTTTTTTTTTCAACTCTCACACTTTCCGACTCTCTTCTTTTCCGGAGTTTTAGGATCGACAATTTTTTTTTTAAACTCGGGTCTAAAATAACGCCGACGATTCACATATTAATTAACGGCCTCGAAAATCACCTTACTATTTCCAACGACTTTCGGAATTTTTCCCAACTGTCTTTGTACGAACATGGATGTACGTAAATAAGCGCCGCGCGCCACTTTTGAAATACCTCCCGTGTGCGCAAATTATCAAGATTAATACGTTAACTCTTTTTTTGTATTTTAAATAATCGTTCATTAATGTTAATGTGCCGCGATATCAGGCTGCTTAAAATGCATAAAACTCGGCGAAGCCCCTTGTAAAGAGTTTTATCGGACAATCCCTCTTTGCTTTCGCCTTTAACGAGCGCAACAACGAAAAATTAATATTCATAATACTGCACCGACAAAAAGCTTGTAAACGTACGCTTCGCGCGCTCCCCTCTCGCGAGCGTGTGTGTCTCAATTCACCAGTAAATACTTTCCTTCCGTTCGACAAAAAAAAAACACTGCAGGACGATCCTGAAGAGTCTATCTCTTATTCCACGAAAAGAAAGAGAAAAAGACGAATTTATCTCGTATCGGTCGGATGCGATAAATTCGCCGCTTATCGATGCTTCCCTCTGTCTTTCTTTTTTTTTTTTTTTCGAAAGTGCGATATAATTCCGGGCCGCCCACTCGTCTTTGCATAGCCGGCGAAATAACGCGATTCCGACACGCACGCAGGTCGAAGGTGCATTCCGCGGGAGCCGAGTACACTCCACCGACGCGCGTGCGCGGCCTGGCCTTTTATCGAAACCGCTCATCGTGGCACATCCGGATTCAAATTACGCCTTCGTGCTTGCGCTTATGTTTATTTATCCAGTTATTAAAATTACATTAAGAGCGGCCCGTCCTTAATTATACGAGCGCAGCGTCTTAGGCGAGGGCGACGCGCCGTTTGTGGAGCGCTGGGGGAACCGACGACCACGGGGGAAGAGGGGGGATACATCCACCAGGCTTTTTGCGCGAGCGCCTCTCGATTTCCCCCGCGTGTATACGTAGAATCGCATTTTGTTCGATATTAAAAGTGGAGAGCGGTTTAATTATGCAAAAAAAAGAACGACGTGTAGCGTTCTCATGCAACGCGTATGGGCGCACTTTTTTTTATAATAACAGCTTTCACGATTAATTTAACGCAATGAGGGGTGGTTGATAGATAAGTCGATTCCTTCTGTCTCTCTCGGCGTCCCGGGTATTTCTTTTTTTTCTTTCTGCACTTAATTGAGCAGGTACCGCGAGCTGCAAGCGTTTCGTATGAAATTTTTATAGGGGTTTTCAGGGTAGATATATATGGCCTTTACACGCATGTACAATGGGAGCTGCTTTGCATGATGATTGGACCTCTCGGTGCAGTAATTAAAGTGCAGTTTTAATTGGCCTTGGATCGTATAGTTAAATTGAAATTATTCGAAATGGCGAATACTATGAAGTTATTACGCTGTAATATGTCAAGCTAAATTATAAGTTTACCTTATATAACTACGGGAATTAAGGATCGCGCGTTTCTGTGCAGCTCGCGTTGAATCGACTTTTCAACGATTATCAAATTTCTTCTTGTTTGTCCATTAGCACATAATTTTGAAAACTGAATTTCTACAGTGTCGCGTGATTACAACTATTGAAAAAGAAAAAAATTGCTTTTATGCGACATAATGAAAAACACTACATTTTTTGATTAATTTATCGTAATCTAATATGACATTTGACATTATCCTTGCCTCATAATATTATATTTCTTACGCAAATCTAGGCTTTCTATCGCATAACTCGAAAAAGCAATGTCATCGTTATTCGAAAATCCAATTTTTCCTTTATTTTTAACATTCCAATGCAATTTATTTCTTAGACAGTTTTTTTAAGGATATAAAAAAATTTTATTGTAAAAGATGGAAATTTCATGCTGATGGAGTAAACAACTTTGCTAATGAATCTCGTAATTCCACACTATCTCTTGCAATACGAATGCGCACAGTTCACTTTAAGTAAATATTTTTCGTCGCAATTAGATTCTTTGAAAAACTGATAAATGGACCTTATTATCTAAGTATCAGTCAAGTGCTTTACCAATAAAATGAAAATAATTACAGAGAAAATTGATATAACTATCCTGATTGCAATGATAAATCACTTAGGAATTTCTGGATTTCATACATATTACTCGATTACAATAAGTAGTTAAAAGGATAGGTCATAATCGAATTGAAAAATAAAACATGTTATAACTAGAGACTAAAAAGCACTGGTCAGTAGATTTTTTTGCAAAATTCTCGATCGCCCGCAAACGATTGCAGTGAGCGGTGCATTAGTGGATCCTCGTCACCGTGAGTAATCTACGCTATCAATTCGAATATACAAGATAGGCAACTCGGTCGAGCGTACGTGATCCAGCGACTAGATTTTAATGCCTAATTAATTAGCCCAATTTTCGAGAGCTTTGCGCAACCACAAAAACTAGATTTTTTTATTATCGTATCACCGCTTTATCTTCACCATAGTATAACCCTAACTACGCTGAACAAACGCCGAAAATATTCGACCGGCAACGTAACAGTAAAACAAGTAACGTTCAATTACGGACAGTGCGATCGTCGCTAATGACAGTGCCACTCGTGTAGAAACTGTTAATTTCAAGGTCCGCGTGGCGCTCTCAACTAAGTGGAAATTTTCGAATCGGTGCCGCTGAATTCGGACTAGATTTCCCTACGTGCGTGTCTTCCTACCGACAACCTGCCCCTCGCCCGATTAAAGTGACTCGAGGACAAAAGTCCGAACTAAATTGTCTCTCTGAAAAGAAAACAGCGGGCGCGTCAGTTGGCCGCCGTCGTCCACGGACAATTTCGCCGACCTCGCGATCCACGACTATAGGGTGTATATATATACGCGCTGGATAAAGCGAGCGAGCGATTTCGGGCTCGAGCGGTGCGGCGCCTCTTTCAGACAGTCATTGCGGTTCCTCCGTAACCGCGACCGACTCGTTTCGCACGTCATGCCGAGCGCAAGGCCGCATGCCATATGCCCCCCTATGCAAATCCTCGACTCGCGGTAAGAGTTGGGCTGCTCCTCTCCCTCTTTATTTTTTATGTTTTGAAGCTTCGATGCTGGACGCCGACGATTCATTTATCAATGCTAAGCGAGATCGCCAGACTCGCCAATGGGATTGCGGTGTTCTTGTTTAAAAGATCGATTGCGATATTGATTTGGACGCGAGACGTTCGCTGTTATAAGGGAGAGTTCAGACGGTGAACTCTAATTATCGTCGAATGTAAAATGGAATTATTACAATAATTGCTTTATATAAACATTCTCTATGAGTGTAGTTCTTTTCTTTTCTTTCTTTTTTATTACTTTCCAACCAATAAACAGATTTTCCGCCGCGATATACAAGAGTCTAAGGACTCCGACGGATAAACTGCAGCGGCGAAAGAGGCAGAAAAAGAATTTGACCTTAAATGTCAATAGTTCCAGCGAGAATAATCAATTCCAGTACGCAAAGCATTTCCTTGGAAGTGTGCTCAGACGCATCGCACCGGGACTCCTCGTAAAGCAGCACTCATCTCGGGATCTCGCGCGTCTAAAAATAGCCTCGATCCGCCGACGCGATCCTCGCTCGTTCGCCTCGCTCGCACTCGCGCGCGATCCTTTCGAGCCCCGAGAGAGAGAGAGAAGCCGAGACAAAGATCGACTCGGCCTCACGGCCTAGCGATTTACATTTTATTGAAAAATAAACGAGGAAACGGCGATCGTGATTCATATTCTCTCGGAAAAGGAAAAGCCTAATAGCCGCCGGGAGCGAAGCTGAGCGCTCGCGCCGCCGCCGCCGCGAACGAGGGCAGCGCGTTTTTATTGCCGCGCTCGAAGGTCTAATTAGAGAAAACGCGCGCGCGACCGGGGCAAAATGAACTCGTTACGCTACGGGGGATTCGAGGGTGCTGCGTCCTAACTGGGATCCGCGAGCCACTACTGTGTGGACGACACTCTCGATCTCGATGGGGAGACCATGCCGAGGATGCGCGCGCGCGCCTGATTCTCACGGATTCGCTCGCGATTGTGAGATAACCCACCAGCGATTCTCGCGTTCATTTCATCGAGGCCTTTTTTTTTTATTCTACCGAGTGAACTGAGCTGCTTCGTTTCAGTTAAATGCGATGCTCCGTTATTGAATTTTTTTAAATTGTTGATTATAATTTGTTTAGTCTTAACTACTATCTATAGGTAGAGTTGAAGTACATATCTGATATAGCTAGTCAAAACTTTCAATTGTTTTTCAATTAGTTCTAAATGACCTATAAGTAAGAATTAAAAATTATATTACAAAGCCTTTTGGCTATATTGAAAGTAATTAAAATTTAATTGTTCATATTAATTAATTCTTCAGCGTTACATAAGTTAAGAATATCGAGAAAATATACACTAATTAATTAGATGATTTTTTATACAAATAAAATTCATTTCGAATATAACAAAAAAAAAACAAAAAAATTATTTTATAACGTGAAAAATAGATTTGCGGTATCTAATGACACTTCACAGCCAAGGTAAGAAATAAAGTAACAGGAGAAATGTACACCCGTGCATCATTGAGACTTTCGAGAGGCAGAAATAGAGGTTGACTGTACAAGGAACAAAGCTACAATTATGGCAGAACGAACTGCAAATATTTCCGCGCCAAAATCACATTTTGATCAGCTTTCACTGCATCGGCTTTCAGAAAAACTATTACCGATAAAAATTACACGGCTCTGCGCCATCCGTACTATACTTACAATCCCCTCCCCCTTTATCCCTGAGAGCTCGACTCAATGCCTAAGGTTACATTACATTTCCATTCAGCGGTACAAAAGCCGTGACATAATGAGCGGATCGGAATCACCCTTTCTTCAAGCTTTTCTCATTTTTCCCCGTAAATCACTCTTCCCTCGTGGTCCATCTCCGTACGTCCGTCAACCGTTTTATTTCGCAACGATTCGGTGGAATCCCGAGGTCTTCCTTGCGTTATTGTCTTGCCCCCTCCCTCTTCTGCGATTCCGCATTCATTCAAGCCTTCCTTTCCTTCGGCGCGCGAACTTGGAAAATCGCCCCGCGGCCTCGCATTCCCGCTCGATGAGGATCCCGCCGATCTTCCGCGCGTAACGAGCAATGTCGAGCACTTTCATTCACTGATTCATGCCCGCGGCAGCGCACCTTCGTTATTTCGCGCTTACCAGCCGGAAGCTTCGTCGCCGATGGGACGATTCCAGCGCACATCGCGCACGAGGCGCGCGCGTGGCGACCTCGATGATTTCTATATTAATAAATTTCGACAGTACTGGTGGCTTCCAGGATCCGGGAGATAAAGAACGACGCGATTAGACGCGTAAGCGGCGCTTATAGGAAGAGAAAAAAAGTCCATGTTGACGCTTGAAGAAAACACGAATTTCACATCAGGAACTCCGGTGTCTTATCGCGCGATGTTTCCTCAGTGAATCACATATTCGAGAGGTGCGCTATTCTTTTCTTTCGCGCACTTGCACCCACTAATTTTTCAGAGATAGTTATATGCTTGTTTTTTTTTTGTAACGGACAAAGTGAGTCGATTAAAACGGACGTGTGCACTTTTAACGCTTCCGCTCGAGATGATAGCCGCAGATTAGGCTTATAATTTTACCGCAACGAGTATACAAATTACTTTAAAAACGTAGACTGCACCTGAATGTTTCAACCCCTTTAATCGCACTGTCAATGCACAGGTAGAAACTTGTACAATCGCAGGCTGAAAATCTCAAAAAATTTCCAGTAGACCAATGCGAAAGCACAACAGTCCGCGATTTTCCCGAAAATAATTTACGATCGCCTTCACCAGGACGAATCTCGTTGCCAAGGCGCGGAGTGTGCTCGTAGCGTCTGGTAGCACGCCGCGAACCGGATAAATGACGGAAATTACCATATTCATTGCATTGTCGGGGCGCAGGTGAGCAGCCACCGTATTTGGTTGGGTCGCGCTGGAGATGGATAGCAGTCGCGCGGCCTGCACGGAGATTTCTCGCGTTCGAATCTCGTTATACGTGCACGACAGCGCGATCGACCAGTAATTAGCCGAATGCTTTTTTTAGAATCGTAGCTTTTTGGAACGCTTATCTCGTACTTATTCTCTTGCTTTTAATGGCTGCGGGTAATGAGCTTAATGTTGATCCATTAATTTCGTGAAATTTTCGGTGCTTGTAGCAACTTTCGACGGTTGATGATGCGTTCCAACAATCGAAGAAAATGGAACTCGTGTGTATTTTTGGATCGCGACCATATCATTGAGTTTTAGTAATTTAGATATCAACTAATCGACGGAATTAATATTTTCCATAATGGTTCACTTTCATTACTGTGCGTACGTCAAGCACAAATCAATTGTCTCTTTATTATGTAAATATAGTTAAAAAAATAAGAATAAGAAATTGATGTGTTAATGATTTCATTATAAATATAAAACCGTTAGTTTCTACGTAGCATAAAACGTTTACTGCGTTATCAGTAATTTAAAAGTACTTTTCCGTGTATTTCTGTATCTAATCTTTTCGTTTTCTATTGTTTACATATATTTCACTTCTCGCGGCAATAAATCGCCTCGTCTCGATAATAAAATATATCCGCCAAATTAACATACGCAAGATTGTCTCTGAAAACGCAATTTCTATACAAATAATAAAAAAGAACGATTTAACGCCCTCCATCCAAAATAAAAACACCTTCAAGACTCCTTAAAAAACGAATCGTCGAAATGGTCGATAACGATCGAAATGCAAATCTCCATAAAAAGGAAAACGAGCGAAATAAGGATGACAAGTCCCGTGGAAATGAGACTCGCGGCTACCGCATGTATTCCCAAGCCGATGCGTCCGAAGCGAGAGAAAGATCCGCGCACTCGAGGTTTACAGACGAGAAGGGGGGAGCCGAGCGCGGGTGGGAGATCGCGCGTTAGCGGATGACCAAGCGCTGCGCTTCGCGCTGCACATACACGCGAGGTACTACGTGTCGTTAGCGACTGCTCGCTGCATTAACGCGGCGTGCGCGCCGCCGCCGAGTGCCATTATAGGTTTTATTACGAGGCGAGCATTTCCTTTCCGATGTGCCAAGGCCGGGCCGGCCGTCGGATTTTTCCCACAGCGGCGGCCGCCGCAGCGTCGAATTAAAAAAGGAATACGCGCATTGCGTATTTTAACGGGAATCGGCCGCGTGCGCCGCGGATCAAAGAATCTCGTATAATGCGCGCACACGACGATGCGACCGACCCGATTGCGCGCGGCGAGAGCCGATGAGCGTCGGCTAATTATTCTTCGTGCGAGCGCACTCGAAAATGCAGCGATGTAATTGCTGATTAAACTCGGCCGATCGATGTGTGTGCGACTATTCTTAATGCGGGGAGTTTTTCTTTTGAGGGACAGAGACTGAAAATAGTTTTTCGTTTTTTTCCTCGGTTATTAGCACCGTGACGTTATTGTCGTTAATCGAAATTTTAAAATAGAAATATAATGATTTTCAATAGAGATATGTAATGGCCCATCAGGTCATTTTTCCTTTGGGTCGTTAATACTTAAAGAAAAAACGAGACGGTGATAACGAACTGGTGGCCGAGTTTGAATTATTTCAGTTTTTTAGATTTTCAATTTATTGCAAAGCAAACCTGGTTGAATGATATGAAAACAAGAGGTTGATCAAAAATAGAGGTAGGCATTGATATGCCGCTGTGTTCGTTAAGCGTAGTCAGGAATTAAAATCTACTTGTGTGCCTACTGGAATGATCGCATAACAAACTACTTATTTTCTTATCTCGACATATATATGAATAATGAATCAAAGTAACAACAATAAAGTCGATTATTATTCTACAATAGCTAATTTCAAATGTGCATTCTTTGCCCAAAGCAAACTCTGCTCACGCTATAACATTTAGCGTATGCAATTTACATAGTGATTTTAAAATAGTTTTTTTTTTACAAGTAAAATGATAAATATTATATATATAACAACCTTTTACATTGATTAGAGCACGAAAGAAAATGTTTATCGCAAAACTTTACACAATTTTTTTTTTTGAGCACAAAACATGTCACTCCGACATAATGTATAATTGATGCATTTGATTTTTCTCGCTGGGAGAGAAATACTAAAGATGACGGGTAAGCAGGGGGGAGTGAAGACAGAGAAAGCAAAATTACTAAGTCATTTATAAACAGGTGGATGAAAGAAGAAGCGCCGCGCACCGGTGGAATGAAAGGTGAAAAGACGCGATAAAGATCGCGCGCACAGGGGCGTAACAGTCGGGCGCGTGGCCCCCGATCCGACAACCCTTCCTTCCGACGTCCTCCTGAATCTTTCAAAGGCGCCCGCACGAGAGAGAAGGTGAGAGGCTGAGAGGGACCCGGAAAGTCGGTCGCGTGTCGCGCGTGATTTGTCGGCGATACGCACACGCACACACTCATGGGTGTACTATACCTGCGGCGGAATTGGGTCCCCTTTTATATATACGAGATCCTGATGCGCCGGAGGAAGAGCAGCGAGGGTCGCATAAAAGCCGAAGATGCTGATACGCCGAGCGAACGGGAAAATATGGATATCAGCTGAGCCGATGCATAATTTTCAAACAATGAGAGTTTACATTGTACCCATGCGATGAAAAATGCTCAAGCTCGCGGTGATACGAGATTCACCTTCATGCTTGTTAGCGGAGCAGAATAGTTTACCTGCATTTTTGCTATAAGCATCGTATTTACCCTCAGCAAAAATTTCTGTAAAAGTATAAAATCCTTTACCCACAAATTTTGAATAGCATTAAATTTAATTAAATGCTATCTACTTAAGGAGGTCTGTAAGTCAATTCAAATTCAAATTTCGCGCCATAAAGTAGCAGATGAAAAAACACTTAATTAAGAGTATAAATAAAATATCGAAAAACCAAGAGATACATGCTCTTTGTTAGGTAAAGATCTATTATTTTATAAAGTTCCAAGTTCGTATAATAATACCTTGATGGGAAAAAGTTGAATAATATAAAAAAACTATATTATTCAAGCTTTTCTCGTTGAGCTATTGTTATAAAAACTTGGAACTTTAAAAAATGAATAAAATGATAGATTGTTATTTACAACAAAGGGCAAGTACCTCCTAGTTTTTCAATATTTCATTTATACTCTTCGTTATAAACAAATTAAGTATTTTTTCGTCTGCTACATTTGAATCTTTAATTGACTTTCATGCCCTCTTAATGAAAAAACATTGGTGATAACAGATGTAACTCGATAAAAAAATGGGAATAAAAAAATGTGCAAAAATCTGAGGAGATAAAAAAGGGAAAGAAGTTGCAGTAAATAGCGATCGAGTGGGCAAAGTACGAGAAGGGGTTGCGACGCCCGCTAGCTACCTGATCGTAGGCAGCGCGGTCGGAAACGATTCTTTATAGGCTGGTCGAGAGGAAAAGGCAGAGAGATAGTCGAGCGACGGCGAAGGGAGAAGGAAGAGGAAGGAGCGAGGCTTCGCCACCGCCACGTGACCCCCTCAATTCCTTATTGGAAATCCTTTCCTGGCCCGGCAGCCTGACCTAGCCAAGGTGAGATTTATCCGGCGGCTTTGCCCTGTCGTACATGTAGGTAGGATGCGCGGAAGCCGCTGGCGCGCACCTTGCACTCCCTTTCTCCATTCTCTCGGCGATTTTCGTATCGTCCTTGGTACTCGCCACGCTGCGACGTCGTCCATCACTTTTAAATGGAGAGAGAAGCATACGTTTCTCCATTTTTATTTTAACTTTTGCTTTTTTTTAATTGGAAATGGAAGATGCATTTTGTGATAACGTTACGTATGCTTTTATACAGTTCAGTTTTTTCCCGAGGTGCTTAAGTAACGGCGTGACGAACGTTCTTTAGCACACACGCAGACGCAAGCGTCCTCGGCATTTCTTTTCATCGTAAAAAGGGAATTATGTAAAATTAGGAATTTACAGATGTTGCTCCGAAAATCTTTTTATCGTCGTATCTTATATGCGCTATTAGCAGATCGATAGCTTGTAACGCCACGCACCTTTTTCTGGTCCTTAGGTAATCTATTATTTTCATAGGACACGAAAAACGCATTGAAACGAGCTCCAAGTTGGGAGGGGAAAAAAGTTTGAGAACTTTTTTTTGTCGCTCCTCTCGAAATCACGGTTTCGTCCGCAGTTGTAAGCCGCAAAAAGTGTAGAAAGTTCGTGCCTTCACGGTCTTCCGTAGGCAAATCGGAGCAGGTATGCCGAGCGAGCCTTTCAAAAACTTACGTCGCTCTGACGAAGGATAACTGCTGATAAAGAAATCGTTGCATCACAGGAAACGCAGGGGAATTTCACCGCGTCGAAACGACGAATGTATATGTATGTATAGGCACTTCCGCGAACGGCGTTACTCATTGCCAATTTTCGATCCGTCGCGCCGATCGATTTTAATCTCGAGCGATACACGTGCGCGTTTATGCGGGGCATCTTTCTTTGTTTTTTCCTATCTAATACTTCAAGTCAAGAACTTTCGGAGTGGTTGGAAACGCACAGAAACGCTGAAGTGGTTCGAGCTCGTGCGGATGTAGCCAGGACCTTGTATGTATTATCTGTAAGCGCTTAAAGCAGTATTTATAATATGATGTTAAAAAGAATCTAGCAAGATCTTGTAGGAAATGTAGAAAATGTAGGAATTTGAACTCTGGCTGGCGGTAAAATTTTATTTTTGTGCATTGTGCGAAAACGCGTTTCGTTTTGCGAGCGTCAAAGTTGCGGGTCGGATTACGTTGATTTTTGAAATTTTCAAAATTCATGCCTTCGTCTACAGTCGGCAAAATTGTTTTTTTTTTTATTAATATCACGTTTAGAAATTTATAGAACCTTGTGCGATAGAGAAGCTCCGCGTGTCTGGAATACTTATTCAATTTTTTGCCAATATTATGATTTGCAAATGTACCCAAAGGAAAAGCCATGACTCACGGACTTCCTAAAGCTGTAAAGCCGCGTTGAGACAATGACTTCACTCGATTTACTCGTGTATCTCTCATAAAACGATGTTAATAAGCGCTGATAATGATAATACATTCATCCGCGGCAAACACCGCGACGAAATTACCCGATAAATCTCCGCCGGCACAGGCATTCCAAATTAAAACGGTACAAATGCACAAATAAAATAAATATCGATTAAATACCTCCCAATCGTCAAATAGAGCGTCCCCTAAAAAACACTGATCCGCCGATCGGTCGAAATTATCTCACTCGAGATCGCGGCCTCGTCGAGCGAACAACCTGTCGGCTCATCCCGGGCGAAATCCGCGACTACTCGCCCATAATAACGCGCGCAATGAATCGTACGAACCTCGCGAAAGTACGCCTTATCATTACGAGACTCGCCGAAAATTTGCGAATTCAACTATAGGCGCGACTGTCCGGTCGACGTCGCTATATTGCACTTGGGCGTGTGCGCGCGCACTCGCGCGAGGTCGTGCCAGCTTACTGTCGCTTCCGGTCGCGTCTTCTCGCGCGAGCGCGCGACCTTTATCTCTGGCCGAGCGAGCCAAGCCTTGGTTTTTTGAGTGACGTGTGCATATGCGCGATTGCGCCAGATAAAGCAGACACAGGCCAGGTATACGTGTACGTACGCACGGCTTTTGATTTCGCGCCGCGCCTCTGATTCACTTTTCGTCAGCCTCTCGAGTGTCTTATGCAAACACCCTAGGCGCCGGCCGATCGATCGCGAATTTCTGCGAATCGTTACTTTCTTTTTTTTATTTCGGCGCGATTTTATGAATGAATGAGTCAGGATCTAAGCCGATACGAATCGCGCTGATGAATTGCCAGAGAATTTCGCGTTACGGAGCAAAGAGCAGCTCGCGTTTCCCTCGGAAGAAACGATCGCTTAGGCGAAGGCAAAAAGCTGCGGCTCTCCGCGATTTCGAGTGGAAAATCGATCCGGTGCGTTTCGGTTTTTGCGCCGGCGCCGACAAGAAGATACTCTCCGGGAACGCGGCAGGAAAAATAACGCTGCGGGAGAGACGGGAGGATCGGCGTCGTCGTTTCGCGGGGGACTTTCACGAATCGAAGCGCTGTCTAATTTGTCGCACGCGACAGTGCCTGGCGCGCGGCTAAGCGAGGAGGGACGAGGAAAATAAAGCGAGGTGATTGCATCCCATCGGAGGCCGAGCGAGCGCGATGAAAGAAACGAGGTGGAGCTAAAAGCGAAGGCTTTTAAATATTTACGTTTCTGTTATTTTATGCCTGCTTTGCCTGTTTTTTTTTGCGTTCGCGAGTTATATTATCTTTTACGCTTGCAGTTATCTAACGATTTTCTCAATGATTTGTCGAGTGCCCGGCGAGTATCTGAGGAACGACGATATTCTTTAGACGCAGGACCGGAGTGTTTCATTTTTCATTCTCTGTTTGTATTAGTGCTTTTTGTTGGTTTTGGTTATTTTTTTTTTGTTAACAATTAATTGAGTTACTTAAATTTACAATAATTCGAGATTTTCACATGGTTACTGATAAAAATAATTTTTGAAGCGTGAATATATTTGACTTGTCTCAATGAGAAATTTCTAGAAGATTCATTAATTGCTTAACACTTAAAATGAAGTAGATATCTTAATTATCATATCAACGCCTAAAAGCGGATATCAAAAAACGAACTAAATAACATAATTTTCTACGATATACACACACCCATAAGCTATTTCTTATCTCAATCGCAATAGGTGAGAATAATTGAAAAATCACCGACCTTTTTGCTCTTGAAAATTATTGCATTATAACGAGATAACATTTTTAATAGTGTTATCTAAGTACGCAGTTCAATTAAACGGTTACACTTACCTAAATATCAAGATGTCATTAAGAAATATGAAATATATTTCGAAAACAACTAAATCGATTAATTTATTACACAATGTCACCATTAATTTGTTAGCATCATCATTGTTATTTCAGATAATTTTTTTTAAAATAGATGTTAGTCCAGAAATAATTTTAATACAAATCTATATTTTCTTAAAGTATGCTGAGGGGAATAAAGTTATAAAAAAGTGGAACAAATTACGTTCAATAATTCCCGATAGAATGCGAAAAAACAGTAAAGTGTCCTTTTATTTCTTACAATTGCATGAAATAATGTCAAATGAATACGTAAAAATCTTTTGTGCTTGTTTACTGGAACTATTCAGATCTATTTTATCATTAAAGTTGCAAAATTTATAAAAGAATGTAAAAACGATTGCAAGCGCTGTTCCACGAAAAAATAAAGAAAAATGTGATAATTGAATTCGCGGAAGCCTAGTATAATATTATACTGCGCTCCTTTACGTAATCCATTTTTATATTTAAATCAATGCGCTTCACGAATTAAATTTTTACGACATTGCGGATTAATCTCCGATTCTCAAAACTTGTGCAATTTCCGATTAAATTAACGCTATACACTATCCGCCAGCTGACTAAAAATATTAATCACCCAGACAAAATAAATATTTTACCTCCGCGTCATCAAACGTTTATAAGCACTCCAACGCAGTAATAATAACAATAATCACAACAACAACAATAATAATAATGTAAAACTAAACGAAGTACACGGCTCGAAATTCATCCAAAATTGTAATCACACGGTTTTATCCGAGCGGCGGACTGCTAAAACAATCATAAACCCAAGGCGAAAAGGAGGTAAATCCTTCCACTCCATCAAGTGGCCCTCGGCCAATTTGCGTAAGAGGTCGTGCGAGGGGGATGCCCGCGCGGCGCCGCCGCCACACGTACGGTGTGTGTATATATACATATAGACACAACGCGCGAAGAGAAGCGCCGGGGCCCTCCGAGAAAATGTATTCACGAATCGTCGGCGCGAGCGGCGCTCCGAACAATTTGCCGGGCGTAATCGCGCTAATAACAGAGCGGACCCCGGCGCGACGGGCGACGTAACGCCGCCACCTCCGGGGAGAAAAGCGAAAGCGACGAGGAGCCGCCGCCGCAGCCGCCGCCCGATTTCGTCGAGCCCCGCGCGCTAAACGATTATCATTACGCCGTTCAGTCCGAGTCGCGATGGCCTTTTTTGGGGCGAGGGGAGGTCGCTCATTTCGCCCGGGAGGCAACGAAGTTCGTCGAGCGGTAATATACTCGCGAGCGCGCACGTGTCGCTTTTTTTTTATCGCGATATGGGAACTCGTGTGGCTCGGATCGTTTGGTGCTGGGATTATCAGATTATTAGCGTATTGGTTGGTGTAGTAGATAAATCAGACAGTATCGATCAGCGTGGAGTATCTCTGGAGTGCCTAAATTATATGCTCCAAAATGTTGATTAGTTTATGTATCATGCGAGAGGCTTTACCTACTAAAATTGAATTAGTGAAATTTTACTAAAGCTAATAGAAGAATATGCGTCGCTAATACCTAAATCGTGAAGCTCTTTCTACTAATTTTGAATGAAAATTCACTAATTATATTAGTTTTTCATTAATTCAACTTTAGATAGAACGAGAGATTATTTATTGGAATTTTTATTGACATTTTTGTGATAACAATAATTGGTTTCTTTCATTGACAGTTAGGATAAAAAAAGTACAACCGAATTTAAATGAAATGATTTCATAAAGCAAACCGCAGAGCTATAAATTCGCAAATTAAAAAGAAAAGGTTGTATCTGTAGAGTATATATAAATGATTAAAGAACTAAATAGAGTTTATTTCTAAAATAACTTATAATTATACGGAAAATTAATGACCCTCGTGCGGTCGAATATTCAATGGGTTTCAAGGTAAATATTTATGTAGGTAATAAAAAGAATAATAGCTTTTTATTTATTTAATGTAAGAAATAAATATTGAAGGAGCAAGAAGTTTAACAACCAGAAGTCTATTTGGTGGGGAGTTGATGAATTTAATTTTCTTTACGATCTAATTAAAAAATATAACAAACGAATAATGTATATAAATGTGGGGATGTGTTTATTGCAGCAGTATATATAATTAAGCTTCCTCGGGGAAACAGATTGTTTATTTCCAGCAGAGAAACTATTATTTTTGCGAATGAATCTTTTTCCAGCGATAAAGGATTGCGAACGAGCGAACTAGCCGAGATTTACGGGACTTGCGAGAGAAGTTTTGGGGCGATAAGGTTTCTTTTTCGGATTGATTAAGTCATTCGTTAGATAGTGACGATCGCTATTATCGGACTTTTCGTTAGGGAGGGATCTATATAGGCACCAGGTGTCGTCGATTGCCCTCAAACATGCACGAAGGCGATTAAATTATTCCTATAACGGCCAAAAGCTTTTTAATTACACAATTTATTGCGCAAATTGATAAATACCGTAATAAAAAAGTATTTATGGTGAAAAATGCAAGATACCGCGTGAAAATTAAGAATCGCGTATTGCTGTCCTTGATGGCGATAATTCTTCAACTTCTCGAATTTTCCGTAGTTTATCGTTTTGATAAACTTCAAAAGCATTATCTTGTTCGTTCGCGTGAATTTTTATTAATGCTACAATCTGAAATTATGTAAAAACGTCATCGAATAGGTTTCAACTAATGTAAAAATTCGAAATAATCGGCATCAGTGTTGCTGATAACCAATAATGCGTTTTCAATGACACGTTATTTATTCAGAGTCGATGACGCATGCGGAATTACTTTGTGGCGGTTTTATTAATCTATCCAGGTAAATAAAAATTGAAGAGGAAAGTTTAATGTTTTTTTTTTCAAACAACTTCGATATCAATAAAATAATGAAAAAATCTGACTATCATGCGCAGCGTTCGTGTGTTATTTTATTGAAGACGCAGAATTTCAATTGATTCGATAGTATTTTTATGATCGCTACCAGTATAGGCGGCGATCTATCAATTAATAACTTTACTGCATCTATGCAATTGATCGATGATGTTAATTGAAATAAAGCGACGCATTAATCAGCATCTTTCAATATCCATTTACCTCACGTGTAATTATGCAAATTCAACGATAATTTTCAGTTAAGATTAGATTAGATATTGCTAATTTACCAGCTAGCTCGAGGCTCGATCAAGTTTATCAACTAGTCGACGATAAACAAGAAACATTGTGTTGTTTATGCTGCTTTTTTTAGAAACAAAGCAACAGTATCGCAATTTTTCGGACTCGAGTTTAAAGGCAAAAAATACACGTTCGTTATCTAAAAATCGTCGATGCAGCGCCGCCGGGACAGTGCGAACCTACTGAGCATTTAAAAGGTGTGAAAAGCATGTCTCGGGTCAGGTAAAAGTTGTAAGACGATTGCCGATCGTGTTAAGCTTGTATTGTCAGCAGCTCGACGCACAATAAAGCGACGCATACAATGACACGCTCTACAGGACACGCGCCCTCCAGTATACTTAAGTGAATAAGAGACTTGACAGCTGCCACCGGCACGTGTTTGAATTTCGAAAAAGTTTTGGTCTTTTTTTATTTCAGTTGCGTTTCTTCGAGTGAATTTGCACAGATTTTCATACCGACATGTGTATAAATAATTTTTCACAGTATGAGTTGATTTATTTTCAATGACTAATCCGTCACTTTATGCTCGTTAGAGATTTACGCGAATTTGAGACATCGTTTTCTTTCCATACATAAGGCTATAACAATTCGACAACCGGAAATAACAAACAAAATTTTTTTGATCAAAGTTATTATAAAAGGGGAAGGGTAGCTTAAGATTTTACAACCCACAGAGGAGCAGAAATCTGTGAAAAATACAAACTTACCGTTATCGAGTCCTCGGAGAGGTCCGCTGGGGCTGCCGCTGGTGGATACGCCCTCGTCCTCGCTTCCGCTGTCGCTGCCCTCGCTGGGGCTGTAGCTCCTTCGATTGCCGGCCACTCGGGGCATCTTGGCGAGGATGCTGCCGGTGCCGTTGTTGTTGTCGTGGTGCGCTCGGGCCTGCAGCCTCTCTTGCGCGCTCTTCACCTTCGCCTGGAGCCTCTGCTGCTGGAGCGAACCCACGGAGAAGTCCAGCGGCTGGTCGATGTCAGACTGGCTGGGGCCTTGCTGCTGCCCTATACCCACTACCGCGGCCTGCTGTTGCTGCTGCTGCTGCTGCTGCTGCCTTTGCACCTGACCCAACGAGCTGGACAGTACCTGCGCGGCCGTCTGGCCCGGCAGCACTATAGAAGGAACGCTCTGCTGGTCCTGCTGGTGCCCTCCGGGTGAACTCCACCACTGGTGACCCGCCGCCGCACCCTGGATCGATCGCCACACCTCGATGGTGTTATTGTTCGTCGGACTCGTCTGCTTCTGCTTCTGAGCGGTGAGCTGCTGCTGCTGCTGCTGCTGCTGCTGTTGGTGCTGCTGGGCCGCCATTGCCTCCGCGAGATTGTTGCCGCTCTCCAGGACGTGCATGCTCGGCGTTTGCGTCATGGACAGGGCGAACGGCAGCGGCGGCGGGGGTGGACTCGCGTCCGATGCTCGGCGGTGGTGCCGCTGCTGCTGCGGACTGCCCGAGCGGTGCTGGCCGACGACGAGCCTGTGGCTGTTGTACTGGGGGGTGGTGGAGGTGATGTGCTGGTGCTGGGAGGACGCGCTGCCCGAGGAGGAGGGCACGACGAGCGGCGGGGGTGGACACTGGCGGACGGTCCGGGCTGCCTCGGCGACCCACCGGCGCACCGCCTCGCTGTCGAGGCCCGCCAACCCTGCGGTCTTCGTCTTGGCGGCGGCTGCGGCCGCTGCTGCAGCCAGGCCGAGCTGGTGCTGCTGGTGGTGGTTCAGCAGCGCCAGGCCCTTCTCGTTAAGCGAGCCGGGCAACGCCAACACCCCGGTGCCCGCCACCGCGGCGACTTTGGCTACCGCCGGGCCGCTGCCCCCGAACGCGCTCAACGCCGCGAGATCCAACGTGGTTGCGCTTGCGAGCCCCTCTCCCCACGGCGCACTTGTCACACTCTCGGGTGTCAGCGCGGGCTTCGTCTGATCAGCCGGACCTCGGAGCCTGCGCTTGTCTATGTCGAACTGTCATCAGTCAATCAACGGCGGGCGCGTGACCTCTCGCACTTTCACGCGGCTCCGCAGTCCCTGCACCGCATAACTGCACACACGCGCACCAGTGTTCTCCAACCCCCTCGCGCTACGAGAGCCACGCGGGGTGGCGAATTCTGCGTGCAATACTGTCTGGCGCTTCACAGCTCGGCCGATGACGCGCACCTGTCATCCATGTTCGCCTCGCTTCTTACTCTGCTTTACTTTTTTTTAATGCGATTATTTTATTTTCTAAAAAGACACACTCGCACACTTGCACAGTTATACTGGAGCGGTGGTGGTCCCGGTCGACGGGAACGGAAAAACTACGAGCGTCACTGTCGCGGGAGTTCTCGGCGCTTATCAGCGGCCCCCGGGGGAAGCCCCGGCCCTCGTCGACGGCGAGCGGGAGTGCGGAGGTCTGCGAGCGGCGCGGCGGAGGCGGTCGGCCGATGCTGTCGCGTGCATGTGTGCAGCTACACTAGAGCCGCTAAGCCGGCCGAGCAGGCAGAGCGCGCGCGGACGGTCGTCGGGCCGCCTCGAGGTGGGGGAGTCGAGCGGGCGCGCGCGCCCAGGGAGAGACGGGGAGAGCGGAGCGCGCTATCGGCCGCGCCGCCGCCGCCGCCGGCGAGAGAGAGAGAGAGAGAGAGAGCGAGAGAGAGGGAGCGAGGGCACCCGCAAACGCTCCGCTCTCTCGCGTGCACGACGGGCTCCGGCTGCCGGTGGGGGCCGCCGAGCGCGTGCGTCGGTGGGGAAGCACGGGGCCAATGGTCTCGGCTCGCGACTATCGTCGGTCACGCCCACGGCGCGAGAGCGCGAGCCCGCTCGCGAATCGCGCTCCTATATCCTCTCCCTCGTCTGCGGCCGGGAGAGAACGAGAGGAGAGTCCCTCCGCGGAGGGAGACGAGACGCGGCGAGCCGGCTCCGGAGGAGCGCACTATTTGCATGTCGCTGATAAGAACAGCTGTTTGTCCGCAGTTTGCTCATTTTTCTGAATTTCTGGGCTTTTTAGGGCTTGTTCTCTTATTTAAATCGTGCTTTACTCGTTATTGCGCAAATTAAAAAAATGCTGTTTGCGAAAATTTGCAGTGCGGCAATGCGTTTGGGACGCTGTAGGTAATGTCTGGTCTGATGTCTATGCACAACTTGTTATTTTTAAAGAAAAATTAATAACTAATGTGTTGCATAATAAAAGTGCATATATTCTTTCTCGAGTAACTATTAGTTTATATATTGTTTATATTTTCGTATAGTTATACTTTAGTTTACACAATTTATAGATTTTGTTTATATATTTTGTGCTTAAGGATTATTAGTTCGTTGAATTTCGAACTGAAATTCCGTTTATAAAAATGGATAATAAATTGTCGATAAGATTAAATAATACTTCAGATAATTAATAAGTTATCATTATAAAAATGATTACTTAAGGAAACGTAACATTTAATAATTTCTAATATTTTCACTTATCACTATCACGGCAGTACATTAATTATCGCGAGCTCGAGCAGGAATGACAAGGCGACGGAGGAAAAATAATTTTCACAAAAGCAATCATCTGCAGCTACTTTTGAAAACACGTTATTTCGCAAAATTACGTCAGCACCCGCGCCCTTACGAGACACTTTCCTCCTTTTATCGCTATTTTCGGATGATTAAAGACTTCCCTTTGTTCCAGCGCCCGGCGGAGCACTGCATGATTGATGGTCACGCTTATGCACGCGAAGGGGTTAAAGCGACGGAGGGTCCGGGAGATTTCACCGACGTCTCGATCCCTCCTCTCCGTGCAGTCGGAGGGGCGATAATCCGCGAAAAAAGTCCCTCCGCCCTCGCGCCGTACACACGCTCGCGCGGAGTCTGCGTCCTTGCCCCGCAGAAGCGAGGCAAGCAGCGCCGGCGGAATTAGTCCATGGGGGTGGGTGGGGGTGAGAGCGACTTTCGTCCCTTTATCGAGCCGCTCCGTCTCGCGGTGTCCGTCGTTCTGACGCTCGCACACACGGAGCCTCGCGTACATGAGAGAGCACACGAGTGTGCGGGCGATCCCGAGGTGGAGGAGAGAGAATTGGTCATTCGATAGCCCTGGAGTATGCAATATCCATTCTCAGGACTGGCGCTTGGCGATCCTCGGACGGGCTCCTTCTGGCTCGGGCGAATGCCCTTTTTATCTTCCCTTCCCCTAATCTCGTTGTGGCAGGTGTACACAAATTCTCGCCGAGAATTTTCCTTTCTTGCCGCTTTCATTCGCCGGTACTGTGCTTTCTTATTGCCCGGCGCAAAATAAATATAGTCGTGCTCTTTGTGACTTTTTCTTTCTGTATTCCAGGCTTGTTTTCCTTATATATAAAAGGCACGTTGCAGGATACTATTATTATCGAATTATTTTAATAAAATTATTGGTTTATTTAAAGAAGGTGAAATATTTTATGTATACTTTGAAACGCAGTAAAACGCTGAGTAGTTTCATTTTTGTTGTTGTTTGTTAATTTTCATGCCATGAATTTATATTACCAATAATTTATTTCACAGATAACTTTTAAAAACAAAAGATAAAAAAGAAATTTTCTTTAAAAATCGTATCTCTCTCAATCACACAGTTGCATACAAAAACATACTTAAATCCACGAAAAGTCTAAGTAAGAGAATTAAAAAAAAATAAACAGCTGATGACCGCTTCGCAGCTTTCACTCCACCCGCGAGTGGGTGGAGGCCTACTCGCCGCTCGTTTCGTCGTTCATTACCATACGGCGATTCGTTGCCCCTCGGGCAGGCGGCATTTGAATTCGGTATGCGCGCAACGCCCTCGCAGGCTTTAAAGCCGTCGGTTATTGGTCGCGAGGCGCGGCGCGCGGCGCAGCCCCTCCGTCGGCGCCCTCGCCGACCGCCTACCCCGCCGGCGCATCTCCTTATCGCTCATACGCTATCATATTTTCCGGGCGCGAGGGGGCGGATTTGAATGCTCGGGGGCCGGTGGGTGCGCGCCGCGGGAAATCGCATGCGAAACGCGCCGCTCGGAGGGGAGGCTCGCGAAGGTGCTTTAAAGTGGCTCTCATTGGCCGCTGGGGAGCGCACCCGCGGCCGCCCCTTTCACCCCCTGAGCGCGGGGGGGCTTTTCTTCGCAGCTCCTTCCTTTCTCCTCTGCCCTCCGCCGCGCACCTTCTTCCCTCCGCCGGCGACGGGAGAATGCCCTCCCCGCCTTCGCGAGCAACCCTCTCTCGTTTCCATGCCCCGGCGCCCTCCCGCGCGAGCCACCTTTTTCCTCCTTATAGGCGTTGTCACACCGACGCTGCGCGCTCAGCTTGTAAAAGCTTCCCTTCTACCGTTACAAGTATTTTTGCATTTGAAATCCCATTAATCCTACTTTTTCCAGCAAATTTCGAGTTCCTACACGGAGAGAAGAGTCTAGTAAAAATTACTTGACTCTTTTGTAATGCAGGGATAGATTTGACACATAAAAAATTTTAATATAGTAACATTTACTGTAAGTTCAGCAACATTTACTTTAAATCTTGCACTTTCTACTACGCACCTTCTAGTAAAATTTGTTATTTATCGAGTCTGTCCCTGCGTTACAAAATAGAATAGTAAATTTTATTAAACTTATATCTCTCCGAGTACTCTCTTAAAAGTTCTCAGTGAAAATTTCACTATTTGAATAAGTGAACGGGTTTTTAAAAGCAAAAAACTGTTCACTTATTCCAAAAAGTGAAATTTTCACTGAGAACTTTTAAGACAACATGCAGATACGATTGGATTAATCACACAGCGATCTCTGCTTAAAACACGTTCGAAAATATATTGTATATTATATATGCATGTAATAATTGTCTGACGATTTAAACAAACAAAAAATAAATTATAAAGCGGCAGCCGTCGAAGCTGGCGATTGCATTATTCATAAAGCGCCATAATCATTTATCCGATTCAACAATGTGCAGCGGCCCTTACTCAGCCAGTGCTCTCCCTCACTTTTTCCCTGTCATTTCGCCTCGATTCCGGGTCCTCACTCCTCGCTCTCCCTTCGGCCTTCCTCGCCGCTGTCTCTCTTCACCGAGACGAGGGAGAAAGAGCCAAGTCGAGGATACTAAGGCTCTCTCTGGTCCGCTCCTCCCCCTCCCTGCGTGTATACCCCCGGCGAAGGAGAGACGCCGCGGCGGTGGGGTCCCTGGCGCTTTCCCCTCGCGCTTTTCTCTCCTTTTCTCAGGCACGAGAGCGAGATTCCGAGGGAGGGATGTGGGCCGCGTATTGATTTTAATGACGCCCCCGCCAGCTCTGCTAACGCCGTTTCCCCGAGCGCGCGGATCTTCGAGAGAGAAAGAGAGAGAGAGTGAGAAGGGGGGCTGCTGCCAGGAGCGCGCGAATTTGTGGACGAGGCGCGAACAATATCTATGCGCTCTGATTCCTGCGGGGCTATCTAAATACGAAATCCAGCGTGGAGATCGTGTGCAGACGAGCAATAAAATTTTGATGCATCGCGAGAGGCCGACGGATCTTAGCAGGCTCAATGCTGTTATTTATGAGGCGCTTTCAGATTTCGACCTACACTGCTTAACTTGATTTTTATTTGACATATTTCGCGAAGTATATACTTTTTCTGTAGCGATAAAGATTGATTAAATAATTTTTTTTTTAATAATTAAGAAAATTTGTATGATAAATATTGCAGATACAAAGGTGTAAGTCTGACGATGGTGTTTCTTTGTTGCAGATAATTAGCTGCTTCGGTGATGAATTACTGAAGCCTGTGAACATGATGGTTGAGGAAATGGCAAGTAGTGAAATTATCTTAACTATTTTTATATACAAAATCAAAATTATATTCACGCAAAACTCGCTTCTTATGTTGTACTTTAATAAAGTGTATAAATCACATTAAAGTTAATGCGCACCTCCTGTGGTTTAAAAAATGAGTTAAAAAAAAATTTAACGCAAAACTGGAAGCAAATCTCGCGACTCTAAATATAAAAATGCATAATTTTACATTAAATTTAATGCAAACACGATAAAATTCATGTACACCCAGGTACACGCGCATTAATTTAGTTTTCCTGCGCATGTAACTTGCTCCCGTTATATGCTTTAATCACATAGTTCACAGCGTTACATCCAGCAATGGAAATCCCATTTTAAACTTTAACAATCAATCACTCGATTAAAACGGTATTTTCGCTGGAGTCAAGGGTTCGAGTGTAAGCGAGGCAGGCGCCAAATTCCCATTGACGCAACACGCGCCACGGCTTCTGACAACCCTAATCTGAATACAGTCATCAGACTAACCCCTTCCGGAGGGAGCATTTATTGTGCTTTTATCCTTCGGTATTTGCATGGGACTCGCTCCCCGTGACGCAGGTGCTCTGCTTTTTTTTTTAAGTAGGGTGGCAAGGGGTATAAAGTCGTACCTGCTCTTCGTCCGTGGCTAAGCATATTAAAGCAGTTTAAAACGCACGCACGCGACGCGACATACCTGCACTTTGCCGGCAAACCCCTTCGGGCGTGCCTTTTTACCGCTGAATAATTGCTACGGTGTGCCACCTTGGCGACCCATTACTTTATGCGAGACGATTTTATTAAGTTCGCTGATTTGATTGAAATCGATGATCTACTGTGCCCTTTCAAATAGAATTACTAATTTTTCAATAAAGTTACTTTTTATATATATTATAAAATTTCACTTTTTTGTAATAATATTGTCATTTTAAGTTAGTAGCATATTAAGTAGTATTGATGATCTATGTTTTTTCAAATAGAGTTAGTAATTTTTCAATAAATTTACTTTTTAGATTTAAAATTTGCGTTTTACTTTTTTAAAAGTGCAAAAGTTTCACTTTCTTTGTAATAAAATTAATTTTTATTTAATAGCACATTAAGTAGTATTTTTATATATCCAAAAAAAAGCATTTTAATAAAAAAAGCTTAAAATTTTCCGACGCGCGGATTGAAAACGGTCAAATTAAGACGAAAAAACTTCTCCCACTAATCTCTTAAACTGCTCGTGTAAAAGAAAGCTCCGCACCCTAATAAAGGAAAGCCCCGCGAGAAAGGCATTTACGAGGACAAATCCAAAGTACCTTGAAAAAAGTCCTCGGACCCTCAGTGACCCAAATAAGACCCTCCCTCCGAATCGGCATCACAACCTTCTCACGCGCTCGGGCCCCCGAGCGTCCTTTTCCTCGAGAGGACCTGCCGAGCGTATTTGGATCTCTCGTCGACGGGCCGAACAATACGGGAAACAGAAAACATCGAGTACGCTCCGCCATTCACCGTTTCGCGCTCTCGCTTTCCCCCATTCGAGATGCTCCCCTGTGGGCACTTTTGCACGTTTTTTTTTCGCCGCCCCTCCTCGGCACCATTATGCACAAAATTACAGGATTTCGAACAAAACAAAAAATCATTTCCTTTTGTCGCAACGACTTTTTTTTTATACGAGTGAACCAGCTGCTCTTGCCGCACTCTTTTCTATTTTTTTTCTCCCTTTATTCGCGTTCGAGGATTTTATAAGGAAACCAGGTCGTCGTGGTGCCTATCGCTCGAGTTCGATGGGTCTGCAGAGGCGGAGGGTTTATAAGGAATCTTTCACGTGTTCCTTTTTTTTCTACTCGAGGTGTATATAGAGCTTGAAGGGAAAACACATTTTCCGAGCCGCGGCTGCGTTTTATTGTACACCTGTAAACGGACAGTTTTATTGCCCTGTGGAGGTCCCGCGCTGATTTTTGCCTCTCTTTTACGATGAAAATTTTCGACGAGGGTACATAAGCACCGTCATTTTAAAAACTCAGACAAAATGCATGGAACCTTTGCTGCGTCGAAAAGTGGTCCTCGACAAAAAAAAAACTGCGTCGTTGTATAGAGACGCCAAAAAGTTTAAGCGCGCGTCCACGTGGGTAGTGCAGGTAGTCGCACGCTTCTGTCGCTCATTACTTTATTGCCGTCCGCGACGCGCAATAAGCGAAGCCCGGGTCCCAGGGCGAGGTTTGCCTTTTTTTGTTTTATTGCCGTTTACGACTGACATGTTTTGAAAAATTTAACGAGGAAAAAGACGGGCGCATTGCATCTTGGAATTGAGATGAATAATTGAGGAGGCACGACTGCGGGAGTTTAGTTCTTTACAGCTTTAGACAGCAAAAGTGAATTTGCCTTTTATCGCAGTCTTTTATCTCCCGCGATTGTGGGAGTCAACCTACCTCGGTGAAAGTTTCGAGCGGAACTGTTTCCGTGTCTGTATGCGCGTAGACTATTGCTAGAAAAATAAAAATTTGGTTTATACATTAATACACTGCATTATTATACGTTTAAAAATTAAAGTTTAATTAAAGAAAGTTTTATTTTACATTTGCTCGTCGTTTAATGTCTTTTTAATACGGGTATAATAATATATTCATATTTATACATTAATAGTATTACATTTAAAAATTAAAGTTTTATACTAAACATATATGCAATTAATGAAATTGTTATTTTAATTTTGATCGTCCTTTAATACCTTTTTAGCACAAGTAGTGCTATTGTACAATATATTTATTTGCAGTTTCAAATGGTTTTACGACTGATTGTGTGTAAACCACTTTTCACGCACTTATCGAGGTTAATTCATACGCGAAGAAGTTATTTTTTCACAGTCTAATAAAGGCTACTTTACGTCTAAATTAACAACAAAAAATTTATTAATACACGCATTTACTCCGAAAGAAATTTGAAATGGAAAATATCTCATCCAAATGAAAAGATATGTAAAGACTTATATATTTTAACTGCAAAAGTGCTCCATATCGCGACTCTCAAAGTAGAGCAAAACGAAATATTCTGTTATTCCGTCAGTTTGAGGCTGCCTGCTCGCGTTGTGTGTATAATATAATGTAACTGGAGGTCGTCCGGGGAAGGGGGGAGCCTCCGACGCCGCGCGGCGAGTCGCGCGAACGAGCCCGAATGCGCGTGACGACTTGGTAATTTCCTTGGACACGCTCGTCATTACGCACGAGGGAATACTATGCGCGGCTGCAGCGTGTGATTATAAAATGAGCGGTTTCTTTTGTGGTAATTACCGCGGATCAAGGACGCACTCGGACGGCCGCGTATATACAGATTCGGCCTGCTCTGCCTCGTCGTTAACTCCCCGCTCATTTCTCATTCAGTCTCCTCGCTCCTCCGTCCATTTCCAAGATTTTCATAATTTTTTGGCTTATTAATTGCACTTTATGAGTTTGCCGAGTTTTAGTTGCGCGAATGTCACACTCTAAGTATATACGCTTATTAATTAAAATTATTAGTAGTTGTCAATTATTCATCGAAATGAGCCCCTTTTTCTCCACTTAATTATAATTATGGCATACAATGTCGCTGCGATTCTCTTATCTGGCAAATAAACGGCGCTAATTAAAATTTTAATTAATGCAGCCTATTAACCAGACTCGATGCGCACACTATAATTACAATAACACAAGAGTCGGGGGCAAGAGCATTTTTTCGATTTGCGTTACCGTTCGTTACGCGATTGCAATTAATTGTATATTGCATATAAATATCAATAGAGCTAGAGTGCCGTCGGGATAAAATCCCGCGTAAAAAAATATGAGATCAGTTAAAGATCTAAAAGTAATTTATCGAAATTATGGCATTTTTTAATATAACCTAAGATGAAAAGTATTTTAGAACTATTAGAAGATTTTGAGATCATTTTACGATGTCAACGGGTGCTCAAGGTATCGAAGAGTTCAAGTTTTCGGGGAGCTCAAGTTATGAGCGAGATCAAGCGCATAAGTTCCTCGCACAAACATTCCTACCCTCACACGTAACATTCCTACCCTCACACGTAACATTTATACCCTCACACGTAACATTCCTACCCTCACACATAACTTCTTCGAACATAAATTGAGCTCCTCCATAATGTTACCTCCCGCAGAATTTCACCTCTTCCATAACCTGTCCTGTCACCTAATGTGACCTCGCAAGTTATGTGTAATTTACATTTTTAGTTTTATTATAAATAAAAATCAGTTTTTAAGAACGCATTTAACAATCAATAATATAGTAAATATTTTATTATTTTTATTTTTCTCGCAATTTCTGTTACAATACAATTAAAATTTTGCGACATCTTAAAATGATCTGGAATCTTCCAATGCTTGTTAAAGACTTTTCATCTTAAATTAGGCTAAAATGTATTATAATTTTGCTCAACGATCGGGGGTGAAGAGGAGCGACGCTTATCGATCGGCCGCTCCCAATATCATTAGCTCGTCCACTTCCACTATCATCGACTTATTTTTTTTTATCTCGCGAAGGCACGCACCCGCGTCTCTTATGCCTGCTCTCCCTTCTCTCCTTTTCTCTTCGTCTTTCCGCGTCGCGAAGCTCGCGCGGCTCGTAAAGTGGCGTGTCTTTCGGAGCGCGAGTGGCGCCACGTTCGCCATTTAAGAGGCATCTCGAGACTTCTCGCATCCGCATAATCGCTCGACTTACGTAATAATTTCAATCAAGAAAAATGCACGGCCGCTCTTCAAAGTACCCCGAAACGCGCGCGGCGGCTCTTGCTGCACTTTCGCAACGGCCGAGCAGATCCGTGAATTAATCCGTCATTATGCGATACTCAGAACGGCCGTTTTTACGTTGGACGGCGGTATCTTTTTTCTCTCTCTCTCTCTCTCCATGTCGCTTCAAAGAATGACCGTAAATTTAAAGAGCCTTGATTTAGGCGTCGCTTCTTCTTTCAATTCTCTCTTTTTTTTTCATAGTTTCTTGTTTTTTTATCGCGGACAGTTGATGCGTTCAATTGCGCCGAGTTTTTCCGAGGCTCTTTTCACGCACGGCTTTACGCGATTTGCTCGCGGAAACTACAAAGCGCCCGCCACTGTTTACCGCACCTACATATATTTATGTATCAGATTAATTGCGATCTCGGGTGTTCGTATTTGTAAACGCACGAAAATAAAGGGACCGAGAAAAACATTTTTTCACGCTCCTCCTCTCATAGTCTCCATCAATCTTCATTTATTTTCACGCTCAAGGGTCGGAATATATACCATACGGTTAATATGTAAAAAAAATCTGAGCACGCGTCGGGTAATTTACGTAAATGGCGACGCTCAACAAAATCGTTCGTAGGAGAGAATATCAAAGCGCTAATTGGCCGGTTCCTCGGCGCTCGGCGACGACACCGTCGAATTAGAGACGAAAGCCAGTGGATAGCATGCCGGTCGTTTGAAATTCACAAACGCAGCGAGCCGCATCGCCGATAAGGATCGCTCGAGTTCCGAACGAAGTGGGAGTGTAAGCTTCTCGAAAAAGGCATGTATATAGCGCCTTGTTCGGCGGTATACATCGGGAGGGACGAGGACTGCCGGTGAACCATCTTTGATTCGTCGGAATACATTTAGGTGGATTAAGGTAATTGGCCGGTTACCGCGGCCCCCGGCGATCGCGCGAGTTAGCCGCGTGCGTGTGTCACGCACGCCTCTGGAAATGGTATCGCGTTCGCGTAGGTGGCCTCACCAAGCTCGGGCCTAGATCTATATAGATTGTCGCTGAGGAATGCAGGGAACAACGCTCGGGCTCGTGGTGGAGGGGCGAACTTACGTAATACTGTGACGAGTTAAAGGGTTGTGAATTTTTTTATAGAAGAGTTGTATCGTAAATGTAGACGCTAAATCAGCTGGAGTGAAGTAGAGTGAAAAATTACTGTATTGAAGTCGAATTTTCACTTTAATTTTATAGTGAAATTAACTCCCTTCTATCTAAAGTTGAATTAGTGAATTTTCACTGAAAATTAGTGGAAAGAGCTTCACGATTTAGGTATTAGTGGATCATTTTCCACTAATTTTAGGACTGAAATAGTGTGATTTTTTTTACTTTTAAGTATAGCAAAAGTTAGGAACTTAAAGCCTGTAATATGCAACTTTACCATTAGAGTGAATTTTACTCTATTTAGAATTAATTTAAATCACTCTATTTATGGAGAATCGGATTTGACTATAATATACTCCAATAGAATCAAAATTAACTCTTCGAGTATTTCATTATAAACTAAGAGTAGAATTTGACTCCAACATGATTATTTATTATTTATTTTATCTTTGTTTGTCGTGATAACATATCAATTATAAGGCCGATTGAACGTTGTATAAGATTTTCATGCCGTAGTCCTTGAAAAGGTTCAAATTTATTTAATCAATATTCACTTTAATCTAAATATTTTATAGAGTTTTCCTAACAGGTTTGTTTAAAATTACTTTTTATTAACTTTTTAAATTAAAAGTTCTATTTATTAGCACATACACGTAAATATTAATGATTCTTAAGGCATTTAAATCGTTTGTAACTAGTTTTTTCTAAGTCCAGAAAATACTAATCAGGAAATATTCGTTACTAATAAGACTGTTAAATTTTAACCCCAAAAAAAGAAGGCGCTGTACCTCCATGAATAAAATCTTAGCAATAAAACATCGCTCCATGCAATCGCAATGAAAATAAGCCGCTCGTTTTCCACGAAAGCCTGAAGTGCCTATAATTAAATGATACTAAATAAATAAAAATTAGCATTAATTAAGCATCCGCGCGCTCAGCGAGGCACAAAGTGTGTCCCGCGCATAAATAATTTATCCGAGAGCGAGAAAAGTGTCGACACTGAGCACTACGCGCCGTAAAAGAGGAGCAAAGTGCAGCCCGGAGCAGCGAAATCATTAAACCCCGTCCCGAGCCGTCAGTCAAGCCTCGCTCGCGGCGCGCTCGAATATTACAATTTAAATCCCTAACGACCCGAGCCCGTCAGTTTTTCACCTCTCCCGCCCTCCCCCTACCCCCCTCGTATATCACTCGCGTGCGAAAGTTTTCACCTCATTTCCTTACCGACAAAAGTGTGAATGCGCGGGCGCGCCTTTATAATCGGCGTGCCGCGCCGACTTCTCACGCGCGCTGCATCTCCGCGAAAAGCGCACGCACATGAAAAAAAAAATTAACAGGAGAAAAAAAAATAGCGTGAGCGGTGCAGATTGCTGCGAAGGTCGCGCGCGGCGTTGGGTTTCACGTAAGCGCTCGAGGGATATCAAAGAGAGAGATGCCTGCAGCACGCGCCTTGATTCCAGTGCCCCCTTAAGGAGGCAGCTGCTGCGCCGCCGGCGACGCCGGCTCGGTGTCGCATGCACCGCCGTCTCTTAACGTCAGTTACGCCGGCGAATTACGACCGGAAGAATTCATTCTCGCTCTCGCGCGCGGAATACGCGCTGCACCCGGAGACTCGCAAGAGTCTTGCGGCAACGCGCCTTAGTATTTCTGGATTCTTTTATTTGGGAGCTTTCGTTTACGGAGGCACCTTTCCGCCGTAGCGTTTCGATTGATCTTTTTTTAGAATGTGCGCTGACAAAAATGTAATTTAAACGGAAGAGGATGAATCGTTTCAAATTTTTCCATCCAATTTAAAATGAAATCCTTTAAGCGTAAGAATGTTTCCCTTAAGTACAGGTTCCTATAAACTTAATAATCAAGTAGGATCTGCTTGCATATACAAGGAAATCTGCTACGTTACAGCAGATTTGCTTTGTTTTTAAAGACTTCTTTTAGGATTTAACATTTTTTATTGTTATTTAAGTTTATAAAGGATTTTCAAGCCAGAGGATGCTCTTTAAAGCGCTATGGTTTACATTGTAGAAGATCAAATATTCTTGATTTTGAACAGTGGGTTTCCTTTACCATTTAAAGGATTCTTTTAGAATTTAAAGGACATTTTTGTCAGTGTAGTTGGCATTGATTTGGAGGATGGAATTTGTCGTGTGTATTGTACTTACACTTGTGACTTTACGTGGGATACTTTAAATAATCTTTTATTTTTAAAAAAATGATAAAAAAATTGGTATTGCATTTTTATCCTATCCATAATAATAAATGACTTACACTTCGAATTTTTAATAAAAACTCCTTTAATTTACGATACATTGGTAATTCGATTTAAAAATCTTTCGATACTCACGATTTCAAAATAGATAATACCGTTAGTCCCAGCAACGCAGTTTCTTATCCAGTACCCAAGCGACAACTAATAAATTTACTCGACCTTTCTAAAGCGACTAAAATAAAACAAATCCTCTTGTAATTTCATTTCTTACGCACTTAAATAATTATCTGTCAAATCGTTTCTGACATATTTATATAAAAGCTACCTACAGTCTATCCTTCACTACTTACTTTCTCAAAAAAAAAAAAATAACCAGATCTAGAATCGCGAAACCACATCGACTAAGCTATAGAATATATCTTGTTACTCCGAAAAAAAAATGCGAACGGCCTCGATAACATCATCGCTTTCTTTATACCAAAGCTACTACACGCGCGTTCGAGGTGCGACAGTTGGAAAGCAGCTGAAGATCGATGAGGTTGCAGCGTTTAGCCGTCAGCGCCTCAGCCTCCGCCGTAAGAAAGGATCGCGTTCGCTCATTATCAGTAGCCAGGTAATTAAACGACGGGGTGTTGCCGAAGCTCTCGGCTTCTTGCTCACGGCGGCGGTAACGACGTTCGCGGAAAGAAACGACCGCCGTGGCATCCATTCGCACGTGCCCCCGCCGTATATATACATACGCAGGGAGAGAGATAAATGCAGTTTAAGAGAGAAAGACAGAGAGCGAAATAATAAGAGAGGGGGGGAGGGGAGGGAGCGGTTCTTGCGCTCAGTGCATCGTCGCCGTCGTCCCCTCCTCTGGACGCACGATGCATATATAGGCGACGGGTCTTCTTGCACTGCCGGCGCACATCAAAGCGAGCCCGAGCTAGTTCAGCCACTTAATGTCTCGAGTTTTCGCATTAGCGAGGCAAAAGCGAGCGCGAGCTTCCTCCGCGATAGCCGCGCGGAGACGAGCCGGGAGAGCGTTTTATGCCCGAGATGCGCGCGGAGGAGCGAGCTCGTTACGTACGCCTGCGACATTCGCGAAATTTCGTTGAGGTCGTTTAGCTCGCGGGCTTATTTCGCTCGACTTAGCCATGTTTACAACAATGAGGATTAATGTATTTCCTTTTTTTTTTTCATCGCATTACAATTTCTAAGGAACGCTCGCAAAAATGGATTCTTATAGTCTTAGTAGACAAATCCTCTTAAACGTGATGTACTTAATTTTAAAATGAATTTATTCAATGGTAGACTACGTCTGCTACAGTAGAATATTCAATAAGTTTACTAGAAGTATAAAATCCTATGAATTTTATCATAAATTTGTTAACTGTTATTATTTTTCTGTTTATTATAGACTTTTTCATTTATTAAATTCTTTTTACTTTTTATGATATTAAATGGAATGTAATGGTTAATGAATCAATTTAAAATTTATCAAGCAGTACATTTATTGGAAGACGATAATCTACTTATTGGAAAAAAAAATCGTTTACGTTTTAGCAAATTAATCATAAATGATGGTCCGCTTATCCACGGCATAAATACGTTTTTAATTCTAGAATAAGTAGACTTTCCAGGGTTATTTAGTGGATTCTTCAACCAGTTAGATTAAATTTTTTTGAGTGAAGGGGGTCATTCGTTTAAAATTTTATTTCTATACATTTAAATTTATACTTCTTAATTTACAGAAAATATAAATGTATGAAATTTAATCAATTGTTTTTTTTTCTCAAATAATACTAAATCTTAACAATAATAGTTCACATTAAACACACACTCTCAATGAAACATCATCAATCCATAATTCAAACAACCATAACTTATGGATTGCCATAACTTATTAGTCGTTACGCATCACAAAACCCGTAATAACAGTCTCCTTTATCGCGCGATAAAAAAAATCGAGGCGCTCGCGCGTCGGGGCTCTTTGGTGCGTCCCGAACAAAAGCGCCGTTTTTTTTTGGTGGCCGGTCCGCGATTCGAACGTCGTAGTATCTTCCCACCGTTTCGTCACGGCTCCTCGATTGCTGCGCGCTTTCCATGCAAATATTGATCTTCCCCCACTGAACGGTCGATGGATAAAAAAAAAAGTAGCCTCGTCGGACGCATCTGCAATCTGCATACCAGCCCGAGAGAACACAATGCGTACGAGTGCCATGGGGTGCTGGTCGCGCGTGGCTTCCTTTTTTATTGGCTTTTTTTCCCTCGCACACGAGGTATTCTAGTCTGGGGTGCGAATCGACAGTTGGCCGAGTGCTCTCTCTGTGATTTCCAAAATACCGAATAATGCGGGGAGGCGAGCGTGGGCTTGTTATCGGTGGCGCGTGTGATGTATTCATAATGAGTTTTTTTTTCTTTATTATTGTGTTTTTTTTTCTCTTTATTTAAAAGATAAAGAACGTGACTTCTAAGTCAGTTAAAAAATTTAACGATTTAAAAGATTATGTTTACTCAGAATATAATAAAGTTCAACAAGATAAAAGTAAATCCTTTTAATAAAAATCCTAAACAAACTTTATAATTACTCACTTTATATTATACTACCTCGCAACATTTTTTTTTAACGAGAAAAATTGAAATTGTTAACATATTATGCAGAGCAGTATTACGCGTAATTGATTATTATATCCTAAAAAAAAGTTGCGCTTGTTACATCAGTGTCGATGTTACTTAGACGTGTGCATTAATTACGATCCTCGTTACTTAACTTATTCGTTAAACATTTATCGCGCTTTTACGCCGTTGCAAAACGCCCGGCAGTTTTCAACTCGCACATTTAATTACAAGTTTTGTTGCGCGCGCGCGCCAGTCGACCTAAAGAATGAAAAAAAAAAATTAATTTAAAACGCATACCTAATTTCGCCGCGAAAGGCCGAGCGGCCGCTTAAATCGTATCTCATAAATCCTATTACGGCGGGAACTCGCGGAGGTCGCTTACCATATCAACAGGCTTTCTTCGACTCTAACTGTTTCGCAATTCGCGGAGAGAGAAAAGGACACACGTATACCCGACCTCATACACCCACGCACACACACTCGCATATAATGCACGTATACGCACACGCGCGAGCGAAATCGCGGTCTTAAAAGGGTCGCCTGCAATAATGAAGTGGTAAATGAGTTTGCAAATGAAGATACGGCAAACACAAGCGCGCGCGTCATTCAAATCGCGGAAGTAGCGATTCCTCGCGCTCGCCCAACGCGAATGCGCCGGAGCTAGACGTAACCCGTTGTGGGTGTAATGCGGCGCACGCGGACCTATGCATGGTAAATGAGGCTCATATTGCGGGCACCCGCGTATTATACCCTTGCCATCCGCGCGGATCTGAATACAATGAGCGCGCTCGAGAATATAATGCCCCCGAGTCTTAATGGCATTGCGCGCGACTTGTATCCTCGGGCCGAGCGCTTTAACTGCGCTCGCCCTCTTTCTCTCTCTTTCTCTCGCGTTGCCGTGGTCTGTGCTTTTTTTCTCTTTCCTCCTTTCTTTCGCCTTTTTTTTTAAAGCCGCGTGGAGATTAGATGCACCCGTTTTCCTGCGCATTGTTTTCTATTGAGTTTTTATTGAATCGAAATTACCAGGCGATTTTTAGGCGTTGTTTGCTCGATAGTAGAGGCTATTGTCGACGGAAGGACGCTGGAATTAAAGGATACGACTCGGCGTTTTGTTATCGAGAAGCTTTCATTTCACGTCGGTTTTTTTCTACGCGTATAGTAACTTAGATATGCATGAATAAAGACGCACATACTTTTGAGTTCTATGAAATTATGTATAAATTGTATGTATAAAATGATAGAATAGATGCGTACGCATTTAATTTAGTGCCGACAGCTATGTATTAAAGACACTGATTTTGGATCAAAAGATCTTTGCTATCATTGTATAGAAATTATGGATAAAATTATGTATGTATATAATAGGTAAAATTTTTGAGGTAAAAATTAAACGAAAATTTTGAACTACTTGTACGTGGTAAAATTTTATTGAGAGGATAATGTTGAAGGCGTCAGGTGACACGGTAGCAAATCCATACCGAGTCCCCGGAGGACTTTAGGCGAGCATCACACGTTCGGGGCTTTTAGGAACGAGAAGTCGCGCCGATCGATTCATCTTTCTTCGGTATATTCCACGTCAAAATATTGCTATAAATCATCGCGAAGCGCCGGAACGACGAAACGAGAAGGGCTTTTTCGTACTATAAGACGAATTATCGTGACTCCAGGTTCATGTATGCGAGGCTGTCGAAAATGCGCTGGCCATACTTCATAAAGACGAATATTAATCTTAAATTGTAATCTGTACGAACAATTTATACGTCAAATGAAATAAACCCAATAAACTGATACTATTTTGCTATTATTTAAAAATTCAATCATTATTTCTTTCTAATATAGGTCGATAGTAACATCCAGTGATATATGTTCTTATATTTATTATTTCCATGAACACGTTTTTTTAATTAAAATTAAATAGCATTTATAGTATCAATCCAATTAAATTTTAAATACATTTTATACAGCCCTACAGGAAAGTTCGTTATTCTGCTAAAAGGCAACGGTCGCTGTGTACCGTACTAAATAATAAAGAACCTTCGATCAAAAAGTCACTCGACGTCCTCCTGACAGTTTCCGCGTTTCGTACGGTTCCTACTCTTGAAAAAGCCAATCAACAATAATTCATCGATGGAAAATTACAGCCAAAAATGTCGGCGACTCCTCGTATTTCCGAGTGAAAGGTCGCGAGCTCGCACACCGAATGTTCGTTTCCGCCTAAGCCCCGTAATTATCCCCGCGGCGCTCCGCACGACATCGACGAATCAAGATAATAATTCCCTTCTTTTCGGTGAAGTTTCCGTTAGGAATAGAAAAAACGGCGATGCTCGCAGCCAACGAAAAATCGCGGTGGATCCGGTTCAAGAAGAAAAGGAGAACATTTTTAACCGAATGAAAAGTCTGTAGTGCAAAAGGTAGAAACAACTGTCTAAATTAAAAGACCACGAATGCAAAATTAGAATAGAGGAAAGTACGACGATTAAAGTGAGTTAGACGATTGAACCTGAAAGGCATATCAAACTGTCCGTGTTTTTCATCGGCATCTTTCTTCTGCTACATCGTTGAGGTATGAAATGAGACGCTCGCGCTTACGTTCCTTTTAAAGCCTCGTATACCGCTCGAGGGACAAGAGCGAGCTCGTCTCTCCCACGAATTTGCAAGTTATTTCGCCACGGCGTCGGCGTGACCGAATGCCCTGACGTAAATTGAAAATTGTTTCAAATTGACTCTCGAACCTATGCGTAAAATTGAGGAAAGAATCGTCCAGCCGCCCTTTCGTTTTGTTGCCTATTGTTCCGTGCATTGTAAGGGTCTGCCGATATTTTCGGGTCGCATTAATTTTTGTGACTTTATGCTTCTTTGCGAATATATTTTCTGAAAAAATTACTCCTTTGTGGTTTTGAAACGTGTTATTAGTTTT
Source organism: Sycophila sp. Sp_5 (assembly GCA_018906775.1). Lineage (NCBI taxonomy): Eukaryota > Metazoa > Arthropoda > Insecta > Hymenoptera > Eurytomidae > Sycophila > Sycophila sp. Sp_5. The sequence continues at coordinate 1,760,734 of JACCID010000039.1, forward strand.
TTAAGGTATAGTAGATTCCGTCGAACTTCGTATAGAGTTGCATTCTGAAAAACTAAATATTAACATTACGAAATTATACAGTGATCGCTCAGAAGTTACAAAGATTCTGTTCTATTGATTGGTACCTTTGATAGATATTTTATTGAATCTTATTACAAAAATACATAAAAAAAATTTGCCATTTAAAAATAAAAAATTCAAGCCTACCAAATCAGGTATAATTACGCAATTTTTCATTATACTTTTACGAGGCACTTACATTTTCAATATAGTCCACTCTATGACATTAGACATACTCGCCTTGTGCCTCGAAAATTGATTTTCAAAGTCAAGCAAAAAAAAAAGTACCTAATGGAGCAGAACTTTAATTACCCCTCGAAAATGTTCAATCGTTAATACCAATAGCTCTCGGGCGTCCGAATCAAAAAATCCGCTCGCCGACCAATGAGAGATCCTAATTACGTAACATTATGAAGGTATTATTATCCCCCGGGAGAAGTCCGGTCGGTGCGCGCGCGTATCCCCCGACTACGGCAAATGGAATTTCAAGGGTAGAAGCATGAAATTCCAATATCGATTCTGCGCGCGTTGCGCGCGGCCGCGCAAAGAGAGAGCCACGAATCGAGCCGAGCCAAAGCGGGAGGGAAGGGGGCGACTGAATAGTAGCCGAAATATTTTTTTCCCGGAGCCCCGGGTAATTAGCCGCGCTGCATAAGAAGTGGTATTTTAATGAATCGTAAAGCCGGCCGAGGCGGCGGCGCGCCTTGCGACGGGGCCGCGCCGCCGTTCAGTCAGTCAATCTTCGCTCCTTGGAAATTAAACGGCATTGCCTTTTGCCTCTCCTCTTGTCTTCGCACGCACGAGCCGCCGCAGCCGCGCAATGCCCCTTTTACGTGGGCGTAGCGAAAGACTTCGTTACGTTATCGCGACGTCGCGGGGACCGTTCGATTCCCCATTACTTTCTCACCGACTGTGGCTTCGCCCGCTCGAGTATGCCTCCGATGTTTCTTTGCTCCTTTGCGTTATTTTTTTTTAAACTACTTTTTTTCGACGGAGGCGTGAAGCGAGATACTGTTAAGCATTCGTGTGTGGCTTCGGAGAGAAACTGGAGTTTCTTTAATTAAGGAGAATAAGTAGTAAAAAAATATATTTTGTATTTGATTCGTTAAAAGATTAAAAATTAGTTTCTGATAAAATATTTTTTTTTTATTTCAATTGTGTATATGGAGATATGACGATCTTTATAAATTTGTAAATTAAATTAAATTGGAAGAAGGAAGTGTGCGTAACAATTTACAATTTGTATAGTTTACTAGTAGAACATTTATTTCGGTGTAAAAATGTAAAACTATTAATTATTTTGTTACATTACAATTATGATTAAATTTGTTAGATAAGTGTTATTTTACGTAAAGAAATATTTCATGTTTATTTTTCATGTGATAAATTGTGTTTATTTACGAAACAATGTTACAATAGTTTCACTTTTTTCGCAAAATAAGATACTCCAGTACATATCTAAAACAATATCTTAATTTTTTCCATGACTTATGAATTCTTAAGATGATTCTCAGAAAGTGTATTTCCCACTCAGTCTTTACAGGTTAATACAATCCACTAATTAGATTAGTTATGGTATTTATAACTAATTATCTACTATGTTAATTCGCCCGTGCGTTCTTTACTACAAATAAATTGAGGATAATGTCAAGATCGCAGATTGCCATTAAATTAAGTCACGCTATCTTAAAATTTTAAAATAATGTACGCACGTCCTGATATTAATGAGTGAAATATTCTAGGCGTTATTATTTGTTATCTGCCTGAAAATTAAAATTTAGCATTTCGTCTGAGGACTAAGTATTGAATCATTTGTTACGTCAAGCCTCCCGCATTTATACTATTTGAATCATAAGAACTCGTTTAGAAACTGACAATAATTAATCGCTATACAAATACTAAAAAATAATTATAACTTAGCTCAGAAAATCAAATTTCTCCTATTAATTTTATGCAATTTGTAAGCAATAATAAATTCGTACACAACCCACTATTTTTTTTATAAAAAATCGCAACAAAAAAAATGAAAGCAGCGCAGCCTTCGCAAAACAAAGTATGCAGTAGCAAACAGCTCGGTTCGTGTCACTCGCGGAATGCAGAGAGGCGCAAGGAGGATTCGCGCGACAAGTGCCACGGTAGTCTAATTAAAGCTAATTTAATGCAAACACGACTGAAGTCTACCGCGCAGTTCGCAGCGTAGATCCTTTCTCTCCCGCCGCGCTCAGGGAGAAAGAAGATCGGTTCCCCCCGTAGTCTCTCTTTCGCTCGCCTCGAGACGAGCAGTAGCTCAAACAATTTTCTTAATCATCATACTAATTGCCATAATTACGAGTCGTATTATGGTAATGAGATGTGACAGGAAAGATCGTTGACGCCTGCGAGCTTTTGTTTTGACACGCCACCCGACGATCTTTATTTCTCTTAATACAATTGTGAGCGCCGAGATACAGTCCCTCCCGCACGATGGTTTTTGATAAGTCGCATTGTCGTAGAGGCCCGTCGCGTCCCTCGTTTGCGACGTTTTTTTTTTCTCCGTCTCTCTCCTTCCTCCTTAGCGCGCGCGGGAGAGGAGCGAGCGCCGCGTGAACCTGCTGCCGCTTTTGAGGGAAAGATCTTTTTAGACTTGTAAGTTAAAACCATATTGTTTTCACGGGGACAGATTACCGTTTTAAATTGCCGTCTGCGCCAGGGATTACCGTTCAATTAAGCTTGTTTAAAACAGTTCTTCCTAATTGCGTAAATCCTAATTACATACATGAGGCCTTTTCAGCAACTGCTTAATTTATGATTTTGCTTCGAATCAGGCTGTAATTGGGCAGGAGAGGATTCTACGTTAATTGACTTAAAAAAAAGTATATACAGAAAATTATAATGCGAAGTATAGAAATTTCTTTTTATACAAAGAAAATCTTTAATAATGCTCTGGTTCAGTTTAACTTTTAAATTATCTTACCTATACGAACACGCTGAATCAACTAGACTGCTATAGAGTAAAAATTAACTCTATTGCAGTCAAATTTTCCCTTTAATTGTACAATAAAAGTTAACTCCCTCGATGGAGTGGAATAGAGTAACTTTTTTACTTTTAAATAGATCGAAAGTTAGGGACTTAATTTATTATGCTACTCTACCTTAGACTGAATTTTACTCTACTTTAGAATGAATTTAAATTACTCTATCAAATTTAATTCTACTAGTATAGTGTTTCGCGCTATAAACTAAGAGTGAAATTTAACTCCAACTGTTTTAGCGTGGATATGCAAGATCTTGATCAGTAGTAAATAACACTGGTTTTGATAAAAAAAGAAGAATCGAATGAAAATGATTAATTTAGATCACGAATGAGTATTCTATCTGATTCACATCAAAGGTTACAATCGGCAACCCGACGTATCCTTTGTCATTAGCTGGACTCGCTACTCCCTTTTAATACACGATAGAGTCATCTTGTATCCGAGGTCAGTAGCGGCGGCTGATCACTCATGCGAAGCTGCTCCTTTTCCGGCAATAAAATTCAAGCTAAGCGTCGCTTGCATATGTACGTGCAGTGCGAGTGGGTTTCGCCGTGATGATCGTGCCTCGATCCTGCGTGCGATCCATGCGCTAATAGAGAGGCTCGTAAAAGCGCCTCCGCGGCTCCCGCGAAAATCGGCCATTGTCCGTTTCTCGCGAAATTAGACGCCGATGATTTATATACGCGATGGGCGATCATAAATAAATTAGAAATCAAAGCGCGGGTTGCGAGCGGCGCGCCATTAAAAGGACCCTGCCGATGCCTCATCTCCATTGCTAAACAGGCCTCGGCGATGCCATCGTCGCTGTAAAGATACGCCGTCGCACGGCTTATCAGATAGTTTGCAGACTGAATGGGAAATCTTGTTTTTTACGAGAGGAAGCGCGACGAACAGAGAGAGAACGATTACAATCGTTTGTAGGTCGTTAAACAGTTCCGATGGATTTCTCTTACCTTCGGGATGATTTAATCGACAATGAAACGGGCGACCAATAATAATGTCATTGAAATGGTATTATAAATATACAAATGTCATTTTGCTTAGTAGGGAAAGTATTCCCTGTAAATCATTTTTCATGCGCCGTATGTATGACGGCTCGCAGTAAGTGATTAGAATTATCCACCTACAGTGCGTTGGCCAATGAACGACTTGTATTTCAGTCTCATCTTTTTTTCTCCATTATTATTCTTGTACTACTTGTATATTCAGCCAATAATATTTTATCCAAACACAGCAGTGACTGCATCTGTTTAATAAAATGCGGTAATTCACTTCTTGTCACTGTTTATACTTATACAATACCAATCCTGAAATTTAATAATAAGAAAAATAGAATCACTTATTCAACTCTATCGGAGTCAATATTTCACTCTAATTTTATAGTGAAATTAACTCCCTTGATACAGTGAAATAAAGTGATTTTTTGACTCTTAAGTAGAGCTAAACATAATGACTCAATCTTAGAGTAAATTTTACTCTACTTTATAGTGAATTTAAATCACTCTATTCACGTAGAGTCAAATTTAACTCTATGAGTGATATCGCTATAAACTAAGAGTGAAATTTCATTCCAATTGTTTTAGCGTGTGAAATCTACTTATCTAATCTACTTAGCACTAAATTACGCTAAGTAGAAAAAATCAAGCGACTCGATTTGAAAACTCAATATACAAATGCTTTTAAAGATGTATACGCAAGTATAATTTCCTCGAAACGAGCGCATAGCTAGAACTTGTTAACCGGCCAGCGAAAGAAGTACAGAACTTTCGCGCATGCACCTGCACACTGCGGAAGCCCCTCGAGTGCGCATTAAGAACCAAGCGCGACTCGTCGCGGCGGCATGGGCACGCAAAGAGCGACTTCGCACCGCAAGCGCGAATTTCGCGGAACTTCGTGCATGTAGCTCGCATGCAAACCGCCGGACGGCGATTAGCGCGCCTGCTTCCGCGCTGCGCGCCGCCTTCAATGAGAGAGCGCGAAAAACGCCCCGCGCTCTCCTTTCTTTCTCTCTCTCTCTCTTCGCCCTCAAGGGAAGAAGCAATTTGCGTTTAATTATTTAAATAAACGTAGGTGGCGTGACGAGGCACCGAGAGAGCATAAGGAGCGCGTGAGCTGCGACGTTCGTTATCCGCCAGGCAAATGAGGGAAGTATCGCGCGATGCACGCGAGACTCCCTCTCCATTAGCGGACGGTGCTTCGCGAGATCTCCATGTGATAGGGTAGCCTCGAGGAAGTCGCGATGCTGCCTCCGACGTCGTTAAACTTTGTCGCGCGCTGAGCTAACAGGAAGAGCGACAAGTTCGAGAGCGCCATTATACTGCAGTAATAATAGAAATATTTTACCCGAGAAGTAAGGCCTGATGAGATACAGGTTGATTGTCGGATTGTATTGTGAATATAATTTGTGCGGATTTGTCGCTGATTTTTGTTTGCCTTCTTTCCATTTAATATCGAGGTTGATAAAGCGATATGGAAGTTTTGCTTAAATAATTATTTGCATTTTAGTAGGAATAGGAGGTTGCAATTTAAATAGGAATCTGCATTCTTATTTTCTAAGTACAACTTTTTCCTGAAGTTTCACTGAACATGCATTTATTTAATATTTATGTCTTCTTGTAAATATTAAGTATATTCTTGATATGTCTAGATTTCTTGCTTTCTAGTTTAAGAGGGAACTCTGTACACCTCTAATATCTTAATGGCAATTTTTGTAAAAATTAATACTCTATTTTCCTGTGTAACAGGATCGTACCGTTCCACAGAATCACCGCATAAATAATGAATCTCTTGAGTAGTAATGATTGATGTACACACCACATATTCATTATATTTATTTTCTTTTCTTTTTCTGTTTTTTTTTTTATTTTATGACTGATCTTTTAAATTTTTTATCCAATATAAAAATAAATTATTATCATTCATGAATTGTTTAGAATTGCTGATACGACGCATACGGATGCGCAATTAAAGTGCAATAAATTTTTAACGAAGGTAGTACATTTTTTTAACAAATAAGGGAACTGGTGAATTCACGGTATTCAATTAACAGCATCATTACAAATATGAGAACAGCTGTAATAAATGTCACAATAGTTTATTTTCTACTTTCTTAATTATCACAACATTCTCCTTCATTGTACATCTACGCGCCGGAATTGGCACTGCACTACACACTGTCTACATTTTCAAAAACTACATAACAACATTAACACCGTGACCATCGTGTAATTGATGAACGCACACCGAACTACCGCTAAATAATAATTACATAAAAAGGCAGCGCAGCTCGGAACATAATGAACGTCGAAAGAAGGCGCCTGGAAACCGTAAATAACTTTCGCCGGGAAAGTCGCGGAAAAACGAGAGTGCGCGCTTTGCCTACACAAAGCGGCGAGTTCTCGCTCATGCCCACGAGCCTTTGCAGGCTCAAAACGGCGGCGTCCAGCGATGAGCTTCCGTCGCGTGACCGCACGCAAGTGGATCATCGCGTCGATGCGTGCCCATGGAGGCCGCGTTCGCCGAAGGAGGCGCGAGTTTCGCGGCTCGCGGCGCGATTTAAAAGCGCGCGGTTCCTTTTAAACCTGGCGCGCATGCTCAACCCCGCGAAAATGATAACAAATTATTAATAATCCCCTGCATTATTCATGCCCGCGGTATTTTCATGCGCGTGCGCGCTCGATCGTAATCGACACGTGGTATGGAGGCGCGTTAATCGCGCGATTTCCATCCGCGCGGCGGTGATATACGCGTTCGGATGGGTGTATACGTATGTGTGTACACGAAGACCAGAGAGGCACAACAGGCGCGAGAAATGCAGAGCGAAATAATTGACGCTCTAAGCGGATATCTTATTTCGCGGCGGCGGCTCTCTGATGCAGCTATACGATGCATATTTATCATCACTCGGCGAGGGGGGGAAAAAAAGAAACGCGCGCAATGGCAATGATTATTTATAAGGCGAGCACGCCGCTAATTGCATCTTGGATGTATTTCTCTGACGCGCCACGGTGTAGCCGACTAGAAGTAGGTGAAAAAAAGCAACGGACTTTCGTTAAAGAACACTTTTCCCCGCGTAATTTCTTCTGCCTTTCTTTTACGAATTCGATGCATTTACGTGGATTTCGTCATCTTTTTTTTTCTTTCTTTCGGAGGTACTGAAGGAGCGATGGATTTTTTCATGCGTCTCACGCGTCGGCATTAGAAGACTTTCCATGACATTTGCATAGACGGAGTGCGTGCGCGCGGGTGGCGATGCGGTCATGGGTGTGCGAGTGTGTGCGTGCGCGATCGATGCGCGCCGCTTGCATGTCGATCTGACGTCGGGACATGCTTCGACGTTCGATTTCATAAGCATGCAACTGGCTCAATCGCAACATTAAACCTCCCGCGGGCGTCCCACAGCGTCGACGGAATCAGGATTCCCACCGATATCTGAACCTAGATAGCCAAATAACAACGACGCACGTGGGATCGGATTTTCTAGAAAATGGCTTTGACCGTGGAGTTTGAATACTTTTCTTTATTCAAATGTTAGTTTAAAAATAATCTGCGTGGGGGTTAAACGCGAACGTCAAAAACGGTGAAATTATTTATTTAAATGAAATTGTTCCCGACAAAATCAAGAATTTGTTAGCGAAATGGATAATGAAAAAAACTGTAAACACATTTTACTTTTTATTTATATTGTATTTATTGTCTGCTTAATCTTTCGCATGATTATATGCGTGGCAATTGCTCTAAGACAATTAAATTTTCGTTTTTACAGACAACTACAAGGCCAACTTCCTTCTTTATCGAATAATTGATTGGCGTTATCGTAAAATTCATACTTTAAAAAGCATTCTGTTCTATTCTCAGTATTTCAATTTAGGTCATTTAATTAAAATGATTGACTTCGAAAAAATTTGGGTGGGACAAATTTTTATTGCAGGCCTTATGGCTATAATCTGCAATCTCAGTTTTACACAAGTAGTTTTCTTTGGATCTGGGGGATTAGGCACCTACTAAAGATTATAAGTGTTCCACTATGAAACTGATAATCATTTGACTGATTAGATCTGATTATAAAAAACGCGTGATTATTAAAACTATCGATAAAATCTTGAAATAATTTTAATCTATTTTAATTAAAATAAAAATGAACAACAAATGCTATATTTTCGACATTTGGACATCTCATATAATTTATTCCTTAAGTAAACTATCAAAACCGTACGTACATACGACTGCCTCTCATTCTCACGTAATTAATGCTCACATTGAAGTTCCTACTGCGTATTCATCTCGTAAAAAGCGATCCACGCAAAGTCTGCACGTTAAACAAAAAATATTTATCCCGTGAGTCCTGGAAAAAGTTCGAATTCGAAGCAGACCTAGTAAAAACAGCAATCGGTCAATTAGTCGGATGAAAAAAAATCGCACGAGGCAGGGACCACCAGGACAGTGGGGCGGCGCTGTAGGAGTCGCGGCATCGCGGCGTGGAAGTCGAGACATGTTCGTCGGCACGATGATCGATCGTCGCCGCGATCAATCGCCGGGACGACGAGCTCGCACGGATATGCATCGGAGGATGATATCCTCCTCCTCCCTAGCGCTGTGCGCCGCATGACCAAGTGGCCCCCGGCCCGAGGAAATTCGGACGGATTTGCATGCACGGCGAGGGGGCCCGATCGTTTTCATGGAGGAAGAGGATCGACCGAAATAGCCCGGCTTCGATGGGCGCGCGAAAGTTGGAACGTGCGCCGGGCTGTGCCCCTCGAGTCTCCGGAATGGATTTCTTAATTTTGAACGACTTTCGCTCGTGTGATTCATCGACTGACGAGCTATTGTTTTGCACTGGATTTGGGTCAGTTCTGCCTTTTTTTGTTCTTCTATGTTTGGTACTCTCGTGAAAACCTGTTAATTATGTTTTTTTATTTCGCGGCACGGTTGTTCCGTCGATTTTTATTGATGAAGCGAGTGTGATTGAATTACGTAGGAGCATCGTCGATGGTATCGGGAATGTCCAGGTCGCTGCTAATTTAATGTATTCATAATTGAAAATCAGGAAGTGGCGAAACGACGTTGGCTGAATAGCGGGGATACGAGCAGGCAGTCAAATTACGTGATTGACCCGTCATTTGCATAATGCCATGCAAATGCGAGCTCCATAGCAATTAATCTGCAAGGATTCACCAAATCAATCTTCATGGGTTCTAAGGAACCTTGAGCTGTATGAGGCATACCTGCTGACCCTTCACATAAATTATAAAGCTGTTTTTCAAATTTACTAAAAGTTTGACCTTTCCCGATAACCGAATTATAATTTAATTAGTTATACGAAGTATTCAAATCAATTAATCCGATAAAAATATATTAAAATTTAAATTAAAAAGTGTTCGCTGCATACAATACTCGTTGGCAATATAAACATCGTTATTACATTCGACGATGTAATAATTAATAAAGAAAATTCTCATAAATACTTGCGGTTCGGTCAACCGATTCATGTTTACGGGTAATTTTTCGCAAAAAAAAAGAACGCAATCATGCATTAAAGCAATTAAACTTTCTTTTTTTCCCCTCAACCTCTTCATATTTTTAAAAAAATTCTATAAAATTTCATCGACGGAAAAATGCGAATATTTAACGATCCAGAAGTGCATACGTATGGCAGCGAGAGTTGCCAAGGCCTCCGGAGTGGAGGTCCGGGGCAGATCGGCCGACGGCTAACTACCGCGGCGATGAAAACGAGCGCCACAAAAGGTCGAGATAAAACGAGGGAAAGGAATAAAGAAGCAAAGAGGGCGTCCCGCGGTCGACGGGCTCTGAGCGCTGCACTCTCCTTCCCTCTCCCGGGAGCGCACTGCGAAAAAAAAAGATTCGCCAGCCGTGTTATTACAGCGGAGCCCGCGCGTAGAAGCAACGAGTCCGGCACTACCCTTCCCTCCCCGCCCCCTGGTCACCCGCGCGACCCCCGAAATCGGCGCTCCCATAAACCCTCCCGGGCCCCGATCTCTATTATTAAACGCATATCAATCAGAGGTGGTCTAACGCGCTTTTAAACGCGCGCGCCTGATTTATCGTGCGATTCCGCGTTGCGTACATTAACGCGCTGACCCTCGAGGACTTGTGGCTACAAAGCGATGAGAGAGCACGAGCGAGATAGGGTGAGAAGCGGCGCCGCTTAATTTTTACCACTCGCGGGGATGGTCCGAATTACGTCGACTCGTTGGTAATTGCCCAATCGGCTTCCAGCGGCGCGCTATCGGCCGTGTCCATCACGGTCACGAGCCGATTGGCCTGATCAAGTCGTTGCTCGCCCCTCCTTTTTTTTTAGCGGCCTTGAGGAGGATGACGCGGTGCACCCCGGCCACCGGCGGTTCGCGATGTCAATTAACATCTGGAAATTTGCTGTCGTAGTTTTGTGTTTTAACTCGCGTTCGTCTTGTTTGGAGACCGCTTTATGCAGATTGTATCGCAACTAATGATTGAGTCTGTAAATTACAAGGCAATTAATTGCGACTCTCACGGTGTGCACCGCCCGTATTGTGAGCTATACGATTGTTCCGCAAGGTTATTGAATTCTTTCTTTCCCTTTTTCAGATGGGATGGGCTTGTCTATTCCAACAAAGGGGAAATAAATAAAGTACATCGGTTATATAAAATACTCATTTAAAAAAAAAAACATACTTCCCTCACGAGTATAAGCCCCAAAGTCGCGGCTTCCTTATTTTCCGCTTCTCGCACGATGCACACAGCCCCGCATGTTTTCATAATTTAGAAATCCAGATAGAAATCTACCGATTCTTATCTAAATTCAAATCTCCTCGAAAGTGACCAAAAAGAGTCGCGGCCGCTTGAAGCTTCCATTTAAACCGTTGGCAAAAAATCATCTCACGCGCGCCGCGACTTTTCTCACAGACACTTGCCCTATTATACGCCTATCGAGCTTTACACGCAGACCCTCGGCGAAAAATGAGCCGCTCTTGTAAAATGCAAATGACGCGGCAGGCAGTAAAAATGTGCCCTCGCGCTCAAGATGGAAATAAAACGGCGGCAAAAAGGAAGGAAGGCCGCAGCCACCCTTGAGTCTCGCGCGCCTCTCGAACATTATAAACAAAAGCGCACGAGTTGCGCTGGAAAACGGAGCAAAAGGAGGCAGAGGGGGGAATCCCCGAGCGCTCTCTTACACCTGCGGGATGCGGGGGTATCGCGTGTACGTGTCCAGGCCGGGAGAAAGGCGCGTCGCCGTCGCATGCTCGGTTATCAGATCCGATGCAGCTTCCTGATAGTTAATTAACGAGTTCATTATGCACCCTCCCGAGGGGGCCCGGAGGTGCGCGCTCGCGCGACCCGCGGGGCCCCCGAAGTGAGGCATTGCCCAGATGCCCGCGAGATAGCGACGGCCCGGTGGGTGGCGCTATTTTATTGCATCACGACCTCCTCCCTGCCTCCTGCTCCTCTGCGGGCTGTATGCGAGGCGTAAGAGCGCGAACCCGGGGCCCCCGGACCTTCGAGGCGCCCGTATCTTCCTTCCTCCGGCTGCGAGCGACCCCCTCCGGCACCGCGACGTCGGTGCAAGCTTATCCGGATCCTAGCCGAGCGATCCAATTATAAGGATCGATCGATATGACAGTGGTGAATGCTTTTTATCTAAAGGTGAATTAGTGAAAAACTACTAGAATTAGTGAATTTTTGCTACTAGAATTAGCTTCACGATGTAGGTGTTAGTGGAGCTTCTTCCACTAATTTGTGGAGCAAATTAGTAAAATTAGTGGAACACCTTTCACTAATTTCAGTAAAATTTCACTAATTCAATTTTAGAAGGTATCTTCTATGATTTTATTGCAATTTAGAAGTATTTCTTCGTGAAGAATCGTGTTATATATTGAAGAATGCAATCGAAATTAACGAGGTCATTAATTATGATCGATTCAAAAATTTGTAAAAAATACTATTAAACGGTATGTCCTTAATTACTAATTCAATTTTCGAAGGTTGATTATTCAAGATTGTCGTAGTTTACGTGTAAATAATTTGAGAAAATTCATAACCTTTCTTCTTTCATAAAAAATGTTTAGTAGGCTGATTAAAAAATAAAAATGTAGTCACTGACTTTAAAGCTTAAAATATTTTATATTAAAAAAAAAAAGAGTCCACTTTCTTAAAAGTTCGGAGCGAAAATTTCACTATTTGAATAAGTGAACGATTTTTCACTTCTGAAATAATGATTATTTTCTCTGTGTATAAAGTGAACCTCCATTTTCACTATTTCAGAAGTCATAAACCGTTCACTTATTCAAATAGTGAGCTTTTCACTGACAACTTTAAAGAGAGCAAATGTGAACGCTAATTTGAGTGAAAAAAAAAATTTAAAAGCGAAGTAACGACAGTCGATTATGGCATCGTCAACCGCAGTCTTCGTAAGAAAATCATACTTTTAAAAACGACCGATCATTAACGTTAAACGAGTCTCCGTGCACGGAAATTTATAATTGTTAAATTAAGCCTATCAAAAAAAAAAAAGAGAAAGAAAAAAATAAACCACACAGTATTACGAAGTATAATAAACTTATCAGCAAAAGCCCAACGGAAAAAAGAAAGAAGAGAAGCCCGCGAACAGCTGCGATGCCTTGCAAATTTCGCCAACGGAAAAAGAAAGAAGAAGAGAGAGAGCGAGAGTAACGATTTCCTCAAACTCAATATAAGCAATGAACCAATTACGTCCTAAGTGTTTTCTGGAGGGACGCGCGCGCGCGCCGCGAACGACCAACTTCCCCTCTCTCTCAATTTCACCGGGTAATACGAAAATTCGCCTCGTCCCGTAAAGGCCGGACTGCAAGCTTCAAGTGCGGCCGGGCGTTATTAGCGCCTGCTTTGCTCGCGCGCCCGTAAGCCGAAGCGCAGAGAAGGAGCCGACGGTTTTTGCTATTTAATTTCCTGGAAAGCGGCGAGATACACACAGACGCGCGAGCGCAGCACACGGAGGAAGCGCATCAATCACCCCGAGCTGACATGGAAGCTGTAATTTGGCTAACCTCTTTGACTCTCTCGTCGCCGGCAGCGGCGGAGGACCCCGACGCCATATCCTGCGCGATTAGGTCAACTGGCATTCGAAAATTGTTTACGACCCATTGCCCGAAAGCCTGCATAATCAAGGTCAGGCAGCCTATGATCGTTCCGCTTTTTTTTTTTTTTTTGTTCACCCAAGGCCCAGGTATACAGGTACGCGTGGAGAAGAGATTCGCCGTCAAAGGTTCTGCGGATCTTTAAAGGGTTGAGAGAGCCTCGACTTGTATTCTTTCTATTTTTTTTAAGGTGAATAATGAAGTTCGTAACGCGATAATTATATGCAATTTCGAGGATATATTTTTTTAGTATACAATATAATGTAACCAAGCGGGAATTATATAAAATTTCAGCCTGGTTAACAAAAGAAAAGAATGGGGAGGTGGGTGCACTTTCGGTCTGATTTATTGGCGGCGATTTACGTAATTAAAATTGATCTTGACCTTGTGGAAAAAACGGAGTATTCTCTATAAATAGAAGGGCGTCGCTTCGATAATCGAATTGAAGTAATTGTAGAACAAACTCGCGGATAAGCGATCAGGGGTGCCCCGGCAAGTATTAATTTCCTAAGTGTGAATGATTCGCGCGCGATATAGATAAACCGGGCTGATAGGAGAAAACCAATCTTTGCACTAATAATTTGTTCTTCGGTAGCGTGAAAAATATTTACGAGCCACCGCGTTGAGAGAAGCCGCACTCGCCGAGCGATTTTCTTGTATTAGCAGAAAAACGTTTCTTTCCCGTAATTCGACTCTCCTTTCATCTCTCGCCTCGTTTCTGCTCCCTCTTTCACTTTTTTTTGTCGATCCTCGATCCACCCTCGCCCACGTATCGCGAAGCGAGATCCATCTGGGCTGTAGTTGGCGAGCGATTATGTACGATATATCGATAATAATTTAAAAGACAATAGATCGGCTTTAATCTCGCGGGCGTTTGGGATTTTTGCGCGCTCGGGCATCGTTACGCATCGCGCTCGGTCTAATCTGAAATCTGAAATCTCGAGCCGGCGCGAAGCGAACCGCTGCTAAGGTCCTGGCGTGGTATCTGGGCCATTATCGTCGTGAAGCGCGCGCTCCACGGGCCACGGTAAATACGCGGATAAAATCGCCCGGCGCGAGTTTAGCGCGCGCGCGAGCATCTAGTGGGGCTCTCCACTCGAGAGATAAGGATGGCCGGCCGCAGCAGCGCGAACGAGCCAGACCTTACGGCCAATCGCCACCTTCATATCGATAAATCGATTAGTGTCCAATTTGATCCTTGTTACGCGCGAGCCGAGAGCCCTCTGCGAGGCTGGCGCGGCTCGAATTTCTTATTCAGAGTTCCCCATTGTGGTCACGGACGCTGCGGCTTTTCCTTAAGCTCGGGGTATTATGGCTCGCGTGTTACAACACTTTTCGTGTGTTCTATTTTCAAAGGAAGTGTTACTATGTTTTTGAGATGTTTTTCGTAAACTTTAAAGTGCAAGTGTCTATCAAGTTTGAATTTGTCGCACTTACATTTATTTTTGAATGTTAAATCATTGTTAGACTGATATTGTGTATTATAAAATTTACTAGAATTCTAGTAATATATGCTAGAAATTCTAGTAAATTTTATAAATACAGATTGCAATTTTTTACTAAATGCAGTCTGTGGCTCCACTCCCAGATTGGATAGTTAGTTTTACTAGAATAACAGTAATTTTTCCAAAAATTTTCTCTCAGTGCACTCAGTGAATAATCACTATTTAAAAAGTGAAATTTTCACCGAGAACTTTATTTTTTTAATATAAAATATATTTTAAGCTTAAAATCACTGACTACATTTTTATCTCTTAATCAGCTTACTAATTTTTTTTTCTAATATATCAGTTTATGAAGATATTTTTTTTTGTTTTTCAGGATGTAGATCAACAGCTCGACTTTTATTTTATAGAAATTACTTTTGAATCTAAAAATAATGCCTTCAATCTTGGTACGTAAAAAGATAATCATAATTTTATAACTTTTTATATATTTTACAATGAAATTTACCAATATCAATATAATTATTCTGATATATACATATAATTAACGGCCTTTAACAGTCGATGGAGCTTGCATTCTGCAAGTAATAAACAAGTAATTTACTTCGAGCGATAAAAATATACGATTTAACAATGAAACTCAGCTCGGAGCAAAAACAATTCGCTCAGCGAGCTCTCCCAGCGGCGCGAAAGGCATCGATGCCGAATTTTAATAGCCCTATGCAAAATATATCGCCGAAACGCGAACGCCTACTCAGGCATTCACGACCTCGCGTTCCAAGCAATTGGCTCGCCCTTTCTCCGCCGAGGCAGCCTCTTCTCTCCGCGAGGGGGTTGGGCCGCTCGCGGTACCCGCGAAGCACCTCGCCGGGGCCCCGGTCGCCCGTAATTTCGGCGCTCGCTGACGAATTTATGAACGCCGACGCATTTGAATGTTTCGCCGCGAGGGACGGCCCGCGTCTAGTTCCCCCCTCCCCCCTCCCGTTTCTCTCTCTCGCGAGATGCCCCGCCGATACGCGGCCGAGATTTAGAGCTAGACGCCGGCCTCGGGCCCGGCGATGTAAATCATCCGGTGGGCCTTCCTAGCGCCACCCCTATAATCACTCGAACGCCCCTGCGCCTCGGCGCGTCCGCTCGAAAAAGCAGCGCTACTCGCGCGGGAAGCCGCGGAGGACGGGCCTCGTTTCCGAGCGCTGCTTGCCCTTATCTCGCCGGTGAATCGCGCCTTTTTTAATCAGCTGGTGAGATAAGAGCCCCCCGCTAATATTCAAACGGTCGCGCTGTGGGTAATGGGCCTGGTCGCGTTTAATAACCGGCGACGCGTGCGCGCGACAATTTTATGGGGCGGGCAATTATTAGTTATCGATTACTACGGGCTTGAGATCGCTGATTGCTATAGTTTATATCCTCTGTTATGGTCTGCTTTTATTGATATCCTTCAAATTTAATGTGGACATTTGTTACTTTTATATTTTGAATTATTTATACTATCCAAAGTTGAATTAGTGAAAAACTATAATTAGTGAATTTTCACTGAAAATTAGTGGAAAGAGCTTCACGATTTAGGTATTAGCGGAGCTTTTTCCACTAATGTGTTGAGCAAAGTAGTAAAATTAGTGGAGCATCTTCCACTAATTTTAGTAAAATTTCACTGATTCAAATTTCAAAGGTATCTTATATTATTTTATTTCAATTTGGAAGTATTTGTTCGCGAAGAATCATTTTATATATTGAAGAATGGAATCGAAATTAACGGGGTTATTAATTATGATTGATTCGAAAATTTTGTAAAAAAACACTATTAAACGATATATCCTTCTGAAATAACGATTTAAGATCATTTTTTCAAAATTGAAATGACACGATATTATGCAGGTAAATGCATACTCAATTACGCGCTTAAAAAAAATACGAAAAAATGGATTAATGCATTAAGTTGTTACTTCGCAAAGTCATAACAATATATTCAAGGTAAACGCGGGGATTTAATTTAAAATAAATGAATAACTTGTTAAATTTTTAAGGCGCTCCTTTATAGTATAATGCATTTTAACGATAGCCCGTGCGAGAGTATGGAAAACCATTTAGTACAGTTAAGCCATAAACCAGAACTCCAATCTCGCGGCGAAATTTCAGCGCGAGTTAAAAAACTAAAATTTGATAATATAAATCGGATGCATGCGAGAGCGTAATTACAATACGCTCTTAAGAAAAATCCCTCTTAATCATATACGGCGTGGGCAGCGCGCGTCGTAAACATCGAGGTACATCTTCCTCCCGCGAATCCGTGAGGCTCGCTTGAATATGATTAGTTGCCGAGCGCGAGATAAGTTTGCCCTTTTTCTCTCGCTAGTCGTTTACACCGTAAGCTCGCCCAGCGCGTACGGGTCGGGGTGCGCGTGCGCGGCGGCGGCGGCGCTCGCTTAATCATCAAATGCATCTCGAACGTGCAATCTTGGAAGATACGTGAGCGTATGTTAACGAGAATAAAATTTCTCGAAACTACGGCGTGCCAAGGTGCGCGAATAAGAGCTGCGCCGATTTTTCGCGATACGATCGTTTGTTCTCTAGTGCGCCGCGGGAAACGTAGTTTCTTGCGCAATTGCCTATTTCATTTATCTTTTGATGGCTCGTTGCTGCTATTCTATTAAATATTTCCTGGAGGTATTTAAGGAATCGACGGGCCGACTTGTTTATTCAGTTTCAAAGTGCAGCATGGATGCGGAGGGTAAAATGTGGGCTGCGCAGATATAATTTACATTAGCAATTCAAGTTCGCAGAAGTAAATCGTAAACGTAACACTCTTACTTGCGTTTCGTGAAACCTTTTTTTTTAACACATTAAATTTCGTTCGTGTATTTAGAGTAAATTGTGTAATACATACTTATCTCAACTCCTGCACCAAATACATGATTATTCGTGTAATGATCGCTACTTTGACGTTGTTTCTCTCTCGAAAAATTAAGGAGTTATTGCCCAATAACTCTAAATAATAATAATGTTTCTTAAATTCTGGGCAATAAATCCTAAATTTTCCGCGAAATTCGCAAACCTGAAGATGATGACATAATTCATTAATTACGGATCGGTTTATACGAATAAAATAAGAATTCACTTACAAGGATAATGTTTATCGAAGGCTAAAATTGTCAGGTTTGTTTTAATTTTTCTCGCGCAGCTTCGCACTGTTGAGAATCCAATATCCCGAGGAGCGTAAACCGTCAAGCGACTCAATCCCTTTTTACATGCACTCTCGGCGTGTAAAGAAGCCGTTCTTATAACGTCAACGCAAACATTCTAGACGCAGATCCACTTTTCATCAGGTCTCGTAGACTGCAGACAAGCGGGCCGCCCGAGCCAAAGCGAAAGAGAGAGAAAGAGAAAAGCAGGGAAGGAGGGGATTTCTCTACGTATATGGAAGACGGAACGCTTCTTATTACAATGTTCTCAACGTTGTTGGCGTCTGCCACCCCTTCGAGGAGGGTCATCTCCGGCGCACGGTCATCATATACCGACGCAATATCAACACGCAGGCGTGCTCGCTCGCTCTCCGGCATTTTCTGCCTGAGCCGCGGCTGCAACCTGGCCCGACTTCCCTCTCCCCACCCCCTCCTCCTCTCTCCCTCTCGCGAGTAATGCAATAATAGCTGTATACTAATGATACGGCTCTCCCCCTTCTCCCTGCCGCTCGCAGGGCCGCTCGCTGCGGAGGGATTCAGTCACGTAGTTGCATTAAACTTAATATAAATAATAGCGGTTTGTGGATCGGCCGAGTTCATATAACCCACCTATCTCCATCTTCTCTTCTCGTTCTTGCGCGCGCGCGCGCGCGACCGAGCACTGGGGCCCATAATACACAACGGGGCCCGACGCGACTGCTGCCCACTCTATTCCGTACGTATATACTCCCCGGCCTCCACTTAATAAGCGGGATCATCGCGCGGAGGGAACCTGAATCAACGGCAGCCACGGCTGAAGCCTCGTCTTCGGATATATGCGCCTCCATCCCCCTACTCTTCACCTTTCTCGCTCCTCTTTCTATATATACTTGTCTAGTGCGCCTCCTACTTCATCTTCTGCCTTCTCCTTTTACCGCCGCCCTGCGCGACTGACTTTTGATTCTTCGTTTATCTTGTTGCCCTCTGAGATTTTGCAAGTTGAAGTCACTGAAGTACTACAGACTACTTGCAGAATTACGCAGCTGTACACGGAAATGTTATAGTAAAAATTACTATGTTCCATAGGTACAGTAGGATACACTCGACTTATGACGATTTTTCTATTATGGAACAGTAGGATATACTTCAACTTGTGACGCATTTTCTCCTACGTACATAGTAATTTTTACTTTGTGCATAGTAGAAATTGAATCTATAGTAAAATACTGTACGAATTGTGTAAATTGTAAATTTAGTATGTACATTTACTATTTTCATAGCTAGAAATTTTTACTATGTTTTATAGTAGAATGTCGAGTCGAGTACATCCCATTACTATTTCTATAGAACATAGTAATTTTTACTGTGACATTTCTCTCCGTGTAGGAAAAATATAGGAATACTTTTACGGTTGAAGTAATAGCCGTAAATACACTTTCATACAATTTTTTTCTTCAACACAATAAATTCTACTCAAGTAATCCATCACACGTTGATTAAAAAAAATGAAAATACTATTTAAACAACGCCAGAACATGTTGCAATCATTTTTGTGGAATTTATTAAAGTAGCAAGTGCTGCATTACGTGCAAAAAATTGCATCCTAGTAGATAATAGAAGTCATATTACCATGTAAACTTATTTTGCTCATCAAGTTTAATCGACCATATAGTACGCATTAACCCAATTCAGTTTTAATCTCCGTCGTGTGCGTATAGGAAGGAATCGATTTCTCAATATCGAAGTCGATTGCACTTTGAAAATTATAGACATTCAAATGCCAAAGATTCCTATCTACCATCTGTGAGATTTTTATCGTCATTAAAACAGTAGAAACTCTGTGTGTTATACACAGACTGAGAGAGTCCAGTTGCGTGGTGAGTCACGCCTCTTTTCTGCTATCCTTCCAATTAAAGATACCGACGCGCTGCTTATTGCAGTCGGTCTTAGGGACATCTTCTTCAGGAGCGACATCCACACCGATCCCATCGAGGTTTAATTATATGACTTTGATCTATCCACACTTCCGGTTTTCAGGCTATATCCACGCGGTTACCGAGGCGGCATTAAGCTTATCTCATTATAAACGACAAATTATTGTCAATTCGAGATATTACTAAATAAGAGGGTGAATGGAAATTGTAGGAATAGTTGCAAAAAGTTTTCTATGTGGATTTTAACGTAATTTAATAATTCATTCATTCTTTTTTTTTTTTAATTTTACTTTATTATTTTATTTACATCACATTTTCCAAATGTACACACTGTGCTACTTTGTAGATTTCTTTTTACACGCAGTAAACAGTTTAATTGTATTATCCAAATTACCTACAAGTTAATTTCTCACTGTTTCCATTTACGATTCAGTTACTCAACAAATCCCTAACAAAATCAATCAAACGTAAGCAAACTTAAACTTTTGCAAAAGTTCGCAGTAAAAAAAAATTGCTGCCAGCTCGCTAAAACGTCAATATTGAAAGTTTTATAGCCGCAGGCAAAGGCCTCGGTGACGAGAACGCATTCGTTTTCCCGAGACAGCGAGCGGACAGCAGTGTCCGCGGGATACCGGGCTAATTAAAATGCGCGAATCGGCGAGGTCACAGCGCGCGCGGCGACGAGTTTTTCGCGCGGCAACTACACGCGGGGCCGCCTGACATTTGCATTAATGGGACAGCGAATTGATCGGGGCCATCGATCGGTGAGCGTTGACTCTCCTCTCGGCGACTCCCCCCCCTTCCCCTCGGCCTGCTCTGCACGCGCCGCATTTTATTGAATTATCGAATCTGCAATTCCGATTTAGCCGCCGGGGTTTCGCGGTTGAGGGAGTAGTAACTAGCATTAATAAGGCTACCGACGAGCGAGGGGGCAACGCGCGGGGCATGATGTAAAAAGGAGGATCGAGGCTCTCGGGGCTTCTTTCAGGGCCGTATCAGTGCCGAGGGATCGCCGAGGGTATTGTTCTTCGGACAGTGCACCGTACGCCAGGTCCAGCTGATCTCTCTGATGTTTACACGTGGTTAAGATGATGAAGCGTCTTTTTAGTGTAGTTTTTTTTATCTCTACCGCGAGAGTTTTTTTTTTATTTCTTACACCTTTTCGTACGATATTTTATATATAAGATCAAATGTTTAGATACATTGTTAAGGATCTAATGCTCTTTGATAATTACTTTAAATTTCCAAAGCTACTATGTAAGAAAAAAACATTTCTTTTTTAAACTATAAATGTTAAATGTCATCTGGTTACAAGTAAAAAATTCTAATCCATTGAATTTCCTTCGTTGTTTAATAAATTATTAAGTTAACTATAGAAGTTTAGAAGCAGCCTAGCAATCAATGACTTTCTATCTTAAAAGAAAAAAGAAAATACTAAAATTGAATCTTTTACAAAATTAATTACAACAACAAAACAGAAGCAGTTATTTCAACAATTTTTCGAGTAGTTAAAAACATTTCAATGTTTCGCGGTTAAAAAAGGAGTGTAAGTAAGCAATAATCTCCACGTGTAATGATAGGAATTACAACTGCACCTTCCCGCCATAAACGGTCCGTTTAAAAAATCTCGCTTATTGGCCGGCGAATCCATAAATTAAGCTTGGAGAGCAGCAATCCCTCTCTCAAAATTATTATCATTTCCATAAATGCGATTCTAATAACTCGCAAAAATTTCCTCTGGGCGCGCGTGCACTCCTCGAATCCCGATGATTGATAGAAAGGGATTTTCATTGGGATCCTCGGATTCCTCAATAATTGCTCCCTTATAATCAGGGGCCCGCGCGAAATCGAGATCAGTGGGCATAAATTAATGGGATACGCGTCAAGCCTAGAACACCTAACAGTCCCTGAACTGGGTCGACTCGAGGCTCAGTCAAAAGGCGACTATACATCGCCTGGGGCTGAGGAGAAGGACCGTATGGGTCCTCTGCTATTATCCAGGTGAAAAATGGTTTCCCCAAACAAATTTCCAAAAAAGAGCTGCAACAATTAGCGAAGAAAGAGCCGCGGCGATTAGGCGGCGGGCTGGCCTAGATGAGCCTCGCGGGGGCAGCCTACCTACCCTTCTTCGCTTCTCTTCTCTTCTTCTTTTTTTTTTCGCGTCGGGGTGAAAATAAACGGAGCACGCGCGCGAGTTTACAAAATCGCCAGGACCTGCTCCCGTTGCTGGCTCTGCCTTTATACAAATCACGCGCGCGAGCCTATACTTATAGACGTGGTCGCCCGATGTACAAATCATTCTTTTCGGCCTATACTTAGACGAGTTGGCAATAAATGTCAAGGCTGCCTGGGCTAGATTGCGCTGAGCTATATGGAGGAGAAAGAGGGGGGTGAAGAGGGAGAGTGACGTTAAAATTGCTTGCATAGGAAGAATAAACGGCTGCGCATACTTTGAATTTAAGATTTTACGCTGCCTCCTATATATATGTGTCTTAAGTGTCGGGTTTTATTCAGATTTTTTTAACGCCTCATTTGAGTAATTATAGTCTTTCGTTTTAAAAATTATGCTAATTTTTTTAATGCTACGCTTTACACTTGTATTAATATTTTATATCTTATTATATAGAAGTTTTATGGTCAACCCTAACTGCGTACTTTATTATTTCTCTGCTATTGTCACGTCAATTCTCATTTCATGCCTTATTTTTTTAAACGCCCGCACTTGTAGATCGAACGAATTGCAAACTTTTATATACATTTTATGACAAAATCATTATAATTTCTTGTAATTATATATAACTTTAATAGATAAATGTCTAGTTTGTTTCTTTTACCAGTTTTAAAGTAAAAAGCCTTGAGATAAATGAAATTTATATTTTACTAGTCGAAATCTTTTATAAACATTCTTCATATCCGCATACTGCACATTACACCCTTCACCTCTAATTACAGCAACCTTTAACAAAACCCGACGTTCACAAAGCTGTTCGGCTATTACAACGAAATCTGTAATAAGCGAGGCGTCAATTAAGCAAAAATCTAAAATCACATTTGAGGAGGTGAAAAAAAAACGAAAGAAGAGAGAAAAGCATTAAATCTTCCACAATCGTGCATCCCTATCGTTTTTCACGACTGCAGCCCGGGGGTATCTCTTCGTCGTCATTAATTCCATTGTCTCCGCGGGCGCGCGGTGCCGAGCCTTATAACTTCTTGGCAATTAAGCCGCTCGATTTCTCCGCGCAATTTTGTCGGGACGACGCACCCGCACGTATACATGCACACACATACTTTGAAGATTTCGGGCCGCAGCTACGCACGAAAAAAGTGCGCAAAACGATAAGAGCCGCGCCTCGACACACCGCCGCAAAAACAGAGAGAGAAGCGAAGGAAGTTAATGAATCGGAAGAAATAACGGCAATCAGCGAAATATAAATGAGGGATGGCCCGGTCGATCCAGCGTGCTCGTCACGCGCGCATCGCACACATGCGCGTCCGCTTCCGAAATTCTTACGTATAGGCCCGTTCATGCGAGGTGAGAAATGAGGTTTGATTATGAGAAAAGCTTCGCGCGTCGCATAGCGATGAGGCGACTTCGAGATGGGGATTGCTTCGCGCGGAGGCTATACGCCGGTGCCGGGCAGCAAACTCGATTAGTTCCTCACTTTCCACGCCGCTCTATTGGTCGAATTTAATATTCGAAAGATCCCTTGCCATCCTCCTAATTGGACGTTTAAAAAATGCGAGCGAGCTAAATCATCCGTATTAATTTGGTAACTGTTCGCGCTTTTATTAGTTCCTGGATTACATTAATAATTAATGAGGCTATAGATGTTTCCCTAATTGGTAGGAAATATATATCTTGGACTACAACTTTTCTTTGTGCGCGCAAAATATAACGATCGAGCAATAATACAGTAAACAAATTAGTGCTCGAGACATTTAATCGAATGTTTGCCTGGAAACGAATGGGAAAATCACCCGGAACCTCTCAATTTCCCACCGCAGCAACAGCGACATCGTAAAACTATAAAATCGATGCTTTTTAACGGGAGCTTTCGTGACGGAGTTGCATCAAGATCAAGCGTACCCTTCGAGAAAAAAATGGTTCCTCGCGCCCTTTTTTCTCTCCGCGCGGCTTGCGGATCGACACGAGGGAAATTGCGAGGGGCAGCGGAATCGCGAGACCCTCACGGGACGCGCAGGCTTTATGAAACGGTCCGGTCACGAACCGAGCGCGCGGTCCGCGGTCTCACGGAGAGACGCGGAAAAAAATGCGACGTCCGTACATACTGCTGGTCCGTTCTCGTTCCGTTCCACTTCTCGGATCGAGGAAAAAGCTGCGAAGGATGTATATATATACACGAAACGCCGCGGCGAGCTTCTTCTTCTGGCCAGCCGTAATTATACGGCGTATTGTTTCAGCGGACGTTGCCGACTTAATTGGGAGCTCGAAAATATTTCAGATTTTATGGGGCTTTAGAGCTAATTAGGATGTGCTTGCCGGAAGTTCGTGTTTTTTTTTTTGCCGATTCTGCTCGGGGGAAAAAGCTGCGGCGGGTTTGATTCTTCCGCGATTACTGCGATTTAAAAGGGCTTATGGATATCGAGAAAACAAGTGCAGATCAAATTAAGAGTAATAAATCGGTTTCGCTAACTGAAGTGTAGGATTTTTTATCTTATTTTATTGCAACTCCACGAATGAATGGCTTTAGTCATGCTCTGCTAATTTAGTAAAGATTATATAATAAAGGTTTCTTTCATAGGGGAAATAATTTTTTTAATATTTTGTGCTCTCAACGAATCTTCTCTTAACTTAAGGTTGTTTCATTTAAAGGAAAAACTAGATCTTGTTAATCGGTACAGTTTGCACGCGATATGAACTTCTGAGCTTTCTTGCAGACACATTATACAACCCATTTTTATAAGAATGAAAAAAAACTATATAATAAACAAATAAATATTTACTACTAGTTTTAAGTAAATCTTATAGCTTCTAAAATGCTTCAATCATGATAATATCGATTTACAATAATTCTAAAAAAGTAAACGCCAATTTTCGATTCTTTAATTAAAAAAAAAAAAGCTCTAGAAAATCACAGCATCTGATAGATCAAGCATAGAAATGCCCAAGATTCACGAATAAAGTCACGTGAGCGTCTCAACAGAGTCGCCGGCGGACAATAGGAATCGGAGATCGGTCTTAACCGACAGTGCCGATTAATAACCACGCGGAAAAGCTCGGCGCGAGAAAGAAAGCTCCGAGGGGATTTTCCAGTCACGTACGGACAGGCCAGAGTTAATTTACGAAATAAATAATATCTTCTCTCTTCCTTCACGCCTCTACTCTCTCTCTCTCTCTCTTGGGCTCGAAGAAAGGGGCAGCCGGCGGAAGGGCGCGCGCCTAGGAGAAGAAGGTGGCAGAGGGAGAAGGAGAGCGACGCTGCGGGGGCAGCGAGACTCATAAAGCTGCCTACGTGTCGAGCGTAATGAGCGTCGGTGATTTTTCCCGGCGAACGCAAGCGCCGCGCCGGAGAAAAATGAATATCGGGGCCGGATGGACGGCCGAGCAAGCCGTCGGGGATCGACTCTAAGCTTAGACGGCGGAACGGCGGAGCGCGCGCGGAAATCGTTATTGTTGCCTCCGTACGAGCTTGAAAATATCGCGCCGATTTTTATCAGTTTATACACATATGAGAATGCGGGCTTATTAGTTTCTCCCGACGCTTTCCAGCGCTTCGTGACTTGATTACTTTATGAGAACGTGTCGCCGCGCTTACGCCCATATTAATCTGCTTCTTTTTTTTTGTACGAGTTACGTATATATAGCGAATTGCGATGATTAATTAAAAAACCTGCACATTTTTTAAGTCGCCCGATGTTTACGCTGTGCATTCGGCACGCACAGAATGTTTATGTTTAATTGGACGCTTATTTTATTCTTGACGCGAGAAGGATGGCTTTCATAACTTATGTAAATTTTGCTTACACTGCAAAGTGCTAGCAGTCGTTTTTTTTTAATTAAATATAAGATTTAACGTTGCATCTGTTACTTATTCGTTCATGAAATTAAATGACCCTCCGGCCGTGTATACAAGCTATAATTTTTCGCTTTGATACAAAGTTTCTCGTTATTATATATACACAGGGAACATTAGTCGCTGCATCAATTAAGAAAATAATTAAAGTAATACAAGAGTAGGCGAACGCGAATAATCGATTTAATCAAGCTATAATTGATTATATATAGTACATCAACTTGTACTATCTCGCCTAATATCACACCGCTCGGTAATAAAGTACGAGAGAGAAAATTTTTTTTTATCGTATCTAAACCATATTATCATCTACTCCGTCAATAAACCATATATTACCCTGATAATACACATTATGACATTCGAACTCCAGCGACAGACAAAACGACCCGACCAACAGTCCGCAAATAAAGTCCGAAGCAGACCGTAAGCCGGCCTCGTAAACCATGCTAAAATAGAAGAGCGTACAAGGGTTCAACGGGGCGCGGAGAAAGGGGGCAAAGATTGAATACACTGTAAAAAACAAAAAAAAAAGAAAGAAAAATAGAAGAGAGCGTAGAAAAAGGCAGAGCGCGTATACGCGGCATGCACCTCGGTTTTTCTCGCGCGGCGCGGCCAGTAACCTAATACCCAAGACATATACACGGGGCATCATTTTTATAGCGGGCAATTTCATTTGAGCCCGGACTCATGCAGTGTTTTCTGATGAGCCGTGCGCGTACACCCCGCCGCACATACTTGCACGCGCCCGTGGGAGTGTGTCCGTGTGCGCGCGCGCATCCCTCGGCGCGGCCACTACCCCACCCGGCGCTATCTTTTCATTAAAACGCTTCATCCGTGAAACGCGCGGGGGTGGGCGCAAAAAAAAAGAGGTGGAAAAAGGAGAGTTTTCCTTCGTTTCATATCTCAAGTCCGGGGGCCGCGCGCCGACCCTTTCCAGCATTCCGCTCGCCCTCGCGCGCACCGCCTCGCTGATTAATGCCCCCGCTAATAACGTCTTCTCTCCGGGGAGGAGAGAAGTCCGCGCGAAAAGAAGCGTCGGGACTTATGCTGAATTAAAAACGAGCGCGGCTGCCGCACTGAGCAGTCGTTATATATATATACGGAGTTATATATAATACGTTGGCGGAGGAAAAGTTAATTAACGATTTGCTAATCATCTTGATTAACGCGATGTTCTCCCGAATGGCCGGCTGTCTGGTCTCCGGTCGATCGATCGATCGGACATTAATGGAAAGTTACGCGCGGAGGCGAGCTTTTGTGCATACAAATTATTATCCTATATACAGCGATGTTTAAGCTCTGGATATTAACGAATTTGACGAGCTCTTCCATTATTTTTTTCCGAGTTCTTATTGTAATTATTATTTTTACTTTGTTGCCTGTAGTCTGAAATTCGTGCAATTTCGTCGATTTAATTAGTTGATATATTATTAAGGAGGTTCTACCGCTACGTCACCAGTCAAAAACAGATACTAATAAACGTACATTATCGTGTACGTACGAACAAAAACTATTACTCACACCTCTTAGCGCAACGCAACTTAAGCTTCTGTTTATATTTTTTTCTCTTTTCTGAGCTAATGAAGTCTCAAAAATTTAATTGTAACTTTATCGAGCTTCGATTTTCAAGTCTGTAATTTTTCATCAAATTCTCAATTTTAATTTCTTTAATTTCGTGTTGTAGTTTCGTCTGAGCAAATGAATTCTTCCAAAAATTTAAATGTAGTTTCCTCGAGTTTCTATTTAAACATCTGTAATCTTTTATTAAATTCTTAATTTTAGACAGAATTATCGGTGGAAGCTCCTTGAATGATTTAGTACATCTGTTATTTATGAATAAAGTAGTCAGTTGTAAAATTGTAATAAGTTTACTACTTTAAATTTTGTATTATCTACGAAATAAAACACTTTTAGCTGCCCTCAATAGATAACTTCGAGTAGTAATGGACTCTCATTTTCTCTGCTACAATCATTCAAAGAAATAATCATTTTAAATTATGATAAATATCTCAATTACTTACTATAAAAAAAATCTCCGACGATTATCCTCTAAACGACTGGTAATCTCTTTTCACTCGTCTTGTCGCCTCGTGGAAAATTACTTACAGTTCTTGCTTAGAAGTCGCGGGCACTGAACGAAACAAATCATGGTTTCACTCGTCTACGCCATATAACCACCACGGTGAAGTAAAAAAAAAGAAGCCGATCGACACTGCGCCATTTGTCCGGCGACACGCTCGGTGCGAATTTCACCGGCGCGCCACAAATCAATAGGCAAAAGAACTGCCCGAAGTCCGGGGAAAATTACCGCGAAACCGCGGGGGACTTGCGACAAGGCGTTGATGAACTGCGCGCGGCGCGATATTCCGGCGCCGTATACGGTGCCGAGAGCACGACAACAGAACTCGAGTGTTTTCGAGCGAAAAACTCGGTAAAGGAAGCCGCGAGTCCACTGGAATTCGTTTCGCGGAACGGAGGGAGATTCGCCATGATGAAGGCGCGGGACGTATTTTCGCGATGTTGCGTATTATCTGCTTGAGGCAGGGGTTATTCTCGAGCAGAGGAGGGTCGGGTATTGCGCATTGGTTCAAAGTAGATGGAGGAAAGTTGCGTGAGCGGATATCAATTACGCTGGGGGATCTATTATTCAGATGCGTGATAAAGTGCTCTTTAAATGTCATCGTTTTCTGCGAACGTCGGGCAGAAAAGTTCTAAGCTCGCGTTGGGAGTAATACGCCTCTTATATTTATTGCCGAATAAAAACGATCCCTCATGAACTTTTCTCAGGATTATTTTTATAATTATGATTCGCAGTACAATGATTAAGTTGTATACACACTAAAACGGTTGGAGTTAAATTTCACTTTTGGTTCGTAGTGAAATACTCGGATAGAGTCAAATTTAACTTTAACTTTAAATCCACTCTAAAGTAGAGTAGCATATTACAGGCTAAGTCCTTATTATTTGCTCTACTCAAGAGTAAAAAAATTATTCTATTTCAATTCATCACGAAAGTTAATTTCATTATAACATTAGAGTGAAAATTTTACTGCAATAATTCGCTCCAGCTGATTTAGCGTATAGGTGCTTTAAAGCTCTTCAAGCACACGTCGTGCAAGCTCGTTGAACGGTAATGTTTTTTTTTTTTTAAATTAACAAAAATGATTGTATGTAGAAGTTGAATGATATAATAAAAAATAAATCTTTGTGATGAAACCGACCGAATTTTACGTAAGTTCGCTTTCGTCCGATCCATTTTGAATGATATATTCGACAAAACGCAGAGGTGCGCCATCTTATCCGTCTTTCTCCGGCGAATTCTTCGGCCTCCGTTGAGCCATGCACCGAGCGCGTCAGCTGTAATTTATTAGGTGGACAGGGCAGTTTAGTAATTAGTCGTGCGTAATGGCCGCGGCCGCGGGAGGGAGAGAGCCGGAGAAAAAGAGAGATATTACGCCTCGGTCCGACTGCGAGAGCCGCCTGCCCTGTCCTCTCTTTTCTCTCTGCTTATATGTAGCCATTTCACCGTAATGGCGCGTGGACGCGCTCCTCTGAAATCGTAGAAATGCAATGGCGCAAGTCGGACTCTCCCCGTTTCCCTCGGCTGTGTCTCGCGCGGCCCCCGCCCATTCGGACGAATAGATTTTATATAAATTTCAATTATCAAACGTTTTTAATTGTACCGGCGATTTCTCTCGGCTTCTGCTTGCGTTTTTTTTTTTCGTATCTCAGTCGATATAATTGTACTGCTCGGTTTCACCAAAAAACGAACGGCGATCTCGTGTGATCAGAGACTTGAAATTTAATATCTCCTATATGGACATGAGATTTTTTTTCCTCGGGCACTGCCTTAATATTGTTAGTTTGTTGTTCTTTAATTGATACACGTTTCGATTATCGTTTTGTCTGGCTATGATGGATTTTAAAATTGTCCTCACGATTGGTGTACACGAGTCTTGCAGTTACCGGCATTTATCTACTTGCGCGATGCTTCTCTGACGACAGTGCGCGCGCGTTTTTACGGTGGATTAGTCAATTATGCTGAAAAATGCATGCAATACGCGCGGAATTCAACGACGATTTCAATGACGAAATCGCACTGCGAGCTTTGTAATAGTCGCATTTTCGTTGGATGTTTATAAAGGCCTGAACAGCTTAATGAGCGGTAAACTATGCGAATGAAAGGAAAAACTTTGTGGAAACTCATTGCGTTCTCACGTTATGAAGAGACCACGGATGCTTTGAGATTTTCCTATTCTGTGATTGATGCCAATGAAAAACTTGTTCTCGTTGCAAATGGAATTGGTTAGAAAAAGATTCTTTATAAGCACTGCGCCGCGGATAAACGGGTCAAGAATTATAAGTGACTAATTTCATCAGATTTTCATTCAATGTCGAACGATCGAATGTATTTATGCCTGGTTGCACTGATGACTAATTATTGTAGATTAATTGCTGGATTCAATTTATAAATTTAATTTTTAAGTTAAATGCAACAATATTTATTGATAGTCTTTAATATACTTTTTTTTTATTTATTCGTGACTATTAAACTTTCATGATTTTTTTTAATAATCTATATCATTTAAAACAAAGTTATCTCAGGAGTCCTGTTTCCTGTATAAAAAATATTTAAAAATCGTCATCAACTCCTCCAAAGTTGAAAGATACTCGATTGTCCAGATAAAAGTCTCCAACATCAGCTGTGCAGGCCTAAAATAAAATAAACTTTTATTATTCTATAATGTTTTATAATTACGAATTTCAATGATCCGTCATGATTAGAACAATGAATATGATAGATCGTCAATGAACGAACGCACAGAAAAAATTTTCCTTGTTTATATTTTTCCATTAAAAAAAAAGTCCTTGAAAACCATAAAACTGAGCGTCACCGTGTTCTAAGCTCGGCTTATAAATTCCGATCCCGCCGACAATCGCCAAGGCGAAATTCCCGACAACAAGGGCATAAAGCATCGCATAACCGTACGGAGCAAAAATAAAAATCGCCGTCCGACACTTCCGCGCGCGTTACACCGGCTCCGGATTGGATCTCGATGGGGCCTCGCGTCCACGCGATATCGGCCGATAGATCTCTCTCTCTCTCTCTCTCTCTTCGCGCGCTGAGCAGCCGCGATACGGCCACAGCGTCCACCTACCCATATACTCGGCCAAGCTCGATTTCGCGCTTCATTGCGATGTAATGATAATAAGCTGCCTCGCAGAGCGCTGAAAAAAAGGCGCGGATCGCGCGCGAAGCGCCGTTTAATTTTGCGAAAAAAAGGAGGGGGAGGAAGACTCGCGCAATTGCAGTCCGCGCGAGCGAGCTCGCCCAGGATATACGGCTGAATTATCCTCTCGTAAAAGTTTAACCCCCGCGCGGACTCGGCGCTCGCTTCCGCTCCGCTAGATTGCGGTGGGAGAGGAGGGAGGTGCCGGGGTGGGGATCGAGCAAAAAAGAGAGGACGATCTCTCTGCCTTTCTGGAGTGATAATCGAAATGTTATTGTTGGAGAGCAGCGCGTCTACGTGCTTTGTGCCCAGGTACACGGCCGTTACCATTTACTTTGCTCGGGATATTTTCTGGAAACTCGGTTGGCCTTCTTGTCATCGGCCGAGGATAGTAAAAGTATAAATCAGCCAATTTGATCCTTCTTATTCCTTTTTTTTTTCTTTCATTTTACGGTAATGAGCGCAACCACTCGTTATGTCTATTGATGCCAAGGGTTTCATTACGCCCGGCGAACAACAAGTTTTTATTCCAATGCTATCGAATCGATAACTCTAATTGTATGGGGAATAACAGTAACGAATTATCGTGCATTATTGTGAGATATCATTTTATGTGTAACGAATAATTACTAAGGTCAGTCGTATACTCTAACGCGAAATTTTAATTTTAAGAAAAAGTATAGCTGAATAAATCCACATTTATTTATATTTATTTTCTTTTTTATTTAAACTATTGAGGGCAATCACCCGTGCACGCATATGTCCGTACATACAACAGTGAAGCGTTTAACCCTCCTGTCGTGATCCACTGGTAAAAAAAAACGCTAAACTCATTACGTCCAATCAGATCTCGCAAAACGGTCGTAAATATTTCCTCTTATTCAATAAAAAAAAAGGCAAGCTTCCTCATGAATCTACAATTGCAAACCGTTTTTCCGGCGATAAAACGCCGGGTAATAAACCGCCGCCAAGTGTAGTTCACGGGCCAGGCACGCAGATGGGCTGTAGCCTCGTCAAAACTCGCTCTCGCCTCATTCGCTTTGAACTTTTGAAGCACCGCGGTAAATTCAATCCTCTACGAGAACCCCCGTCACCCGGACGCTCCGCGGGGGGTGTACGCGCGGCGCTACCTCAGCAGCATCCGTCCCTGGCCATAGCGAAGGCATAATACGTACGCCGCGCGAGGCGTGCACGCAAAAGAGAGAAAGAAGTGACGCGATCTCTATTAACCCCGGCTTAATGGTGCGCCGGGCCTGCGAGTCGCATCCGCGAGGACTTCATTGCACCGGTGGTTATTAGCCGCACGCGTAAGTCCGCGCGCTTCTTTCTCGTTGCGCCGCGCTAATCGCTCGCCAATGGATTGTACTCGGATTTTATTTTTTGCGAGGGTTTAATACGATCTGCCTATTATTGGCGCTTTTCTTTTTCATTCCATGCACTTTTTCATTGTTACACCTGAGAGAAAAAACTTAATAAAAATTGCAATTGTGGTTAAGAAAGGAGTGATAGTCTTAACAGGCGAGAATTTTTTGTATAAAAAATAGTAATTTTTAGTACGAAAATTCTAAAAATTACTATTTGAATAATAAAAATTGCTATTTTGGGTATCACAAATTGCTAATTTTCATACTAAAATTTCTCGCTCATCAAGACTGTCACTCATTTCCTAATCACAACAGCAATTTTTATAAAGTTTTTTCTCTCGGTGTAGAATTTGGAGGTTGAGATTAGTGTTTTAGTACGATTTTTCCTAAGATTGAACATCGTAATAAAATATTGTGTAAAAAGAAATTTTTTAACAAGTAGGATTAGAAAATAATAAAATAATTATTCACTCGTCGAAATTTAGTTACTGATAAGTAGATTGCACAGTAATGAATAGAAAATAATTAGGAATTTATATAATATTTTTATACGTATACAAACGATAAAACTTTCTCAATAACATTGTTGCCTGATCAACATAATAAATGATACGCAGCATATTGCAATCCAGAATAGAAACGATTCGGCCTTACATAACGTAATTAAAGCGAAATCCAATTATTGCAATACAACAATTTGCAATGCATTAAGCAGTTTACGTAAAACCATTCCATCGTCGGTAAACGCAAAGAATTAATGCTAAACGCCTCGACGTGTACACCTTATTAAGCACGCGTATTCGGTTTTTTCCCCCGAAAATTACCCATCGTTTCTCTGACATTCCGCGAATTAATGTTACTAACTCATGCAACGCAAATACCGCCTGCGCGCTTCTCGATAAACGATTTATGCTTAAAAAGCATTAAAACAAAAAAAAAAGTTCGTTAATTCCAGCGTCGATCAGATAAAGCAAAAGGAACGCGTCAGCCTCGGCGTACGGTAAATCCCTCGCGTTATGAAGCAAAAGCCACGAGAGGGAAACTGAAAAGCTGAGCGAACGCCGCGCTCGCGCGCGATTATTGCGTATCATCTTGGGAAGCGCGTTAATTAAAGGGTCTGCCGTTTTTTTTTTCAACTGCAAAATTCAATCAACCTCTTGAAATTCCGCGAAGCCCAGAGCGGCGCGCGTGCCCCGGCGTAATCCGGTGTGTATAAAACAACGAGAGGGCAGTCTCGTGCTCGAACTTTGCCCGGCCTAAGCGAAGACGTCAGAGCGGATCGGACGAGGCAGCTTTAATTCCCTTCCACTCTGGATTCCTTTCTTCCTGCTGCCGCATTAAAATTTTATCGCGGACTTGTATTAAGTTATATTTATTTGCTTCAAAAGTGTTTTAATTCTCATTATTTATATTTACAGCGCATATTTTTTTTATATAACTATTGTAAAAAAATTTTTCCCTGCTAAACAAGTATCAAGGGGAGATCACGGTCAAAAAAGACATAGCCTGTTATTTGCCTATTATAATTATTTATTGTATTTGTTTAAATAATATTGGAGGGTTGTAATTACATAGAGATATTGGTTTTCATTCCTGCTTTACTTCAAGAGTTTAATAATGTGATTTTTTTTCTTATTCAGTTCCTTTTATCTCAATTATTCCTTGAAAATTATGTAAAAAATTCTTGAATTACAGGCCTTTCTTAATAGTCTTTCTTAATCTCAGAAAAAAAGTACAGTTATTATTTCATGCAGAAATTATTAAAAAAGTATCCCATCGATTAAACATTCTAATTTCCGATAAAAACACTTATTCAACAAATGAATTAAAATTCCAAAAAAGTGAGCCACGTTCGCGAGAATTCCCCATTGCAGATCTGTTCGCGCATCCCGTACGAGCGCGACGACCAGGTCGAGCGAAGGAGCACACAGCTGCGAGAATAAAGAAAAAAAAAAGAAAAGAAAAGACGGCGCACTGCACGGCGAACGAGCAGCTCAGCCCGCGCGTATAACACCAGATGCGCCGCTCGCACTAAATCACGCCGGGCGCATTTATGAAGGCGTAAAACCCTTCTTACTCCCGCCACCCCGCGCCTCTGCCTTCCTCCCCGCGCCGTTACTCACGGCCGAGCGAGCCTCCGCGGCGGAAAGAGGAAGGAGAGCTTTCACGGGGATATCGCGGCGCCTATGTGGTCCTCGCGCGTCACGCAGCCTCTCCGAGCGTCACGCGAGTCCTCCGACGGCGGCGACTCTCTCACCCCCCCCCCTCCCCCCTCAGGAATGATAATCCGCCGGAGGAAGGATGCGCGGCTCCCTCGTGCTTTATATACGTTTGGGGCTCTCGCAGGGGTAAAGCGAACCGCCGGCGAGGAATTTACGCGGACGCGAGGGCGAACACGCGAGAGAAGCGCCGCGTTCGTTGTCGGCGCGTCGGTTGATTTCGGCTTCTGACGCGCGGAGTATCTCCCGGCGACAAGTATTAATTACGCGTTACCCGATACCGCGTCGAGCTTTGCGACTCTATTGCACCGCTGTGCTGCAGGAGTCCCGGCAGGTTGATTAACCTATCACGGTGCTGCGCTGCTGCAGAATTCGCGGAACTGAGTGCAGTTTCAGTTATGGAAAAGCGTACTTGTTGTATATGAGAAAATTCTACTATCTAAAATATTTATACATAAAAAACTTGTTAATTTTTTATCGCGTTGTAATATGTTTTATGATATAAAAAAAAAAAACGTTAAGAAGTAAGTGGAAAAATTTACTGGTGGGTAAGCAATTTATCGAATTGAATATTAAAATGCATCACAAATTAGCGATTCCAAAAATAAAATAATTTCACTCTAATTTTCATCGCTTTAATTATAATGATTACGAGATATTACAGAAGTTTTCGTATCGACTTGATCCTTCTTTAATTTCGTATGCGCACTTTACGTGCTAATTTTTTCATGTTCCAACTTCTTATCGCACTTTAATCCCTTATCGTATTCCCGTATTGTATATTCATACTAGTTCGTGATAAGACACTTTTTTTTTTTTTAATAACTTTCTTCAGTATTAAAAAACGGTGACTGTATGTTGCGCATATCTAAACAAAAAAGAAGCGTAATAATCGTGCGCACATTGCAAACAGAAAAAAAATGAAAGCGCGTCTCTGAAAGGAACCGCCGCGCCCCAACGTAAATTCACCGAGGCGCACTCATTACCGCGTATCTGCAAAAAGCATCCGCAGCCGTATAATATGCAGCGGCGATCGATGCAGCGCACGCAACTCGCGCGTCCCGACTTAAAAAAAAAAAAAAAAAAAAAAAACACCGGGCACCGCCTGGTATAAAAAGGTCTATATCTAACCGGTCGTCTCGCCGGAGATAACCTATCGACTCGCTCGATGAGCGCGTATTTGCCTACGGTATCGGCCAGTCATCTGCCGCGTCCGCGCCTTATAAATACAACGTGTGCGCAAGCCGGGAGACTTCGAATCTCCCGCGCGCGACAGCCTGAGTGTTCTCGTAAACGTCGCACCGGCGAGAGGGTGACGCGACGATGATGATGACCGATAACAGGGAAAAGTGCTGGGAACGCCTTGGCTTCCTCCCCCGGAGGCTTTCTGAGCGTGTGCTCGGTTGCTCTTGCGACTTATCGAAATTGAGGTGGTCCGACGTGTGAGACTTTTTTTTTAAGTCAGTTTGCGGACGGGATTACGATTGTTCTTGATGGTGTTTACTCTCTTTTTGGAAAGGGAAATGGTTTAGAGTGCTTGTCAACTCTTGATGGAAGGATTTCGTGTAATTTAGATAATTTACCTGCTTTATGTTTCAGAAACGTGTTAAGTATAACTTTCGTGCGCAGAAGTAATTTAATTTTTACGTTTAAATCTGAATATTTATTCAGCGCGATATATTTCAGTTAGTTTAGCACAGAAATTGATAAAAAAAATAAGCTTACGGATATAATAAATATTTTCGAAAATTTTGATTTCTTAATCTACATGCGATAGCCTAAAAATCTAAATATTGACTCGTCTTATCGACCGAATGCCCGATTAAAATATGTAGGTGTACATATTCTGCATAAATGTCTATATTAAAACACCGATAAGCATTATCGAAAGCGACTATAATTGATAATTTAAATCATGAAA
This sequence comes from Sycophila sp. Sp_5, assembly GCA_018906775.1. Taxonomy (NCBI): domain Eukaryota; kingdom Metazoa; phylum Arthropoda; class Insecta; order Hymenoptera; family Eurytomidae; genus Sycophila; species Sycophila sp. Sp_5. The sequence goes on from JACCID010000039.1 coordinate 1,797,224, forward strand.
AAAAATACATAATAATTTATTCTTTAAAACTTTCGGTGCGTTGTGCCGGTAACACACAGCCAACTAGAACGCGATCTTAAAAAAAAAACATCGCTTTCCATCGCTGGCGGAGAGTCGGTAATAACGTTTTTCCGGCACGTCCGTGCGCCTCCATAACTGCGGCGTGCGCACACTCCCACACGCAGACACACACTCGAAAGCGCGAGATGCAGGAGGAAAAAGGTCTGTTCATAATTAAATATAGAAAAATGTCTATCGCGCCGCGGCAGAGCAAGATCGGGGCGGCTGATACACTTTCGCCTCGCGGGATAGACGCACGGGCCCTCCGTGTAACGAGGAAGGAACATCAAATTAAATGAATTGCGCGCATAATTGCGGGACGATGCTTATCGTGCATCGACAAACGCTGGTAATGCCGGGGTCGTGAGTCCGTGGGTAACGCCGCTCAGCAACTCAAGCGAGTTTGCCCTATGCTAAGGTTCGAAAGGGAAAGAGTTGACTGTAGCTTTTGTAGTCTGCCTTTTAGTCGGTTAAGGCCCTTTCGATAGGTGAATGAATTTTAATTTATATTACTGTTATATATAAAATATCCTAAGCGTTTACCTGGATAAATAAAATTCGATCGAACATATTATTAATCTTTACTGGATTATACGATCAACTTTTTAGAGTCAATAAAAGAATACCGTCTCATTACTTGCATTCATGTCTACGAATGTAACTTATTATATTCTGTGTATACTTAATTTTAATTCAAGATTATATTTATAATTTTTTTTATCAAATTTTTAAATACAAATGAATCTTCAAATCGTAACTTTAAGTTCTTGCTATTATATACTCGTATATGCAGCAGTTAATAATTATTAATTTCTAACGTAAATATTCATCCTAAAATATGCAATAAATAAATTCGCGTAATATTTTTACAATGAAATGAGCTACTTATTTCAACTTGGATAGTTTCATTGCACATAAATATGCGCATAGTTTACAATGAAAGATATTAGCTTGTTTAGAATTTAAAGACTATTCCGGTTGTAGATTTACTTACGTGCAACTGTGGGCTAACAATAAGCCATGTCTAGGCAGTCGCGATTTATGAGACAACCTGCAACGCGGCGGACGTTATATGCTTGGGAAAGTGTTCTGTGTATTTGCGATGAACGTCGAAGAAAGCAAACGATAATTTAAATACAACCTTCGTCATCAATAGTCATGACTCGAATGCAAATAACTCAACTCCGTATGAATAGGAATTTCAACTTTTGCAATCGACCAGTCGCCGTTTATAATTGCGGATGCTAACAACAATTAAATTGCGTCACCCGCAAAATATCGCAATTCACAAAAGCTACAGTTGTATTTTCCCAATATTAAACACTGGAATTTAAGTACCTTTTCGAAAGCTACCCCATTGTCGCTAATAAACCTTCGTCTTTATCTTTCCATTAGCCGACTCACAAAAATTTAATTTAGCTGGTAGAAGAGTCCATTAAATTGCACGGAAAAATCTACATATTATAAAGTCGAACGTATTTATGCAGTGGATAAGCGGAACTACAATTAATTTGCTAAAATTTGAACGTATTCTTCTTCGGATAAGTATTTTAGTATTTTAGTAATAGTTTGTTTAATAAGTTGATTTTTATAAAACACGTGAAAGTATTGGAAATTAATCGATAATATCGAGTCAAGTCTAATACCTGTCAAGCTCTTATTATAAAATTAATAGTAATAGTAAATGAAAAAAAAAAATAAGTAGCTAGTGGCGGGAAAAAACCTATATCTTGAATATTTTTTTAAAAGAAAATGAGGCCAACAAAAACGACATATGAATATTAAATTAAATAATTTATCTTTTTGCATAAAACTTTTTGTGCATCCAAGATTAGGAATAGATATTACAATAAAAAACGTCATATAACATATATGACCAAATAAATCATGGATAAATGTAACAACAACAATTTTAGTATGGAAAATAACAATTATTAGTACTCAAAATAGCAATTTTTAATATTAAAATAGTAATTTTTAGTACGAAAATTCAAAAAATTACTATTTTTCATGTAAAAAATTCTCACTTGATAAGAGTGTCACTCCCTTCCAAACCACAATAGCAATTTTTATAAAGTTTTTTCTTGCAGCGTAAGAATCGATTTTTGTGAGTGGACCGATAACACAGTTCCAATAACGTGAAATTTAACTCTGTTAAGTGTTTTGCTTTAAATTAGGAGTAAAAATTGACTCCAACTGTTTTAACGTGTAGATATAATTTTTATGTGAATTAGTTTAGTACGACTAAGAATCCATTTTTGTATGTGGACCGATAAATTAATGTTCTCTTTATCCAAAGGAATAATTTCTGCAGAGTGTATACTCGTCGCTAAAATCGCTCATAATAGATCACCGCGTGCGTTCGTCACAGCCTGAATTCGATATACACGCGCCGATCGATTTCCTCGTTTTCACTGGCGCGTGCTCGCCCGCTGCATTCCGCACATTATAATAGCCGCGCGCGATCGAGCGCGGCGTCGGGCCGAGCGATGAATATCTATGGGGTATGCAAAGCGCTCCGTGTTCGCCATAACAAGCACCTCATTGACCCATTGCTGGCCGCGCGAGCCTCGCTATTATTGTTGCCCGGCCAGCGGAGCGTGGAACCAGTTTACCGGCCGGGTGGCACACCGGAATCCGAGCGCTACGTACGCCCGCACACACCGGCGTGAATATTGAATCGCCGAGGTGGCCACTTTCCTCTTTCCGCGACAATT